>CM031601.1:93853364-93936491 GCA_018398815.1 Conus ventricosus | reverse complement strand
TAATTCAATATGCGGATGACATCTGCTTATGGTTGAATGCCACATTAACCTCTTGACTGCCGCTATTTTGGATCAGTTTTGCACTTCTGTGTGCCGGAGCAAAATTTGACTTTTGCGGTATGGTTCACTAATTTGATCAGTGCTCATTTATTTGTTTGAGATATCTCTTAGTTTTTTGGCATGTTTTCTTCTCATACCAGGGCTATATAATACCTGCAAATAATATTTGATTTTGTTCATTTGAGTATAATAAATAATCATATAATACAAAAAACCACGCAGCAAAACAAAAAACATACAAACCCAGCCAAAAGTGGTTTTAGTGTTTACTGAACCTGTGTAAATATTTGGTAGTGATTTACAACCCACAATTGTTGTTTTATATGATAAATTTATGCATTTTGGGGTACGTACAATCCAGGTATCAAGGGACACAATTTTGTTTTCTTAGGTAGGTTCACTGATATGCCCAGTGCTCTTTCAATCTTGACATATATCTTAGATACTTGGGAAATTTTCTTGTTTATATCCTTGGCTACAACCAGATGTCACAATAGTGTGATTTTGTTTGTAATGAGTAGACAAAATATATATAATGATGAATGTTTTGTTGAAAAACGACACTTTCAGAACATAAACAAAACTATGCACTAAAATCACAATGAAATACCACAAAACTGGTGTTAGTATCCTTTGAACTTCAGGACAAAAATCTGTATTCACATAAAGCTTGACAATGCATAAAAATGTTTAGCAACCCATATCATAGGGGGCAGTCCAGCCAGGTAACGTGGGAAAGAAGAAGGGAATTGAACATTATCCACAGCATCAGTTGCACATCTTGCAAGCCTCTTGGGAATTGGTCTTGTTTAGCAGGAGAAACTGACAATAACAACATAAGTGTAATGCCAATTAATTCTGTCAGTTTTTTTCAACATGTGGTTTGGTTCACTCATGAACTAAGTGCGATGATAAAAAGCATTCACAGAAGGTAATAATTAAACATTGCAAAACAACCACCCCCCCAAAAAAAAAAACAACAGAGACTGCTAAAGATAGGACTGAGCTACAAAAGGCCACACCACAGATGGTGAAAGCACACTAACAACTGAAAATACACTGGTGTCGTAGAGAATAACACACCAGAACCTATGGACAGAAGGATCAGGATCCCACACTACTGCCAGTAAATGCAAGTTATAGTTGATGACACACATTTGGGCACACACACACACACACACACACACACACACACCACACACTGTGCACAAGCACCATATTCAAAAGCACACACACACACACACACACACACACACACACAACACACACACGTACACACACACACACACCACACAGCACCATATGCAAAAGCACCACACACACACACCATGCACAAACACTACACAAACACACACACACACACACACACACACAACCTACACACACACACACAATGTTACCCACACCATGCACAAGCACTGCTCTCTCTCTCTCTCTCTCTCTCTCTCTCTCTCCACACACACACACACACACACACACACACACACACACACACACACACACACACACACACACACACAGCCTGCACAAACATCACACACACACACACAACACACTCTCAAGCACACACACACACACACACACACTCACAAGCACACACACACACAACACACACACACACTACAACACACACCACAAAACAACTCCACGAAATCCATGGGCTTGAAATGCCAATGTTTACCTTGATACTGGGTCACCGTGAAGAAGGTCGAGATTTGGGCAATCAACACTGGCCTCTGTCATTCTGAAACAAGTTCGACTGACGAGTGCCACACCCTCTTCTCTGCCACGCCCCTCACACTGGACCCTCGCCGTTGTCCAAAACCCCTCCCCTTCCTCGACTCTCTCCCGACCTCTCACACACAACACACACACACAACACACACACACACACACACACAGCCCTGCACAAACACCACACACACACTCACACACACACACGCACACACACACAGCACCATATGCAAAATGATGGTGGTGTGTGTGTGTGTGTGTGTGTGTGTGTGGTGTGTGTGTGTGTGTGTGTGTGTGTGAGAGAGAGAGAGAGAGAGAGCAGTGCTTGTGGCATGGTTGGGTTATACATTGTGTGTGGGGGGGCACTCGACATACACGGAATCGGCTCGTCACTCTCGATTCTGCCCACTTGCGCCGGTATCGCTCGGTTTGAAGTCGGGGATCAGCTTCATCAACCCAACCTCGATAGCAAAGGGTGGTGTTGATTGTGATCACTATATTCCTCTCCGAATCGCTTCATTCACTTCTTTGAGTTTCGTCATCGCTTTACGTCTCGGATAACTTCTTGAGCACTTCAAGAGCATTAGATCGTTTGAAACGGCCGTGCCTGATCGAATGCCTGCTCGACTAGGCATCTTCAAACCGAGAATAACTCTCCGAACTTTGCCGAAGTTATTGGCCGAATGGACGCGAGCCGGATCAGTCAGCTGACCGCAAAGGGAAGAAGAAACGTCCTTTAGGGTCCCTGCTACCGTTTAAACATTTTTTCTCCTTGCCTCCTTCTTTAATCGCTGAATTTTGATGATGAAATTATCTCGAACGCATTCGTGCAAGGGCACACAGCTTTCCCGAAAACCATCTCGACGCCGTTCATGCCAGGGCAGTCACGGGTGTAAAGGCTTAGAGTACTTTAGATTCTAAGTCAGTTCTTCAGCTTTAGATCTACAAATTCAAAAAATTGTGCTGAAATCATATCAGAAATTAAATACTTATTCACAACCTTATGTCAAGAGTATAATAGTTAATTTTGTTGGGTTCCTTCCATTGCTTCATATCCGGAAATGAATGGACTGACAGGATTGCTCGAGCAGGTGCAAACAATTCTGACAATAGGGCTACTATTCATATTCCCTTGAGCTTACATGAAGGATATTCTCTCTTACAAAGAGCCTCTTTTGAAAGATTTGAGGAATACTACAAAGGAAGTGTTCTCCCGAATACACAAACCCGGACTCTTCTATACTTTGTTGTATGAACTCTCGAGCAAGTAATTCTTTTAAAAGTGCTTCTCAGTAAATCAGTAAACCGTAATACAAACTAGGATTATATCCAAGACCAGTAAACAACTTCTCTCCTTATTATTTCAGTTAAAAATAAATGCATTCAGAACAAAATATGTCAAGAATATTCGATGTGCTTGCGGCGGCCTTGATAATTGTACAAAACACACGTTCTATACTTTTGCCCTACTTTGATTCGATTTGTCAGAATTTAGAAAGGATGCTTCAAAGTGCATATTCCAGAGATACCATGTCTCTCTTAAATTTTGTCCGAATTCTTATGTTAAGCCCAGTTGGCTCAATCTGTAAATTGCTGTTTCATGATCTTATTTTGTACAGTTGTTTGTTTTTACTTTTGATGTCTTTTTTTCTTTTTTTAAAATTTTTTTTTTTTTACAGTTTAATTCTTACTTAGGTTTCTCCCATCACACATACACGTACACATGCACCGCACGCACGCGCACTCACATAGGCATGCTGCACGCACACTCTAACACACACTCAAACACACACACCTTGTCTATATCACATTTAGTTTGAAAAGGACCTTAAATTGAAGAACAACAACAACAAACACACACACACACCACACACACACACACACACACACACATGCCTTTGCAGTTGGTGGGCTATAGTGTCAGGCTCGCTAACACCTGAACCAATAGGGAGGGACAGACAGACTTACAGACTACAATACCTAACGCCCCAACTCAAATAGCAGTCCAGAAACAGATGAACAGTTCACACATGTATAATTTCATTCAAACACGACACCGGGGTCCATAACACTGAATATTCCTCTTACTACCCCACAATCTTTCTCTCAAACTCAAACATTCAACACTAAACCAATTCGCACACAGATTTCTAGTCACACACACCCCTGCACACCCAAACTAACACAAGGTCATGAAAATTATTAATGACTAACCTTAATTTGGGTCAAATCCCAATGTGCCCAGCTGGTGCGATGCATCGCTACCATGCAATACAACCACACGACCGATAACACTTGGCTATTGGCCCAACAGGACACTGTGAATCCGAGACTTGCTCAACAAATTCACTTACCGGCTCTATACACAAGCCAGCAACCAGGGAATGAACTCCGACACAATGACAGACCAAACACCAATTGATATAGAATGCCCCAAAACTACAATTTTGTAACACAGTGACAGACCAATCACTGATATGAATGCACAAAACTACAACAATTCTGCAATGTTCACACACTTTCAAGATTAATTAAACCGGGTCACATTCAACAACTGGGCACTTAAAGCATGCATGACAATTAATAACCCAGTAACTGGGTTGCTATGAACTACTCGCAGAGAATGGCCCAACCAATGTTTCCAACATTAAATGTTGATATAAGTTTTTTGCCACCACACAAAGGAAAATTTGTCTCAAACCTGGGCAGCTGCGACACACCAGTAATGACTAATTAGCCAACAACTAAACCAGCTATACAATAATATTACTAAATAAATTTAAAGTCACTAAAGATTTTGCTAGTGCTTTCACACACTGGGTAGTCCACTGCACGACTGATGAATGACGGCTCATTTCCTTGATCCTGGAAATAATGTTCAATGCTGTTACCTCAACACAGCCCCTGTTGTCGTCAACATTCACATGTACCACTCGGCCTGTCACAGCAACAGGAAGAGTAGCCACGCTCTGTCACTCCTAGCACAGGGATCCGTCACCAGCTAAGGCAGGATACAGGCACCAGCTAAGGCAGGATTGCAGGGAGATATCTTGAACCAACACGTGTCCGGCCAACTCCGAGATGGGTTGTCCAGCGCCACCAAGGCCCACCCCAGACCAGCACGTCTACAGCACCCAACCACAGCAACAAGTCTTCACCACAAGGTTTCAGGAACACGGTTACAGTTCAACACAACACAGCAACCAAGTCTTCATCCCACAGGGTCTCGGGAACACCGGTTACGTTCAACACAAACGCAGCACCAGTCTTCACCCCACCAGGGTCTCAGGAACACGGTTACAGTTCAACACAAACGCAGCAACACGTCTTCACAAATTACAGTAACAACAGTCCTTCTACTGTACTTCCAACAGCGAGAAGAATACAATTTACACAGAAACACAGAATCAGTCCTTCAGACTCAAGGCAGCTCCGCTAATCCTCAAGCCGAACCTGAACACAAGGTTCCTAAAAGGATTCACCAGGACTTCCAACATAGAATACACAACAACGTCAGAGACTTCCACTCTGAAGCAGCTGCAAAATAACACTGAGCGACAGTTCACCTAATCCCAGCCTGCTTCACAGTCAAACTGGCTGTGATTGGACATTCAACGTAGGTCAACTATGATTGGGCAACTCACAGTGAGGATGATGCATGACCAATTTCCCACTTCCACGGCAAAACACTAAAAAGCTTCAAGATACCTCCCTACCCTCTCCAAGCTGTGCTGTCACACAGATATCCACTGAGCACACACACGCATGCGACGTGAGCGGAAATGTTCGCCGGTCACCTAGCAATGTAGAGGAAATATTGACTCTAATGCGAACACCGCAAGATACACTGACATGGAACATGATCAGTCCGCACATGCAGAGTTCAAAATGAGTCGCCTCCACTAGATCTATCTGTAACATAGTAATAATGTTTCGGGCTCAAGTAGCAATGTCAGTGACCTGACAATAAGCAACTTACCTTTCCTCACACTCACACGCACATACCACACACATGCACGCACACGCACAGACATACACACACACACACACACACAAATACAACACTACAACGATAACACACACATATCATGGTGCTAGTCGCGCTTCACTCACACACATGCAACCACTTGCGCACACACAAGCATGCAGCCGCATACACACAACATTCACAAAACACACCACTCACACATGTGGGCACCCACGTGTCGCCGCGCGCCGCGCACACACACCACAAACGGCATTTTATTTTTTTTTAAAAAATTTGAAAATCCCAAAAGGGCCCGACCTGTCTCTCTTAAATTTGTCCGATTCTTAGTAACCATTGCAATCCGTAATTGCTGTTTCATGATCTATTTTGTACAGTGTTTGTTTACTTTTGATGTCTTTTTTCTTTTTAATTTTTTTTTTTTTACAGTTTAATTCTACTGAGTTTTCCCCATCACACATACACGTACACATGCACACGCACGCACGCGCACTCACTAGGCATGCTGCACGCACACTCAAACACACACTCAAACACACACACCTTGTCTAATATCACATTTAGTGAAAGACCTTAAATTGAAGAACAACAACAACAACACACACACACCACACACACACACACACACACACACACACACACATGCCCTTTGCAGTTGGCTGGGCTATAAGTGTCAGGCTCGCTAACACCTGAACCAACTAGGGAGGGACAGACAGACTTACAGACCTACAATACCTAACGCCCCAACTCAAATAAGCAGTCCAGAAACAGATGAACAGTTCAACACATGTATAATTTCATTCAAACCACGACACCGGGGTCCATAACATGAATATTCCACTTACTACCCCACAATCACTTTCTCTCAAACTCAAACATTCAACCACTAAACCCAATTCGCACACAGATTTCTAGTCACACACACCCCTGCACACCCAAACTAACACAAGGTCATGAAATTAATTAATGACTAACCTTAATTTGGGTCAAATCCCAATGTGCCCAGCCTGGTGCGATGCATCGCTACCATGCAATACAACCCACACGACCGATAACACCTTGGCTATTGGCCCAACAGGACACTGTGAATCCGAGACTTGCTCAACAAATTCACTTACCGGCTCATACACAAGCCAGCAACCAGGGAATGAACTCCGACACAATGACAGACCAAACACCAATTGATATAGAATGCCCAAAACTACAATTTTGTAACACAGTGACAGACCAATCACTGATATAGAATGCACAAAACTACAACAATTCTGCAATGTTCACACACTTTCAAGATTAATTAAACCGGGTCACATTCCAACAACTGGGCACTTAAAGCATGCATGACCAATTAATAACCCAGTAACTGGGTTGCTATGAACTACTCGCAGAGAATGGCCCAACCAAGTTGTCCAACATATAAAAATGTTGATATAAATGTTTTTTGCCACCCACACAAAGGAAAATTTGTCTCAAAACCTGGGCAGCCTGCGACACACACAAGTAATGACTAATTAGCCAACAACTAAACCAGCTATACAATAATATTACTAAATAAATTTAAAGTCACTAAAGATTTTTGCTAGTGTCTTTCACACACTGGGGTAGTCCACTGCACGACTGATGAATGACGGCTCATTTCCTTGATCCTGGAAATAATGTTCAATGCTGTTACCTCAACACAGCCCCTGTTTGTCGTCAACATTCACATGTACCACTCGGCCTGTCACAGCAACAGGAAGAGTAGCCCACGCTCTGTCACTCCTAGCACAGGGATCCCGTCACCAGCTAAGGCAGGATTACAGGCACCAGCTAAGGCAGGATTGCAGGGAGATATCTTGAACCAACACGTGTCCGGCCCAACTCCGAGATGGGTTGTCCAGCGCCACCAAGGCCACCCCCAGACCAGCACGTCTACAGCACCCAACCACAGCAACCAAGTCTTCACCCACCAAGGTTTCAGGAACACCGGTTACAGTTCAACACAAACACAGCAACCAAGTCTTCATCCCACCAGGGTCTCGGGAACACCGGTTACAGTTCAACACAAACGCAGCAACCAAGTCTTCACCCCACCAGGGTCTCAGGAACACCGGTTACAGTTCAACACAAACGCAGCAACCACGTCTTCACAAATTACAGTAACAACAGTCCTTCTACTGTACTTCCAACAGCGAGAAGAATACAATTACACAGAAACACAGAATCAGTCCTCTCCAGACTCAAGGCAGCTCCGCTAATCCTCAAGCCCGAACCCTGAACACAAGGTTCCTAAAAGGATTTCACCAGGACTTCCAACATAGAAACACACACAACGTCAGAGACTTCCACTCTGAAGCAGCTGCAAAATAACACTGAGCGACAGTTCACCTAATCCCCAGCCTGCTTCACAGTCAACTTGGCTGTGATTGGACAATTCAACGTAAGGTCAACTATGATTGGCAACTCACAGTGAGGATGATGCATGACCCAATTTCCCCACTTCCACGGACAAAACACTAAAAGCTCAAGATACCTCCCTACCCTCTCCCAAGCTGTGCTGTCCACACAGATATCCACTGACGCACACACACACGCATGCGACGTGAGCGGAAATGTTCGCACGGCTCACCCTAGCACATGTAGAGGAAATATTGACTCTAATGCGAACACCGCAAGATACACTGACATGGAACATGATCAGTCCGCACATGCAGAAGTTCAAACATGAGTCGCCTCCACTAGATCTATCTGTAACATAGTACATACATGTACGGGCTCAAGTAGCAATGTCAGTGAACCCTGACAATAAGAAAACATTACCTTTCCTCACACACACACACGCACATACAAAACACACATGCCACGCACACGCACAGACATACACACACACACACACACACAAATACAACACTACAAACGCATAACAACACACATATTCATGTGTGCCTATGTCTGCGCTTCACTCACACACATGCACACACTTGCGCACACACAAGCATGCACGCACGCATACACACAAACATTCACATACACACACACACACACATGTGGGCACCCACGTGCGCACGCGCGCGCACGCGCACACACACACACACACACGCACACACACACCCACATACACAAGAACATGCATGTGCACATGCTGTGTACATGTGTGCACACCCCACAAACACGCATACTTACACACAAGACCCCACACCACACACACACACGCACACACACACACACACACACACCCCACACACACACACACACACACACACACATGGAAGATGACAGTAACTCTGATCTTGATGCCCAATAGTCATGGTGACGATAAATGTCATGGTGGTTGTGGGGATGGTAGTCTTACGTAAAGGAAAGCATCTTTCTCAAGAGAATGTGGTAAGGTGTTTAACGGTGAGTTTCTATTCCGTACGTAAAATGAACAACCACAAAAGCCTCGTTAAGGAATTCCAGTACTTATGATGGACAGTAAGTTTTATCTGAATACCTCTACACAAGAACTGCAAGGAGTGACCGCATCAAAGCAAGTGAGGATCACTTTGCTTCGAGGACACCCCCCACTTGAATCGGGCAAAGCTCATTGTACTTGGATAAAACCCCAAACCCCAAGAGCATGTGTGGCCCTGCAGGAAATGAAGGTAAAGTGGCCATGAAGACTTCCCATGGGAAGGAAATGAAGATAAACTGGCCCAGAAAGTCAGCTTTCTTTCTTTTTTTTTTTTTTTTTTTTTAAGGCATCGGTTGTCGGATCAATGGAGCACCTAAGGCGGCGACTTTTTTTTTTTTTTTTTTCCCTAAGGCCAAAATCCACCTCTTCATTTTTTGGTGCTTCACACTGTCCTCTTCACTGCAAAAAAAACAAAAAGCGGAAAAAAAAACAAAATCAATTTTCCACGACTAGCTTTTTTTTTTTTTTTTTTTTTTTTTTTTTTTAACAACCAGTCTTACACACCATGCATAGTCTGTATGTTCTTTTTCAAAATGGACAAACTTTTGCTGATTTTAGTGTTTTGGCATTTGATACAAAGTGTCTGGGTTTGTTAATGTTCTAATGTGTGGTGTACTGGCACACTCACTCTGATCATGTCTGCTCATACATGAAAACAAATTGAAAAAACAAAAAAAAAACAAAAAAAAAACGGACAGAGAAAAAGGAGAAAAGAAACAAAGGGAAGAAAGGAAGAAGAGAAAGAAGGAAAGAAGACAAAAACGAAAAAGAATTCGTTGCTGTGTAAAACAGACGAAATATCAAAATGAATATACAGCTGTAAACACACGTGAAACACGATAATCTTCCGGCCTATTGTGACCTGGTTGAATAGACTGAATACAACGAAGGTTTCCTTTCGCCTCCTCCGTTCTCTCCCGTGTGTCCAAATGTTCCCCAAAAACCCTCCTTGGAACGAAAAAACGAAAACACCCAAGAATGACCGAAGGAACGAGCGAACATGGAACAAAAGGTTTAATAAATTTTGTGTACTACAATTATAAGTAGTCTCGCACCTGCCAGTTTCCCGGAAACGCCATCCTTGCGATGAAGAAGAAATGATGAGATATTGGGAAGAAGGGGGGAGGGGGTGGGATGTAGCTGCAAGGACGTGAGGAAGGACCGTCAGCGAGACAAGCACCCGTGAGTGCGCGCGCACGTGTGTGTGAGTGTGTGAGTGAGTGAAGTGTGTGTGTGTGTGTGTGATTGTGTGTACGTGTGCTTGTGTGCGTGTATGCGCGTGTGCGCGCGCGGTGCACCAATCTGTGGTCCTACGAAATCATTCGTCAAAAGTCAAAAGCATACAAGTTAATAAATCCTATCCGCAAATATACATGGTTCTAGAAAGAATATGCACAGATACAGTAAATCACTATCTTCCGCCACTCCCATCCCATCACCTGAAAGGAAAGGAAATACGTTAATAAATGAAATAATGAGCGCCGGAGAAAGCGGGGGGGGGGGGGGTGGGGGGGGGGGGGTGGACGGGGTCGGAAGAAGCTGGAAGATGAAGTGAATATAGACTAGCTCCTTATGTTGAATTCTTTTTCAAAGATTGATTGCAATGAGAATGCAGACCGTGTCTTTTTAAAAATACTTATGGACATTTTCCAACCAATAGAATGAGGTTTATGTATACATATTTTCCACGTGGGAAGAATGAATTGTTCACACCAAACAGAACATCAGTGACTGACAACGTTAGCTTAATACTTGTGTCTGCATAAATTTTTTGCTCAATGAATTCCAAAAATTCTTTACATCTGGACAATTATAGAAAAAATGTTCAATAAAATCCACCTTATCAACACAATGAACATTGATTATTTTCACGTATTTTCATTTTGTTTAACATTTTATTTGTAGGGTAAATATTATGTAACACTTTCCAGTGAAGGACTCTAAGTCGCACTTCTTTGGCGGTTTCTTTAGCCCTTTGACCAGGCCTGTTTGTCTAGGGTGTAACCAAATTTCCTTTCCAGAAATAATGGGCCGTTAGTAAATTTGTTACGTTGTCTTTGGATAACATTTTCCTGATGTTCTTTGGTTTTGCATTGAAATGTTTTGCATCACAATCCTGTCGCCTTGTGCAAGGATCTCCTCTCTCTATCTATTGAAACCACTCTTTGGGAATAGAGTTAATAAGGGCATTATATTCAAAATAATGTTAGCCTTGCTTCGCCCAACCATATTCTGTACTTCCTCAGAGACAGAAATCTATGTTCATTCTGATGGATTATATCTTTCATCTGTTCAATTCCTGTATTGTGCCAGTTTGGAAAGAATAGCACTTTATTTTTGTATTTAATGAGAGAGTTGTTGAAGAGAAGCTGTGACTGGAAATTTCCACTGTTTATTTCACTTTGTTTACTTATAGTTTTGTTGTCTAGATAGCATGCAAATGTCTTTCCAGAAATCATTTTCAATTCTATCAATACCCTGGGATATCCTTGTCCTTGTGTTTACATTGAAGAAATTACCTCCGTTTGCCAGTTTGTTCAAATGCCACAATGGGATCAACCTCCAGTTTTCACTCTCTTTGGCGTTATATAATTTTCCCATCCATTGTAAGTTTAGAAGCTTCTGGAACTGAAGCATGTTGATCATGTTCAGACCACCTTCGTCTACGTTTGATTCCATTACTTTCCTCTTCACTTTCTCGAATGCTTTCTGTTACTGAATTTTTTTTGCCATAAAATCGGTATAACGCTGTATTAATTTTACGCAGCACTGCATTTGGAAGACCAATAGACTGCATTACATAAACAAATTGACTTATCAGAAACGTTTTTATAACAATCACTTTACCCTTGAATAGAGAGATCTCTCCTTTTCCAATTATTTATTTACTATTCATTTTATCGATTCTTTCATTCCAGTTTTCATCAATGTTCTTTGCCATCTCGTTGGTATCAAATAAATTCCCAGAACTTTCATTCTGTTCACTGTTGTGAATGGAAGATCTGGGTCTTTTTTCATAGTTCCCATTAGTAGAGCTTTTGTTTTCTGAACATTCAATATTAATCCAGAAAACTTTTCAAAAGATGACAAGATTTCTAATGATTTAAACATATCATATCGATCTTCGAGAAACAATGTTGTGTCATCTGCCCTTTGTTTTATCTTTATACTAGAATTTCCATTCCCCGAAAGTAAAGGAACTTTGATGCCTGCAATCGAACTATTCCGAATTTTAATGGCTAGTAACTCGACAGCTAGCACAAAGGCTAATGGTTTAGAAAGGGCAACCTTGTCTTATTCCGCAGTTCACATCAAAAGGCTCGGAAATCCAACCTCCGTGATTTACAGAGGTCATGTTTCCGTTTATCAAAATAGATACCCACTTTTTAAAATCTGGTCCAAAACCAAAAATGTCAAACACTTTCAGCAAAAAACTCTTGATATCGAATCAAATGCTTTTGCATAATCAATAGCGAGCAAAAAGCCGGCTCTGTTAGTTTTATTTAGGTAATTTATTACGTCATCAATCGATCTTATGACTGTTGCGATGTTTCTACCTTTGATGTAACCTACCTGTCTTCATTTACCAAACTAGTGATGACTCGTCCAAGTCTTAACGCTAAGACTTTAGCTAATAATTTGTAATCACTGTTGGTTAAGGTGATTGGTCTCCAGTTGTTTAATTTGTCTCTATCTAAATCTTTTCCCTTATATAGAAGAGTTATTACACCATATCTTTGAGAATATGACAGTTTACCGACATGGAAAGCTTCCCTGAACGACTGAGTAAGTGTTTTACAATTTTATTCCAAAAATTTTTATGAACTCTATTGTCAGTCCGTCATTGCCGGGAGCAGATCCATTTCTCATATTCTTCAGAGCGCTTGTCATTTCCTCCACTGTCACCATGCCCTCGCATGAACAGCTTCATTAACGTCTAGTCTTGGCAAGTTTTCATTTTCCATAAATGTTTTTATTGCCCCCCTACATCATTTTCTACAGTTTCTTGATTATAAAGTTTCCTATAAAATGAGACTTGTTCTTGCAAAATTTCTGTTGATCTGTAATTATCTCACCTGAATCTTTAGTTAATCTCGTTATTACTTTCTTCTTTCCCACAGCCCTGATGTGGCCCTTTGCGGTCGGCTGGGCTATAAGCAACATTATCTTATCTTCTTCTTTCCTTAGCCTTTTCCAGATTGCAAAAATATTTTGTATTCCTCTCACCTTCTTCAATCCATTTCGCTCTTGCTCTAATTTGCGCTCCTCTCGTTCTCTCAACCTGCAACAACTCTATTTCTTATTTTTGACTAAGATACTGTTTCTGCACCCTATATCAGAGGGATTACTGGATAATGCCTTTTCTTTTTCCACAAGCTGTGCGTTCAGACGATATTCACGATTTCTTCTTTTGCATGCAAGTGATTTTCCATACTCGGTACAAAAAGTATGAATTTCAACTTTACATAGATCCCACCTTCGTATATAAGAAACATCATCTGAAGAATCATTGAGATGCTTATCTAATAAATCGTTCATCTTTGCAACAAACTTAGTATCTTTTAAAAAAACTATTGTTCAATCTCCAGTATCCTGGACCTCTTTCAAAATTACCATTGTTTAGTTCCGTTATGAGAGCTTTGTGATCTGAATGCGCAACCGTCGTGAGTTCACACGAAACACACAAGGGTAGTATTTCCTCTGACACAAAACAGTAATCCAAACGCCGAGCAATGAAAGGGTTATTCTTGCATCAGGAGAAATCTTTTTCTTCATTATGGAAAACTCTCCAGATGTCTGTCAGATTCAAATTTCTTACTGCATTATCTTCTGATGCAAATGAAGGTCAGTTGGCCCTGAAGACTTCCCATCTGATGCAAATGAAGGTCAATTGAAGACTTCCCATCTGATGCAAATGAAGGTCAATTGAAGACTTCCCATCAAAGCAAATGAAGGTGAATTGAAGACTTCCCTTCTGATGCAAATGAAGGTCAATTGAAAACTTCCCATCTGAAGCAAATGAAGGTCAATTGAAGCCTTCCCATCAAAAGCAAATGAAGGTCAATTGAAGACTTCCCTTCTGATGCAAATGAAGGTGAATTGAAGCCTTCCCATCAAAGCAAATGAAGGTGAATTGAAGACTTCCCATCTGATGCAATTGAATGTGATTGAAGACTTCCCTTCTGATGCAAATGAAGGTCAATTGAAGACTTCCCATCAAAAGCAAATGACGGTGAATTGAAGACTTCCCTTCTGATACAAATGAAGGTGAATTGAAGACTTCCCATCTGATGCAAATGAAGGTCAATTGAAGACTTCCCCTCTGATGCAAATGAAGGTCAATTGAAGACTTCCCATCAAAAGCAAATGAAGGTCAATTGAAGACTTCCTTCTGATGCAAATGAAGGTGAATTGAAGACTTCCCTTCTGATGCAAATGAAGGTCAATTGAAGACTTCCCATCAAGCAAATGAAGGTGAATTGAAGACTTCCCTTCTGATGCAAATGAAGTCAATTGAAGACTTCCCATCAAAAGCAAATGAAGGTGAATTAAAGACTTCCCATCTGATGCAAATGAAGTCAATTGAAGACTTCCCATCAAAGCATATGAATGTGAATTGAAGACTTCCCTTCTGATGCAAATGAAGGTGAATTGAAGACTTCCCTTCTGAAGCAAATGAAGGTCAATTGAAGACTTCCCATCTGATGCAAATGAAGGTCAATTGAAGCCTTCCCATCAAAAGCAAATGAAGGTCAATTGAAGACTTCCCTTCTGATGCAAATGAAGGTGAATTGAAGCCTTCCCATCAAAAGCAAATGAAGGTGAATTGAAGACTTCCCATCTGATGCAATTGAATGTGAATTGAAGACTTCCCTTCTGATGCAAATGAAGGTCAATTGAAGACTTCCCATCAAAAGCAAATGACGGTGAATTGAAGACTTCCCTTCTGATACAAATGAAGGTGAATTGAAGACTTCCCATCTGATGCAAATGAAGGTCAATTGAAGACTTCCCCTCTGATGCAAATGAAGGTCAATTGAAGACTTCCCATCAAAAGCAAATGAAGGTCAATTGAAGACTTCCTTCTGATGCAAATGAAGGTGAATTGAAGACTTCCCTTCTGATGCAAATGAAGGTCAATTGAAGACTTCCCATCAAGCAAATGAAGGTGAATTGAAGACTTCCCTTCTGATGCAAATGAAGTCAATTGAAGACTTCCCATCAAAAGCAAATGAAGGTGAATTAAAGACTTCCCATCTGATGCAAATGAAGTCAATTGAAGACTTCCCATCAAAAGCATATGAATGTGAATTGAAGACTTCCCTTCTGATGCAAATGAAGGTGAATTGAAGACTTCCCTTCTGAAGAAAATGAAGGTCAATTGAAGACTTCCCATCTGATGCAAATGAAGGTCAATTGAAGACTTCCCATCAAAAGCAAATGAAGGTCTATTGAAGACTTCCCTTCTGATGCAAATGAAGGTCAATTGAAGACTTCCCATCTGATGCGAATGAAGGTGAATTGAAGACTTCCCATCTGAAGCAAATGAAGGTCAATTGAAGGCTTCCCATCTGAAGCAAATGAAGGTCAAAATGACCATGAAGACTTCCCATTTGAAGCAAATAAAGGTCATTTGGTCGAAAAGAATTCCCCACTTGAAGCAAATGAACGTCAGTTGGTTCTTAAACGTCCCCATTTGAAGCAGGTATGTGTGTGTGTGTGTGTATGTGTGTGTGTGTGTGTGTGTGTGTTCATATACTTATATATGCCGCTAGTGAAGGATGTTATGTTTATAATATAACCTGTTTTTTTTTCTTATCCCGTTTTCTATCTCTCCTATCCCCTTTTTGTACTCCCAGTTCTTATAGAACAGGGAGTACTTCAGAATGGGAACGAAGAAATGTTGTCTGTGTGTGTGTGTCTGTCTGTGTGTCTGTGGTCAAAATGTGTTCCACTCGCTCCAGACAAAACTACTGGACCGATCTTTCTGAAAATTTGTAGGTATGTTCATCATGGGCCACAGATGATGCCCAATGTTTTAGTTTACCGCTATAGCCGTTACTAATGGGTGTAACGTTTTTTTCTTCTTTATGGAATATCTCAGAAAGTACTTGGCCGATCTTTGTAAAAATGAGCAGTTACGTTCATTATGGGTCACGGATGATGCCCGATGTTTTAGTTTACCTCATTATAACCGTTACTAAGGGCTGTAACGGCCTGTAACGGTTTTTCTTCTTTATGAAATATCTCAGAAAGTACTTGGCCGATCATTCTGAAAATTTGTAGGTATGTTCATTATGGGTCACGAATAATGCCCGATGTTTTAGTTTTCCATTATAACCGTTTGTAACGGCCTGTAACGTTTTTTCTTCTTTATGGAATATCTCAGAAAGTACTTGGCCGGCCTTTATGAAAATTAGCAGGTATGTTCATTATGGGTCATGGATGATGCCTGATGTTTTAGTTTACCGCTATAGCTGTTACTAATGGCTGTAACGGCCTGTAACGGTTTTTCTTCTTTATGAAATATCTCAGAAAGTACTTGACCAATTTATAAGCGGTTTGGATGATCTTGTGACAAATCGGAGCCTCTGTCCATATGTAAGTGATGTAATGCTGAAAATGGATTAAACAACCGTTAAAAACCGTTATTCTGCCGTTATTTCTTATATATAGGTGGATTTTAATGAAATTTGGTATATAGAAAGGTTATCACACACAAATGGCACTTCTATATAGTGTTTCAAAATTTGACCGTTAAAAACCGTTATTCTTGACATATTGTCCAATTTGGATGAAATTTGATATGTACACAGGCTTTAGCCCAGTGAGGACTAAAATACCGGTTTCAAAAGTGTATATCGATTATATAACCGTTAAACCGTTATTTTGCCATTATTTTTTTTTATATATTGTTGGGTTTTAATGAAATTTTGTATATAGAAAGGTTATCACACACAAATGGCACTTCCATGTAGTGTTTCAAAATCTGACCGTTAAAAACCGTTATTCTTGACATATTGTCCGATTTGGATGAAATTTGGTATGTACACAGGCTTTAGCCCAGTGAGGACTAAAATACCGGTTTCGAAAGTGTATATCGGTTATATAACCGTTAAACCGTTGTTTTGCCGTTATTTTTTATATATTGGTGGGTTTTAATGAAATTTTGTATATAGAAACCCTCCGGGGGTTGCGACCTTGTCGTGGTCGGAGGGCTTGCGCGGTCCAGTGATCCCTTAGGCTTTGCTGGCGGGGGCATCAATACTTGGGTGATAGGCTGGTTTTTTCACACTGCTTGTAGGCCTGAGAGGTGAAGATGCTGTATGGCCTAAGCGTAACGTGGTAAGGAGTTGATGCCCCTGGTAGGGCTTCCCATGTCAGATAGGCTAAGGGTGAGGATCCTGACTAAGAGTAACCCGCCTTTCTCCTTTTCTTGTTTTCTGCCTCCCTTATTTGGCCCTTTTCTATCTTCGTCTCCCCTTCAAGTCTTCTTTTCCACACTCCTTTTCTCTCTGTGGTCTCCTTAAGATCCGCCGCGTTTGCCGTGCGGTGCGACCTGTGTCGGAGGGGATGAGATCCTGGTGATTGAGAGGGCCAGCGCTCTCAACACATCACTTTGGCTCTGACCTCTCCTAGACAGGGAGTACACTTTGGCCCGGGTGTACTAATCGGCTCCCCTTCTTGGGGCTGGGTCAAAACAGGCATTTCTCCGGCTGGCCAAGGTAACCCCTGTAGTGCTCAGCTCTCTGCTCCCGGGAGTTGGGCATGATCAGGGGGGATAGGGTTGGTAGGTTTTTTTGTCTGTTGTATATCTCTCCTGAAGCCTGGAAGGGGTCAAGACAGTGATTCTTGGCCCTGGCCCCTTAGTTGGACTCCAAGGTGGGTGGGTAAGGGAGGGATGAAATACAATAAAATACACATGGCTTTTTCAAAAAATATCCCCCCCAAAAGGAAGAGGAAGGCAGCATCCCCTATTTCAGGGCTTTCACAAGCAGACAGTTATTCTGACAGTGAGGTGAGACAGAGGACAGGTTTCTGGGCTTTCTGGCTCGTGGTGGAAGGGACAGAGCAGGAAAGACCCCTTTCAGCTCTGAGCCCTTTTGCTATTCAAAAGGGCTTTCATGGTATAGCAGGTGAACCTAGGTCCATAAAAAGGTTAAGGAATGGTTCGTTTCTTGTTCAATGTTGATCACAGAAACAATCTGAACAGCTGCTGAGGGCGACAAACTTAGTGGACAGGGAGATCAAGGTGACTCCCCATAAACAATTGAATTCATCGAAAGGAGTCATTCGCTGTCGAGAGTTAGCAGGTGTCTCGGAAGCAGAGATCAAAACAGAACTGGCATCCCAGGTGTGACGGAGGTGCGCAGGGTGTCGGTAAAGAAAGGTTTAGAGAGAGTGGCCACCAACACCCTCTTTCTGACATTCTGCAACCCTGTGCTGCCTCTGGTCATCAAAGTCGGTTACTTGAACGTCAGGGTTCAGTTATATGTTCCGTCCCCATTGAGGTGCTTTCCGATGTCAGAGGTTTGGCCATGTCAGAGACCGCTGTTCTGGGCAGGAGGGTGTGCGGTGTTTGCTGAAAGGCGACCCACGATGGGCCGTGCAAAGATCCGGCACATTGTGCTAACTGCGGTGGCGATCATCCCTCCTCTTCCAGAAACTGTCCTCTTTGGATTCAAGAATCCACAATACAGCGCATTAAAACGGAAAAGAAGATCTCCTTTTTTGAAGCCCGCAAGCAGGTTTGGGCAGTCAGACGCCCACAGCATCTTCATATGCTTCGGCCGTAAAGAAAATTCCCACTCGGTCAGTCTGCTGTCAGACTGATGAATTCACATTTTTCGAAGACATTGCAAGGAAGAACTGTCAGCTCTGGTGGAAGCAGGTCCACCACCTCCCAACCCAAAGTGAATGCCCCTGGTGGAGGCAAAAAATCCGCCACCCCTCAGACTGCCAGCAGTCTACTCCATCTGCTGCTGGGCAGATTAAAAAACCAGCACCCGCAACTCGAATCCCTCTGTCCAGTGCCCGTGCGGGCAAGGGAGTTCAATCCAGTGTGGAGATGGTGGAGATGAGGAAGAAACCTCCACCGTCTCCCAAATCCAGACCTTCTTCACCTGTTGGCAAGTCTGCCAGCAGGCCTGAAGACCAACATAGTCCAGTGAAACTACATAACAAATTCGCTCCATTAGAAGCGGACGTTGAAGAGGAGATGACCTGATTTCTCTCCTTTTCGCCTCTGCACCATGGATAGTACAATATTCCATTGGAATATCCGTGGTCTAAATTCCAACTTCGAGGAGCTGCAGCTTCTGTGTCAGTCTCTAAAATCTTCCATCGTGGCTCTTCAAGAAACTCAAATTCAAGGCCAGAAGACCTTTACTCTTTCTGGCTTTAATATTCTTTCAAAACCTGCACAACCATCCACGTTGGGACTGTCGGGCGGTGTTTGCCCTTCTCCTACACAAAACTCTGTTATATAGTCCTGTCACTCTGTCTACCTCCCTTCAGGCTGTAGCTGCGAGAGTCACTCTCCACAAGACTGTGACAATCTGTTCCCTTTATCTCCCACCTTCTGTCCCGGTTTGTCGTCAGGACCTTGTCAGTCTGATAGAAGAACTTCCTCGACCTTTTTTGCTGTTGGGTGACTTTAACGGTCACAATCCTCTTTGGGGTAGTGCCAGTACGTCATCCAGAGGTTTGCTAATTGAGGATGTCCTTTCAGATTTGGATTTATGTTGTCTGAACGACGGATCTGCAACTTATCTCCACTCTTCCACAGGTTCACTCTCGTGTTTAGATTTGTCGATTTGTGACCCCTCGCTGGTCCTGGACTATGAGTGGTCTGTCCATGACGATCTGCACGGAAGTGACCATTTCCCTGTTCTTTTACAGCCCGTATTAACTGAAACCGCCTCTGTCTCTCAACATCTCAATTATAAGAAAGCAAACTGGGATCTATTTGCAACCACTATTTCAAAAGAATTCCAGGACACTGATTTTTTTCAGAGTCCAGACCCAGCAGAATCTCTGACTAACACCGTGATCAACTGTGCTAAAACCTGTATTCCAGTGTCTTCCGATAAACTCCAAATGCCAAAAACACCCTGGTTCGATTCAGACTGCCAACAAATTTCAAAAGTTCGCAAACGGGCTCAGCGTCGGGTATACCAACGACCTTCGGGTCCCAACGCTCGAGCCCATCAGAAACTCCGTGCGAAATCGAGACACACTTTTAAAATCAGTAAACGTCGGTTCTGGAGAAACTTCTGCTCCAGGCTGACATCTAAAACTTCCAAGAAAAAGTTTGGAACATCATTAGAAAAATTAAAGGGAAGAACACCAACCCCTCTATTCATCACTTGAAACTTTCTGATGCTCTGATCACTGACAAACAAGCTGTTGCCAATCTGTTGGCCTCCACCATCCAACAGAACTCCTCATCTTCAAATAAATCTGCAGTCTTTTTAAGAAACAAAGAGATTAGAGAGAAATCCTCATACAATTTCACATCAGACAACTCTGAAACCTATAATCTTCCTTTTTCAATCGTTGAACTCAAATCAGCCTTACAAACCTGCACTGATTCTGCCCCTGGTCTGGATGACATTCATTATCAGGTTGTGAAACATTTTCCAGAAAGCTGTCTCCAGACTCTTCTCCAAGTCTATAACCATATCTGGACCACAGGGTCTTTTCCGCCCTCCTGGCGGAAAGCCCTGATCATTCCCAGTCCAAAGCCTGGAAAGGACCTTACCAACCCTTCCAACTATCGCCCAATCGCTCTGACTAGCTGCCTCTGTAAGCTGATGGAAAAGATGGTCAACTCCCGTCTGATGTGGAAGCTGGAAACCGATGGTCTTTTGGCCAGTGAACAGTGCGGTTTCCGGAAGTACCACTCGACGGTTGACCATCTAATCCGTCTGGAAACCACCATCCGCAACGCCTTTGTTAACAAGCAGCATGTGGTCGCTATCTTTTTCGACCTCGAAAAGGCGTACGACACCACGTGGAAAGCAGGAGTCCTCATGGACCTGCACAGACTTGGTTTTCGGGGTCACCTGCCTCTGTTCATTCAAAACTTTTTAGCCGATCGACAGTTCCAGGTGCGTGTTGGCACCACACTCTCTGACATCCATGGGCAGGAGTTGGGTGTTCCTCAGGGGAGCATCCTTTCTCCCGCCCTTTTCAGCATTAAAATAAATGACATTGTCCAATCGGTACGACTGGGCACCGAGTCCTCTCTGTTGATGACTTTGCGCTGTATGCAGTTGGAGCTTCTTACCACAGTGTACAGCATCGACTCCAACTTTGCGTCAACAGAATCCAACAGTGGGCCGAGGAAAACGGGTTTAACCTTCTCCCGTACCAAAACTCAGTCAATTCATTTCCACAATTTTCGTCGATTCTTTGATGATCCTGAAATTCGTCTAGACAAGTCCACCATTCCAGTTGTAAAAGAAGCCAAATTCCTGGGAGTTATTTTTGACCAAAACTCAACTTTCTCAGCCACATCAAAAACCTCAAAACTTCTTGCCAGAAAGCTCTGAATATTCTGCAGGTCGTAGCCCACACCGACTGGGGCGCTGATAAGAAAACTTTGCTGCACCTCTACAGAGCCTTGGTCCGTTCCAAACTGGACTATGGTTGTGCCGTGTACGGCTCTGCAAGACCCTCTTACCTCAAACTCTTGGACCCTATCCACCATCAAGGGCTTCGTCTCTGTCTTGGAGCGTTCCGCACCACCCCTGTGTACAGCCTGTACGCAGAGGCGGGTGAACCTTCATTGTCCAACCGCAGGCTGAAACTGTCTTTGAATTATTATATCCGACTGTTCTCAGAACCGCAGAATCCTGCCTATGACTGTGTCTTGTCCTTCAGTTCCAAAGTAAGTTTGAAAACAACCCGAAATGTATTCCGCCGTTTGGTCTTCGTATGCAGCCTCACGTGCGGAATGCAGGTCTAGACCTAGGAGTTGTGTCGGATTTTTCCAAGTTTCCGGATCAACCTCCGTGGACCTTCTTCACGCCAGAGATTCGTTTCGATCTTGCAGCTTTTCGCAAAGAATCTACCAGCTCTCTGGCGTACAAGGCTTTGTATGCTGAGCTCTGTTCCAAATTCCAATCCTATCAAAAAGTTTTCACTGACGGTTCCAAGTCTGAAGATGGAGTGGCCTGTGCAGCCCTACTGCCCTGGGGCTCCTTCTCAGATACTGTTGAAACATATTCATTCAGATGCTTCTGTATATTCTGCTGAACTTACTGCTCTGATTTTGGCTTTGAAGATAACCTCACAATCATCGAAGAGGGACTTTCTGGTTCTGTCGGATTCGCTGTCAGCTTTGGAGGCCATAGCTGGCCGCAACCTTCAGCATCCAGAACTTTTACATTTCTTTGAACTTTTTAGCAAGTTGAAGGAGGACGGTTACAACATTACTCTTGCTTGGGTTCCTGGTCATGTTGGCATCGGCGGGAACGAAATGGTTGATCGTTTAGCCAAGAACGCCACAAGAGAGAAACTGTCCAACATTTATATCCCCTGCTCAGATGTGAAACCCAAAATTAACGATTATGTGAGAGACCTCTGGCAGGAGATTGGAACACACAGACGAGTAACAAACTCTTTCAGATCCGTCCAAACCTTAAGGACTTCCTCTCATCTACGTCGGGAGGTCGTAAAGAGGAAACGGTTCTGTGCCGGCTGCACACCGGCCATTCGTATTTTACCCATGCTTACCTTTTAAAGAGTGAAGAAGCTCCGTGGTGCATTCCATGTCATGCGCCACTCACAATGAAACATGTTCTTTTAGAGTGTTGGGACTTGCACGATGTGAGACACAAAGATTTTACAGCGGAGTCCATGAAGATCCTGTTCAGGGATGTCCCGCCTGACGTGATCCTTGAGTTTTTAAGAGAGATTAACATTTTTCATCTGATTTAAGATTTTAAGGCAGAAAGATTTTTAACAAAGTTTCTGGTGCGTTTGTAGACGATGTCATTTAACGAGATGTGTGAAAGTTTTTTTTTTTTTTTTTTTTTTTTTTTTTTTAATAATTTTAAATGACTGGTGAGTTGATTTTAACGTGGTGACAGCCCTGATATGGCCCTTTGCGGTCGGCTGGGCTATAAGCAACATTATCTTATCTTATCTCTCTAAATGTGTGTATATATATATGTGTGTGTGTATGTACTGGACTGTAAGCAATATTAACTTTATATATATATATATTTATATATACAGTATGTATGTGTGTGTGTGCATGCGTGCATGCGTGTGTGTTTAGGTGTCCAACTTTTGCTAGTAATATGTCAGTCTGTTCCATGTTCATATAATTGTTGTTTTCATGTGTATCAAGGCATTGGACTTGCACTGAAGTTCATAATGCTAATGGTTACGGGTTGTTGTCGTTGTCTTCAGTATAACGTCTTTCCACATTAAGTGATATTAGACAAATTGTTACGTGTTCTTAGTGTGTGTAGCCTATGATGTGTGTGTGCGGGCTACAGAAATAAGCATGTGTGCGTGCTTGCATGCATGCGCACGTGTGTGTGTGTATGTGTGTGTGTGTGTGTGTGTGTGTGTGTGTGTGTGTGTGTGTGTGTGGTGTGTGTGTGATCACTGCATAAAGGGAATGGTTATGATGTGTGTTTGTGTGTGTGTGGGGGTGCTTGCGTGCATGTGTGTGTGTGTGTGTCAATGTGCATGTGTGTGTGTGTGTGTGTGTGTGTGTGTGTGTGTGTGTGTGTGTGTGTGTGTGATCACTGCATAAAGGGAATGATTACTGTGTGTATGTGTGTACGTATATGCATGCGTGTGTGCTTGCGTGTGTGTGGTGTGTGTGTGTGTGTGTGGTGTGTGTGTGTAAATCACTGCATGAAGGAAATGGTTACAATGTTCCAGGGGCAGACAACATGCTTGAAAATGATTTTTGAGCTCCTGCATTACATATTGAAGGTTTAGTGAATACATGTGGAAAACTGATATGGCATAAAATCAATATTTCATTTGTTTAATTAGAGTATTTATTGATTGATTGATTTATTCATTCATATATTCATGTCTTTGTTAATCTATTTATGTATAAGCATTTATTTAGCAACAGGGGAGAAAAGTGCTGTTTTCATTCTATTGAAAGAGGAGAGATATCCACAATATTTTTTTATTTCTCCCAGATCAGATGTCCCACCGATCATTTTAAGGCGTACATTCTGGGTTATGTTTTGGCACTACTGGTTAAAGATTGCTGACCAATAATCAAGATCTGGAAGTCAGATGTGGCAAAGAGAGCTTCCATTCACAGACTGTCCACGCGGGGATCAGTTACTCTTGCTGTGGAAAACGATGAGCTGACATGGCAAATGGAAGGGGATGCAGGAAATTGAAGATCAGTATGAAACAGATTCCAGTGAAGTGCCATAAACCTTCATTCCAGATGCAGTTATAAAGGCTTTGTAAACAGATTCTTCTAAACTGCCATAAACCTTCATGCTAGATGTATTGAAATGGTTTCTTGAGGTGGGTGACAAAGTGAAAAATCAATGCGTTCAAACCTGAAATGCTGGAGACTGATTTATGACAGGTCATAACAAGAACAACTCCATCAGCCATGACATCACCATCAGAAAAAAGAGAGAAAAAGATGCCCAAGGTGCACACCTTAAGAAGGCGGTACTGATTACGACTGCTCTTCCATGTTACGCATGATGGATTACACAGGGATGTGGAAATCCATGACAGCTGAAGCGTCCACTGCTGTCCCCCATCCATCGTCTGTGGACAATGAAATTAAAATATCCTCGTTCTCTTTGTAAGGCTGCAGATTTTAAAATGATGGCCATAATATAAACTTGTAGACATACTCATTCTTTTGACAGTTGACAATGAAGAAGAGCACTGTGGGTGTCACAGAGAAATTTTTGTATTTTGTTTGCAGTTTCCAGAAAATCTGAAAATGGTGAAAGGCATTGACTTATTGATGATTGACCTCTTCGGAGACAACAGGCTTTGGTTTTATGACGTAGAGTATTGTTTGTATGTTTAAAATGTTGTCATATAATGTATTTTTGTTTTAGGAAAACACACACACACACATGCACGTACGCATGTACACACACACACACACACACACACACACACACACACACACACACACACACACACCTGCCTGTCTATTTACAGCATTTTCATACCTTACGAAACAGTCAGTAATAAACCGCAGCACTAAATGTATGTTCATGTAGTCAAATGACAATCTGATCAATGATAAAAGAAAATGAAGCAGCTTCCATGGTTTAAACGTATTGAGGCGGATGGTTGCAAGGGGATAACACCAACTGAATGCACACACATTGAATAAATAAGTAAGGGGAGGGAGGGGGATATGGCATTTGAGGCTAAGAATTCCACAGTTATTTAATTTATAATTTCCCAAATACACAGACATTGAACAAATAAATAAAAGGGGGATAGGGCTGTTGGAGCTAGGAATTCCAGCATAATGTAATCTAAAATTTCCCAAATACACATGTATTGAACAAATAAGTAAAAGGGAGGGGGAGGGGGGGGGGGGGGGGGGGGGGGGGGGGGGGGGGGGGGTTGGGCAGTTGAAGCTAAGAATTGCACCGTAATTTAATTTACAACTTCCCCAAAATAAGAAAACAAATGAAAATATGTAAACAAGAGGCTGGGGGAGGAAAGTGAAAGGAGCCTGGGAGAAAGAGAGAGGAATAAAGAAGAGGGACTTAGAATTGATATTAAATCTTGAAAGAGAGTGGGAATAAAAAAGAGGGAGTTAGAATAAATATCAAATCCTAAAAGAGAGTGGGAATGAAGAAGAGGGAATTAGAATAAATATCAAATCCTTCAATAACAGCATTGTCACGGACAAAAAAAAGGGACACCGAAATCGTGGTCAGTCGCCAGCCAGCTCAGTCGGACTTAAGCCGAACTCAGACATTCTGGGCGCCGGGCCGACGCCTTCAGGCGTCGCCTCAGCCAGTTTGGGCACAGCGAGGAGGCTAATCCTAATCCTCCACGGAGACAGCACCGTCCCCGTAGACAGTCCGAGTGGCTGACCAACGTCTCAATAGGTCTGGCCAGACGGATCGCAACGTCTGGGCCAGACTGATCTAACTAATTTGCAGGACCAGTGTCCACAGTTAAAGCCAGACACCGCCAGCTAAGGTAGGAAGGGAGAGGGTACAGTGAAACCTCTATTTTAAGACCTTCAAAATGTCCAGAAAATTCGGTCTTAAATTGGAGGGTCTTATAAGGGAGGTAGGCACCGACAGGTGTAGAAACAAACACTTTCTCACAGATGAATTCTCCATGCACAAAAAGTCTCAAGAACACTGAATGCATACTGAAAACATGTATAATTTTCACAGATGAATGGAAATACAATGTACACAAAATGACACATTGACTAGGCGTTTAAATATTTTCAGATAAAATATCCTTACAATTACACACACACACACACACACACACACACACACACACACACACACACACACACACACACACTGTCTCCTTCATACAGCTACACAAAAGGACATACAATGACTATGTGTTGAAGAAATATTTTCACACACTTACAGTACACATACTCACTCAATCAGAACCACTCCCAAACCAACTTATTCAAGTCTTCATACGGCGATTTCCTTTCTTTCACATATGTGACCTGTTTTCACTAAATGAGTCTTAAGGTGAAATTAACAGATTTTAGGATATTGTAATTTTCAAAATGTCCAGATTATTACCTTCTTTTCATATGAAATTTATTATTCTACTCCTAAAAATAAGGAAGTTATGGGTGTTTGAAGTGTGTAACATAGCAAACGGCCATTTTGAGAAAATCAAGTTTGAAAATTGTCACCACTTCAGTGAAGTTTTACCTTAGCAACAGGTATTTCTACTTCACCAATCTTTACCAAATTGTGTACCATGGTAAAACACATCATGCCGCAATAGCACACAAAAATTGGTGTGAAAATATGTTGTAGTTGTCTTGTCATCTAAGTTTTTATATAGCCTTTTTTCTGAGACAAAAAGCAAGCCGTGTTAGAAAAATAAATTTTATTAAATTTAATCTGTACACACCCCCATGTCCATTCGCCTTACATGAGCGTGTCTGTGCTCTTTGTAGCATAGCTGGCACGCCGTTGTCGACATCCATATTACACTCTGCACCTTCTCTTACTTCTTGTACGTGGACGAGGGGTTTGTCAACTTCATCTTGTGTTGGGTCAAGCTCCACGGAATCGACCGGCGAAGTTTCGCAGTCATCGTCACTGTCAAGCGTGTCTTCGTCTTCATAATCACTTGCAGCGAAATATTCGGTCACCAGTTTGCCCAATTCATCTTGATCTACTGCTGGTAGAGTTGAAGAGTGACCAGCACTGAGCAAAAAAGACAGTCTTTCTTTGCAAATCGTGGTTTTCGAAGCCATGCTGTTCGCGGCGAAAGGCGTAAACAAAGATCGGTCAGCCAACCCCTAAGCGCGATGTCCCTGCGGTTACCATGAAAGGTTCGTAACGCGATCCCTCATTGGTCTATCAGCTCGACCTACTTCGCTTTTTGTTTATGCCAAAGATTTCGAAACAGTGTTTCGGATTGGCTGATTTTCACGCAGTGAATGTGTGACAAAGAAAGTAGAGTTCATGACCTTTCCAACGATGTACAACATGCTGGGGCCCTTTCGAGGGTGCTCTACACGAATGTTGATCAAAATCATGTCTGCTTTTAGCGTTTACCAAGGATCATCGCTGTGGGTTATCAGCTTAAAACGGATTTTAAATACATTTTCCGATTGAATTATAAAGTGCCGATTACACGTATGTTTAGTTTAAAGATTAAACATTCCATTTTTGATTAAAAGTAAAAATTGACAAATTCGACCTATCACACCTTTTCCGGGCCTCTACGCTTTTCGCTGCCTGCGAGTTAAGACTCATTTCGTGAAAACGGGTCACATATTTCCGGTCAGCTTTTGCACCTTGTTCCCAGATTGCCATGACAGCTTTCTGATCTTTGATGATGTTTTGAATCTGGGTCTTGCCAACTTCATAACTTCGAGCAATTGATATTGCAGTTTCACCTCCACGACTTCTTTTGATCACCTCCACTCTCTCTTCTAAATTCAGGGGCTTTCTCTTTCGTGATCCGCATGTTTTGCCTCCGATCTCCGCCATCTTTCTTTTAACAAGGGAAGCGACTCTAGATTGCGGCAGATGTGCAGTTGTTTCCCTTGACTCATGGTCGTACACCAATGGTGCGAAGGTCGTAAATTTCAACAAACAAAGGTCGCAAGTCGCGTTTTAGAGGAAGTCGTTTAAGAGGGGTCGTTTTGATAGTAAAATGCATCCGTGCAAAAAAATTCAGTCTTAAATGAGAGGAGGTCTCTTAACAGAGGGTCTTATAATAGAGGTTTGACTGTATTGTGTGTGGGGGTGAAATCAAGCTAATTAATTAAATGACCCATTGACCACCACGGAGAGCTAGGCGGGGGCGTGACTTTCATGATTCGCATGTCCAATGGAATTATAGGGGAGGTAACGGTGTTTACAAGGCGGGAAAAATTCTGACCAATGGTACTCGCCTTTGACAGGTGAGAACACGATAAGAAAGGTCAACAGAGATGTGAGGAAGAAGAACAGAGGAGAACAGACAGAGAGAGAGAGAGGTTCTGAGAGTAGTCTCTGCTCGAGAGAAAAGGGGAGAGAGATGAGAGGAGTCAAGAGAACCGAGTGGAAGCATTAGCACTAGATAGAGTCTGCAGAGGAAGGACTAAGGAGAGATGTTGAGAGAGAGAGTTGCTAACTGATGAAGAGAAAAAAAAAAAAGAAAAGGAAAAGAAAAGCAACCATGTCCATCTGATAGAGCAGACTAGAAGAGAGAAGAGTGCAATGCGTTAATGCAGGAAGAAAGAAGGAGAGCAGATCAATGTCTGTATGATAGTCACTGTTCGACTTGAACCGGGGTTCGACTTCATACCTGGCGGCGCCACTTTCATCAGGCCAACGCCAGTAACCTGACCAGTGCCACCAGTAACCTGACCAGTGCCAGCAGTCTAAACTTGACCAGTGCCAGCGGTCCAAGCTGACCAGTGCCAGCAGTTGTGTTTGTGACTGGTGTTTTGAAAGTGACAGTGAAAAGAAAAAAAGGAAGAAAAGGAAAGACAGTGTTTCGTAAATAGCTTAAGATCACCTGGCCAGGTAAAGTAAAACATCCGTTTATACCCGGGTTAGTTATGATGATTTAGCCAATGGTTTGTGAAGTTCAAGGAAAAAAAAAGGAATGTTTTATTTTGTTTGATTTCATGCGCATTGATGTTGTCGATGATCATGTGTAGTAAAGTTATAGACTTTACTAGTGGTTTGATGTGACGAATGCATGATATATGAATGAGATTGTAAGCAAGCTGTGAGTGTGTTTGGGCTGTGCGCTAGTCCTTCCTCCACTGACATACCCCGAGGTTGACAATTTATTGGCGAGCTTGCCAGGATATTCTGGCCCATTTATTATAATTGTTCAACTTCTCAGAGAGGAAGCTGGGTGGGATTCAAGTATTGTAATCCTAAGGCAAAGTTGTGTCTTACTGTATGTTCCCAAGATAGTTAAATACTAGGCTTGGCATTGCTTCCAAGATAGTTAACACTAGGCTTGGCATTTCAGCCCCAGAGTACTTATTTCGCACAGATTACCTATAATTCGCTCTCATAGTTGGGTCAGGTGCTAGGCGTCTAATAAAAACTAATTACGTTGTCCCAAGCTAATATTATCATTCATAGGATTGTGCCATTACGTCACTCGTGTCGGTAACCACCAGTTTGGCTGTCGTAGTAATAAAATCTTGTTCAAAAAAAAAAAAAAAAAGATAATGGCGGACGAAAAGAACACCCCTATTGAACAACTTGTGAGCGTCGCTCGTGATTTAGGCTACTCGGGAGAAGAGTTGCGAGCATTCGTTGAAAACCAACAAAAGATGGAAAGAGATGAGCGAGGGGAAAGACGCCGTGTAGCAGTAGAAATAGCAGAACGGGAAAAGGTTAGGGAAACGTAGGAGACAGAAAGATTAAAGCAGGAAACAGAAAGATTAAGGATTCAGGCTAATGATAATCAGGCTAGGGAAACGCAGGAAACAGAAAGAATAAGGAAAACGCAGGAAACAGAAAGAATAAAGCAGGAGACAGAAAGATTAAGGATTCAATTAGAGTTAGAAAAAGTGAGAATACAGAGGGAGACCACTGATGATGGTAGCTCAGTTTCCGGTGACCCTGTGCGCAGTTATGCCCCCCGACCAAAGTTGCCAAAATTCTCTGAAGGATCAGATTCGATTGATGCATACATCAGTCGTTTTGAAACGTTGCTACTAGTCAGGGTTGGCCTTCAGAAAGTGGGCAGTCATTTTGTCAGCGCTATTGACGGGTAAGGCATTGCAGATTTTCACTGCGTTCCCTGCAGACCAACAATCTGATTTTGGTGCTGTGAAGGAGGTTTTAATGAAGGGTTTTGACCTCACAGAGGAGGGGTTCAGAAGAAGTTTCGGTCAGCTAGATTGCAAGCAGGTGAAACGTACACTCAGTTTGGTGCACGTTTAGATCACTATTTTGAGAAGTGGTTAGAGTTGAGTGGTACGAAAAAGGAGTTCGCTGAATTGAAAGAGCTAGTTATGAAGGAACAGATTTTTCAGGTTGCAGCCTGAGTTAACTATACATTTGAAAGAGAGACAGCCAGAGACAGCAGGGGAGTTGCTGAAATTAGCAGAGGTGTACAGGGAGGCACTTTGGGCACTAAGGTGCAGGAGAAACAGGTGCCAAGCACCCGGTGAGAAGAGTGCAAGGAGACTAGGGGGGTTTTCTGCAAAGTCCTGCAAACCCAGTGGTGGGGCAGAAGGAAGGCAAAGGGGCATTAAGTGTTTCATTTGTCACAAGAAGGGACATGTGGCCGGGGATTGTCCGCATGAGGTTCCAGAAGGCAGCAGCCTTGCAAGAGGTGGATAAGGGTCGCCAGGGAAACGACCTGCAGTGGAACCAAAAGGGATCCAATCTGAAGAGGGTAGAGTACGGCCTATGGCTAGTACTGGACAGCAGTCAGTGTCAGGGATGGAGGGCACTAGGCTGAGTGGTTCGTTACCAGTGGAAGAAGGGTGGATTGGCCAGCAGAGGGTGAAAGTGTTACGAGACACTGGTTGTTCATGTGGTGTGGTAAGAACAACGCTGGTCGAGAAAGGGGATTTGACAGGGCAAATCCAGACCTGTACTCTAATCGATGGCACTGTGAGGGAGTTCCCAGTTGCTAAGATAGAAGTGCGTACCCCTTACTTCTCAGGCGAGTTGTCTGCACTGGTGATGGAGAAACCCCTTTATGATTTGATCATTGGAAATATTCCAGGTGCAAGGGATCCAGGGGATCCTGAGTTGTTGACTGCTACAGGAGCAGCAGTTCAAACACGGAGCAAGAAGGAGGAAAAGGTTGATAAACCGTTAGTCGTTCCAGCAAGGAAGTCAGGCATAGATGTGTCGCCCGATGAGTTTAGGGCAGCGCAGGAACAAGACCCTTCGCTCGTGAAGTCTTGGGAGTTGGCAAGAGGTGGAGAGAAACAGGTGGTTAGAGGAGGTGAGACAGAATTTCTGGTGAAAGGTGGGTTGTTGTACCGAGTGTTTACCAAGGGGAAGACAGGTAAGGTAACAACTCAGTTAGAGGTACCAGCATGTTATCGTGACACTGTCATGTCAGTGGGTCACGAGTCACTCATGGCGGGTCATCTCGGCACCGGCAAAACAGCTGACCGAATCTTTGATGATTTTCATTGGCCAGGAGCAATGGCAGACATAAAGCGGTTCTGCATGTCATGTGTGTGTGTCAAAGGTCAGCCACAAGAGGGGTGAGGAGGAAAGCGCCTCTTAAACAGCCCCCTTTAATTGACACACCATTCAGGAGAGTGGCCGTCGATCTGATTGGCCCAATCTTGCCCTGTTCCAAAGGTGGGCACAGGTATGTGTTGACGCTAGTAGACTACGCGACCAGATATCCAGAAGCAGTCGCATTGAAAGGCGTAAATACGCAACAGGTCGCGAAGGGCTGGTAGACATCTTCTCTCGCGTGGGTGTACCGTCACAAATTCTCAGTGACAGGGGATCACAGTTCACCTCAGGCGTGATGAGGGAGGTCAGCAGGCTGCTAGGGATCACACAGCTTCACACTACCCATACCACCCCCAATGCAATGGCTTGGTGGAAAGATTCAATGGTGTGTTGAAGGGCATCTAAAGAAGCTCTGTGAGGAACGACCAGCAGATTGGGATCGTTACATTCCAGCGGCATTGTTCGCATACAGGGAAGCCCCTCAGGAAAGCACAGGCTTTTCGCCATTTGAGCTGCTGTACGGGCGGACAGTTCAGGGACCAGTGTGCATTCTCAAAGAGCTATGGTCCGGAGAACAGGAGTCAGAAGAGGTTAAAACCACTTATCAGTATGTGGTGGACCTACGCAATAGGCTAGAGGAGACCTGTAAGGTTGCAAGGGAAAGCTTGCAGGAGGCTAGGGTCGTTCAGAAGAAGCAATATGACAGGAAGGTGAGGAAGCAATCCCTCAGGGTGGGAGATCAAGTCCTGTTACTGCTTCCCACGGATCACAACAAGCTGCTGATGCATTGGAAAGGACCATTCACCATCATTGAAAAGGTAGATCAGGATTACCGAATTGATGTGAATGGGAAACCAAAACTTTTCCATGCAAACTTGCTCCGCAAATATATTCAGCGTGAGACTCAGCACATAGGCGCAGCAGCAATCATTGATGGAGGTGAAGGAGACCCAGCAGAAGAAGGGGAGATTTTGTTGCCTGAGTTTCCAGGAGAGGAGTCATACAGGGATGTGTCACTGTATGAAGGGCTAGACAGTAGGAGACAGGAGGAAGTTATTGACGGGTTTGGAAGGCGTAGTGAATTTCATGGATGACATTCTGATAGCATCTGAGACATGGGAGGAGCATATGAGGCAGCTAGGAGCAGTTTTAGAGAGGTTGAGACAAGCCAATCTCACAGCCAGACCAACAAAGTGCCAGGTTGGTTTTCCAAGCCTGGAGTTCCTAGGTTTTGTTGTTGGAGGCGACACAAAGCAGCCAGAAAAGGGAAAGGTGGAGAAGATGATGAATTCAGAGAGACCAAAGACCAAAACAGAAGTCAGGAGTCTGCTAGGTTTTATTGGCTTCTACAGGGAGTTTGTTCCAAATTTCGCAGCAATCACGAGTCCTCTCAGTGATTTGGTCAAAGCAGGGAAACCGGCAGTGGTCGAGTGGTCAGACGCTGCAGAGCAAGCACTGCAGACGGTGCTAGAACGACTAGGTTCCCGTCCCATCTTGAAGCTATCTGATATGTCGAAACCGTTTCTGTTGCATACGGACGCATCAGGTGGTGGGATAGGTGCAGTATTGTTGCAGGATCACGAAGGGGTCGAGTTTCCTGTGAAATATGCTAGCAGGAAGTTGACGAAGTGTGAAGAAGGGTACGCAACAGTAGAGAAGGAGTGTTTGGCTGTCGTGTGGACCGTGCAGAAATTTCACAAATACTTGTATGGGAAAGAGTTCGTGATCGAGACGGATCATCAACCACTCAAGTTCCTGCAGGAGGCGCAGCTGAAAAACAGCAGGGTTCTGTGCTGGGCAATGGCACTGCAGCCCTACAGGTATCGAGTGCATTACATCCCAGGCCGACAGAATGTAGGAGCTGACTATTTAAGCCGTGTAGTCTAGCAAGCTGCAACTCAGAGGAAGTCAGTCATATCCGGGGTGCAAAGCTATTTTGTTAATAATATGTGTTGATTACAGCTATGTTGAGTGGATATGGGTTCATTCCCAGTTGGCTATGGTTCATATTTTCTGTGTGAGACTTGTTCATATTTTCGTTGTGAGACTTGTTCATGTAAATGTAGTTATGCTTGGAGCATACAGTCGCTTGTGTAGTGATGCATTATTTGCGATAAGTGAGGATGGAGATTCCTCAGTGAGGTGTCATGGATCGTGATCATATTAGATTGTGCTATTCAAAGTAGTTGTGAAGAGGAGAGATGGCAAATCCGCAGGTAGGGGAATTGCATAGGTGCGCACAGAGATTATCAGAAAATGAGTTGAAATAAGGCAAAAGTGCATGTCAATGATAACCCATTGGGTGGTATTTACGAGTGATACATCCTAATAATTTGTAAACCGTTGTGTAAATAAGTTTTAAAAAAACAAAAAAAATTGCACGTGTAGCTGTGGTGTCAGCAAATTCGGTTGTTGTTTTTTGTACCGTTGTTTTGAGACAATGCTGAGCATAGTCTTTTGCAAGGGGGAAATTGTCACGGACCAAAAAAAAGGGGACACCGAAATCGTGGTCAGTCGCCAGCCAGCTCAGTCGGACTTAAGCCGAACTCAGACATTCTGGGCGCCGGGCCGACGCCTTCAGGCGTCGCCTCAGCCAATTTGGGCACAGCGAGGAGGCTAATCCTAATCCTCCACGGAGACCAGCACCGTCCCCGTAGACAGTCCGAGTGGCTGACCAACGTCTCAATAGGTCTGGCCAGACGGATCGCAACGTCTGGGCCAGACTGATCTAACTAATTTGCAGGACCAGTGTCCACAGTTAAAGCCAGACACCGCCAGCTAAGGTAGGAAGGGAGAGGGTATTGTGTAGTGGGGGTGAAATCAAGCTAATTAATTAAATGACCCATTGACCACCACGGAGAGCTAGGGGGGTGGGCGTGACTTTCATGATTCGCATGTCCAATGGAATTATAGGGGAGGTAACGGCGTTTACAAGGCGGGAAAATTCTGACCAATGGTACTCGCCCTTTGACAGGTGAGAACACGATAAGAAAGGTCAACAGAGATGTGAGGAAGAAGAACAGAGGAGAACAGACAGAGAGAGAGAGAGGTTCTGAGAGTAGTCTCTGCTCGAGAGAAAAGGGGAGAGAGATGAGAGGAGTCAAGAGAATCGAGTGGAAGCATTAGCACTAGATAGAGTCTGCAGAGGAAGGACTAAGGAGAGATGTTGAGAGAGAGAGTTGCTAACTGATGAAGAGAAAAAAAAAAAGAAAAGGAAAAGAAAAGCAACCATGTCCATCTGATAGAGCAGACTAGAAGAGAGAGAGAGTGCAATGCGTTAATGCAGGAAGAAAGAAGGAGAGCAGATCAATGTCTGTATGATAGTCACTGTTCGACTTGAACCGGGGTTCGACTTCATACCTGGCGGCGCCACTTTCATCAGGCCAACGCCAGTAACCTGACCAGTGCCACCAGTAACCTGACCAGTGCCAGCAGTCTAAACTTGACCAGTGCCAGCGGTCCAAGCTGACCAGTGCCAGCAGTTGTGTTGTGACTGGTGTTTGTGAAAGTGACAGTGAAAAGAAAAAAAAGGAAGAAAAGGAAAGACACTGTTTCGTAAATAGCTTAAGATCACCTGGCCAGGTAAAGTAAAACATCCGTTTATACCCGGGTTAGTTATGATGATTTAGCCAATGGTTTGTGAAGTTCAAGGAAAAAAAAAGAGAATGTTTTATTTTGTTTGATTTCATGCGCATTGATGTTGTCGATGATCATGTGTAGTAAAGTTATAGACTTTACTAGTGGTTTGATGTGACGAATGCATGATATATGAATGAGATGTAAGCAAGCTGTGAGTGTGTTTGGGCTGTGCGCTAGTCCTTCCTCCACTGACATACCCCGAGGTTGACAAGCATTCAGAGTACCTCAGCTTGTGTAATGAAAAGAGAACAACTTTAATGGCCTGTACAGAGTCGATGTTCATTATCTGACTCATCAGAGGGATGCTGTGGAAATGTGAATAGGAACACTGCCGCTATGAAGATCGTCAAATCCTGTCTTTTGCCCCCTTATTTTGACTCATCAGTGGAATCTGTCCACCCTTGACACCAAATAGAATATGCCACCCACAATTCTGTGGTATTTCTCACAACTGTGGGCTCAAAAAACAAAATCCATCTGCATGAAAAAAAAGTCAGGGAAGGTCAAAATAGCAAAATGAGAAAAATACTGCAAGGAAATAAGTTGCATAAGATGAAATCAATAAGTAAAGATGAATAACTAGAGGAGAAAATCTTTAAGCCTGTGCTGAAGGCTCCATTCAAAGATACAAGCGATGTCTAAAGGCCAGAGTGGTCAGTCTACCGTTTGAAGTCACATCAATACTGACAGCATCTACAAATTATGACAGAACAGAACAGCCTATGCATGGATCTATCTAGAGATACAATCCCCCACTGATTGACCACATAGTAATATGCTGAACAAATAAGTAGAGGGGGGCTGGGAAGAAGCGAAGCTAACAATTCCTCCTTTGTTAAAATAGTAAGTTTGTGATGATTAAGTAAAGTTTAAAATGAAAAGAAAAAAATAGGAAACGAAGGACAGGTGGAGGGAGAGGGGCATGGGAGAAAGAAATGGCAGTGAAGAGTAGACAATTAAAATGAGGGGAAGACACATGTTCTAAGAAATCAAGTTGCGTAAAATTGAGCTCAATCGGACCGTAAATGCAGAGTCAAATGCCACATACTGTACATCGAAATGTAGCTAATTTGTTAAATGTGGAGAAACTTCTGGACCCTGGTTGTAGAAAATGTTTGTTTGTGACTGCTGATACAGTAGCAATTTAAAAACAATTTAAAATTCTGAGAGCATGGCATTGAATCGTAAGCATTCAGTGTTAAGGAAGCGAAGGGGTAAGAGTTCACATGGGAAGTGATGGAATGTGGATCACTGGATCAAAGGACGGACACAGGATTCTTGTTATCTTGGTGAGATCGACAATTTTCTGATTGTCATTTTTTTCCTGAATATGCGTTGGTTTACCTGTCAAAATGAATTTATCCACAAAATTTTGCAAGGAACGGAACTCTTGTTTCCATGATTCTCTGACATGCTCAAAATGCGTGCCGCTTAAAGTGCATCATCTCATTCAAAAGGCGAACCCAGACCACTGTTTATGATCTAATAAAAAGGGAGAGAAACAACCCAGCCATTTACGAGATTCAATCCGTGTACCTAGAATGTTCTAACCTTGTTAACCCTCTTATACTTGCAACGGGAGAATCCGGGAGTTAACTTCAGGCGCCTGTTCTTCCCATACCGGGAGCTACCGGGATCTGTCCGTAGGAATTTTGCATCGCGCAGTTATCACGTGTGTAGACACGCAGAGTTGCAGACAGTAACTAGGAAGACTCAGGCATGGTCCAATCATGTGTTGGCACTATTTTGGGGTGATGGAACCGCGCGTCTTCATTGAGAAAAGGGGCAAACACAGCGAGTAAGTTTGTGAATGAAACCGACCGACTTCACAATGGCTGCTTTGGCGTCTGCTACTAACAATGAAGAAATGATCGACTACTCGCAAGAGGAGTTGGATCAAATTATTGGAGAAGTAGAGAAATTTGAAAGAGAGATGGAGAATGAAAGTGATATTGAAGTAGGTAGTGGTATTGAAGAAGACGGTGAAGTAGAAAGCGACCCGGAGTACGATGTTCCGCTCGCTGCGCTTCAAACAACGTGGCGACCAGCGACACGTGGCGTGGCAGAAGTGCGTCAGTTTCAGGAACCCACTGGGCCCGCTCACTCGTTACCCAACACTGCTACACCACTTGACTTTTTCTTTTGTTTGTACCTCTTTGTTTTTGCATCAGCATGGTGATTGCGCATGCTTGCATGCTGTAAACGTGATTGTCATCATAAAATGTCACCTGTCTGGTGACAATTCGGTGACAGTGACACGACCTATATCTCTAAGACAGAAAAAATATAGTTCAAAGTGAAGTGCATGCTCTTATGAAACTGTCTGCCAATTTTCTTTCTCCTAGAGGTTGAGATACATTCCCCATAAGCTAATAATCACACATACCCATTTTTAGGCTGAAACATGTAGAAGAATCTGAAATCTAGGGAAGTTTGCCGTCAGAGAAACTGAGTACAAGAGGGTTAAACGAGTGTGGCGCCCACTAGACCACGTGACAGCCCGTCGTTTCCCATGTTACAGGGTACTTCTTCAGTGAAACCAAAACTCCAGAGGCCGCTGCCAGACTGCTGTTCTTCTGGGCCGTGCTGTTTCATCGGCAGAAACTGGCCTGGGTCTTGTGGAAGGAAGGAGTGGAATATACGGGTAGGGGTGGAACTGAACTCTGTGCGTATTTGTGTATGAGAGAGAGAGAGATCATTTGCCATGGATAGACCACTTCAGTAATCTTCTACTGTATTCTGTTTCAACTGCTTCTGAGAATCACAACTCTTCTCTTCTAAAAACACAATTTGTGTGCATTCGTGTGTGCTTGCATTAGTGTGTGTGTATGTGTGGTGTGTGTGTGCGTGTGCATGCGTATGTGTTCTTTCCAAGATTCCATGTCATTCCAGATTGTTGAGATCTATGATGTGTCTCTCTCTCTCTCTCTCTCTCTCTCTCTCTCTCTCTCTCTCTCTCTCTCTCTCTCTCTCTCTCTCTCTCTCTCTCAATGAATTCAAGGACTGCTAACAAAAATCTAGTGAGTACAGGATGAACAGAGTCCATGTAGGTACCAGAAGAAGGGAGGTCCGCGTTTTGATACAGTATGGTTTGCAGTAGAAGGAACACAAAGGCAAAGTACATTGATTCATAAGGAGCAAGAAAGTACTGACCAACAAAGCACTGTCAGAGCCGGAAGCAAGTACAACAGAATGAAGGGAAAAACAACACATCATTTGACACACAATAGGAACAGATCCTAGGCAGTTCTGAATGGAACTAGACATAAAATCGTGCAATAGAAAGACGATCAAATAACATCATTCAGAATAATATTTAATAACAGAAATAATAGAGAAGGATTTCCAATTCATGCACTTCCTTCCATTGATATAGACTTGATGATCCAATCATGTTCACTCCTTTGGAGACGACCTGCCTTCATTTTCATATATTTTATGTGGTCTTCAAACACTGATCTTTGTTTCTAAGTTTCATGAGAAAAGACAAAGATTACGATTTTCCTAAAAGGCGGTTTCTGAGCAAGTATGAGAAGTGATATATTGGTGGTGTTCTTTGGGAATCATTATGTCTTTTTATGCTTCAAATTTATTATCAGACATTTAGCTATGAAAAAACAACAATAGCAAGAGCAACAACAGCAACAGCATTAATAATAACAACAACACTATATTTAACGTAACTGAAATATGAGTCCAGCTTACCAAAATCTTGATGAAAAAGCGTTTCCGAACTACCTAATATCAAAATTCAGCCAACACTGTTTTTTTTTTTTTTTTTTTGACTTAGCAACACTATATGAGAAAAACAATCCAAATCAGAAAGTACACGTACTTGCAGTGATCAACAAGAACTATAGGAGAATTAATGCTCCGTGCTGTTTTCCTAGAAAACGGACATTAACTTACAGGAAGACAGGGTTGTACAGTTATCCTCAACGATCACAAACGTTTTACTTCATACAATAAATGCAATCCCTGCTTTCCTTAAGGATCACAATCACATTCTCTGTTTACCCGAGGAAAACGTTTGTTGTCGAAGTTACGCCTATGTATTCAAACAATTGTCCCTAATTTTGTTGAATAAACAAGTAATTATCAGTAAAGAAAAAAAAACAGTTGTGATCCTCATGATCACTGGTGTTTTCCAAACTTTGCTGACCCCATTCCGGCTTCCGGACTTCTGTGCCTTTTTTTCACATGTGTTATCAGGTGCGGAAGCGTCTTCATGATGAACACACAATGCAATTTTTCCTATAAAATCGATGGGTTTTTTTTTTTTTTTAAGATAATACTTATTTTCTTCAAGGAGACATGGATAATAGTTATTTTCCCAGGGAAACTAGAGAAAAAAATGGTGATCTTTGGGGGAAAACAGAAAGAGTCCAGATCCTCGGGGAAAATGCACAAAACTTGTGATTCTATGGAAAATTTGTGATCTAAAAGAATATGGTTGTGATCCTCGCTATAATAACTCTTTTCCTTTTGTACTGCCATTTTACTCAGGGATGCTATTTGGTTTCTTTAGTAAAGTACCTATCGTCGCTTTAGACGCCAGTGTTTCCCCATAGTTGTCATTGGATGGTATCCCATGTAAATTATCATTTGTGTGCATACTGTAAAACTGATTTCATTTATTCAACATAAACTTCCAAAACAAACATATTAGATAAGATCAACTTAAATAATGCAAATAAAGCAAACTGGGTTCCCAAACTGAGAAGTGTGTTTTCAAAAGTAGGATTTGATTTTGCCTGCACTGCCAAATAGAATGGACGAGTGGTGTTTCTTGTCATAATTCTTGTTCACATTTTTGAGTTGGAATGAATGTTAAGCATAAATGAACATGAGATTCATACAAACTGGTATGTGCGTGAGGTTATTTACACTTTATAAGATTTGTACTTTTTGTTCAGGTTTCAAGGACATGAATAACGTATGCATTTCACTTGAAACATAAGCTGCTTTGAAGTCAGTTGTGTTGAAATATATCCCCACGGATTTTGTAAGAGCTAGATTTAGCTAGCCATGTGAAATAAATACCTTTGGCATTTCTTTCTGAAGAGCATGCAGATTGCAAGAGCAAAAGCTTTAATGTTACAAATGTCTGATACATTGTACCATGACGTTGTCTGTTTTATTCTCCTGATGGAAAATCTATCTATGTTAATATGTTTTCTTTTATTGATGTTTGTACATGCTGTAAACATGACCAGAAGTCTGAATTGATTAAAACATTACTCTCTCCCTCTCTCTCTCTCTCTCTCTCTCTCTCTCTCTCTTCTCTCCTCTCTCTCATCGACTGCACTTTCTGCATATTTTCATGTTTAGGATCCGAAAACAAAAATAACAATACCCGTTGGTGACCATTTGGTTACTGGAGTGCTGCTCCCCTTACCACCACCACCCCCTCCTCCCCCTTTTCCCAGAAGTGACCAAGTGGTTGCTGCTACCCCCTCCCCCCACCTTCCCCACGCCCTTTTCCCAGTCATGACCAGTTCGTTGTGGGAGAGCAGCTAGCATACCCCTCCCCCACCCCCTTTCTCCTGTCATAATCAGTTCGCTGTTGAAAAGCTGCCACCTCCCTCCCCTACCTCTTTCCCCAGTGGCGACCAGTTGGTTGTTTGAATGCTGCTAACAGCCCCTTCCCCCCTTTACCCCTTTCCCCCAGTCATAGACAGCTGGCTGTTAAAGTGCTGTCACCCCCTCCCCTTTCCCCATTCATAATAGGTTTGTTGTTGGACTGTTGCTACCCTCCCCCCCCCCCCCCCAGCTCCCCCTCTCCCCCAGTCGGTTGGAGTGCTCTTAACCTCCTCCCCCACTTTCCCCAATCAAAATCAGTTTGTTAGTGCTGCTACCCTTATCTCCCTTTCCCCCTGTCATTCTTCAATGAATGGTTCTCAGAGTGCTGTTACCCCCTCCCCCCTCCTTTCTGCAGTCATAAGTAGTTGGTTGTTGGAGTGCTGCTATTACTCCACTCTTCCCTCCTTCTTCCCCAGTCATGACCAATTGGTTGCAGGAGTGTGCACCACCCTTACCCCAGTTATGACTTGTTGGCTGGTAGAGTGCTGAAAAACAAAACCCCACCCCCTCCCCACCTTTCTCAGTCATGCCCAGTTGGGGGCCGGGGGGCTCCCCCCCCCCCCACCTCCCCTCCCTCCGGGGGTTGCGACCTTGCCCCGTGGGGGGAGGGTTTTGCGGGGCCCAGTGTTTCCCTTGGGCTTTGTGGGGGGGGGAAAATCATACTTTGAGATGGGCTGGTTTTTTAAAAACACTGCTTCTGGGCCCTGAGAGGGCAGATGCTTTTTGGGGCCTAAGCGAAAAAAGTGGTAAGGATTTTGATGCCCCTGGGGGCTTCCCATTTTCAGATAGGCTAAGGGTGGGGAACCGACTAAAGTAACCCGCCCTTTCCCCTTTTTTTGTTTTTTTTTGTTTTTTTTTGGGCCCCTTTTCTATTTCGCTCCCCTTAAAGGGCTTCTTTTTCACACTCCTTTTTTCTCGGGCCCTCCTCAAGACCCGCCTTTTTTTTCCCGTTCGGTGCGACCGTGTCGGGGGGAATGGATCCGGGTAAATTGAGGGGGCCAGCGCTCCAACAAAACTTTTTGGCTCAAACCTCCCCCTTGGACGGGAAAGTACTTTTTGGCCCGGGGTTGTACAAATCGGCCCCCTTTTTGGGGCGGGGCAAGACAGACAGTCCCCCTACGGGCCAAAAAACCCCTTGCAGGCCCCGCTCCCCTTTTCCCCGGGGAGTTGGGGAAAGATAAAGGGGGGTTTGGGGGTTGGTGGGCTTCTGTTTGTCGTTGTCTCTCCCCCAAAGCCTAAAGGGGGCAAGCCCTTGGTTTTTTGGGCCCGGGCCCCCTTATTTTGGACCCAAGGGGGGTGGGTAAGGGAGGGAGGAAACACAAATTCACTCAATTTGGTTTTTTTTCCCAAAAAACACCCCCCCCAAAAAGAAGAGGAAGGCAGCTCCCCTATTTAGGGTTTTTTTGATATTTGACAGGAAAATTTTCCGAAATGGAGGTTAGACAAGGCCCGGAATTCTGGGTTTCCGGGCTCTAAAGGGGGGGGACGGAGCAGGAAAAACCCCTTTCAGCTCGGGCCCCTTTTCCCATCAAAAGGGCTTTAAAAGGAATAGCAGGTGACCCTGGGCCCAAAAAAAGGGGTTTGGAGGAATGGTTCCTTTTTTTTTCAATGAAAAGTCCAAAAGCAACTGAAAAGCTGCTGAAGGCAACAAAACTTGGGCCCGGGGAAAAACAGGGTAACTCCCCACAAACAATTAAATTAATCAAAAGGGCGGGGTTTTCGCTGTAGGGATTTATCTGGGGGTATCAGAGGCCCAAAAAAATTAAAGGGACGGAGCGGGGCGCCCCCGGGTTTGTGACGGAGGGGGCCGGGGTGAGGGTTTAAAAAAAATTTAGAAGAGAGGCCCAAACCAAAAAACCCTCTTTTGCCCTTCAAAAACCCCTGTGCGCCTCCGGTCATCAAATTTGGGTTTTATCTAAATTTGGGTTTTCCCAGCATATGCCCGTCCCCGTTGAGGTGTTCAGGTGCCAAAAGTTTGGCCATTTTCGGGCCCGCGGCAGGGCAAGAGGTTTTGCGGTTTTTTGCTGCAAGGAAACCCCTTGAGGGGCGGTGTCATGACCCGGGGCCCCAGGGTGCTAACTGCGGGGCGCCACCCCTCCTCTTCAGGGAACTGCCTTTGGGAAATAAAGGAAATTTCCCCCTTTTTCAAAGAATTAAAACTGAAAAAAAAAATTTTTCCTTTTTTTGAGGCCCGAAAGGGGAGTTTTTGGGAAAGTCAGACGCCGACAGCCTTCCTTTTCTTCGGCTGAAAAGAAATTTCCCCAACAGTTTCACTCGATCATCGGCTGTCGAACTAAATACTTTACTTTTTCAAAAGACACTGAAAGGGAAAACTATCAACTCGGGTGGAAGCGGTCCCCCCTTTTCAACCAAAATTACTGCCCCTGGGGGAGGCAAAAAATCCGCCACCCCTCAGACTGCCCCCGTTTTAAAAACATCTGCTGCTGGGAAAGTTTAAAAAACGAAATTTTTCCCCAAAACCCTCCTTGCCCCAGTGCCCGTCCGGGGGGCCAAGGGGATTTCCCAAACCCATTTGGAGATGGGGGAAAATGGGAAGAACCCCTCCCCCGGTCTAAAAAACCCCCAAACCCCACCTCCTTCCCCTTTTGGGGAAAGCGCCAGCAGGCCGAAACCAAAACGTCCAGTAAAACCAAACCCAAAAAAAATTCATTTCCATTGGCCCAGAGGTTGAGGAGGAGATGACCTGATTCTCCCCTTTTTTTTCCCCCTCTGCCCATGGAAGTACAATATTGAAATTGGAATACCCGGGGAAAAATTTCCAATTTCGGGGGAAGGGTGCGCTTCTGTGTCAATCTAAAAACCCCCTTCCTTCCCGTAGTTTTCGGGAAAAACTAAAATTTAAAAACCCCAGAAGCCCTTTCCCCTTTTTTCTGGCAAAAAAATTCTTTCAAAAGCCCAAAAACCAAAACCACGTTGGGACTGTCGGGGGGTTTGTTGCCTTCTCCTAACAAAAACTTTTGTAGCCCTGTCCGCCCCTGTCTACCCCCCTTTGGGCTTTTAGCTGCGGGTCATTTCTCCACAAGACGGGTCAAAAACTTTCCCCTTTATCTCCCTTTCCTCGCCCCGGGTTTTGGTCTTGGGGGACCTTGTCAGTTTTATAAGAAAACCCTTCCTCGCCCTTTTTTGATTTTGGGTGACTTTAAGGGTCACAATCCTTTTTGGGGGGTGTCGGTACGTTCCAAGGTCGCAAATGAGGAGGGCCCTTTTCCCGGATTTAGTTTTTTGTGTTGTTTTAAAACAAACGGATCTAAATTTTTAAAAACCCACTTTCCACAGGTTCACTTTCTTTTTTAATTTGTGGGTTTGTACCCCCCGTGGCCGGGACTATGAGTGGTCTTCCATGCGATCGGCAGGGAAGGGGAACCAAAATTTCCCTGCCCCTTTTTCAACCTGTAATAACTGAACCGTCTCTGTCTCCCAAATCTCAATTTTTAAAAAAGAAAAATGGGATCTTTTGGCAGCCATTTTTTCAAAAATTTCCAGGCACTGATTTCTTCAGAGGGGGGACCCGTTTGAATCACTGACTAACACTTGTTCAAGTTTTTGCTAAAAATTGTATTCCGTGTCTTCCGTTTAAAATTTCCCAAATCCCAAAAACACCCGGGTTCATTCAACTCCAACAAATTTCCAAAGTTAAAAAACGGGCTCACGTAAGGTTAACCAACGCCCTTTGGGCCCCAACCCCTCGAGCCATCAAAAAACCCCGTCCCAAAATCAAGAAACATTTTTAAAATCATAAACGTCAGCCCTGGAGAAACTTTGCCCCGGGCTGACATCAAAAACCCCCAAAAAAAAAGTGGGGGAAACCTTTTAAAAAAATTAAAAAGGGAAGAAAAACCCTGCCCAAACGTGAACCATCTAAAGTTTTCGGATTTTTTTAAAAAACAGAGAAAAAGATTTGCTAATCTTTTTGCTTAAAACCATTAAAAAAATTTCCCCTCCCTTTTTTTTTAAATCACCAAACTTTTTTCAAAAAAAAAACCCAAAAAAAGAAAAATCCCCCCTGAAAACTTTGTCGACAACTTGGAAGCCCTACAATCTTCCTTTCATTTTAAACGAGCTAAAAACGCCTTACTCTTTTTCGCGTTTTCCCTCCCCCAGGTCTAATGAAACCCAATTATCAACCTTAAAAATCTTCCCAAAAAGGTTGAACATCCTGCTAAAGGTTTTACAACCAGGGTTTTGGACTACGGGTTTTCTTTCCACCCTTTTGGGCAGAAAGCCCTCATTTTTCCAATTTCCCCAAAACCCGGGGGAAAAGTTCTTTCTAACCCAAAAAAAACTACTTCCCATAGCTTTAAACCACTGTGTTTTTTAAAAATTAAAGGAAAAAATGGTAAATGCTAGGCTAGTGGAAACTCGAAACCGATGGCCTTTTGGCGAAAGAACATTTGGGGTTTTCCCGGGCAAACACCCGGTTTTGCATTGACCTTTTGTTTTCGTCGGGAATTTTACACTTGGGAACGTTTTTTTTTTAAAACAGACAGCATGCATTGGGAAAAATTTTTTCCCGATTAGAAAGGCCTCCATACCCCGGAAAAGCCCGGGGTTACTTCTGATCCCCACGATGGGGGGTTTTCGGGTCATCTTCCCCTTTTTTTTAAAAATTTTTTGGGCGGAAAGACAGTTTCAGGCCCCGGGGTTGGGCACCACTCTCTCGATATCCACGAGCAGGATTTGGGGTTTTTTCCACGGGGGGAGCAACTGTCTCCTCCCCTTTTTAAGTATTAAAAATAAACAAAAAGTTAAATTTCGTTTCAGCGGGGCTCAGCCCTGCTCATTGTTTGGGTTTTTTTGCTGCCCTACGCAACGGGAAGCCTGTACCCGAGTGTCCAGCGCGGGTTTCCAGCTTTGCTTTAAATAAAACCCCATCGGGGCGGATGTAAAGGGTTTCACCTTTTCCCCTAAAAAAAACGAAAGTTTTTCCACTTCCAAAATTTTTCCCTTCGTTTTTTCCAGATCCGAACTTAAAGTGGGGAAATCCCCCTTTCCCAAGCTTTTAAAGAGGCCAAATTTCGGGGGTCATTTTTGACCAAAAACTTAACTTTCTCAGCCAAAAGAAAAACCTCAAAACTGCTTGCCAGAAAGCAATAAATTTTCCCTGGGGGCCCTACCACCCCCGACGGGGGCGCTGATAAAAAAATTTTGCTCCCACCTCTACAGACCCTTTGGCCGTTCAACTGGACTACGGGGTTTTTGCGGATACGGCTCCGAAAACCGTCTTTCCTCAAACTCTTGGACCCTAACCACCATCAAGGGTTTTGGGCTCTGTCTTGGAAACGTTTCCCCCACCACCCCTGTGTTTTAACCTGTACCCAAGGCGGGTGGAAACCCTTTACGTCCCCAAAACCCCCAGGCTGAAACTGTCTTTGAAATTTTTTACAGCTGTTTTCCCGAACCAAAAACCCCGCCAAAGACTGGGGCTTTACCCCCGTTCCAAAGTAATTTTTAAAAAAACCCTAAATTTTTTTCCGCCCTTTTGGGCTTCGTATGCAGCCCACGGCGGAATTTCAGGTTGACCTAGGGGTGTATCGATTTTTCCAAGTTTCCCGGAAACAACCACCCTGGACCTTTTTTACACCCGAAAATTTGTTTTGAAACTTGCAGCTTTTCGCAAAAAAGTTTTACCAGCTCTCTGGCGTACAAGGTTTGGATTTCTGAGCCTGTTCCAAATTTCCCCTCCCATCAAAAATTTTTTACTGACGGTTCCCAAATCTGAGGATTGGGGTGGCCTGTGCAGGCCCTTTCTGCCCCCGGGGGTCCTTCTCAGTACTGTTTGGAAAAATATTTCATTCAGATGTTCTGTCTAAATTTTCTGAACTTACTTCCTGTACGGGGCTTTTAAGAAAACTCCCCTTCTTTTGAAGAGGGAAATTTTTTTGGCTGTCGGATTCGCTGCAGCTTTTTGGGGGCCATAGCTGGCCGCAACCTTTAGCATCCCCGAACTTTTACTTTTTTTTTGGGAAATTTTTAAACAAGGGTTTAAGGGGGAAAGGTTACAACATTACTCTTGGCTTGGGTTCCTTTTCAGTTGGCATCGGCGGGGGGAAAGAAAAGGTTGATGTTTAAACCAAGAAAAGCCCAGGGGGAGGAAACTTCCAAAAACCCTTTTAAAACCCCGGGTCCCAAAGGGGAAAACCCCAAAAATTAAAATTATGTGAGAGGAAACCCCTGGCAGGGGGGATTGGAAAAAACACAGAAAGAATAACAAACTCTTTCAGATTGTCCAAACCTTAAGGACTTCCCCCCCATCCCACGTCGGGTGGTCGTAAAAGGAAACGGGGTTTTGTGCCGGTTTCACCAAACCGGGGCCCTTTGTATTTTAAACCCAAAAATTACCTTTTAAAAAGTGAAGAACCGGGTGCCTTTCCCTGTCATCGCCACTCACAATGAAACATGTTCTTTTAGAGTGTTGGGACTTGCACGATGTGAGACACAGACATTTTACAGCGGAGTCCATGAAGATCCTGTTCAGGATGTCCCGCCTGACGTGATCCTTGAGTTTTTAAGAGAGTTTGGGCATTTTTCATCTGATTTAAGATTTTACGGCAGAAAGATTTTTAACAAAGTTTCTGGTGCGTTTGTAGACGATGTCATTTAACGAGATGTGTGAAAGTTTGTTTTTTTTTGTTTTTTTTTAAATGACTGGTGAGTTGATTTTAACGTGGTGACAGCCCTGATATGGCCCTTTGCGGTGGGCTGGGCTATAAGCAACATTATCTTATCTTATCTTACCCCACCTGCCTCAACTCCCTTTACCCAGGATAGCCAGTTGACTGTTGGAGTGCTCTCTACCCTCTCCCTTCCACCCGGTCATAAACAGATAGTTGTTGGAGTTTTGCTGTACATGTTCCCCCAAACCTTTCCTGCAGTCATGTCTAGTTTGTTCATGAATCTGTTTTAGAAAAAAAAAAGGGTGGGGGGAAGGTAACGCCTGGCCTATTGGAAATAGAGTTATCTTTTCATAGTCTGTAGTTCAACTAGTGAATCTAGAGAGTCGATAACTTGATTTGTTGTTGTTGTCGTACCCAGGCTAAAAGACTCCAGGAATCATCCGAACAGCTAAAGTACTTGAATACTATGGTACAAATGGATCAGCTAAGGATGAGAACATTACGTGTGTGACCATTTCTGATTCACCCCGCCACATGGGCAGCCACACTCCGACTTTGAGGGAATTGGAGACTGATGATGTTTTGCGAGGACCTTGTCATGACTGAAGACAATCCCCACATAACTGTGCAGAGCATAACAACATTTTGATCTAGCCTTGGTGTTCTAGCCTCTGTCAATTGGCCTGACACAGCCTTAAGCCAAGGCTTGAGAACTTGATTTGAAACGCACACCCCGTTTAACGATCAGGATATCGACTGTTGGCATGACAGAGGCACTGTTTCACATATATGTTTTGGCCTTTTCTCTGTTCAGCTGACTGATTGGGGCCAGATCGCATTTGGCGTGCCCACCAGCAGCATCTGTCCCATGAAAACGGCGGGGTTACTCTCGCTGAACGCAAGCTATGATCATACTGATTACCTACCCGGCGTTATTTCCCCGCAATTTTTAAAAAATCTGTTTAAGAGGCATCTCTAGCCTTTAACACAGTTCAGTCTCATTCTCTTTCATGTCTCTTCACTTGACTGACCAATAAATTGAACTATCTATCAGAAAATATTCCTGTGGAGAAAAAATGCGTTTCTGACATTAGTCATAGTTGTGTCTCCTTCTCCTTCTATTCTCTTCTCTTGAAGGAAGACCGGACCAGTTACTGACTGACTCAGCAACGGAAAGGTTGAATTCTTGACTGGTTTATCCTGTTTTATGACGGGCAGCCATGGCGCTTTGTGCCAGCCAGCTTTCCGAGCAGATAGCCCGGAGAGCTGAGGACTACCGCTTGGTGCAACTGGAAGATGCTATGCTGGAGGAATCCCGGTAAGTCTGGCGAGAGGAAGAAGACCAAAAAAAAAAAGAGAACAGTCATAATAACAGTCGTCATAGGTGAGGATTAGCCGTTGTCACGACCGACCCCTGGAGGTCTGCCCTGACAGGATCGGTCTAGATGGAAGTGAAGGGAGTGACTGACCTCACACGCCTCGCAAGAGACCACACAAGAAAGATTACAATACAATACACCATTTATTCACACCAACACACACATAGTCACAAATAAGCATTTCAACACACATGACATGCACAATCACAATTAAGCATTTCAACACACACAACATACACATAGTCACAAACAAGCATTTCAACGCACACAACATAACCATAATCATAAATAAGCATTTCCAACACATTCCTTTTTTGTGCTTCATGTGGTTCCCCCTCACCCCTGCCTCTCCAAAGTCCACTGGGAGTACCGTGTCGAATCAGGTGCCCCAAACCGGGTCTGTCCTTGAATAGAGTCTTTCAATGCCGACACCCTTGACAACCCCCCCCCCCCAAATTGCACGACACAGAGCTAACCACACTGGTCACATGGGCTGTAGGAAGTCCGAGGACAGTGGAGAACGCATCCCGTGGGACGAGGCGTTGTCGCTGAAGGTCCCGACAGGAGTTAGGACCATCCAGCAAAGTCCACGTGCTCCTCACACACTGTGGCCCCAAGACCACAAGCTTCGGGTGAAGCCCCCGGGAGGAGAGAAAACGGAAGGAACTGGAAGGAAAGAAGGGTACAGCTACCCGTGGGTGACCCAAAAGTGGCGGGTCAAGCGACTCTCTGCCCTCTGTCCAGTCGAGAGGACCACAGAGCAGATGCGGAAAAGAGATGACGTCCCTCCCCTACAGGCCGACTGTAGGAATGAAGGTACCGACCGTACCTTTGACGATGTGCTAGAGAACCAAAACCGGAGCGGGCGCTCCCAGGGACATCTTCCGCTCGAGTCCAGAGAAAACCTCCTAACCGATGGCAGCCAACATGCCACCCTACGTCACAGAGTGAGAATACCTCAAGCCTAAGATGAATGCTGCACGTGCGGCAGGTAAAAAGACAGGTGAGAGCCAATAGAGACAGCCAGTACAAGAGAAAAGTGCCAGCCACCCGTGAACCTGCAGATGAATTGCACGGCAGTGAAATTAGAGAGAGAGAGAGAAAGAGTAAACCTAACCTGAGCTGAGCTACATTAAGGTGCAACCACACCACAAGCCACATTAAGGGACGGATACATGACAACAACAATGACAATAAATAAATGAATAATTCCACACCCTAGATGGGTCAGCCGTCATAGGCCTCGTGACAAACCCCCTTCTAAAAGCATCTGTTTCTCTGAGATACAGTGCTCCTTTGAACCTTGACGCATGTGCAAATTCACAACAATGGGACTGAACCCAACACTCTGTGATCGACAGAGTACGATAAATCCAATACAAACATTCCACGATAGAGTTATACAGGGAAATACATAGTACTACATTTATCTATCAACCAAACAAGCCTTCAAACAATGAAAATAGCAATCCGAGCCAGTGGTGATTCATACTGTTAACTGTCACAACTGATACAGAGACCAAAAGGGGACATAACCCTGGTTTCCCCAATGGACGTGCTGACTACGGAGCTCGGCTGAGATAGTCAGCATCCGTATTGCTGGAACCCTTGATATGGCGAAAAGTGAAAGCATGACTCTGCAGTTCCACTGCCTAACCCATGAGTCGACGACTGACTGGCCGGATCCGGTCCAGGCACTGAGAGGATGATGATCGCTCTCCAGTACAAACTCCCGCCGTACTATTCTTCTTGGGCACGCCAGTGCGCGTCCAAATCTGCCAGAGAGCCTCAGCAACAGTAGGGGCATCGATAGTCCTAAGTGGGACAGCCTCTGGGTATCAAGTAGCGTAGTCTACCACTACCAAAATGTAGCGGTGACCGCGATCAGATGGTGGTTTAAATGGGTCCCACCAGGTCGCACCAACCTTGCTGAATGGCTCCCCAACCAGTGGCACTGATCCTAGGGGAAACACGCCTCAGCGACCCTTAGGCGTTGTCCGTTGGCAGACATCGCAACTGCGGCAGTACTGCCTAACTGAGAGTTCATCCCCGGCCAGAAGAAGTCCTGTCTAACTCGCTCGAGAGTCCGCTTTGTGCCCATATGGCCTGCCATGGGTGAATCATGGGCCTGCCAGAGAACAGATTCTCTCAAGCTTTGGGAACGACTAGTTGCTTGGCTACCCGATCTGCCTGAGTGAAAACCCTAAAGAGGATCCCCTTGTGGAGCTTAAAGCTCATCTTAGCATGTCGGGCAGACTGAGCGGGACGATCCACCAGTTGTCGTAGGCGTTGGACATCCACGCCCTGGCCTGAAGACGAACCATGGTAGCAGATCGGCTTTTGCCAGAACCTCGTCAGAGATCGGCTGTAGAACAGGACGCAATTCCTGCTCCTGCTTCTTGGCTTTGGCGCGCGTGGTAACTCCCACACACGCCTGTACGGGCAGATCCGTAGACACAGACTGACTGCGTCCGTCTGCAAAGGTGATGGTATTCCCTATAAGAAGGGAATACAGAGGTCGCTCCACCGCGATGGCCCATACTTCGCCACAGAAGTAGGGGTGGAGATAGGAAATGAGTACAGAAGGACGAGTGGAGGTAAAAACCAGCCTCCAACCCGCACACATCATAATTGGCGCCCCGCTGAGCCTCAGGGAAACCAAATCCTTGTCCACAAAGAGCGTTGATGCTCCCGAATCCCTGATGGTGTCCACCAGGAAGAACCAACAACAGAAAAAACACTGGACACTCTGTACCACCAGAAGCCGGGATGGACCCCACATTAGCCGAGCACGAGACGCTGGAACTAGCCCATGACTACCCGCGGCTTTAGGGCAATCTTTCCTAATGTGGCCAGGACGACCACAGAAAAACACAGTCGGGGTGCTGAGGTCCCCATGAACTGCCAGCCTTGTTCAACCCGCTAGCAGTCGTCTGGCGCCTTACATGCCACTAAGTCCTGTGAGGGTCTTCCTGTCGGTATCTGGGCGATGCCCATAAGCTCTACGGGCTTCAGCAAACACCTCAGCGGTATGAATCACAGCCGCGAAATCCTGTGGTGCTGTCTCGCCTATACGATCCTCAACTTTGGGGACACACGGTGTTGGTAAGCTGTTCGATGAGAATCAGATCCTCAAGCTCCAGCTTAGCCAACTGACGCCAATAACCTAGCGTTTTGCGCAGCCTATCTCCAAACTGTACGAAGGTCTCGTCGTTATTCTTTTTCATGGACCTGAACTTCCTCCTGTACGTCTCTGGGGTAAGGTGGAAACGTTTACGCAAAGCCAACTGCATGTCTGCATAAGACGCGCCTTCATTTAGAGTAAGCACACACTCCCTTGCAGCACCTGATAATCCAGAAAAAAGGTGCATGGCCTTTTGTTCCTCAGACAATTGGTATGAACTAGCTACCTTGTCAAAATGGCTCTAAGAACATATCAATGTCCTCACTAGGTCTGAACTCGGGAAGCTTTAATTTTGGGCCTCTAACTCTATCGTTTGCCTGTTGATTAACCCCCTGACTTACAGATGCGGGAGTCCGCGAAAGAAGTTGTTCCATCTCTTCCTACGTTGTGCTTCCTGTCTAGCAGTCTCCTCTCTGCGCAGAGCCTCCATCCTATCTAGCTCTTCCTGACGGAGGACTTCCTGTCTGACAGCCTCTTCCCTACGCAGAGTAGCCTCTTCCCTACGCAGATCTAACTCTTCCCGTCGGAGGGCCTCCTGTCTGACAGCCTCTCCCTACGGAGGGCCTCATCCTCTCGTCGCTGTCGCTCCAGAAACATCAGGACGGAGGCGATGTCCTGGGCAGGATTCACCACTCCCGACACGGGAGGATGACCCTTTTGACCGTCCCTTGGGTCTCGACTTTCCATGAGGAAAGTCTCCCGGTGCATACTCCTTACGAGGGGAAGCATGGAGAGGAGAGGGTTTCGGTTTCTGCGACTCAACAGAAGGCCACAGTTGCTTCGCTATACTCTGACGCTTCCGAGCGGAAGTGCCAGTCGGGGTCTCAGCAGAAAGATCCCCTAGCGAAGAAGTAGTGAAAGTACTCGCAGGACTATCGTCTACAGCACTGGAATAAGTAGAAGTCCTGTAGTCAAAGTACTGGTAACTAATAGTAGGGACTACATTTTGAAGACTTTTCTTCTCTTCGACGCAACGCGTCGCCATGGCCGCCAGCACCGGACGTTGCCATGACAACTATATCCTACGTTCTCAAATAAAGGGGAAAGACAATCCACTTGAAAAACAGATACCGCACGGATTTGTTCACGTGTCTTGGTGACTGACTGAGAAACAGCAAATAAAAAGTGTCAACAGACAATCTTTATTGAAACGAAAAGGACAAAAAGACTCCCGTGACCAAGTTACCTCACGACCCCGCGCTCAAAAAACAAGAGCGACAAGACAGTGGAGTTCACTAGTCAACAAAGAGCAACCAAAAATTCAAAATAAAGATAATCATAAGGAGGAAATGTCAAGGCTGCTCCCACTCTGGCAACACCGCACTCCACAACACGAGCAACTAGTGCGGTGGGGCTCACCGACAAACAAAAAAAAAAAAAAATGACAGAAGGAATCCGGAGAAAGGAAAAAAGTGACACTAACGTCCGATACAACCACCTGTACTCAATAACCAGCCGGTAAAGAAAACTGGTTAACTTACAAAACAGGAATGGCAGACTGAGTGGCAACAGAAAGGCAAGTCTTACGGCCGTATCTGCGTGAGGCACCCGGCGGAAAGAGGAGTCTGACGCGGTCGATTCCCCTTCGTCTCACCTCGATCTCCCCAGTCACACCAGATGTTCGTTCAGGCCACAAAAAGACTCCCTACACACTAGAGTCACCCAGCCAACCACCCACAAACAAACACGACGAACTAACTAAACGTATCAAAACAGACAGAACTGGACAGGTACTCCGCGAACGAGAGAGACAGTCAGAAGAACCTCACATCCCGGACGAGCCCCCACAAATGTCACGACCAACCCCTGGAGGTCTGCCCTGGACAGGATCGGTCTAGATGGGAGTGAAGGGAGTGACTGACCTTGCACGCCTCGCAAGAGACCACACAAGAAGATTACAATACAATACACCATTTACTCACACCAACACACACATAGTCACAAATAGCATTTCAACACACACGACATGCACAATCACAATTAGCATTTCAACACACCCAAAAAAACACATAGTCACAAACAAGCATTTCAACGCACACAACATAAACCATAATCATAAATAAGCATTTCCAACACACATTCCTTTTTGTGCTTCATGTGGTTCCCCCTCACCCCTGCCTCTCCAAAGTCCACTGGGAGTACCGTGTCGAATCAGGTGCCCCAAACCGGTCTGTCCTTGAATAGAGTCTTCAATGCCGACACCCTTGACAACCCCCCCCCCCCCCCAAATTGCACGACACGAGCTAACCACACTGGTCACATGGGCTGTAGGAAGTCCGAGGACAGTGGAGAACGCATCCCGTGGGACGAGGCGTTGTCGCTGAAGGTCCCGGACAGGAGTTAGGACCATCCAGCAAAGTCCACGTGCTCCTCCACACTGTGGCCCCAAGACCACAAGCTTCGGGTGAAGCCCCCGGAGGAGAGAAAACGGAAGGAACTGGAAGGAAAGAAGGGTACAGCTACCCGTGGGTGACCCAAAAGTGGCGGGTCAAGCGACTCTCTGCCCTCTGTCCAGTCGAGAGGACCAGCAGAGCAGATGCGGAAAAGAGATGACGTCCCTCCCCTACAGGCCGACTGTAGGAATGAAGGTACCCACGGCTGTTCAGAGCAAGTTACTTAGTTTTGAGTCGCAGGGAGTTTACAGCTGCAGAGACCAAGCTGTGAATGCAGGTGAGGGAAAGGAATGTTTTCTGCAGGCCGCTCCCCACCAGCCACTAACCGCACTGTATTCGGCCAACTGAATGTCATCTGTGCATAGCTGGTCTGGCAGCAATGCGTTCGGCAAGGTTGAGCGGCCATTACAAATGGGGCTGTAGGTTTGATAATTAGTTATTGTCATGAAAAATGTAATATAACTGCACTATTGAGATATGAATTGGCGAATTCCCAACAATTCTTTTAATACCAAACTCGACTGGGTTTATTTTCTTGTAGATAACATAGATGCCGCATGAAAGCTTGTACGCAAGTGGTCAGGCAATATTAGAACAATGACAACAAACACAATATTGTGCAAAAATGACGTCATCACTTTCTGGGAAGTTAATTTTCCATAGTTAAGTAGTACACAAGTTTGATACATGCCTCTGCTCAGACTACAGCAACAAAAATATTGGATTACAAATGTGTAAAGCCTTGTTTGTTTGCCCTTTCACTAAGTGTCTCAATAAGGACGGAAATGTAAAGCTGTGATACCGACCGTACCTTCGACGATGTGGTAGAGAACCAAAACCGGAGCGGGCGCTCCCAGGGACATCTTCCGCTCGAGTCCAGAGAAAACCTCCTAACCGATGGCAGCCAACATGCCACCCTACGTCACAGAGTGAGAATACCTCAAGCCTAAGATGAATGCTGCACGTGTGGCAGGTAAAAAGACAGGTGAGAGGCCGATAGAGACAGCCAGTACAAGAGAAAAGTGCCAGTCACCCGTGAACCTGCAGGAGGAATTGCATGGGCAGTGAAATTAGAGAGAGAGAGAGAAAGAGTAAACCTAACCTGAGCTGAGCTACATTAAGGTGCAACCACACCACAAGCCACATTAAGGGACGGATACATGACAACAACAATGACAATAAATAAATGAATAATTCCACCACCCTAGATGGGTCAGCCGTCATATAATAGGCCTCGTGACAGCCGTGCATGCCCTCCAATGGAGGTGCCCACTCACATGGGCTCTATCTGGCAATTATCATTATCATTATTATTTTTACTGATATTATCATTATTGTTGTTCCTATTATTTTATCATCATCATCATTACCACCATTATCATTGTTATTATTATTATCTTTACCATTATTTTTTATCATTATCATTATTATTAGTAGTAGTATTTTATTGTTGTTGCTGCTGCTGTTGTCACTATAATGTCATCATTATCATCATTATTATTATTCATGGTACTGACATGTCGTGCATCTTTTGCTAGGGATGCGGGTGGCCTACCTGCCTTCTGGTACTAACCACTTGTTTCCCGTGTCATTCAGTCCAGTGTATGTCACACACCTTCTCTCTCCTTCCTTCCATTATCACGGTGGATGCAGGTTCATACATGTCATTCACACCAATGGCCAAACTGGCCTACTCTTGTGAAAATCAATTAGGGGATTTACGTATGTGCAAGATGTTACGTATATGTTTACATTATGGAACCTCAGTTTAAAGTGCCCTTCGAAGGAGTTTTCGGGAAATCGAATCAGACCCAGTGTTAACTCCTGGGAATTATCCTCCTGTTCCAAAATGGCCCGGTGGAGATTGGAACCCGGAACCCCAGGATCATCAGGATCAGAGCTCTACCGACTGAGCAAATTCAATCGTCATCTTGTGTGTCGGGGACTCGGTGGATGGTGTCTTGCACAGTTACATGCAATGGGAACAGGCAGTACTGCAACCCCCCACAGTGACTCAGCAGCAGGACTGCAAAGGCCTTTTGTGATGGTGTGCCCCATGGCCGCATAATAGTGATTACTTCCTGTGCTCTGCCCATACTTAAGCTGCGATGGGACCTTTCCGGGTATGGCTGTGTATGAAAAACGTAGAAGAAACTATGTGTGTTAAGGCTATGAGACGTTATGTGCAATGAGACTGCAAAGGGAGAAACGAGCATGAACAGAGTGGAGAGAGAGAGAGAGAGAGAGATTATAGTGTTTACCTTCACAGTTGTACTTACATTACTCTGTCTTCAGCCTAAATATCATTTCAAAGTTGTGCATACTGTTTGCTTCATTGGCAAAATGGCAATGGTTCATTGTTTTCGTATTCCTACAAAAAGTCCCCTGTTTATTTTAGTTTTAAATAGTATTCACACCTTCCGCCCTAAACTCATGAGTGGAAATGCACTGTTGTCGTCATTGTCTTTGTATCTAACTCTGCCTTTGCCTCTAGTTTTTCTGTCTTGTATTCCTTTCTCACTTTCCGCCTGAGAGGGCCATTGGCCTGTATATCGTCCAGCTGATTATCCGTACATGGAGCCAGATTAGCTTGGTTGGTAGAGGGCCAGACTCATAATCTTGGTGATCTGGGGTTGCGGGTTCAAATCTCCGCTGGGGCTTTTAGGAACAAGTGGATTTTTCCCTCAGAGTTAACAGTGTTTCTGACTCTGTTTCCCAGTTAGTCCTTCATTAGTCCTTCGAATGTAACTATATATCGAGGTTTCCATGTGTGAACGCACTCATAAACTCTTGCACAGACGTAAAATCTCATCAACAACTTTTGGAGGAGACTGTCAGTTTGGCCATTGGTATGGATGACACATTACACATAGCATGCACCCTGCATGAAAAATTGAAAGAATGAAAGAGTTGTCAATTTGAATGAACGATATTGACTGAATGACACGGGAAATGATTGAAGGAAGCAACAGCAGGCAGCTCTTCAGTCGGGTCTGTCCAGGTAGGCTGCCCGTTGTGTAAATGGGAATGCGGATTGTAAAGTGCTTGGAGCTTGGTATCTGGCCAGGGAAAAGCTCGATATAAGATTAGTACTCTTAATCATAACATTTCCTCTCTTCTCACATGATCGTCTGCTTTTGTTCGGTTACATACCTTGAAACTGGGGATGTTTGAGGTATGTGCCGGCTGCTTCTTTGAGTGCTTAGATGTACCCATGATCTGTAACCTATTCAAAATAGTTCAAGTGTATTACTGGGTTTGGAGAAGAGGAATGATAATGCAAAAAAGAGACAGACTGACTAAAGGTCTTTATTGCAAGCATCAAACTCTTTCACTACCTCCTTTCCATAGCCTGGTTACAGATTTTAACGGAAGACCAGTTATGCTAGCTTGTAGTTAAATATTGCATAGCTCATCAAAAAGGGAGGATGGGACTAACTGGCCTACCAATCGTAGCATCCATGTTGTATACAGATGAGTAAGTCTTGCCCTTGAAGAGAGGATCATCTGGAAGAATAGACTGGTTCCGGGGGAAAAAATCAGATAGTGTTTGTCTTTCCATATTATAGAGTTACTTTTCCCAGCTTATGGCTCAAACAAACAGACTGAGAGGGTCAAATCTTTGATTGGAAGCGCACGCCAGGAAAGCAATCGCTTTACAGGTGCACCGTTTCACATGCATGCTTTGGCATTGTCTTTTCGTGATTGGACTGTTAAACTGACTGATGGGGCAGTGTGGCTTTGGCCATGCCAATCAGGGTATCTGTCCCATGAAAATGGCAAGGTCTGCCGCTGAGCGCGAGCTGTAATACAGAATTCCGAACATCGTCTGTTATCAGTGATGGGTGCATGGTTTCAGAATATGCATGACCGTCTGCTACCCTGGGTTTGTAAGATCGAGTTCCATCCAGCAATAAAGAAAATGACATCTGTCTTTAACACATGATCCAGTTGGTACATGATGTCAGAGACCTATAAGAAGAGAGCGCAGCCATACATGGTCAAAGAGACATAACCAAGATTCCTGTCCTCAGTAATAAATGCTGCTCAGAAGTCTTCAAGGGAGGTAATTTGTTAGCGCTAGCGTTCAACAAGAGTGACCATGAGGCAGATGCCACTGATGGGCATGCCCACAGTAATGTTTTGTCCCATCTGTCAGTTTAGCAGTTCACTCCGAGAGAGATAAAGCCAAAACATGAACAGGAAATAGTGCACTGTGATGCAGGCAGGCACTCTTCCGATCGTTATCCTGCTGTGCATTCAAACCGAACATCTTACTCTCTAGTTCTATTTGCTTGGCCCTTAAACGGAGAAAAGGTAACTACTTGCAATGCAAAGACATTATCTTCCCCTGATTTTGTTCTTTGTTGGAACAAGTCTGTTCAATTATGTGCCCAGTACAGTTGTCTTTTTCCTTATGCACGATCTCTGACTGCATTTTGGTCAATGGTTCTTGTGAGAACCTCAGTTGCAGACAGGTCGTCAAGCACCTCCTTCAGCTCATCCCTCCCCACTGCTACCCTCTTCATTACCATCCATCCCTCTTTTGGTGTCTTTTTCGCTTTTTATTGTACTCCCAGTTCTTATAGAACAGGGAGTACTTTAGAATGGGAACGAAGAAATGCTGTCTGTGTGTGTGTGTGTCCATGGTCAAAATGTGTTCCACTCACTCCAGACAAAACTACTGGACCGATCTTTCTAAAAATTTGTAGGTATGTTCATTATGGGCCACAGATGATGCCCGATGTTTTAGTTTACCGTTATAGTCGTTTAATGGCTGTAACGGCCTGTAACGGTTTTTCTCCTTTATGGAATATCTCAGAAAGTACTTGGCCGATCTTTGTAAAAATGAGAAGGTACATTCATTATGGGTCACGGATGATGCCCGGTGTTTTAGTTTACCCCTTTATAGCCGTTACTAACGGCTGTAATGGCCTGTAACATGTTTTTTTTTATGGAATATCTCAGACAGTACTTGGCCGATCTTTGTGAAAATTTGTAGGTATGTTCATTATGGGTCACGAATAATGCCCGATGTTTTAGTTAACCGTTATAGCGTTACTAACGGCTGTAACGGCCTGTAACAGTGTTTCTTCTTTATGGAATATCTCGGAAAGTACTTGGCCGATCTTTATGAAAATTAGCAGGTATGTTCATTATGGGTCACAGATGATGCCCGATGTTTTAGTTTACCCCGTTATAGCCATTAATAACAGCTGTAACGGCCTGTAACGTTTTTTCTTCTTTATGCAGATGATGCCTGATGTTTTAGTTTACCCCGTTGTAGCCGTTAATAACGGCTGTAACTGCCTGTAACGGTTTTTCTTCTTTATGGAGTATCTCATAAAGTACTTAGCTGATCTTTCTGAAAATGTGTAGGTATGTTCATTAATGGTCACGGATGATGTCCGATGTTTTAATTTCCCCGTTATAACTGTTACTAACGGCCTGTAATGGTTTTTGTACTCCCAGTTCTTATAGAACAGGGAGTACTTTAGAATGGGAACAAAGAAATGCTGTCTGTGTGTGTGTCCATGGTCAAAATTTGTTCCACTCGCTCCAGACAAAACTACTGGACCGATCTTTCTGAAAATTTGTAGGTATGTTCATTATGGGCCACGGATAATGCCCAATGTTTAAGTTTACCGTATAGCTGTTACTAATGGCTGTAACGGCCTGTAACGGTTTTTCTTCTGTTTGGAATATCTCAGAAAGTACTTTGCCGATCTTTATAAAAATGAGCAAGTACATTCATTATGGGTCACGGATGATGCCCGATGTTTTAGTTACCCCATTGCAGCTGTTAGTAACGGCTGTAACGGCCTGTAACGGTTTTTCTTCTTTATGGAATATTTTTAAAAGTACTCGGCCGATCTTTCTGAAAATTTGTAGGTATGTTCATTATGGGTAACTAATAATGCCTGATGTTTTAGTTAACCGTTATAGCCGTTACTAACGGCTGTAATGGCCTGTAATGGTTTTTCTTCTTTTTGGAATATCTCAGAAAGTACTCGGCCGACCTTTATGAAAATTAGCAGGTATGTTCATTATGGGTCACAGATGATGCCCCATGTTTTAGTTTACCCCGTTATAGCTGTTAGTAATGGCTGTAACGGCCTGTAACGGTTTTTCTTCCTTATGGAATATCTCAGAAAGTACTTGGCCAATCTTTCTGAAAATGTGTAGGTCTGGTATGTTCATTAATGGTTACGGATGATGCCCGATGTTTTGATTTCCCCATTATAACCGTTACTAACGGCTGTAACGGCCTGTAACGGTTTTTTTCTTTATGGAATATCTAAGAAAGTACTTGGCCGATTTATAAGCAGTTTGGATGATCTTGTGACAGATCGGAGCCTCTTTCTATATGTAAGTGATGTAACGCTAAAAATCAATTAAACAAGTTTAAAAAAACGTTATTTTACCGTTATTTCTTATATATAGGTGGCACAAATGGCACTTCTATGTAGTGTTTCACAATTCGACTGTTAAAAACCGTTATTCTTGACATATTGTCCGATTTGGATGAAGTTCGGTATGTACATAGGCTTTAGCTCAGTGATGACTAAAATACCAGTTTCAAAGTGTACATCGGTTATATAACCGTTGAAACCGTTATTTTGTCATTATTTTTTACATGTTGGTGGATTTTAATGAAATTTAGTGTACAGAAAGGTTGTCACACACAAATGGCTCTTCCATATAGTGTTTCAAAATTTGACCGTTAAAAACCATTATTCTTGATATATTGTCCGATGTGTATGAAATTTGGTAGGTACATAGGCTTTAGCCCAGTGACAACTAAAATACCAGTTTCGAAAGTGCACATTGGTTAAATAACCGTTGAAACCGTTATTTTGCCGTTATTTATCTCAGAAAGTACTTGGCCGATTTATAAGCGATTTGGAAAATTGGGAGTACGTTTATATGCTTTGCATCTTGTTTTAGCTTAATACTGTCTATTCCTCACTTCATTAACCAAAATGGGGGATTTGGGGAGGGGGTGGGGTAGGATTGTGCTCTTTGCTTGTTTCTTTTCTTCTTCTTTCTTTCTATTGCTTATTTTGATTATTGCTCACTTCGCCAGTAGGTCTTGGTGTGACTGTAATCTGCAGAAGGGGTTAAACATCCAAACCGTTGTTGTTGCTCGCTTATTTGGCGAATCACCGTAAGTGTATGCCGTTGGGAATGTGGTCAAGTGGCTAAGTTTTCGTGTGTGTGCGTGTATGTGAGTGACTGAGCGTGCTTGCGTGCATGCATGCTTATGTGTGTACATTCGTGTGTGCGTGCGCACGCGCGCGTGCGTGCTGCGTGCGTGCGTGTGTGTACGTTCCACAAATATAATTAAGCTGTTTTAGAGTTTTCTTAAGTTCATGTATATACAGTAAACGATATACCGATGAATTAGCAAGGTGATTAAGAACCATTGGTTAACCCATCCCCCCTAACCCTCCTTGAACAGTTATCTTAATGGTTCAGGGCAACATCTCAGTAAAGGTTCGGAAAGATTTTGATTTTTATTGCACCTGTCCTGGGTTAAAAACCCAATTCTAAGCATTTTACAATCCACATTCTCGTTTACACGATGGGCTGCCTACCTGGATGGAGCCAGCTGAAGAGCCGCCTGCTAGCGCTAATTAGTTGTACCCGGTGCTGAATATCAGTCGCTCATTCTTCACTTATTCTTTCAATTTTTCTTGCATGATATATGGTTAGGTGTTGTCCATACTCAACAATTAAACTGGCCTTCTCTTCAGAGAGTTGGTGATGGGATACGTCTGCACAATATGTTATGCATGTTCACTCATGGAAGCTCGGCCTAAAGTCTCCATCGAATGTCTTCTCTGAAAATGGACTCAGAACCAATGTTAACCCTGTGGGGAAAATCCCCCTGTACTTGAACGGTCCAGCAGAGCTTCAAACATACAGTTCCAGGTTCACCGGTTCACCAGAATCATGAGTCTGGAGATCTACGAACTGAGTTATTCCGGCCTTTGAAGATGGAGGGAACGACAGTGGGCAGAGTTAACAGATGGAAGAGAGAATAAAAGGGGCTGAAACTGTTCACAGATTTGACTTGAAATACTGATGACCATTTTGAAATAATAAAAATTGTTAAACTTCTAGGCTTTACAGTCAGAACTGTTGAGGAAATCTGTATACATTACCATGGTCTTCTGAATGTTAAATACATGTCTTTCATTTTAAAACAGATTGATAGTTAAACTGTAATGTTAGAAATAATTTTCACAATCACCACCCCCATATTGAAACTGATTTGCATAGTATTAACGATCTAACAGACCCCATCCTAGGGTCGTGTGTTGTGTGACAAGTTGGCGAAGCTGTATGAAAATGTAGCACTGCGGACGAAGTAGAATGTTGACCTCTTTTTTTTTTTTTTTCCATTTTAGACAATTTCTCCTGTCAGTTGCAACAATACATATGCCAGCAAATTCAGAATGCACTTGGCGTTGACATTAAGATGAAAACATGGGGCTCCTGACGACCTGAATATTGATTAACATGCTCCTCTGGGTTATATTTTCTTAAAAGTCATAGAGCACATACATTTATGCATGTAATTGTTTTCTGTTTCTTATAACTGGCTTTTGTGTTTCTATATTCTAGCAGCTCTAAGACCTTGCTATGGAAAATACTATGCTCAAGTACCTATTTTTTTATCATTGTTTGTTTGCCTTCCATTCACTCGTGATTTATTCACTCATTCACCAAATAATTTTTCACTCCACCGTTGATCTACTAATCCATTCATTCGCTAATTCATGCACTCCCTAATTCATTCTGCCATTCTCTCCACCAGACGTTGGGAACAGGTGGCAATCGACGTCATTGCTGAGTGCTTCTCTGATGATGTGAACAAAATTCACGCTCTCCTTGAGGTCAACTTGTCATACTCGGGGGGGAGACCGCGCAATTTGCTGAACATGTGTATGGTGTTTGAGAAGCAGGAATTTGCCTCTGAAAGCATTTGCTGCACTGTGCAACGCATATGGAAGCCGGAAGATATGCCTGTGTGGAAGGTAAGAACCAAATCACTTCCTGCAGAGCCAACAGGTATGTCTCTGAGATATTAAAGGTCTTGCAGAAGCTGTCAGGTATGTCCATGTGGGAGGCAAAGACAGAATTGTATCCTGTGGAAGCTGTCAAATACATGTGGAAGGTGGGGACAGAGTCATATCCTGTGGAAGCTGTCAAATACATGTGGAAGGTAGGGACAGAATCATATCCTGTAGAAGCTGTCAAATACATGTGGAAGGTGGGGACAGAATCGTATCCTGTAGAAGCTGTCAAATACATGTGGAAGGTGCGGACAGAATCATATCCTGTGGAAGCTGTCAAATACATGTGGAAGGTTGGGACAGAATCGTATCCTGTAGAAGCTGTCAAATACATGCGGGAGGTAGGGACAGAATCATATCCTGTGGAAGCTGTCAAATACATGTGGAAGGTAAGGACAGAATCATATCTTGTGGAAGCTGTCAAATACATGTGGAAGGTAGGGACAGAATCATATCCTGTGGAAGCTGTCAAATACATGTGGAAGGTGGGGACAGAATCATATCCTGTGGAAGCTGTCAAATACATGTGGATGGTAAGGACAGTACAGAATCATATCCTGTGGAAGCTGTCAAATACATGTGGAAGGTGGAGACAGAATCATATCCTGTGGAAGCTGAAATACATGTGGAAGGTGGGGACAGAATCATATCCTGTGGAAGCTGTCAAATACATGTGGGAGGTGGGGACAGTATAATATCCTGTGGAAGCTGTCAAATACATGGGAGGGGGGGACAGTATCATATCCTGTGGAAGCTGTCAAATATATGTGGAAGGTAGGGACAGAATCATATCCCGTGGAAGCTGTCAAATACATGTGGGAGGTGGGGACAGTATCATATCCTGTGGAAGCTGTCAAATACATGTGGAAGGCAGGGACAGAATCATATCCTGTGGAAGCTGTCAAATACATGTGGAAGGTAAGGACAGAATCATATCCTGTGGAAGCTGTCAAATACATGTGGAAGGTGGAGACAGAATCATATCCTGTGGAAGCTGTCAAATACATGTAGAAGGTGGGGACAGAATCATATCCTGTGGAAGCTGTCAAATACATGTGCAAGGTAAGGACAGAATCATATTCTATGGAAGCAGTCAAATACATGTGGAAGGTGGGGACAAAATCATATCCTGTGGAAGCTGTCAAATACATGTGGAAGGTAGGAACAGAATCATATCCTGTGGAAGCTGTCAAATACATGTGGAAGGTAGGGACAGAATCATATCCTGTGGAAGCTGTCAAATACATGTGGAAGGTGGGGACAGAATCATATCCTGTGGAAGCTGTCAAATACATGTGGAATATCCTGTGGAAGCTCCAGGTATGTCTATGAAATGACAAGGAAGAGGCTGTGTCCTGTAGAAGCTGTCAGATTTGTGTGTGAGGGAGCTAAGGATAGATTCATATCCTGTAGAAGCTGTCAGATTTGTGTGTGAGGGAGCTAAGGATAGATTCATATCCTGTGGAAGCTGTCAAATATGTCTAAGTGGGAGGTAAGAACAGAATCGTTTCCAGTGGCAGCGACCACGAATATCTGAGGAGATAAGGAAGAGGTCGTGTCCCTTTGAAGCTATCGGACTTGTCTGCCAGGAGAGTGGTGACTGAGGACGGAGCATTATTTGTTCTCAGCGGGGCAGTTGGACAACACTTTTTTTTTGGTCCTAGGCAAAACCACTTACCCATCAACTGTATGAATTTCAAAATGACGTACAGACAGGAAAATGGTCATAGTCGTCTGCTGTTTCATAACCAAGTGCCAGAACTAGATCGCCTGTGTGCACTGTTTTGATTGGCCAATGCCCTCTGACTCAGCCAGTCACTTCGCACTCTTCACGACGGTGTAGATATCAGTAACTGGTGTGCTTGAACACTTCCTCTCGGGCACAAGGCATGCCCACTCCATTGGTCCAAAGCAGCAAGGTGACATTCTTTGCCTCTGCCAACCGTCTTGTTCACTAATAGGTCCAGGATGATATTGTGGCCTGTTCAAATTCTACACTAGACCTGGCGGAGCATTAACTGTTGGCTCACCGTATGAATGCTGGTTCAGTATTGTTTCTTGATCAAATGGTGGTTGCAGCTTCCGCCGGCTGCATCTGACGAGGAATCTCAAGCAGCCTTTGTCAACAGATCATAGGGTGTGTCTTAGTGGATCTTTTGTCGGCCATACTGACAGCATGCTCTCTCATACTCGAGCTTCCTAGCAGTAGTGTCGTGGCAATAGTGATGCAAACTTTGTATTGTCATTGTCATCAACGACGGTAACAACACAATAGCTACAAGTCATTGGCCACTCGTTGCTCTTACTTCATCACCACTTTGACACATGGACTGTTGCCCAAACAAAATAATGATTGTCTTGTTTATTTAGATTATAAGTAATTTACCTACACCTTTTAAACTGTCGAGCACAGAAAGAGTCATAAGGAGCTCAGACGAACGTCAGAGCCGTCACATAACACCCATAGACTACAGTCTGACATTTTATCTATTACATCGTGCTGTCCTTTCATTTTCCTTGTAGTTTTAGAAGTGACTGTTCCATGAAGCCTTCAGATATGTCTGCAAGGGTTAGGCAAGGGAGGGGTCAACATGCCATGGAAACCACCAGATAAGTCTCCCAGGAAGAAAAGGACAGGATGAGGAGAGGGAGGGGTCATATATCGTGGAAATCACCTGTCCTTTTTGTCAGGATGATGCGGGAGAGTTCATTGTCTTTGGAAGTCGTCAGGAAGGTAAGAACTGGGTAAGGCCAGGACGGAGTCACTGGCTGTGGGAGCCATAGACATGTTGATGGGCTGGGATCGCAACCTGTGAAAATCACCATATGTGTATACGGGGAAGGGTAAGGACGACTTCACGTACTTTTGAAGCTGCCTCACCTGTCTGTCTGGAAGTTAAGGGCAGGCCAACATCCTGTGGAGGCCACCAGATATGTCTATGGAAAAGTTAATGAGTGGAGAGGGGTCATCTGATGGAATCCAAGAGATACGTCTGTGAAGAAGGTCAGGAGTGGGGATGGAGGCGGAGGTCAAGCTGTGAAAAGTACCAGATATGTCTATGTAAAGATAAGGAGGACAGGGGTCGAGGGTGGGGGGATCAACGAGTGGAAGTCACCAGATATGTCTGTGAGGAAGGTTAGGGATGGGAGTGGGGTGGGGGTTATTGTGTGAAAAATGCCAGATATGTCTACGAGGAAGGTAGCAAATAGTGGGGGGTGGGGGGGGGGGGGGGGGGGGGGGGGGGGAGTGGTCAAGCAGTCATGTCATCCTGTAGAAACCACCAGCTACGTTTGTGAGCAAGGTGAGAGGGGGGTGGGGTGTCATGGTGTGCTCGCTACAAGAGATATCTGTGAAGAAGGTAGAAAGGGGGACGGGAGATTATCCTGAGGGACAGCCACCAACTATAATTATGAGGAAGGTAAAGAGGGAGGGGTATTATTCTGTGGAAGCCACTAGATATGCCTATGAGGAAGGTTAAGGGGGAAGGGGCTCATCTTTTGGAAACAGCCAGATATGTTCATAAGGAAGATGACGAATTAAGGGAGAGCATAGTGTCATCCAATGGAAGCCACTAGATATGTCAATGAGGAAGGTAAGGAGGGGCAGGAATCTCATCCAATGGAAAGTGCCAGACATGTCTGTGGGGAAGATAAAGGGGAGGGTCATCCTATGAAAGCCACTAAATATGTCTATGAGGAAGGAAGAAGGGAGTGGGTGAGTCTCATCTTATGGAAACAATCAAATATGTCTGTGAAGAAGGTAAAGGGACAGGGTCATTGTGTAGAAGCCAGTAGAAATGTCTATAAGGAAAGTAAGGGGGTGTGAGTGTTGTTCTGTGGAAGCCAGTAGATATGTCTATACGGAAGGTAAAGATGGGTGTGGGGAGGTCATCCTGTGGATGGCACGGTATATGTCTATATGGAAGGTAAAGGGGAGAGGGTTGTCTTGTGGAAGCCACTAGATATGTCTATATGGATGGTAAAGTGGGGGTGGGGGGATATGTCTGAAAATCAGGTAAAGGAGGAGGGTAAAGGGAGAGTTTCTGATAAAAACATCCAGATATGACAATGAGAAGTGTAAAGGGGGAAGGGTCACCCGCCACTAGATATGTCTATTAGGAAAGTTACAGGGAAAGTGGTCTCACATTAACGAAAAAAAAGATCTGTCTTTGAAGAAGGTAAAGGGCGGTGGTTTCACCCTGTGGAAGCCACTAGATATATCTGTGAGAAAGGGAAGGGAAGGGGGGAGGGGTGGGGGGTTCTCATTTTATTGAAACTGCCAGATATGTCTATGAGGCAGGAACTGTAAGAGGATTCATCCTGTGGAAACCACTTGATGTGTCTATGAGCAAGGTAGTGGGGCGGGAGGAGTTTACATCTTTTGGAAGCCACCAGATATGTCTGTGACGAAGGTGAAAGAGGTGTGTGTATAGGGGTGTCATTCTGTGGAAGCAGGATATAGACATACATACATGCACGCATATATATATATATATATATATATATATATAACTAACTAACAGTATGTGCTTGAGTGGGTGAATGGGGAAAAATAAAATAAATGCTTCTCAAAATGAGCCTTCAGCAAGCTTATATTCTCCAAGGGGGAGACATCCTCCAATAGGGAGGGAAACTCACTAACATATAACTCCTGGTCATATACCGATATTTCGAAGCTTTGTTTATAATTCAATATTTCTTGCAGTCATTGCAACACCAAGCTGCTCTGTAAGTTGCTGGAACGGTGCGGTACTTATCCTTGGAATTTATTAGTTTGTTGTATTTTAGTCCCTTGCGGATTCATTCCAAGAACTTGCCCTCAGCACTTGTGTCTTAGAGGATATCTTTTTATATTTTCTACTTTTCACAAGAAAATGTAGCTTGTTTTGCTCTTTTATGATTTTCTTTTGCTTCTTAGATGGCACCTTTGGTTGGTTTTTTGAAAACTCAACAAACATACTACGGTATTGCACACCAACCTTTTCTGGGATTGCATTCCTTTTAAAATTGAAAAGGCAGAGGAGTCAATTACCACTTTCCGCGGTCACTGAGGAGAAACCACCAAGTTTCGAAATATCGGTATATGACCAGGAGTTATATGTTAGTGAGTTTCCCTCCCTATTGGAGGATGTCTCCCCCTTGGAGAATATAAGCTTGCTGAAGGCTCATTTTGAGAAGCATTTATTTTATTTTTCCCATTCACCCACTCAAGCACATACTGTTAGTTAGGCAGAATCATCTACCACTGCAGATATGAATGCTATCTCCCCTTATTTCTTCAATCTAAGACATAAGAGCAAGCTTTGTTTATAATTCAATATATATAGATATATATATATATACATATGTTATGCTCGATGTGGATAATTGCCTAATGTGAACACTAGGTAGAAAATTGCCTATAGTGCACATTAGGTACAGTGACTTGCGTAATGTAAAAAATTGTCAACATTAGGCAAAAAGATGCCTAATGTTCACATTGTGCAGCTCAATTTGCCTGATGTGAATAAGACTTGGAGATAGAGATGCCACAGGACAAACATGTAGAGACAGTTTTAAGACTTCTTAATGGAATTGCAATTTAATAGAAAAGAACACACTTGCAATCACAAAACGGACACAGGCATCCCCCCAAAAATCTCAAACATGATTATCCTCATCGATGTGGCAAATTGCCGAAAATCAATTAAGAACAATGAAAAATCAATAAAAGAGAAAAAGTCAATCAAACAGATCTCAGGGTCCAGTCGAGTTTAGTTAGAAAATTTTGCATGATCTGCCCGGGTGACAGCGCAAGTTGCATTTCAATTCAATTCAATTCAATTCAAGACACTTTATTTTCTTTCATAAGAACTTTGTGTTGTGGTGGGAGCACATAAACACATGACATATGAGTACACAACATTGAATAATATAAAATGTGCAAATGCACTCACACCTGCACATGCCCACAAATTTAAAAAATTTAAGTTTTTTTCTTAGGCTGCTGCATCGTCCTGATGTACATTGAGTTGTATATTGACACTTAGTATATCCTTTTCCACCAGTGGCCCTTTCTGTTGCTGTTCTAATTGATAGGCAGACATCAGGAACATCTTCTGCTTTTGTCAGGGGCTGATTGATTGCACTTAGGTCAGCAGCTGAAAATTTTGGTCCTAGAATTCCCTCCCTGCAACCTACAGTGTATAGCCCATCTTGTTCCTTGAGGACGACCACTAACAGATTTTTGGGATCTGTTGGACCACGATCCACATCCGGGACCCTCAGCGTCAATGGACAGTGGCCTAAGCAGGTGTTTGCCGCATCTTGTCATCCGTGCTGCTGCCTTAGATTGTCCTCGATCAGCCGAAGCACGGATCTTTTGGAAAGTTGGATCTACTGCTTCTGCCTGTGCTGTGCCTCTGCTTCTATCTCAGTCTCTGCTTTGTCTCTATCTCCGTTGATGCTGCTGCTTCTGCCTCTGTCACTGCGTCTGTCTCTGTCACATTTGATGCCTCAGTAGGAAGTTCAGTGTCAGCATTTTCAGCTTCCTTTGACTCCAGAAATGCCTCAAGGTCTTCCTCGGTAAATATCTCACGAAGAGCTGTACTTGGCAGGATAGATGATCCTAATCCAACCTGCAGATCTTGTCCAAATGTAACTTTGAATGGGCTGTTGCAGGTTGTTTCATGACGGCTGATGTTAACTTGCCACTGAACAAACTTGAGGCCTGTTGACCACTTCCTGCTGTTGTTCTCCTTCATCCAAATGGTCAATTTGTCCTGGATGACTCCGTTTAGACGTTCAACAGCACCTTGGCTTTGAGGATGACGTGGACGTCCAGTCAACTGTTTCAGCTCTGGCCAGAGCGCTGCAAGTTCAGCGATGATGGCATTAACGAACTTCCGTCCATTGTCGAACTGCAAAATAGCAGGTGCTCCAAATGTCAGAAATATATCTACAAGATTCATTGCAACCTCTTCTGCTCCTTTGTTGTAAGTAGACGCAACACGCAAAATTTGCTGAAATGATTTACAAATGTCATGATGTACTTGAAGTCTCCATCTGGTAATGTTTGAAAATTGATAAGATCGATCTGGCATCTTGAATGGATACGATGACTGCGTACCGGTTTCACTACCAGACCCTTTGGAACTTTTCTGGCTTTTTTTGTGGCAGTGCTCACAGAAGGAAATGTAGAGGTAGCATGCTTCTTGTGTGATGTTTGACCATTTCCTTTTCACTTCAGCAATTGTTTTTTTACCACATCCTTGTCCAATAGCTTCATGGGCTGCTTTTACAATACCAAAAACTTCTTCTGGAGACGCAACAAACTTGAATTCATCTTCATTTGGATCTTTTCTCTTGCGAATCAGTCGGTCAGCATTGCCAATGCATGGGACTTCGTAATGTTTCTTGAGGTTAAAGTCAAATGTAGACTTGGCTCCATCAGAATTAATCATTAACAAATCCTGTATCAGCTGATCACGCTGGTTGGTGGGTTGGATGACAACATTCTCTGCCTTGCCTTCCAGTGCTTGACGCAACTTAAGTTCAAAGGCAGCTTGATCCATAGTGCGTAAACTAAAACAGAAAAGAGAAAGAAATAGAGAGAAAGAGAAAGAGGCACAGAATCAGGAGAGAGAGACAGACAGACAGACTGACAAAGCGAGAGAGAGAGGGGAGGGAGAGAGAACAGTAAGAGAGAGGGTGGGAGACTAATTAGAGAAAGAGAAAACGAGAGAGAGAGGGAGCGGAGAGAGACAGATAAGGAGAGAGGGAGGGGGGGAGAGACAGACAGACAGACAAACAGACAAAGAGAAGATAGAAGGAGAAAGAGTGAGAGAGGACGAAACAAAAATCTCAATAGCGCACCAGAGAGAGAGAGAAAGAGGGAGGAAGGGAGAGAGAACAGTAAAGAGACGGACAGAACAGGAAAAAGGGTGGGAGACCAATTAGACAGACAGACAGACAAGGAGAGAGAGAGAGAGGTGGGGAGGGGAGTTAGAAAGGGAAATATTTACCTTCAAAAGAAATCAAGCCTTCTGTTGTGTTTTCTCTGAAATGACCATGCAATGTTTTTCCTCTGACACTGAATACTCAAATGCTTTCAATCAGATGTTTTTCCTCTGACATTGAATGCTCAAGTGGAAAGGTCCTGAATCAAATGCTAAAAATAAAATCATGATCAGAACTCAGTTCCTCTGTTATAAATGTGTGGAAAAAGTTGTGGGTTGTGATTATAACAAAGATGATAAAGTAACAGTCTGCCCTGTTACAACATGCAATGCTCAATGCTCAGTAAGACGTCAGCATAGTTGAGTGGTTAGTTTCCTTGCTTTCCACTCCAGTGACCACGGTTCTTCATTCTATTCACATCAGGCAAAACACATTGCCTAATGTGAAAGTCTTGCTTAATGTGAACATTATGCAAGTAATTTGCCTATTGTAAACATTGTGCAAATTGCTCTCCTAATGTTCACATCAGGCAAATTACTTGCATAATGTTCACATTAGGCAGTTATCCACATCAAGCGTAACATATATATATATATATATATATTAAATTTTTTTTTTTTTAAATGAAGTGTTAAAAGTGTTAAAATCAAAAAATATTTTTAATAGATGTCGCTCCCAAGGGGTTGAGCTCTTTTAGATTTTTTAAAGACACTTTTATATTGTTCATTATATTATATATATATATATATATATATATATATATATATATATTATATATATTATATATATATATAGATGTATGTATATACACACATATACACATACATATACACATACATACACATATATATATACACATACATACACACATATGTATGTAGCTATCTATCTGTATCTATAAATATATCTATGTTTATGGAAATCACCAGATATGTCTCTTAAGAAGGGGGAGGGGTGTCTTCATATGGAAGCCACCAAATTTGTCTTTAAGGAGGGTAAAGGGTGGGGTAATTGCCTCATCTCATGGAAGTCACCATTTATATCCATATGTAAGATAAAGGGAGGGGTGTGTTTCATATTCTGGAAGCCACTAGATATGTCTGTAAAGAATGTAAAAGGAGTGGCGGATGTCTCACCTTGTGGAAGGCACCAGATATGCCTATGAGAAAAATGAACGAGGGGAATTCCTATGAGTAAGGGAGGGGGGGGGGATCTCTTTTCACGGAAGCTAATAGATATGTCTATGACGATGTTGCGGGGAGGGGAGGGTCTCATTTAATGGATGCCCCGAAATTAATATGTCTATGAGAAAGGTAAAGGATGGGGGAGTGTCTCGTCTTATGGAAACCACTCAATATTCTATGAAGATGTTAAAGAGGTGGGGGTGGGCATCTCATAGAAGTGTGTGTCTCGTGGAAGCTACCAGATATATGTATGTTGGGAGGTAATGGGGAGTGGGGGGTGTCTCATAGAAGTGTGTGTCTCATGGAAGCTACCAGATATATGTATGTTGGGAGGTAATGGGGAGTGGGGGTGTCTCATAGAAGTGTGTGTCTCATGGAAGCTACCAGATATATGTATGTTGGGAGGTAATGGGGAGTGGGGGTGTCTCATAGAAGTGTGTGTTCATGAGCTCAGATATGTATGTGGGAGTAATGGGGTGGGTCATGAAGTGTGTGTCTCATGGAAGCTACCAGATATATGTATGTTGGGAGGTAATGGGGAGTGGGGGTGTCTCATAGAAGTGTGTGTCTCATGGAAGCTACCAGATATATGTATGTTGGGAGGTAAGGGGGAGTGGGGGTGTCTCATAGAAGTGTGTGTCTCATGGAAGCTACCAGATATATGTAGTTGGGGGGTTTAATGGGGAGTGGGGGTGTCTCATAGAAGTGTGTGTTCATGGAAGTCCCAGATATATGTATGTTGGGAGGTAATGGGGAGGGGGGGTTTGTTCATAGAAGTGTGTGTCTCATGGAAGCTACCAGATATATGTATGTTGGGAGGTAATGGGGAGTGGGGGTGTCTCATAGAGCCTCCAGATATGTCTATAAGGAAGGTAATGGGGTGTCAGGAAACCACTGGACATGTCTGTCGGGAAGGTAATGGGGGGGGGGGGGGGGGGGGGGGGGGGCTTCTCATGGAAGCACAGATATGTCTGTGGGGAAGGTATGGCGGGGGGTGGTCTCATGTTAGCACCAGCATGTCTGTGGGGAAGGTTATGGGGGGGGGGGTCTCATGGAAGCCACTAGACATGTTATATGGAAGGTAATGGGGGAGGGGGGTCTATAGAAGCCACCAGACATGTCTGTGGGGAAGGTAATGGGGTGGGGGGGGGGGGTCTCATGGTAGGCACCGACATGTTGTGGGGAAGGTAATGGGGGGGATGGGTCTCATAGAAGCCAGCAGACATGTCTGTGGGGAGGTAATGGGGTGGGGGGGGGGGGGGTCTCATGGTAGGCACAGACATGTCTGTGGGGAAGGTAATGGGGGGGATGGGTCTCATAGAAGCACCAGACATGTCTGTGGGGAAGGTAATGGGGTGGGGGGGGGGGGGGGGGTCTCATGGTAGGCACCAGACATGTCTGTGGGGAAGGTAAATGGGGGGGGGATGGGTTCTCATAGAAGCCACCAGACATGTCTGTGGGGAAGGTAATGGGGGAGGGGGGGGGGGATGGGTCTCATAGAAGCAGCAGACATGTCTGTGGGGAAGGTAATGGGGGGGGGCGTCTCATGGAAGCCACTAGACATGTCTATGGGAAGGTAATGGGGTTGGGGGGGGGTCTCATAGAAGCCACCAGACATGTCTGTGGGGAAGGTAATGGGGGGGGGGGGGGGTCTCATGGAAGCCATAGACATGTCTAGGGGGGGGGGGGGGGGTTCATGGAAGCCAGCAGACATGTCTATGGGGGGGGGGGGGGGGGGGGCGGTCTCATGGAAGCCAGCAGACATGTCTATGGGAAAGGTAATGGGGGGAAGGGTCTCATGGAAGCAGCAGACATGTCTATGGGGAAGGTAATGGGGATGGGTCTCATGGAAGCCACTAGACATGTCTATGGGGAAGGTAATGGGGGGTGTCTCATATAAGCCACTAGACATGTCTATGGGGAAGGTAATGGGGGGTGTCTCATAGAAGCCAGCAGACATGTCTATGGGGAAGGTAATGGGGGTATCTCATAGAAGCCATAGACATGTCTTTGGGAAAGGTAATGGGGGGGGGGGGGGGGGTCTCATGGAAGCCAGCAGACATGTCTATGGGGAAGGTAATGGGGGGGGGGGGGGGGGGTCTCATGGTAGGCACCAGACATGTCTGTGGGGAAGGTAATGGGGGGGGGGATGGGTCTCATAGAAGCCACCAGACATGTCTGTGGGGAAGGTAATGGGGGAGGGGGGGGGATGGGTCTCATGGAAGCCACTAGACATGTCTATGGGGAAGGTAATGGGGGATGGGTCTCTAGAAGCCACTAGACATGTCTATGGGGAAGGTAATGGGGGATGGGTCTCATGGAAGCCAGCAGAATGTCTATGGGGAAGGTAATGGGGGGGGTGGGTCTCATGGAAGCCAGCAGACATGTCTATGGGAAGGTAATGGGGGATGGATCTCATGGAAGCCAGCAGACATGTCTATGGGGAAGGTAATGGGGGGGGGGGGGGGGGGGGGATGGGTCTCATGGAAGCCAGCAGATATGTCTATGGGGAAGGTAATGGGGGATGGGTCTCATGGAAGCCAGCAGACATGTCTATAGGGAAGCGAAGGTAATGGGGGGGGGGGGGGGGGGGATGGGTCTCATGGAAGCCAGCAGACATGTCTATGGGGAAGGTAATGGGGGGGGGGGGGGATGGGTCTCATGGAAGCCAGCAGACAATGTCTATGGGGAAGGTAATGGGGGATGGGTCTCATGGAAGCAGCAGACATGTCTATGGGGAGGTAATGGGGGATGGGTCTCATGGAAGCCAGCAGACATGTCTATGGGGAAGGTAATGGGGATGGGTCTCATGGAAGCCAGCAGATACGTCTATGGGGAAGGTAATGGGGGTTGGGTCTCATAGAAGCCAGCAGACATGTCTATGGGAAGGTAAGGGGGATGGGTCTCATGGAAGCCACTAGACATGTCTATGGGGAAGGTAATGGGGGATGGGTCTCATGGAAGCCAGCAGACATGTCTATTGGGAAGGTAATGGTGGGGGGGGGGGGATGGGTCTCATGGAAGCCAGCAGAATGTCTATGGGGAAGGTAATGGGGGGGGGGGGAGGATGGGTCTCATGGAAGCCAGCAGACATGTTATGGGGAAGGTAATGGGGGGGGGGGGGGGGCGGGATGGGTCCCCTGGAAGCCAGCAGACATGTCTATGGGGAAGGTAATGGGGGATGGGTCTCATGGAAGCCAGCAGACATGTCTATGGGGAAGGTAATGGGGGATGGGTCTCATGGAACCCAGCAGACATGTCTATGGGGAAGGAAATGGGGGATGGGTCTCATGGAAGCAAGCAGTACGTCTATGGGGAAGGGTAATGGGGGATGGGTCTCATGGAAGCCAGCGATACGTCTATGGGGAAGGTAATGGGGGATGGGTCTCATAGAAGCCAGCAGACATGTCTATGGGGAAGGTAATGGGGGATGGGTCTCATAGAAGCCAGCAGACATGTCTAGGGAAGGAAATGGGGGGTGTCTCATAGAAGCCACTAGACAGGTCTATGGAGTAGGTAATGGGGGATGGGTCTCGTAGAAGCAGCAGACATGTCTATGGGAAGGAAATGGGGGGGGGGGGGGGGGTTCATGGAAGCCACTAGACATGTCTATGGGGAAGGTAATGGGGTGGGGGGGTCTCATGGAAGCCACTAGACATGTCTATGGGGAAGGTATGGGGTGGGGGGGGGGGGGTCTCATGGAAGCCACTAGACATGTCTATGGGGAAGGTAATGGGGTGGGGGGGGGTCTCATGGAAGCCACTAGACATGTCTATGGGGAAGGTAATGGGGTGGGGGGGGTCTCATGGAAGCCACTAGACATGTCTATGGGAAGGTAATGTGGGGGGGGGGGGGGTCCCATGGAAGCCACTAGACATGTCTATGAGGAAGGTAATGGGGGGTGTCTCATAGAAGCCAGCAGACATGTCTATGGGGAAGGTAATGGGGGTGTCTCATAGAAGCCACTAGACATGTCTTTGGGGAAGGTAATGGGGGATGGGTCTCATGGAAGCCAGCAGACATGTCTGTGGGGAAGGTAATGGGGGATGGGTCTCATAGAAGCCAGCAGACATGTCTGTGGGGAAGGTAGTGGGGGGGTCTCATGGAAGCACTAGACATGTCTATGGGAAGGAAATGGGGGGGGGGGGGGTCTCATGGAAGCCACTAGACATGTCTATGGGGAAGGTAATGGGGGATGGGTCTCATGGAAGCCATAGACATGTCTACGGGGAAGGAAATGGGGGGGGGGGGGGGTGTCTCATGGAAGCCACTAGACATGTCTATGGGGAAGGTAATTTGGGGGGGGGGGTCAAATGAAAGGCACCAGACATGTCTATGGGAAAGTAATGGGGGGGGGGGGGGGTTCATGGAAGTCACTGGGACATGTCTATGGGGGAAGGTATTGGGGGGTCTCATGGAACCCATTTAGACATGTCTATGGGAAGGTAATGGGGGATGGGTCTCTGGAAGCCACTAGACATGTCTGTGGGGAAGGTAATGGGGGATGGGTCTCATGGAAGCCACTAGACATGTCTATGGGAAGGTAATGGGGGATGGGTCTCATGGAAGCCACTAGAATGTCTGTGGGGAAGGCAATGGGGGATGGGTCTCATGGAAGCCACTAGACATGTCTATGGGGGATGTCTATAGAAGCCACTAGACATGTCTATGGAAGGTAATGTGGGGGGGGGGGGGTCTCATAGAAGCCACTAGACATGTCTATGGGGAAGGTAATGGGGGGTGTTCATTGAAGCCACTAGACATGTCTATGGGGAAGGTAATGGGGGGTGTCTCATAGAAGCCACTAGATATGTTATGGGGAGGTATTGGGGGGCGTTCATAGAAGCCACTAGACATGTCTATGGGGAAGGTAATGGGGGATGGGTCTCATGGAAGCCAGCAGACATGTCTATGGGAAGGTAATGGGGGATGGGTCTCATGGAAGCCAGCAGACTGTCTATGGGGAGGTAATGGGGTGGGGGGGGGGGGGATGGGTCTCATGGAAGCCAGCAGACATGTCTATGGGGAAGTAATGGGGGATGGGTCTCATGGAAGCCAGCAGACATGTCTATGGGGAAGGTAATGGGGGGGGGGGGTCTCATGGAAGCCAGCAGACATGTCTATGGGGAAGGTAATGGGGGATGGGTCTCATGGAAGCCAGCAGACATGTCTATGGGGAAGGTAATGGGGGATGGGTCTCATGGAAGCCAGCAGACATGTCTATTGTGAAGGTAATGGGGGATGGGTCTCATGGAAGCCAGCAGATCGTCTATGGGGAAGGTAATCGGTGGTGGTGGTGGTGGTGGGGGGGGGGGGGGGGGGGGGTATGGAAGCTACCGGACATATCTGTGGGGAAAGATTATAGGGGGGTGTCTCATAAAAGCTAGCAGATATATCTACGGGGAAGGTTATTGGGGGGGGGGGGGTGGGGGGGGGGGTTTCATGGAAGCCACCAGATATGTCTCTGGGGTAGGTAATGGCGGGGGGGGGGGGGGGGGTTGTCACATGGAAGCGACCTGTTATATCTATGGGGAAGGTAATGGGGGAGGGGGGGGGGGGGGGGGGGGGGGGGCATGGAATGTACCAGTTATGTCTTGGGTGAGGTAATTGTTGGGGGTGGGGTCTCATGGAAGCTACCAGATATGTGTATGGGGAAGGTAATTGGGGGTGGGGGGGTGGGGAGGGGGGCTTCTCATGGAAGCTACTAGGTATATCTATGGGAAAGGTAGTGTGGGAGGGGGTGTTTCATGGAAGCTACAGAATTGTCTGTGGGGGAGGTAATGGGGGGGGGGGGGGGTCTCATAGAAGCCACTAGTTATGTCAGTGAGGAATGAAATTGGGAGGGGTGTATCATGGAAACTATCAGAGATATGTCTATGGAGAAGGTAATGGGTGGGGGGGGGGGGGGGGGGGGGTCATGGAAGCTACCAGATATGTCTATGGGGGGGGGGGGGGGGGGAGCAGGGATGTCCCATGGAAGTTACCAGATATGTCTATGGGGCAAGTAATGGGGCAGGGGGTCTCATGGAAGCCAGCAGACATGTCTTGGGGGGGGGGGGGGGGGGGGGGAGCAGGGATGTCCCATGGAAGCTACCAGATACGTCTTCCCTGAATTTTGAGAAAGACAGCTGGAAACTGAAGTCTAACCAAGCAGCTCAATAATGAAGAAAATAGTAGAGCAAAAGTTACACTGGAAGATAATGGAACATGAAAAGCACGGAGAGAGCAAAAACAACAAATACGAAGCAAAACCAATGTGGAACCCATGAGGCAGCTTATCAAACTTGCAAAACTTAGATCTGCTTTAAAGAAGCTGAAAGCAAGGAAATCGCAGGACCGGATGGCATCAGCAATAAAATGCTGGTACACCTCTGCAGTGCAGCAGTGAACTCCTCAGCTCAGGTAGAAGAAGAAAACTACCGCAAATCTGGCGTGAGGCAATCATGATACCATCCTGAAGAAAGGGCACGATCCCAGAAAGCCTTCTAGTTAGTGCCCAATCAGCCTGGCAGCTGTGTTGTGAGACCATGGAGAGAATTGTTAATGAGTGCCTCCAATGGTACCTGGAATCGGCTGGACCTCCTTGCATCAGAACAGGCTGGGTTCCCCAGATTCCGCTCCACTGAAGACCAAGTACTTATCTGTCTCAAGAAATTGAACTCGTTTTTAAGGAACAAAAGCTGGTCTTTGTCGCCTAGATCGACCTCCAAAAGGCATTCGACAAAGTCTGGAGGAGGGGAACTACTTGTCAAACTGCTGAGGAATGGAGTCACTGATAGTATGTACAAGTGGATCAAATCCTACCTCTAAAACCACAAATCAAGAGTATCTGGGCAGAACACACAGCAAGAAAATTCTGCTGCATCATAGTGTACCACAGGGGGCAGTTCTGTCCCCAACACTTCCTGCTTTTCATCGACGACCTTGTGTCAGAGATGCGAAAGGGAATCAAGACAGCACTTTACGCTGATGACCTGGTGATGTGGTGCTAGGAGGACCATGCATCAACTGCCTACCATATGCTACAAGCGGTAGATCAGTTAAACAGCTGGGCAGAGAAATGGTCATTATCATCAATAAGAGCAAGTCTTCCAGGACCCTCTTCACCTTGTCCACAAAACAGAAAGCTGGTGTTATCACTCTTGGGGGAACTCAGCTGAAAGCGGATTAAGAAGCCACATACCTTGGTGTTGCCTTTGATAGAAGGGCGAACTGGAAGCCACACATCACTAGGGTAGGGGCAAAGGCTAGAAGGTAGGTGGCAGTTTTATGCAGGTTGGCAGGCACCACTTGGGGAGCTAACGAGAGAATACTGAAAACTGTCTACCAGGGTTCAGTGAGACCACATCTTGAATATGGCTCCACAGCCTGGTCGACTTGCTCAAAGACAACCCAGCAACACTGGATAAAGTGACAGTCCGAAATCAGGCCGTACACATTATCCCCGGGAAGCAATTAGGTCAACGCCCATCAAGGAATTGGAGCGACTTACAGGCTTCAACCTTTGAACCAGCGGAGAGAAACCAAGATAATGATGCAGGCAAGAAAATTTCAGTCTCCCTGATCGTCCAGTGAAAAGAAAAACTGGATGGCTTTATCAAAAACGGTTGGAAGAGGAGCAGTTTCGTCCATGACAGCAAAAGACTGTCTCAACAGTATCAAGACAAACTGCCAGATGACATACTGCCCCTCTGCCCCTCAAACACTCCAGAACTGTGGGCATCAGACCAGTCTGTCATCAGGGTCTCCACCAGTATCTTGTCTCATCCTGGGGAGGGACAGGACAAGAAAATAACACAGACCCTCACTCTTCCCACGATTGTTGAACATTACCCTCAGGAGGAATGGATTCACGTTTATACTGATGGGTCAGCGACTAAACCGATAGGTCAGCGACTAATGCCTTGGCAGATGGAGGAGCAGGCATCCTTGCCAAATTCCCCAGTGGAGAGATCACAGCTTGCAGTTTTCCCCACATGAAAGCACTGCACAAACCACAGAGTTGAAGAACAAGCCCTCCTGCAGGCTGCCTGCATCATCCAGAACACGGACGGTGATAACCATCAGGTTGTCTTCCTGTATGACGCCCTCTCTGTCTGCAGGGATTTCAGAACAGCAAACCCCAAGCCTCAGAGAAGCACTGCGGAAAGTTGCACTAACAGAAGAGTTGATACCCCAGTGGGTTCCAGCTCACTGTGGGATAACAGGCAACGAGTTGGTTGATCACCTGGCAATGGAGGGTACTCGAGGGAAGCAGCATAACAACAGCATCACCTACAGCGAGATGCAAAGTATCATGCAGACTATCACAACGCCCTGGACACCAAGGATGATTACCATCTGTTGTCTAGAGTGCAACAAAGTGTCCTGGTGAGGTTCCGCACCGGGCACACCAGACTTAACAGTCACTTGTGCGAAAGCTCAAGGTGGTGCCTTCTCCAGTCTGTCCTTGTGGGCAGGAAAAACAGACAGCGGAGCATGTGCTCCAAAAATGTCCTGTACATGAACAGCCAAGGAGAGAGGTGCGGCCAACAGAGACAGCTCTGAAGACGAAGCTCCAGGGCAATCTATAAGAACTGGAGAAAATGATACTATTCATCTCCAGGGCGGGATGGCCATGTAGACCAAGGCGTTCACCAAGAAGAAGAAGTCTGTGGGAAAGAAAAATGGGGGGGGGGGGGGGGGGGGGGTCATGGAAGCCACTAGTTACGTCTATGATGAAGGTAATTGGGAGGGGTTGTATCATAGAAGCCACCAGTTATGTCTGTGGAGAATTAATGGGGGGTATCTCAGGGAAGCCACTATTTATGTCTGTGGGGAAGGTAATGGGGGGAGGGGGGTATCTCAGGGAAGCCACTATTTATGTCTGTGGGGAAGGTAATGGGGGGAGGGGGGTATCTCAGGGAAGCACTATTTATGTCTGTGGGGAAGGTAATGGGGGGAGGGGGATGTCTCATGGAAACAACCACTTACATCTGTGGGGAAGGTAATAGGGGTGGGTGTCTCCTGGGAGTCACACACCAGATATGTCCTGGAGAATGTAACGGGGGGGGGGGGGGGGGGGGGGGTGAAAGGAAGCCATCAGATATGTCTAGGGGAAAGACAAGGGGGGGTGGGGGGGGGGTGAAGGTGCCACCATGTCTGTTCAACGACAGCCCCCATGGACTTACCGATACGGTGACCCCGATGGAACTAAACCAAGACCACGGACGTGGGGAGGACATTGAAATGAGGTCACATGAGAGCAGGGCATGAAGGGCCACATAATTTGAGACTTTTTTAATACTGATCGATGAGAATGAGGATGATAAAGATGATGCTACGGATTTCGATTTTGGTCTGAGACTGCATGACAGGGCTGTACTGTTTGTTTCCTCTCATAATATATCCTGGCGTCAACCAGGCCTGAGAGATACAGACACCTGCAGTGTTGGTCAGGAAATTTGAGCAACACTCTCAGACACGCATGAAACTTGACTGTGTGGTCCCAGTTTCCCAACTGAGCCCGTAGCAAAATCAACTCTGGGTAGAAACGGTCGGGGCAGAAAAACCCCACATGACTCTGATGGGAATCAAACCATAGCGTGCACCTTCCCCAAAGATGGAGTATGGCTGCCTTAAGGGTGGGATAAGAAAAACGATCATACACACAAACTTCACTGCCTGTCTATACAAGGAGTGTCTGCAGGAGTATCAGCCTGCATACGCAGAAGAAGAAGAACCCGCGACCTCCCAGCCAGGAGTTCGTAATGCTAACCACTTCACCACGGTGGCTGGTGCCACCCGACATCTGTATGGAGTAGGGAGGGGGGGTGGGGGGAGTTCTATGAAAGCCACAGGCATGTATGTTGGGAAGAAAATATGGCGGGATATGTTCTATTGAAGCTGCTGTGGGGAAGTAGGGTATCTGTTTGAGTTTGCTTACATGTCTATTAGGAAATAGGGGCCAGGTTAGGTACCTTGAAGCTGTCATATATGACTAAGGGGGAGTAAGGGCGGATCTCCTTTAAGCTGCCTTCACAG
>CM031601.1:93801976-93851976 GCA_018398815.1 Conus ventricosus | reverse complement strand
TGGGAAATGTGGCATATCGTCGCTGTAAGTCGGAAACCACGTATCTCAAATTTGCTGTTTTGAGAAAAAACGAAAAAACGTTATTAAAAATCACAGCATCTCCTGTAACTTAAATTTAAGGATATATGTCTTGTTCAGTAATGTGTTAATGCAGTCCAAACTGTGCGGATGCTTACCATTACTGACATTTGATATACTTGAGAAAAAGTTGAGATACGAGGTTTTTGTCCTAAGCATCCATCTGAATTTAAGACATAGGATTTTTTTCCCCTTTGTCACTTAATCACTTAACCTTCAAAGACCCATATTATTATCAAGGCTGTACCAGGCGTGCTGTTCGTGGCTTTTGTTTTATTTGTTTAAACATCTGTGAGTAAATTGTACAACATTGAGCACTTCACAATCTGGTGTTGTGTTGTGTAGAGTTATAATGTGCACTGACAGTGTGCAGTGTACTTTGTAAAAAGAAATTTGAAATTAATGCTCTCTCTCTCTCTCTCCTCTCTCTCTTTCTCTCTCTCTCTCCCTCTCTCTCTCTCTTTTTACAAACACACCCATACAATACACACACACACACACACACACACACACACACACACACCACACACACACACACACACAGAAAGAGAGAGAGAGAGAGAGAGAGAGAGAGAGAGAGAGAGAGAGGAGAGAGAGGAGAGAGAGAGAGAGAGAGAAAGTCATGAAATCCTGTAAACATTTAAACCATTTTACTTTTGAAGTGGGAATTTAAAAAAAAAAACGTTCAACAAAATTGAGTGCTGTGCAACAGCTTTGATTGCGTTCAACTGCAGTTTAAAGACAAGTTTTTGACCCTCAAAAACGCAAGTGTAAGAACGTTTGAAAAACAAAATCTTCAACGATTCATCTCTGTCTCTACTAAAAAACATAAAAATACCAAAAAGAGTGAGAATGGCTGGGGCAAATCTGGTGTGGGTTGAACAAGGAGTTGAGCAAATAAAAATGTAAATGTCACAAATCTTTTTTTTTTTTAATGTATCTTTGATTCACTTCTTGTCTCAACTAAAAAACAGAAAGAAAAACGAAACTAAGTGATGAGAATTGATGGGACAAATGTCACATTCCTCTACACATCTGGTGTGGATGGAACAGGAAGTTCAGCAAACAAAATCTCTACACAGTAGGTCTCCAACCCTTCTGACTGCAATGCCATCAATGGACTGTCCTGGTCCAGTGCTCAGCGAGGCTCATGAGGCAGGAGATCATAAAACTGGTGATAATCCTGAGGCAGAACTTCCTTCAGCTCCTGCAGGTGAGTGTACTTGCTGTTCTTTATCTGCCTGGGTTCAGTGTAAAGTGGAGGGATATCAGGATTCACCACTTTGGTGGGTCTGCGTGGTAGTGGCTGCCAATCATCCGTCTGATTAAGCTTGTAACTGATGATGCTGTCAGGAGTGTATTTCAATGCTCTGAGGTCCACTACCTGTGGATCCCCCACAGTACTGCCTGGGCGAATGCTGCGAAAGTAGCCCAGCTTTGAAAAGTCACGGAAAAACGTGAAGTCTACACTCTTTACGTGGTAGGGCCTGGGATTGATCCTTGCAGAGACAAACACTTGCTCATACTCTGCAGGCCAGTAGATCTGACGATTTCGGAGTTTTCTTTCAATAGTGGAATGCACACTATCTACTTCCATGTGTGTATACCCCTTCTCGAGGAACTTTTGTAACACCGTAACACCGGTGACTGTGGCAAAATGGAGGAGACAGTTGGAAAGGGTTGCATTCCTGTTCTGATAGTTGCAGCCGTCAGAGTATAGAATGATGGTGGAAAGGGTGGGGTTGTCTCTGAGCAGACAATTCAGGTAGTCCCAATGCAGCTCGTAAAGTTGTTGCTTGTAATGTCTCCATTACATTCATGCCAAAAATAGCATTCCACATCCTTTGTTCTAAGATCATAGATGGTGAAATTATGGCAGCATAACTTTGTTTTGTAGTAGTTTGCATTGGCAAAAAGGCGTGGGGCCAACAATACCACTTGCAGATCCATCGTCAGTACGTGAATATCACTGTGGTCCTCAGCAGCTCGTTTGTCTCTTCTTGAGCTTCTGTTTTCCTTGCAATGTGTGCGTCATAATCTCTCTGTGGAACCAAGCCATACTTGTAAGAACAGCACATGTTACATTCATCCTTCTTTGGTTTGTAGATCCCCAAATTCATTGACCGGAATTCTTGGAAAAGTATTGGCCGGGAAATCCTGTTCACCCCTTTGGAATCACAATATCCTTGGAACACTTAAACAACTGTGTTTTTGATTCCACTGTTGTCTCTAAATACAGTTTTTGTGACCTTTTCGGCAGTAGTGTGATTCAAGCTTCGGCAGACATTCCAAAAACTCTCTAGCAATGTCAGCTTTAGCACTCTCTCTTGGCTTTGGAGGTGAAGTGTACTTGGATTGGTGCATACCATGAGGGGCTCTGACTGCAAAACCCACTGTCTTACAGACCATTCTTTGAGGCCCAAAGTGTTTAAAAAAGTTTTCCTGCACACCTTCATCCTTTCACCATCAATTCGCAGGTGAAAGATGTAAGTTCCTTGCCTTCGCGATCTCTCTGCACCCAGTTGCCGTGCCTTTTTCACAACTGTGGGAATGCGATCAACTAAAGATGCGACGTACGTTTTTCGTTGTCCCCAATCCAAGGTTGTCCAGAATGTTTGAAATATATTCTGTCTCTCGGTTTGATGAATTTCTGAACACTTTCTTTTGCTAGATTTTTCACAAAATCTTGAAGAACACGCTGCACCCATCTTCCTTTCGCTTTTTGGTACTGGATTTGCTTGCCCTCCTTGTCCCTTTTCATTCCCACATAAGCCTGTCCCTTTGCTCGCAGGAATTGGTTTTTATTCTTTGTCCATTTCTCTTTTGTGCCGTCCCAGCTGTTGCCTTTTTCCTTGTTGTGCTGTTGTTTTCCTGTTGTGTTTTTCGTTTGCACGTACTTCAGGTGTGTCCTTGCCTGAATGTTCGTAACTCTCTGTTGTCTCTCCAGACGAACTATCGGGATGATACGAATCACCACTATCAATCAGTTCTTCATCACTAAGAATGGGTCAGTTGAGTCTCATCACAAATCAACTGCCGAGGCACTGGGCTACTAGGACCTGGTGCAGCTGAGCTAAGGCCTGGCATTATACAACTTCCTTGTATAGTTAAATTCATGCTGATTATAAACCGGTAGTCAGTATCGTATGCATGGATTGTTACCTGAACAGTTTCAAAATTGACACAGCGAACATGGAAGTGCTTATGACAAAGAATGCAGTAGCACCAAGGAGTGTCATCAGAGTCCCACTTCACCCAAAAGGGCCAGTCGTCTTCAACAACAAATTGCAATTCAGATCCCAGCTGTCCTTGGCTGGCTCTGAGCATACTTTGCATACCCAGATAACTTCTTCAACACTGCTGGAGGGGGGACTTGTTCTGCTGCTTTCATCAAAAGATGCCATTCCACTGTGTATAAAAAAACAACAACCTTAACACAAAGAGGAACACACATGTGCGTGCACACTCACAAAACACACACACAGGCGCGCACGCACACACACACAAATACACATATGCACACAAACATAACACACACACACACCACAAACACAACACACACACCACACAAACACACACACACACACACACACATACCACACACACCACACACAGACACACGGACACACACACCACAAATACACACACCACACACACACACACATATACACACGTAGAGAGAGAGAGAGAGAGAGAGAGAGAGAGAGAGAGAGAGAGAGAGAGGAGAGAGAGATGATAAAGACAGAAAGAGACAGAGCGAGATTGTGCAGGAGATCGAGAGAGAGAGAGAGAGAGAGAGAGAGAGAGAGAGAGAGGAGAGAGAGAGAGAGAGAGGAGAGAGAGAGAGAGAGAGATGATAAAGACAGAGACAGAGCGAGATTGTGCAGGAGATCGAGAGAGAGAGAGAGAGAGAGAGAGAGAGAGAGAGAGAGAGAGAGAGAGAGAGAGAGAGAGAGAGATGATAAAGACAGAAAGAGACAGAGCGAGATTGTGCAGGAGATCGAGAGAGAGAGAGGGGGGGGGGGGGGGATTGATGATTCTTTGCTCTCACTGACATTTCTTATGACCATCACTAGTGGTTTGCAACACACGCCACTAGATCTAGAGAAAGTAAACATTATAGAAAAAATAACCCAAAAGTTTCTGCACTCTAAACAATATTACATTTTAAGCAAAAAAGTATCCAAGAAAGTATGTGAGAACCCTCTGACTAATGTAAGGAAACGTTATGGTATATTTACACACCTGTATGCAGTTAAGAATTTCGAAATCAAGCCGCAACCACATGCATCCACCGCAACCACACGCATCCACCGCGTATCTTCCATTTTGTGACGTAGTTTTGGCTCCTTTTCTAGGACAAAAACCTCGTATATTAACTTGCGTGTTTTTTTCCAGAACATAATTTTTCAGAAAAACACGTATGTTTAACTTACGTGTTTTTTTCCACTTCATGTTTGAAACAAGTTGAGATACGTGTTTTTTTCACAAGGATGTTCTCTCCATTTGAAAGGCGGTCAGAGATACGAGCTTTTTACAACAGGTGGGGAAAAAAATAAGGGAAGTAACTGTGGTTCTAACTCCAAACCACCAAAAATTGAGATACGTGGTTTCCGACTTACAGCGACGATATGATGGTATTATTTTCGGAGTGAAATCGATAAAGCAAACCACGTTAATACTTTCAGAGTTTGATTGAAGTCTTAAGACAAGCTGCAATCAGAACAGTCCGGATGGTGAGTGTTGGCCTCAGTGTGGGGTCATGTCGTTTATTGTCCAGCCGATCACGAGGGTCACACAAAGACCAGTGTTCAATGTTGATGGGTTGACATGGATGTCTTCACACAGGGACTAAGTTTCAAAACGGAGTGACTGAGGGCGGAAAATGAAGCAATATTTAGAAAGAGAGGGGGTTCGTTACCGCCAAGGACAGAGGCAATCAAAAGTACAGGACAATTTATTCCGGTAAGCTTATAAGCGCATCAATATACCCAGGTGCGCATCTTTCACAAGCCACAGAAATTATCCACGTAATTTACAATCTTATTTCACACTACGTTAAGGCATTTGTTGTGGACGTTCTTATTGAAGAATCTGTCACTGCAACAAATAAATAAATGAATGAATTAAAAAAAAAAACATAATGCCGTCAACAGATGATGATAAAAAAATGTGATGTGATAAAACAGCTAGTTCCGTTGTTTTGCGTCGTTCCAGTGATAGAGAGACAAATAAACAAAAGAAAAACAAACATACCAATGTAAACCAACTGCCTCAGGCGTACTAACAAAAGAGCAACGTTAGAAAAAATATATTAGTCCCAGCTTTTGATTACCTCACTATCCAACAGACAAGGAAACAGTTTACAAACAATACAATGACTGCTAGCAAGCATTTCACGTCACGTTTCACGATATCTCGTGGGTCACGTGGCGTTTATTAAACTATGGAAGCTGAAACATTTCAAAAGTCTGCGTTATATTTACCCATACAAGTTAGAATTCAGTATACCATCAGCGAAGGGTTCATTTTATTCAATCTCCACCCTTTCTTTCATCCTTGTCCTGTCTCTCTGCCCTTACACACGCTAAAACTTTACATTTTGTGTGGAGGATACTGTGCCGTTTAAATTTCTACGTTTCTCTTACAAAACTACGAATATTACGTTCCAAACATTTTTTTCCAAGTAGTGCTAATGCTCAATTAGTCATTGTGGAATGTGCCAAAATTGAGACTTTCAAATTTTGATCATTTTATAATATCTTTCATCCGTTCAAAATGTGTCGAAAGAAACAAAACCCAAAAATGTATAATCACACACAATAAAAACAATGACAATTTTAGGAGAGGAAAACAACGCATACGACATCTTTGTTTGTGATTTTCGAACGATGCCTAATACATCCATTTCTTTAGAGTGTACGCATGTAACTATATGCCAGTCCTGTTCTTAACACATTCATACAGTGCCGCTTATAGCCCAGCCATCAGGGCTGGAAGCAGATTATGATCTAAACTGTGAACAAATTCAAATATGGAGATGAAAAAACGTCACTCGTGTCCTTACGTAGAGGCTTAATCAATCATCTTTATGGTATCACATAGTGAGACTGAATAGGAAGCAATAACAACAACAGCAACAATAACGAATTAACAGAAATGAAAATATCACGGAGTAGGAATAACGACATTTTTTTAAAGTTTAAAACAAACAAACAAATGCTTGAATCGTGACGTAGAACTGAAAGTACACTCAGTGAAGCGGGTGGATTCCCATAGGTCGCCACAAAGTTCATGACAAATCTCCCAGCAGTTCCTTGCCAAACTCGCAAGCGAGTTGTGATTTGACTGTTGTCGTATGCTTGCAACTACACATGCACATGTCACACACACACACACACACACACACACACACACACACACACACACACACACACACACACATACACACACACACACACACACACACACACACACACACACACACACACACACACACACACACGCACACACACTCTCTCTCTCTCTCTTTCTCTCTCTCTCTCTCTCTCTCTTCTCTCTCTCTCTCTGTCTCTCTTACACACACACACACACACACACACACACACACACACACACACACACACACACACACACACACACACACACCTAGTGGCGCAAGTCATGTTACAGAGGCACTAAATGCGAAATAACCGTTGAGTCACAGGTCCGCTAAATGATAGCCACCCCCAGCCCCACCCCACAACCCCAACCCCTGCCCCACTCCTGTCCTCCTGTCCCTCCCTTTCCTCTTGGCCCCTGAGGCACAAAGGCATGCGGGCGTGCTCGAACATGCGCAGCCTAAGTCTCTCGTACGTGTTTCAGTCCCACGGTAGCAAAGCGGGAGCAAGGATCAGGAATCTCAGACAGCGTTTGCCCAGGACTGTTTCGTCAGGGTCTGTCGTGCGCCTTGTCTGTACCTATCCCTGCCTGTGTGGCCCCAGGTCCTATGTTTCCCCTAAATTCTGTATTTATCCATGTCTGACGGCCCCATACGTCTATGTTCTCTTAGGTTTATGTTACGGGAGGTCTTTGATCCTCTCCGGGTCTCGACCCTTCTGCCCCCCCCCCCCCCTCCCCCACCTCCATATATCTTTAGCTAGGATTTTGGTGGTATAACCCCCCCCCCCCCCCCCCCCCCCCCGTCTCTATCCACGGTGTATGTTATTCCCCCTGGTCAGTGCTTGCCCTGGTACTAACTGCTTTTGATATGGTTCAAGCAGCAACGGTCGTGATGGTGGTTTTTACATTTGATGGTTTGAATTATGTTTTTGTTTTGTTTTGTTTGTTGTAACGTTATTGTGCTTGCAGACGTATTACACACTTCGTCTGAATGTACAATTTTCGTCTTGAAAATAGTTCCATACTTGTTATCACTTTTCGTATGAAAACTGTTCTTTTACGTGCATTATCTGAGAATTTCCCTGATTTGAGTGGAATGCTTTTAATGATGGAATTCCTTCGGACTGCTTAAAACAAGCTCTGTGGTGGCTTTTTACATCAGTAGTTACGGTCTCTCACAATTGTAAGTCTCTTGAAAGAACTTTTTGTATGAAAAGGTTTCTAGAGGTGTTAGCCAAACTCAGTGCTTTTGGTCATGGCGTTCGTGACAATAAACTGTTAGCTTTACTCTGTTGACTACAAATCCTTCTCATTTTGGATCGTTCTAGAACCTAAAAGACGGACGATCTGTGGGTAAAAAAATCTGTTCTGTTGTACTATGTCAGACTTATAAAATAGAGCATACTTTCATCGTAAAGTCACTGATTTTCAAAGTCCTGAAACACTTCAACGTTTTCGCGCAACTCCTGAAGTCTGAGTATCATACTTACATGGGCGAATTCTCCAACAGAAAAGATGTAATCTGTATGTGTAGGCCATGTTTGAAAAAGCCTAATGTCATTGGTGTCGGCAGGCTAGATCGTGATTTGTGTTTAGAAAGAATATGAACCCTTAACCTAGCACCACCCTTATGTTTATTTGAAAATCTTGCCCACGACCAGGCTTTTGACAAAGGAAGGAAACAATCAACACCAACCTTGTCCGTCCACTGCTCTAGCAATCGATATGAGGAAAGTGGCACAAGTGAGACTGGCTACACGGCACGCAAACAGTTTTGGTTTAAAACAAGGAAGTAGAGTGAACGGGAACATGTTTCGCGTCTCTTTCCATACCTTCCGTCCCGTTCGCCCATGCAGATCGGAAACCTTAACCGGAGAGAGAACTGTTCAGTTGAATGGGCTGCCCTCTTAGGTAAGCTTCCTTCTGTCTGCTGTTCAGCGAGGTCGGCCTACTGCCTGTACATAGGCTCTGTGCTCAAGTAAGTCACCACCTGCGTGCCTGAACCTTGAGAATCTGACAGCCGCGAAGTGTGGTGAACAGACAGCCCACCCATGGACAGAACTCAGGCACAGACAGTCAGACTGACGGAAGGAGGTGATTACCTTTAATTTGTGCAATGGAACTGCAACTGGAGAAAGACGAAAATACTTTTTTTTTCTCTACACACATTTTATTCAATTAATAAGAGAGCTTACATGTGCGCAGAAAAAAGACAGTGCGCGGAGATGCTTACACATCCATAATAGGTATATCCATGCATGGCAAACATAAATCGCAATATAAAGCCTAGTATCTATTCAGTTCTTCTTATAGCCGAGCTGACTATGAGGGGTCAAATTGGAGGCTTCATCTTGTCAAAATCAAGTTCTTACAATGTTAAAGAAAAAAAAAAAAAGAAAAAAAAGCCAAGCAAACACTGCTTTATGTTTTTTCCCCCATTCAAATCAGCATAGTAGCTTACTGCCTGGTGTCATGCGCGTGTTGGATCGGAACAGGCACCAATGAACGCTTCGAGAGCGTTCGGGCAGCAGTGCAGCGTCTCCATTGCCGGGTTTCCTCATGACAACATAACATTTTTTTCTTCCCTTTTTCTCCCTTTTTTTTCTTTCTTTGGGTATTTTTTTTTTTTTTTAATAGAATTTACTCTCTCATTCCATCTCAAAAATATTTTCCAATGCATATGTAAGCCTCATTTTAAAAACACACACACACACATTTAGTTAATCATGCAACGTTTTTGATATCAATGTTCATTTTCTTGATAACCATTAAATATTGCTTAAACAGTTAACACTGTGAGTGCTGACCGCAGTAGGGAGATGAGTACCTACACTGAGAAACCAAACAGATACACAGATACGAGAGAGAGAGAGAGAGAGAGAGAGAGAGAGAGAGAGAGAGAGAGGAGAGAGAGAGAGAGAGAGAGAGAGAGAGAGAGAGTACCACCATTTAACGAAAGAAGTTATAGTAAAATGGCTCTATATGGAAGCCAGTGTTTGTCGAATAGGAATAGACTTAGGTTTGAATTGACACTAGCAATATACTTTTCCAAAGAATATCGATTAAGTAGACTTCTTCTGAAGTTACAAAAAACTGGATGAACATTTTGTAGTTTGGATTTATAAATGAAGAATTTGGCATACAGTATTAAAAAGTCCATCACACAATCAGTCTGTGTATCGTCTGTTACTCCAAATAATACTAGGTTCTTATCAATATTAAAATTATGGCAGTGCTCAAGCTTATCAATGGTGTTTTGCTGAACTCCAACCAAAATGCCCATACAATGTTACAATCGAAAATCATATGTTCTATGTCCTGTGGTCTTTGGTCACAGAAATTACAGTTTGGTGTGTTAACAATTTTGCACTGATATAGTACTTCTGTGATGGCAGAATTCTGTGAAACAGTCGGAATTGAAACCAGCGTAGTTGAACATCATTGGTAGTTTTTAAACAGTGTAAAAATATAGCATTCCAGTTTAAATTTTCGAACGAGTTGCTCCATTTCAAAACTGCAGATGGAACAGCTCCGCTGCCAACAAGTACAGTTCGAATAAATTTATTACCTTTCCTGATAGAAAACCATGATTTGGTTTCAAGAATTTTAAAGGTGTTTGTAAGTTCTACTTGTAATATATTTTGGTATCCTTTGATTGCGTTCAGGATTCCATTGTAAGACAAAAAAAAATGTTTTTCTATGGTAGGGTCTTTTTTTAAAAATTCATGATATGACATGTACTGTCCGCTTCACTAACGAGTTGTCTGATGATGTAGATGCTATTTTCACACCATTCTTTTACAAATATAGTTTTTTTCCCCCCTCAGGATGTCTTTATTGAAGTGAATGCATTCAGCCATAAATTCGTCAATATTTCGAGGACGACACACTCTACACACTCTCCCATAGTGCCTAAACACGTCATTCCAGAAAGGATTCTTAACAGACGTGGTTCAAGTTTTGATATAATCTGCCCCTAAGAACTTAATATTTTCCATTTCAGGGTCATATCAAAGAGAAAGTCTTTACGCTTGGAGTCACCCTTGGACTGTATTTTATGAAGCCAGCTTAATTTCATAGCAGCAATGAAAGCTCTGATATCAATCATGCGCAGTCCACCACAGACGTATGAGCTACATGCAACTGGTTTCCTAATTTTACTATTTTTTACCATTCCATAAGAATGTAAACAACTCTTTCCCTAGTTCAGAGATAAAAATATCTGGTGGATCTGGTAGATTAATTAACAAATACGTTATTTTGGACAGGACAAGAGTTTTCACTACTGTTATTTTCCCTAGTGGTGTTAGCTGTCTTTTTTTTCCATTGTGGTAGAATCCTTTTCATCTGAATTAATTTGTCATTATAGTTGATAGTGCTAATGGACTTTGTATCAATTGAAAATTTAATGCCAAGTATCTTGAAGATACCCGGGTCCCAAATGACGTTTTTATCCCGCATAAACCTTAAATTGCAGGTTTTTTTTTTTCCCTGCTACCTATCCAAATGATATGAGTTTTATCAAAGTTCATGTTTACTCCTGACATTTCAGCAACCTGTGTCAGCACGGCAGTGGCTTCGTTAAATGAATTTTCGCTGCCGTCCAAACACAAAGCAGAGTCATCTGCAAATTGTGACAATAAGCTTTCCCTATTTTGAATTTTTATGCCCTTGATTAAATTGTTATGTCTGATCCTTAGTGACAGTATCTCTGCACAAAGAAGGTAAAGATATGGGGATGACGGATCACCTTGTCGAACACCAAGACGAAAATACTGTTTTTGTCCCCTCAACCTTTTGGAGTTAAGCAAGTGTTCTGGCAAAGATACTTCCAGAATAGGCAGCCGGTTATTGATGGCGACTAGGACAATGTGGGACAACCACACATGCATTCGTCTCAAGTGAGATCCTCGGTTGGAAATGTGTCATCATCTTAAGGTTGTAAAACACTACGCACAGACCAACAACTAAAGAACAGGGTTCGGTTTCGACCTGATCTTATTAAAGAAGAAACATTACATTCTTAGACCTTCTTTACCAATGGAACAATCAGATCTGGATCTGGATCTAACGAATGGAACAAACAAATGAAAAAATCTCTTCTTTATTTTTCTTCTTCTTCTCCTTCTCTCACTCTCTTTCTTTCTTTTCAAATGCTCTCAAAAGGGCAGACCAGACTCCAGTGATAAGGCTGCGATCCGCACAGGTCCTTCAGGCTGCTATAGAGCTGCCTCACCTCCATTGTCTCTACCATCCAAATCTGACGCCCGAGGGCCTTAGGTAGCGGTCACGTCTGCAGCAGTTTTGTTCTCACACTACCAGACCAGCAGAGCAAGATAGTTCGCCCTACGTCCGTAGGGCGTACAGTCTTTGAGCAGAGCACTGGATTAACCAACAAGCACAGTGTTTGGGATCGTACATTATGGTCAAGGCTATCACGCCCTGTGCGCAACATGCACACTGAGCTTGTCAGTAGGCAGTATTGGTCGTTCTGGATGTGACATGATATTTATCGTGAGTTCTACGAACCAAACTAGAATAAGTAACTCTATTACTGCGACGATTACAGAATGTTAAGGTCGTTAAACTTGATGGTGGACCTGGAGATTGGTTGGAATTTCTCGAAATTTGGCGACTGCATGGTTCCTGTATTAAACATTCTCAGTGCACAGTTTGATAAGAATAAATTCCGGTGATATGGGAAGATTCTCGCAATCCCTTTTACTTTGAATTCGTTTGAGAAACGGGATGCGCATGGATACTGTGAATAGCAAGCAGTGAAACTGTAGCAGAACATGATCTGACTGGCGAATACCGCGCAAGATAATGTGCATACACACACACACACACACACACACACACACACACACACACACACACACACACACACACACACACAGAGAGAGAGAGAGAGAGAGAGAGAGAGAGAGAGAGAGAGAGAGAGAGAGAGAGAGAGAGAGAGAGAGAGAGAGAACGAACGAACGAACGAACGAACGAATTTTATTTTCAGAGGTAGTGGAGTAAGCATAACTGCTTTTTTACATCCAGCCCTCCGGGGCCAAAAGAAAAGAAACAAGGATACAAATTCTTAATATAATAATATTCTTAAATATAATAAGAGAGAGAGAGAGACGCGCATGCGAGCACACACACCCAGAGAGAGAGAAGAGAGAGAGAGAGAGAGAGAGAGAGAGAGAGAGAGAGAGCAAAGAGGGTGGCAGATCAGTATAGAATGGGACAGGGCTGTTCAATTCAGAAAAAGAGCCAAGAAAGCTGTTACACAGCTCAGAGTACAAATCAAACACACGTCACATGACACGTCACGCGTGAACTGAACTTCAATCAGAGTGTGAAAGCTGTGGGAAGACGTGGTCACATTCATGATTTCTATTCATCTTGTAGTTCTCTCCGGAGGTACATTGACTCGTCGGTCGGCCCACCGTAAAGCTTCATTTCTTCACGCCTTTCCTGTGGCCACGTTGAATATCACCGAGGATGTCGATCGCACACATTGGAACGAGTTCAGGTAACACTGAATGTTCTTCTTCTGTCGTCAAACTGCTTCCTTTTTGGACAAATACTGACAAATCTCCGTAAGTTGAGAAGACGGTTGAGCAGGGGAAGGGTAAACGGAAGGGAGAGGTTTAGGAGTTAAGGGAGGAAGAGACAGGTCGGAGGTGGTTATGGAGGAGTGAACAGGGGAGGTGTGTGTGTGGGGGAGGGTGGGGGGTATGGTGAGTCAGAAATTGACATTGTTGATAAAATTCAACCACGTAAAAAAAGAAGGAAATCTTAAGCGAGGCAGGGAACAGTAAACAGTAAACATCGTCTTATGTTTTGTTTGTTATTCTTGTTTGTCTTTTACATTCTTCCTTTCCTCCTTTTCATAATTCTCCGGTGAACCACATTCTTTAGTAAAGACAGAAAGATAGTATCATCCGGTTTGAACATTGTTCAGGGAGAAGATGTCCACACATAAACAAAGTCGGCCAATACGAAAAAAAAAAAAGAAAAAAAAAAGAACCGAATTTGCTTCCATCATAGGGAGGAGGATGTGGTTTTCGAAAGATTTTTTTTTCCTTCTCAATAAATTGGTTTTGTTATCGGTGTACAAGTTGGGAGGGGGTGGGGTGGAAATCTTGCCACAGGGAGAATCCTTCTATGCTTCGAAAGATCTTTGCTTTCAGCTTTTTGATTATTTCTATTGATATCGGACGAGAAGGCAAGAAGACAGGAGGGGATGGAGGTGGGGGGAGGAGAGTGTGGAGGAAAAAAATCTTGCCTCTGCCGTCCTTGGCCAACAAATCCCGTTAGTTTGAGAAAGAAAGAAAAAACTGGGAGAACGGGCTGTAGGCGTGCCGAAGGTTTGGCACCAACATCATCTCGCCTACCTCCTTGGTTGAGAGTGGAGTATCGACTGACGGTAAATGAGCTCAACATATGAGGAAAATGTCTATTTTCTGACAGCGGATTACCTTCTCTTACTGTGGATATAATCAAAGTTTTATTTGTGGTTCGGCAATATAAAGTGAAGATGCGGCACAGTTTGTTCAATAGAATTCTGACATCCCTTTCTCACCCCCCCAACCCCAATTGCTCTCCTCACCCCCCCCCCCCCCCCCCTCCCCGATTTTATTTAATATAAGTGTGAAGAAATACAAGTTGAGCTATCTCCCAAACAAGCATCACCCCTTCGCTTTGTTCTTAGCCGTCCATTTCTTTCCGCGTGTGTGCTAAGCGAAAAATGAATCGTGTAAAACAAACCAAAAGAGTGGTACTCGATGAGAGAGAGAGAGAGAAGAGAGAGAGAGAGAGAGAGAGAGAGAGAGAAGAGAGAAGAGAGAGAGAGAGCAATGCTGGAATGATACCCGCACTCCAACCCAGCATGTAACTGAAAGTAGGTCTGTGTGTCCCCATTGCCGGGGAGTGGGGGGGGGGGGGGGGGGGGAGCGGAAGGACGGACTTACGCAAGATCAATCAATCATGCATAAGCCACATGCTGGGTTTCTGGATGAAATCTCAATCAAGCAGCATGGAGAATGGAAAACAAGGAGGGGAGGGGGGGGGGCGTCTTGGTGATGGGTTTCCCCAAACCCTTGGATATTGTCTGCCTTTCTGTGCCAGTCCGCAAGCTCTGCACAGGCACTATGGGGAAACTGGCCTGGTTAACAATGGACTGCGTAGCTTGCTAAGACAGGCAGCATATATTTTCCTGTATTGTTCCATCATTGGGTTTTATTTTCTTTAGGTGTCGGTACGGGTAGTGGGACTTGCTGCGTAAGCCTTTTGGCTTTTATGATGTCCCTTCTTTACATACACATTTGGGTCTGGCTATTGCATGCGTTTATTTATTATTTCTTGTTCGGTCAAAATCAAACATTTTAGTAATTCCTTTAGAATCACTGTCGAGGAGGCTCTTAAAGGAGTGTAGATTCTGTGCAGATTTGGTTATATAAGCTTATTTGTTAGTGCATTCCAAGAATGAACAGCTCGATTAGTACTGAGTATTTTCTTAAATTCATACGTGAATGTTCAGGCTACAAATTATCTGATCCTATGTTTGTCTGGCTTTGTTTTATTTTGTTTTGTTTTCGACGTGCACAGCTAAAAGCTCATGACAACATGGAAGTGTCTAGTGTTGGTGGTTAAGGGAAAGGGGAATGGTGGTAAGCCAGATGGTAGGAGGGCGAGAGAAAAGGGAGATGGCGGGAATATTCAAATATACCTATTGGCGCCGTTAGTCGTTGGGTCAGACGATAGACACTGCCTCCGCCGGTTTGTTAATCTAATCCGGAGGCCTGCACAGATGAGCGCGATGAGTATTTCGAAGCCGTTTCTTTACAGGCATGTCACAGGGAAACACGCCCCGGCATAGGCTTCAAGTTCATGCAGTACACCGACGACTGCTGTTCTGGGGCACAATAATGTCGGAGACATCTGCCACTCAAGCGGCTCATGCTTTAAGTGGCGATGGAGGAAATCGTTCCGAACAATTTTCGGTTGCTGTGTTTGGTTTGGTTTCGGTTTTGGCTTTGTGTGTGTGCGTTTCATTTTTTTTTTTTTTCAATCGGGATAAGCGTGTATACCGGACATGCCTACTTCTAGCCTGCTACTTGATTTTTTTTTTTTTAACGAGAGGCTTAGCCACATGCCTGTCATCTGGCTATGAAGCCAAATGTAAGAGCAAGAACAAAAATGATGATAATAATAATAATGATAATGATAATTGTCATGATAATTATAATGATAGCAATAATTCATCATCATCATCCGTTGAGCGGCCACAATCATCAGGTTGATTACTCTGCCGCTTTGGGGTTGACGCAAAAAAAAAAAAAAAAAAAAAAAAACCATTTCCACTCTCACTACACAACAGACAGTAATTTGAATAAAGCTAAAATAGCTATGCGTGGATCTGCTGGCAGGCTACCACGGTCACCCTGTCCCCCCTCGGGGTAAGCCAGCCCTGGCTACTCATAAGGTGCAGCCAAGCCCACAAAAAAAAAAAAAAAAAAAAAAAAAACCCAACCTATCCCTACTCTGGTTCCTACTCTAATTTGATCTGACCCTTGACACGAATGTGTCGAGGGTTTTGGCTGATACTACTGCCTCAGTCAGGTCATTCCAGTCCCTGATAGTATTGGGAAAGAATGCCTGTTGTCGGTATTGGTGCGGCAATAGATCTGGGTCAGTTGCTGTGAGTGTCCTCTTCTTAGTCTTGGTGGTGCAGGTATCAGTTTGGCAGCGTCCACACAGACCTCCTCATGCAAGATTTTGTACAACATGGTGAGGCGGGAGGTCTTCCTGCGTTTCTGGAGTGGACCCCAGCCCAGTTTGTCTATCATAGATTTTACACTTGAAGTGTTGTGGTATCTTCTGAGAACAAACCGGGCTGCTCTGCTCTGTACTGCCTCAATCCTGCTGACATTTTGTTTTGTGTTTGGATCCCACACTGTGCAGGCGTACTCCAGTATGGGCCTCACGAAGGACTTGTACGCCGTTTCTTTCAGCTGGATGGCACTGATTCGAAGGTTGCGGCGAAGGAAGCCGAGGGTCTTGTTGGCCTTCGAACAGATGTTACTGATATGCTCATCCCAGCTGAGATCGTGACTGATGGTAACGCCAAGATATTTCGCCGAGTTGACTGTGGCTAAATTCTGGCCGTGTAGGTGATAGCTGTTTGGCAAGGGTTTTTTCTTCCTGGTCACTGGGAGGGTGGTACATTTCCCTGGGTGAAAGGCCATGTCCCAGCTCTTCTCCCACTGTTCGAGTTTGAGGAGGTCTTGTTGTAGCTGTTCTTGGTCCAGGCCTGATGTTATCAGCCGGTATACAGCAGTGTCGTCAGCGAACAGGCGCGTCATCGAAGTGAGTTGGTCCGGTAGGTCATTGATGTATACTAGGAACAAACTGGGTCCAAGTACTGACCCCTGCGGAACCCCTGACCTTACTGTGACGCAGTCCGACCTCGCCCCTTGGACCACTACTGCTTAATGCCTGTCTCGAAGGAAACCCTTGATCCAGTTATTGACTTTCCCCCTGACGCCATAGTGATGGAGTTTATGGGTCAGGAGGCTGTGGTTTACTTTGTCAAAGGCCTTGGCAAAGTCCAGCACTACGATGTCAGTCTGCCCTCCCTTCTCCATATTGTCAGACAGTTCTTCGGCAAATTCCAGCAGCTGGGTCTCGCATGATCTTTTTCGACGAAATCCGTGCTGTCGGGGGTCAGTATCGTATTCTCCTCGAGGTGGTTCATGAGGGCGGTGACTACAATGTGCTCCAAGATCTTGCATGGGATGCTGGTCAGCGATACTGGTCTGTAGTTTGCAGGATCGTAATGTTCCCCCTTCTTGAAAACAGGTGTCACGTTTGCCGTTCGCCAATCTGATGGATGGTGCCTTTGTCGATGGAAGTCTGAAAAATCAAGGTCAAGACCGGAGCCACTTCATCAGCCAATTCTTTCAGCACTCGTGGGGTGATGCCATCTGGACCGCATGCTTTGTTGGGATTAAGTTTCACCAGCAGCTTCCTGACGCCTTCCTCCGTGATGCAGAGTTTGCTGAGCTCCGTGTAGTCTCCCTTGTCCATGCCGCACTTCTCACTGAACTCTTGCTGGGTGTAGTCTCGACCCTCACTGAAGACTGAATGGAAGTGGTTGTTCAGGATTTCTGCTTGCGCCTTGGGGTCCGACACCAACTGACCATTGACCTTCAGGGGGAGACTCCGATTTTCGCAGATCTCTGACTCTTGATGTAAGTCCAGAAGCGTTTTGTTGTAGGTGGTTCGTCTGGGCTGCTTGGAGTCAGTGCGTCATTGACATATTGCCAATATGCTCGCCTCAGTTTCCTCTGGATTGTTCTGCGGAGTTGTTGAGACTCATTTTTACAGTTCTGTCTTTGAGTCTCATTTTCTTTTTTTTTAAACATGTGCGCTTGAGACTCAGCTTTCAGTTCTTCTGCCCCTGTCTTCTTCATTTTCTTGTAGACTCGGGACCTCCTGTTGATGAGACTCTTTATCTCCGGGGTAACCCATGGCTTGCTCTGCTTGGGGCGGGCCTGCTTGTGCGGTATGAAGGTCTCCATGGCGGTACTGAGGGCTTCTTTGAATCTTTTCCATAGATCCTCTGTAGAAAGGCTGCCCTTTTCCCTCTCCAGTGTTGCATGGAGCTCTGTCATTGCTTTCTTCATTCCGTCCCAGTTGGCTTTGCGGTACAGAGGAATCCTGCGGGGTGGCTGTTTCTCTTTCTGGGCCGCTATGGTGTATTCACAATAGACAATGTCATGGTCAGCTAGTCCAGGGATGATCTCAATAATAACAACAAAAAGAATGATAATGATGATAATAATAATGTTTTATATAGCGCCAATTCTCTAAAAATTAGGGCTCTAAGCGCTTTGCACTACCAACATACACACACACACACACACACACACACACACACACACGCGCGCACCCGCGCATGAGCGCGCGCTTTTACGTGCTCACGCATGACCACACACCCACGCTCTCGGACACCCGCACACACGCACTCACATGCTATGATAGTAGTAGTATAGTAGTAGTAGTGGTGGTGGTAGTAGTAGTAATAGTAAATACAAAATAAACAAATCAATAAATAGATTTTTAAAAATAGTTTAAAACATAAATAAAACAATTTGCAGTATCACAGCCCGTTTTAAAACCAGATTACGGTCGAGAAAGCCTAACGCCTGTTTCTTAGAAACGCATGTTGGACGCGAAACACCGGTGTAACATCGTTGTTCACTCCTACATCGACAAGAAATATATCAATCCGGGATTCTCTCGTGACGTCACTCTTACTCTGAAATGCTTCTTTCACAGGAAGTTCCCGTGTTCTTTCAGATCGTGAATTACACATTCCACACCGAGTTCTACCAGTCCACATCTGTGTTAGGGAAAAACTGCTGTGATGAAAATGTGTGGCAGGTGGTGGTGGTGGTATGTATGTGCGTGCGTGTGTGTGCGCGCGCGCGCGCGTGTGTGTGTGGTGTGTGTGTGTGTGTGTGTGTGTGTGTGTGTGTGTGCGTGTGTTTTGCTGAGGAGTACTTCACGAGGTAAACTGAGTATGGTGGAATATATACACACTGTAGCTTGTTACTAAATCTTTCCGTCTTGAAAACCACACGCTGTTTCCTATGTCTGTTCCGTGTGATTTTGACATTGGGGTGCACACTAAGACAGAAACCTTTTGTTTCAGGTGAATCTTCGTGTGAGTTATCAAGCATCGCGAGAATGCGCAAAGCTTGTAAGGATGGAGACGTTGATACCATAAAAAGCCTAGTGGCTCATGGACTAGACGTCAACATGACAAAAGGCTCCACAGAAACCTTCCTTCATCTGGCGTGTGACACGGCAACAATGATGCCGTGACACTCCTGGTGGAGCTCCAGGCTGACGTCAACGTGAAAGGATCGATGCACACGCCTCTCGCCGTGGCTTGCCTGCAGAAACACGTGCAGTGGTCCGCACACTAATAACGCACGGAGCTGATGCCAACATAAGAAGTCAGGATACCCTCACGCCCCTGGCCAGGGCGTGTCTCCTTGGGGATATCGACATCGTCAGGGCCTTGTTGAGGCTCGACTCGGACGGTTCCGAAGAAGAGGGTGACTGCATTAACTACGTCGAACCCGACCTCATGACGAGACAAAGAACACATGACGCCCCTCCACTATGCCTGTCAGGTTGGCTTCCTGGACATCGTGAAGCTACTCCTCAGCAAAAAGCGCTAACATCCGAGCCAGGAGGTTCATGGACGAGACTCCTCTTTCAGACGCCTGTCGCACGGGAAGCTGCAGCGTGGCTGACTACCTGCTTCAGGCCGATCGCCACCTCGCTGTTGAGGACCCTTCCGTCCCTCTTCATTACGCCGTGAGAAGAAACAACTGCCTGATTACGAACGCGCTCCTCGATTCTGGACTGGATGTGGACACGAGGGATGAGAAGGGCGACACCGCTCTGCATCTTGCCTGCGGAATGGGCCACCGAAAAATCGCCAAGTTGCTGGTGAAGCTTGGGGCGCAAGTCAACGCCAGGAACCGATTCGGCAGGACTGCGCTCCATCTGCCCTGTCCCCGTGCGGGAGCCTTGAGGTGGTTAAGTACCTCGTGGAGAACGGCGCGGACGTAAACGCTGAAGACGACGAACACAACACGGCGCTGAGCATCTCCACTTTGATGGGCGACGAACGTATGGTGAAATTTTTATTGTCACAGGGGGCGAGAACTGACACAGGCAACAATCCTCTTTTCACTGCCATCAAGGTGAAGCATTGTGAAATGGTGAAAATGCTCGTAGAACATGGTGCTGACGTCAATGAGAAGGCAGCGGCAGATTCGAGCACACCTCTTTCCCTGGCATGTGAAGTGGACAGTCCAGAGGTGGTGCAGATTTTGCTCAACAACGGAGTCCATGTTGACGTCACTGATGCCAAAGTAGTCACGTGTCTTCAGAACGTTACCGGACTCAAACAGCTTCCTCAGCACGACACCGACGCGAAAAGTAAGAAAGGTAACACCTAAATTTTCCATGCCTGTTTGCTTTCATATTCGATGACCCGAAGAACAGTACGTTTGAAATTCTGAAATTACCATGGTAAATATGTTGTCCAAAACTAATGTACAAAATAAACTTTACATACTGGATTTGTTTTTGTCAAAAAGCTTATTTTACTTTTGTACCCTTTCGTTTGACAAGTGCAGAAAGTGCTATTGCTTTCTTTAACTTTGGCGTTTGATTTTCGAAAGACGTTGTAGATAGAAAAAAATCCCTCATTCATGTGTTGGGAGTTCAGTGGTGTGAAGGATGATAATGTAGAAATGGAGGATACAGATAGAATGTGAGGATGGCAATGTTAAAATTGAGGATAGAGATAGAATTTGTATCGAATAATATTTGTTTATGATATACATTTACTTCGCCATTTACTGCTATAACGTGTTTCTTTGTGTTAACGGATATGCATAACTTGTTTTCGAGTGTTTTACATCAGCGCCTTAACTGGAAGATTGGCATCACAAAAGTTTAAAAATAATCCGGCTAGACGATTAGTATTAGGGTTTTACAGGGAAGATCAGTCAATTACAAAGCTGAGCTTGTTAGTGATTGTTGCTGGTTTTCTTTTGACCATGGACCTATAAAACAGGTGGGCTTGGCTAATCCAAGACGTTTGGGGTTCATCTTTCTTTGCCCCCCCCCCCCCCCCCCTTTTGTTTTCTTCTTTTAGGCATCTCTCCAGAGATGCATCAAGTTTTATCAGCTGCGTCATGCTAGCTGTCCTACATAAAAGGACGATGAGGGGAAGAAAATGAAAGCAGAGGAAAAACATAAGCAACATTTTTTTTTCTTTTCATAAAGAATTGATTCCACCCCCCCACTCCCCACCCTACCCATCTTCGTCCTCATTCACTAAACAATTGTCATCATGCAAGAAAGGACAGTCATGTTGTTTGGATGCAATATCGAACTGCATGTGCTAATGGAATGCTCACTATACTTAGGTCCTTGATATTTCACAGCTTACCTTTATAGTGAAATCTGACGACAGGTACAGGAACAGGCATTTGCTGTTAGTAACTTCACCTTTGATTACCATTTCATTTTCTGGACAAGTTTTATCTATGGGTCATTCAAGTGATCATGGAACAAAAATAAAACTTCTCTCAAAGAGGCTACAGCATCTGAAAGTCGACTAGGTATTTTTATCTGTTTATAAGGCCTATATAGAAAATGTGATTTTAATGGCTTATGGTTTCGTTTCAGCTCAGTCAAGTTCAACTGACGGTTCTTCTAAGACAAGACCGGCGACCACAATACAAATGTGGAAGCCTATCGGGAAGGAAAGGTTGATGTCACTAAGCTCATAGCGGCGAAAGGAGTAGATACCAAAAACGCAAAGAATTCCAGAGAGACGCTTCTCTACTTGGCATGTCTCTATGGCGACAACGAGGCGGTGAAGGCACTCCTGGAGTTCGGGGTGGACGTCGACGTGAAGGACTTGTCGGGGAACGCCCCTCTGAGTGTGGCCTGCCGGCAGAAACACACAGCAGTGGTCCGAGCACTGTTGGCACACGGCGCCGACACCAACGTACGTGATGAGGATTGCCTCACACCACTGGCCAGGGCGTGTCTCAGCGGACATGGTGATATCGTCAGGATCTTGTTGTCGGTCAGCCCTGATGGTCCTCCGGATGAGGTTGACGGTACAAACTACGTACGGCCGAACGTTAATGCAACGGACGATTTAGGAGCGACGCCTCTTCATTTCGCGTGCGAAAAAGGCGACATGGACATCGTTGAAATCCTTATCAGCAAAAATGCCATGTCCGCGCTGTGGACGTCTACTACGAGACACCACTTTCGAATGCGTGTCATGGAGGACATGACCACGTGGTTGAACGTCTGCTGAAAGTAGATCCTCGCCTTGGAGTTGACGATCCTTCTGTCCCTCTACACTATGCCGTGACCGCAAACAGCAGACGGATCGTGGAAATGCTCCTGGAATCTGGAATGGATATCAACACGAAGGACGTGGACGACGACACTCCTCTGCAACACGCCCTAAGCATGCGTCGCCATGACATCGTTCAGTTGCTCCTGATGCGTGGAGCACGATAGAGGTTCCGAAATGAATTCACTTTCGCCACTCTTCATTCAATTTGTGAGGTTAGAATTCTCGTTGTGAATGTCGCGGATGGCATGAAGAATATAAGGTGCTACTAAACATCCCCACATTTTCATTGATTAATGTTTAATTTTACTGTAAAATCGGGGCTAAAACTGCCATAGGGATCACTCCTTTGTTGTAGGTACTGCAAGGAAAGATGACGATGGTGTCAAATGCTCATAGAACGTGCTACGAAAGGAAATGATAAAACGATGATAATCCTTAAATACCTCTCCACCTGACAAATGACACCGAGTTTTCAAGAGACCATGGCAAGTCGACCTCAGGAATACCAAACAGACACGTTTCTCCAAAGATCTCTGAGACATGTAGGAAGTGAAGCAGAGGATGTGCTTTCCCCACATATTTTCACGTGACTCAAACGCACACACACAAGCAAGCGCGCACGCGCATGGACGCACGCACACACACGCACACACACACACACACACACACACACACACACACACACACACACACACACACAGTACAACGCACGCACACAAGCACGCACGTACGTACGCACGCAAGCACTCCGATGTAGCACGCACGTCGCACACACACAACACACACACACACACACACCACACACACACACACACACACAACATGGGCAACATACACGTCATCCCTTTATGATGGCTAGCATTCAGAGTGCCCAAGTTCTCGTTTATTATTTTATTTTTATTTTTTTACACCATGAGATCAACGTGAGTGCAAGGAATATGCACAGGGCAACCCCCATCCACATAAAAGCAAAACTCGAAACATCTTGTTAGTCTAGTGTTCATCAGACAACGTTCAATTGCTCAAACGACAGCGCCTTCGATTCACTCGCTACAACGGGCTGCTGTACCAACAGAATGGAGTATGTACAGATCATCTCGGAGGACGTGGATATCAAAATCAGTTACTGTGATGGACGAAAGCATCTGAACTCGCCATCCCTGCTTGGATGCGAGGAGTCGCTTGAACTCCTAATAGGGAATGAGGCGAATGTGACAGCAACAAGGCAGCTGACCACGCTGCTCCTTCTGTTCCCAACAATGGGTTTTGAGCACCCGCTTTTCTTCCACTGTTTTATTCTCTGCGGGCTTAACGCCGTCACCCGACATTTGGCGCAAATTCACATGGGTCCACAATCTCTCTCTCTCTCTCTCTCTCTCTCTCTCTCTCTCTCTCTCTCTCTCTCTCTCTCTCTCTCTCTCTCTCTCTCTCTCTCTCTCCAGGCATTTGTTTACCATGAGTCATGAAATTTTGTGTACAAATTTTCAGATGTTTTTTCTTCTGAATTAATAGTTAAAGACAAAACCATGTGTAACTTTCATTTAAATATCCATCAGCTAGATTGCCATTCGTGCACACATTAAAGATCTCATTGAACGTGTAATAAAGGGAGTGTTAGCCATTAGTAAGCTGCTCTGGTCAATTAGTAAATATTTTTTTGTGAAACGTTCCTTAAACTGCTTGATTTACATAATTCAGCCGTCTTTATTCATGGTTTTGAAATTATGGGTCTTTCGTGTACTTGTGAAAAATTGAATGTTTGAACTCCCATATATTGGATTTTTTTTTTTGGGGGGGGGGGGGGGGGACTGGCAAATATAGTATATGTATACACATAAGGCTACGTTTGATTTATAGATTAAAGGAAAAAAAGACTTCGACTAGGTTTACTTGCTAATCGAAGATTCCATAGTAAAGCAAATATTATGCTGTTACATTTGCAGTACATAAAAGTATAGCACTTAGGCTTGCCAAGTTCGTGACGTCCTCTTCTGATACGGGTTCTGAATTGTATGGAAAATCCAACGTGTCAGCGATATCTATGTGTTCACTTTCGAGTTCGTCTGTTCGACTGTTTCGCGAAAGACTGGAAAACAGCTCTTGGAACCACGACTTCTGTTGTCTTTCCCATCTATTTTTACTTCAATCAGGTTTTTTTGTTGTATTTATATCAAATTCAATACGAACACAATGGGGAGTTTTTACATAGGATCTGCCTGTGATTGTTCAATGATCGGTTTTCAAACTTTTGCGCAACAAGGCAAGGATGCAATCGCAGTAGTCAATTTTGTGAAATGGGCGTAGAACCTGAGGGCTATCTTCATTGGTTTGCCCAAATACATTTATCTCTGTGACATGATTTGAGTTCCCAGCAAATTCCGAGGTCAATCCTCGATGAACTGATTAAATCTGATAATAATAATAACATTCCAACAACATCATTAATAGAAAGCTAACAATATTCTGGTTTGAAATTTTCGTCTCGAAATACTTTGCACTGATTTTAAGAAAGGATTGATTGTTCGCGAATTTAGTATGAATCTGTTTTTTGCGTTCTTTTGTTTGCTTGTTTATTGTAACGTTTATTTGCTAATCTATATTGAAATGGGCCAGAGACCTCTACAATTAATACAGTTTGATACATGAAATGTATTAAGTATTGGCTGAAACTGACCAGAATGAATGAAGATAGGCTGCCGTTTAAGGGATACAAAATGTTATTAGATTTGGATTCTCATGGGAAGAGGACTTGGGTTACAAATGTTCGTCATTGTTTAAATTCTTATGGATTTTCGTACGTCTGGAACAACCAGGGTGCCCAAAATATATCGGGATTTTTTAACATCTTTTAGGCAAAGAATTATTGATTGTAGATGGCAGGACTGGCATGATCACATATATACCATGACAAATTTGCACAGTACAGGTTGTTTTAAACTACTCATTTGAGAGAACTGTATATTGAGCTAAAATGAATAGATATATAAAAAGTGAATTTACCAAGTTTCGATTTGGTGTGTCTCGTATTGCATGCCGTTGCTTTAGATACAGCGTTTGAAACGAAAATATGCTTAAATGCCGTCTATGCAACACTAGAAAAGAAGATGAATTGCACTTTTTATTTTGCTGCCCTTCCCTGAATGATCTTAGAGAAAAATTTATACAACCGAAACACTGTAAGGCTCCATGCAATTTCAGGTTAACTTTACTTATGTCATCACAGCATGAGACTACAATGAAAAATTTAGCAATGCATATTTATCTGGCGCAAAATGGGCTGAAAATCGTTACTTCAATGAATGTTAGTTTTCAGTGTATACAATGAAGAATCTTATTTCGTTTATTAATTGTTGCTTTGGTATATGTCACTGGCTTTTCTCTCGCTTAATTAGTTGTGTGATTACCCCCCTTCAATAAGGGACTCAGGCCTTTATCTGAATAAAATTTTTGAGTCTCTGTCTCTGTCTGTCTGTCTGTCTGTCTGTCTGTCTCTCTGTCTCTCTGTCTGTCTGTCTGTCTCTCTCTCTCTCTCTCTCTCTCTCTCTCTACTTGTAACTGTTTCTAACATGAGTGTTGTAGCAGTTGACGGGTTTTAACTTAAAAGAATATGCTTAAATTATCTGTAAACATCATAATCTATGGAATAATTGTTTGTAGTCGGTCTACATTATAATAAACGAGGTTCATTAATTCCATGCATGTATACGTGTTATTACGTTTGTGCGCGTGCAGTGAGTGATGTGTGTGTGTGTGTGTGTTGTGTGTGTGTGTGTGTGTGTGTGTGTCTGTCTGTCTGTCTGTCTGTCTGTCTGTCTGTCTGTCTGTCTGTCGTCTGTCTGTCTGTCTGTCTGTCGCTGTCTGTCTGTCTGTCTGTCTGTCTGTCTGTCGTTGTGTGTGCACGCACTCGCCTGCGCAAGTGCATGCGTGTGCGCGCGCGAGCACGTGTGTGCATGCATGCGTGCGTGTCCGCGCGCGCGCGTGTGTGTTTTTGTGTGTGTGTGTGAGAGAGAGAGAGAGAGAGAGAGAGAGAGAGAGAGAGAGAGAGAGAGAGAGAGAGAGAGAACGAACGAACGAAATTTGTTTAATGAGGGAAAAGAATAAGCACATAGCAGGCTTGTTTGCATCTTGCCCTCAAAAATGAAAAAGAAACATTCAAACACAAAAACCACCCTCCACACCCCAACCATTAACCAAACATCCACCTGTCGAACAATCCTTTCAAAGCAATAATAATAGCAATAACAATAGCAATGAATGATAATGATTAAAAATGATAACATTACAATTCAAATATAACACCATGCGCACATATATACATATGCATTGTCAAACATTACATCTATCGAATAGCATGATCTGAAAAGATAGAAATACAGAACACATAATAATCACAAATATAAATCCACATGATAGTAAAATCAATATTGAAACCAAGAATCTGTTCCGGAAGGGGGCGTACAACACACATTTTTGCGCCCTCCAGATACGCACGCAATTCCCCTTTCCTCTCTATCCCGTGTTCTCTGCAAACAATTCCATCCTCGCCCCTCGTAACAAACAACCCACCTCACCCCGTCTACCCCTCCGTTCACAACCAACCCTACTCAGAGAGAGAGAGAGAGGAGAGAGAGAGAGAGAGGCCGGATATAAAAGCAAATATTCACTTACCATAAGGATCAGGAGATGCTGTTCATGTATTGCGTCATAAGTGTGTTTGATATTTGTTTTTAAAGACTCGGAGGCTTGTATTTACATCGAATGAAGTTATAACAGAATTCCATTAGCAGCCACCAGAGTACAACAAGCTTGATTTAAACAGATCGATTCTCGGAAGAGGTACTTTTATCTTGTAAACATGACGAATCTTCTTCATTTCGAATCTATTTTTCAAAGCCATTGGGGCACGGTCGGACATATTAAACATAAAGAGAGCTTTGTTGTAAACTAGCTTCCATTTTAGAGGCAGAATTTCTAAATGTTTATATTCTGAGAAAGTAGGGAGGAGGACTTCAGGAGGATCAGTTTAATGGCACGTCTATGTAAACTGAATAAAGGTTTTAAAATATTATCACTAGCGGAATCCCATATTGTTGAGGCATAATTTATGTAAGATTCAACATAGGCATGAAAGAACAACTTACGGCTATGTTGATCTAAAAAGTGTTTTATTCTGGAAAGCTGGTAAATCTTTCTGGACACATTTTTACATACTAACGCAATATGATTCGACCATAACAGATTGTTATCAATAATAACACCTAGGATCTTATGGTGATCAACTTCCTCGAGATTTTCGCCATTAATACAAAGGTAATGATTGCTACAAGAAAGATTTTGACGTTTTTGCCTGGTAGTAATTAATAAGTATTTAGTTTTTTGGGGGTGGAGTCGCATATGATTGAGTTCAGACCATTCAGATAACTTGTTGATACTTTCTTGTAAGGAGATAAAAATGTTATCTAATCGATCGTGACAGGTGTGGATAGTGGTATCATCGGCAAACATCTCACATAAAGTTGTAAAAAACAGAGGTAGATCATTTATATATACAGAAAATAGTATTGGCCCAAGGACTGAGCCTTGAGGGACGCCGTACTTAACAGGTAGAATGGAAGAATTTGATCTATTTACCGAAACACACTGTTTCCTGTTTGAGAGAAATGAAGATAGAAGTTCCAAAGCGTTGTCAGTCAGGCCATAGATCTTTAATTTCTCAAGTAGAAGACTGTGGTCGACGACATCAAATGCTTTCATAAAGTCTACTACTAGAACACCTGTGATTTATTATTGTTTATGTTAGTAAGCCACTGGTCAACAAGACTAGTTAATGCTGTGTGACAAGAGAGAGAGAGAGAGAGAGAGAGAGAGAGAGAGAGAGAGTATCCCCATCCCTTCTGTGTGTGTGTGTGTGTGTGGTGTGTGTGTGTGTGTGTGTTCATGTGCTGACTATGCCTATGTGCCTAAAAATGACAAACAACAGCAACAAAAACAAAATGAAAGCTAACGGTATTGAAGGAGTCGATCTGTTCAGAGAGACCCCCCCCTCCATCCACCCCTCATCACCGTGGTCCGTCACTACACACACACACACACACACACACACACACACACACACACACACACACACACACACACACACACACACACACACACACACACACACACACAGAACAGGAAAAGGCGGATTCCAGCTTTTCCCACCCTCAACCAGTTTCGGGTGGGAAAAGCTAGGAATCCGCCTTTTCCTGTTCTCTCCTAGTAAACCCTACAAACATGCATACTGGGTAGGATTATCCGTTTTCAATACTAATTTACTAAACTTTTCAGATTTTAGTTTTTGCTTAATCCTGCGTTTTTCCTGATCATTTTCAATAACATCATTTTCGCGCAGACATTCATCAAATGAGTCTCTGTCTTTCATGTGAAATAAAACTACAGTCTTTAACTGTTCTCTAAAGTCTTTTAAAACTGAGTTATATTTTGACATAAAATCCACACACTTATCCCAGCATGTCTTCCACTAAAAGCTAGTTTTGATAAAGTGTTTCTCTTTGTAACTATGTCTCTTTCTGCCGAACAGTCATCTATAATAAATAGTGTCTGCGTTCCTTCAAACAGTTTATAAAACTGTTCTAAACACTCACTCAGTTTATTGCTGGGATCAACTAAATATATGTCATCATCTGTCCATATAAACCTTCTATCATGATATGCTTTGTTCCATTTAAGTGTTGGACAGAAAATCACAATATGATCAAAATTATAGCGATAAACTGTTTGTAATAAGTCTAGGACAAATATTGTTTTTTCCACAACCAGTCTGCCCACAAATCAATGAACAATGAGGAGTTTTTGTCATAAAGTTTAACTGCGCCATGGTTTTATAACAGAATTTAATCTAATCCAGTTATTATGTTTATCATACTCTCTGTCAAAACTTGTTCAGTGTAATAAAACCCTATGAGGCCTAAATGTGTAAGATTAATCCAATTCAGTTCTGTAAGATTGTTTCTATTTAAGTCAACACTGATTTTGTTGCTTGTTGTTATGGTCTTAATATCCTCACCATTGTGAAGAACGACGACGGTAACTTTAAGACGTTTAACGTCTAAGTTTTGCCAGCTAATATTAATTCCTTTTATAAGGACGTCACTAACGCCCACAACCCCATCCTCTCCACATCTTTAAAGACAGAAATTTCAAATATCATTGTGAACGTGTCTCCTAATTTCCTGCGTGGGAATGAACTGTAATTTTGTAGAAGCTTCCTTTAAAACCGTTTCTTTTCTGTGGAGGATGTACTGTTTTTTCCCATACAGCGTTATTTCAATCTCTTTCCGACTATTGTCCTCTGGCATAAGACTTACATGTAAAGGGCCAGAGTTGAGTGCTTTTCTGAAACTTTTTTGACGGCTAAAAAATGTAAATGGGCTTATGAATTCAAATTTTATTTCCCATTCTAAATATGGTTCTAAGTGCCATTTGCTGTCAGGTTTTCGAACTAAATTTTTTATTCATACTGGCCAGCATTATTTGCTTCTACATTGCGCAGTTGCTCTAGTTTAGGAAACTTTTTGTTGTCGCCAACCTCTTTGCGTTTATAATCGCCATCTTTAGTGTACTCAAACCCATACAAAGCGCCTATCTCACCGTTCTGTTCAAAGTCCGCAACGTCTGCAAGGTCTTTTAATTCTAAAGTTATACACCTCACAGGCGCTAATGTAACTCCTGGTTCTTCTGGCCCACGCGACATGTTTTAGTACAACTTATTATTTTTATTCCAAAACAATAGTTTATCCCATTTCAGCGACTTTTCCTGTTTTGTCCGCGATTTTTATATTAATGATCCGACCCTCCCGGACAAAACTTTAAAAAAAAAAAATCTTTTAAACTTGGTTTAAAATAAAAAAAAAAAAAAAAAAAAAAAAAAAAAAATTAGGGAAATGTATAGATTTCAATAATCGCAAGTATGCAGCTTTCCCGATGGAAGAAGCTCTTAAAACATTGAGGGCCTTCCATCATATAAGTTTTCATCAGTGCTCCAGCTCGTCCAAATGAACATAAATAATGAATGTAATGCAAGATCGAGCGGGGTTTTCTCCCTCATAAGTAGTTTTGTTTGGTGTAACACTAAACTATGAAGGGGCTGATTGTTAGTTGCAAAGCCTAACATTTTAGCTAGCACTTTATCAAAAGAGTAAATTACTTCTTCTTTTCAGGTTTGAATGTTAACATTGTTTTAGATTTGCAATTGTTAAGTTTGAAAAGTAATGTCAAATTAACTCGTTGCTTCTTTTTAGTGAGCAAAACCCGTAATAACCATCATGTATTGTTAACTGGCTTAACTTGGTCCCTGTTTTGTCAATTTTTTTTAACCTTATTATTCTCCTTGGCTTCACTTATATTAAAACCATACGACTTTGTAACAAATTCATGAAGTGCAACCATTTTGGCTCGCAGATTGTTATCAATAGTAGTTTCTAAAAACGAAGGATCGGTCTGAGTTGTTAATGTTACAAACAGTTTTAAACAAAAAAAAATGAGGTGCATTCAAATATACTAATGCCCAAAATATCTGTTGGGCCGCACTACAATCTAAAAATATAACAACTGATACTCTTAACATTTCGTGCCCCAGACTACCCTTTCAAGTAAAGGTGAGTACTCCTAAACAGAGATCTTAACCCCCTTTTTAAAAAAGACTACATCCCAAAAGTGTGGTTTAGTCATCCGATGCAGTTATTACGCAGACCAGTTAACTTGGCTGTGTTTGGTGCAGCAACAGGGTGTATGAAGTCGTATGCTGATCATTTAAATCATCCTGATCCTTTGGTGAGGTCAGTGTAATTAATTGTCATTCTATTACGCCTTCAGATGGGTGTATTTTGACTGAACTGCAAGGCACCATTACCAAATGACAAACCGTTTTTAAACCATTTAGCACATAATAGACATGAAGGCTTTTGAAAGGATCTGTAAGACGAATTTTATATAATGTTAATACAGACTTTAGACAAAAGTTGACCGCAAGTCAGGCTTAGGCCACCCTTTATTTTTGGGGCGTGCACAGAAAGTATAACTATGACATGTAATCCCCCCTGTTTTTCATCTTTCTCTTAAGACACAACTGTTCACACTCGGGTCCGATAGAGGCAAGAGCAAAAACAGCATGGACAACATTTATTTTTAGACACTTCAAGGCCTAACCGAGCGGGAATAGAACTGAATAAACGACTCTATTCGTACTTACGTTTGGTGTTTGCTAGGTCGCAAGCACAGCAAGACGAGCATAACTGATCGCGACTACCCTGGCTTTGATGCACAAAAACAGTACTTGTCAAATTTAGAGGACGCCATTAATTCTCCAGGTTGATTTGCCTTCAAGTATTAAAAAGGTACCAACAGATTTTTACAATTCGCAAGATAGAAAGTAGACTTTACTGTTGCACTGTTTTATACATGCTACCTTTCTACCTCAGACTCCAGGTAGGTAAATTAGATAAACTACAATAAACGAAATCCTTGTGGCATGCAAGTGAACAGAAGGTCGTAAAAAACGAAAGTAAATTCTGAGCCCAGTAATATTGCAAGCATTAAACGAAACAAGATGACCCCCCAGAAATATTTCATCCAATCCCCGTGGTCCAAAGCCCAAAGACCGTTTGAAGATTCAAAAAAATAATTGACCATGAATAGAAAAAGACAGCGGCTTTTTCTTGGATTAACTGCCCTAGGATTACTTGGTCTTTAATTTTACTAAGGTATAACCGAGCTATTAAGAGAACTAATGCCCATAAGTCTACGCCATAAAGCCAACTACTTTGCTTGCAGTAGACAAAAGCCAGCTAACAACACCCCCTAATATAGCCCGTAAAGCGTCCAGGCTTTACTGGCTAATTTTTTTTAATGAAACCAGCAAGATGATCAAGCTTTTTTTTTTAACCCATGAATTAATCAGGTGCGATGGAGGTTTGGAGGTGGAGAGGGCCCCGATTTTTGACCACCGCCACCTGTAACATCCATCACTGGTGACTTATTGCAAGATTCCAAAGGCCGTTATGAACGCTTTTGCTAATGTGACTCCTTGCTCTCTAAACAGTGTTCCGTATTCTATCTTGCTAGGTGTTGTGTCTTCATATAAAATTTTTTGGATATTTTCTCTTATTCTGATCACTTGAGTTCGTAATTGGTCTGCGGTTAGTAGAACGCCGCTTTTATCTGCCGATCTTCTTTTCAAGATCTTTTAGTCTTTGGGGTTGATTCTTTCTTTAACACCAGCCCTAAGTTGCGTCCCATCATCCTCACGAGTTTTTTCTTTTTTCTCTTTTTATATGCTCATCTATTTCACTTATTTTTTGCAAAAATTGCTGTTTTTTTCCCCTCTAAGTTCTTACAGCACGATAACGGCCTCAAATTCTTGGGGGGGGTACGGGGGAATCTTTAAATTTTTTTTTTAATGCTGTTTCTTTGAAAAATGGTTTCTATTTTTGATTTTTTTTCCCCTCTGTTTGACTTAAATTTTGAATTCTATGTTTTCCCTTTGAAATTTTTTGGGGAGTTCTTGTGCTTTTTTTGAAGTTGCAACTGCACCCTATCAAATTTTTGGGTTTAGCAATGCCAAGGCGATTTTGTCGCCGCAGGGGTCTTTGCCTAATTTACCTATGGCAAAAAACTTTGATGGGTCCTTTTATTTTTAAGTGAACATTTTCCCTTTGATGTTTTCACATACAAATGGCCTCATCTTTTACTTCAAAATCATTAGGACTTTAAATTGGGGGGGGTTTTAAGCCTAAATTTTGAAAAATGCTCCGCCGTATTTCTGTTAATTCACCCCGCAATAAGCGTTGAGCGGCTGTATAAAAGGAGCCGTTTCACTCATGTGTCTCCGGGTCAAAAACATCATAATCTTCTTCACCTTCAATGCCTGCCTGTTTTTTTAATAATAAATTTTTATTTTGTTTTATAAAAAAAATTCAAAACATAGGGCTCGATTCTTGACCCCATAGAAGATTAAAAAGACCCCTTTGGCGTGAAGGGAAATAAGCAAAAATATTACTTTCCAAAAATCCGTCTACTATTGATGGGATCAAATTCTTACGTAAATTTTCCAGACCTAGGAGGGATGAAGTTTTTGTGCCAGGCCTGCGCGATTTACTTTCAAATAGAACTCGAAGCGCAACGCCCAAACAGGCGTTTCAAAATTTTGGGGACGGGAAATCGTTAGAAAATTTCTATAAAACTTGAGGGACAAAAAATTTTTTTTCTTTACAAAGCAGACTTTTTTTAAACCCCTATTCTGATTTTGGGCAAACCCGGGAACGAAAGGGTGATTTGGTTTAAAGGGAAATCGAAATGAAAAACACTAAAACTGAATAGGCGCTGAAGATCAAAAGAGGGCAAAAGGTTTGTACCCGTAAGTTAGCGTAGGAAATCGTTTTTCATCCCCCAAATTTTTGAGTTTTAAAAAGCGCATGCCCCTACTTTCAAGGAGATTAAAAGACAGATTGTATATGAATAACTTTTTTTTGACACAAAATGTTTTTTATCTACGCCCCGAAGCAAAGTAAGCATTTCTGCATCTCGTTGAGTTTGAATCGTAGAAACCCTAACTTAGAAGGCGTTTCGAGCAAAATATAGTAAAAATTAGAAATATATTACAAAAAGAGTGATTTTTCATTCAAATATCCTAAAGCAGGGCAGACACTTATGGAATTTTTTTAGTGCCGCAGAAAGATCGTTTAAAGGTTTTTATTGCTGGTAAAAAATGAAAAACCATTCAAAAACAAACTAAAAAATTTTGTTAACCCCAAAATAACGAAAGTGCAATGTACAATTGAGGGTTCCTCCCCAATCTACGCTAGGGGGTTAAAACCCTTATCGCATTTTGATGAAAAAAAAAAACTGTTTGGGGGTGGAGGTGAGAAACCCAACATTTGACTTGTGTCTAAAGTCTACATTTTACAGTGTTAGACTTGATCATTTTTTAAACAGCGAAATCGGTTTATGGATTGACCTAGGGCAACGGAGGATAATCGTTAATGGAACGGGAGAACTGTTAAGACAAAATAAACAAAAATTTGATAAAAAAAAGGGGCCCGATAAACCACTTAAGTTATTTTTTTTAATATATGTGCGCAGCTAAATATTCAAGATAAAGTTTTAAAAGAATCAATACTAAATTATTTTTATTTTAAAAAAGCATGTCTGTTAAGGTTTTCCAAATGCCCCTACACACCAAGTGCCACAAGAAGGGATAGTAGAAACCCGGGCGTAAAAACCTCTTTTTAAACAAACTTTCAAAAATGCAAAAAAAATAGAGCAAGACCTTAAAAATACAGCAAAACCCAAACGAGGTATTTGCGCCTGTAATGCTGTTACATATTTTAATACTGGAGCTCGAGTGGCCCTTATGGGCTGGAACGATGTGGGCTCTTAGCAAGGGGCGTAGGTGCCCCCGCGCTTTCCTCTAGGGGGTTTTGTCTTTAGCTTTTGGCCTGTGTTCATTAGCTGTAAGTGCGGCCGGAAAAAAAATTAAAAACAAACTCCAAAAGCAACGCTATGGTTCAATAATAACAGCTAAACTTGCTGTTCAAAGCAATAATAAAGCGCTTTGGGACTCAACATCACGGATGAAAAATTTAGTGGGTTTCGGGCCGATTTTATGACTATAAAAGACAAAGTTTGATCTTCAAAAAAGGCGGGGGGCAATTTTTTTCTAAAAGCCAGAAAACCCGAGCAGATAAAAAAGGAATGTTTAAAAAAATAAATGAGACATTAAACTCGTTCTAAAACTCACATTAAAACACTAAAGGGCGTTTATATTTTTGTTTAGAGCCCAAAGCACAAAAAGACTGTTGTATTGATTCTGTTTAAATTTTTTTTAATATAATTTAAAAAAATAGTTTGAGTTGAAAAGAAAGCTCAACGGGGAAAAGATTTTGAAGGCCAACGAATTGTTTAAAGGAATGCTTAAGGGAAGCGTTGTAAAAAGCTTTAAACGATTTTGATCTAGAAGTCAGATAAACAAAGAACGGGAAATGTTGTCATGCAATTCCAAGTTCCAGGTAAACTAACAATAGCCCCGCCAGTTAAAGTAATGTTAGCTGTTTTAATTGACTATAAACAACAAAGAAGAAAAACTAGAAGTTTGGGTCTGCTCAACAAAAGGGTTTTTCTTCCATAATGACTTGGCCCGGTTGGGAGACCAAACTGCTTACACTTTGTTGGCCCCTGAAAAAGCCAAAATGAGAGGCTCGGGTTTGGGCAAGGGGCGAATCCTAGAGATCAATTAAACAGGCTAAGTATGAGCCGATTGTAGGCGGTCTTATTTCCCTACCCCAGCATTAGCGCGAAAAGAGCATTTTAAACATAAAAAATTTGGACGAAAATGTTTTATGGGTGTGGTTTTTCAAGGCGATTCGTCCGCAAAACCGAGAGAGTACTAACTTTAACTTACATCAATGTCTTAACTTTGTGGAATACCTTTCCTGTTTAGCGTGGACAAAATTTATCGTTTGAAGAACAAAAAAAAACCCAAAAACTGTTAGTATACCATGGTCTAGGAAAAAAAAATTTGGTGCCTATTGATGTCTAAAGACAGCCCCAAAAATAGGGGACCCGGCCAAAAATCATGGGATTTCTCCTAAGCCTTCGCCAACAGGGTTGTTTTAAAATTTAACGAAAAATAGTAACTAATGCAAAAATCTTCAAAAGATGGGCAAAACAAGAATTCTGTAGAAATGTTAAAAAATTTTTTCCCCTTCCAGCCGCGCTTTTAACATATTTAAAAAAATTGTAAAAATTTTGTAGACTGTAATACAGAACTAATTGGCCCCCCGCCCGGATTAAAGTTGTTTTAAGAACTGGAAACGGCTGCAAACAAGTCCCTACATTTTTACGCAACTTCGAGTCGCTTTTTGTTCCTTATGAGGGGGCCCAACGCCAAAAGAAACTTCCAAAAACTGTCTTAAGAGTAATCTCAGATTTTTTCAAAAGCCTTTTATTGTCGGTTGGTGGGGCCCATTTAAAACCAGAATTATATAGAGGGGCCTAAGCTGCAGAAACTTCTTAAAACGCATCAGCAAGGGGGTAACGCCTGTTCTAATAATTGAATTTATTGAAATCTTAAAGACGCCTGAAGCCAACAACGTAGACTCAGCCACACATTTTGGATTTGTGGGGCGGCCTTTATTGCCCCCGGTTTAGACCCCCATCAGACGAAACGAATCCGCAGAAAGGGGCCATACAATTAGCGGGAAAATTCAAGCGGGCCCGCCCAAAAAACTGCAATCTTCAAAAAAGTTGATCCAAGACATGGAAGCTGCCATCTTCTTTATTTTTTAATTGCGAGGTTACGACTTCATTTATAATGAAAGCAGTAGACGACGCCTTCAGGATAACATCATTGCACATCATCAAAAATACATGGGGTTTTTCCCTTTAAAAAACATGTCTTTTTTTGCTCTATGAACACTGTGGGATATTAGAGTCACTGGCTATGTCCTTAAAAGTCCCGCCAATAAAAAAGAAAAATTTTTTACCCCAACTCTTGTTGAAGGGCGTTTCCCTTATGATACATGAAAAAGTTGGGAAAGGTTTTATGAAGATTCACTTCCCCCCAAAGACGCTTCTTTTCTAGTCTCAGAGGAAAAAGGGGATTAGTGATTTTAATTTTCCAGCATGCTCAAGATGCGGCAGAAGTTAGATTGTAAAACAAAAGGGAGATACTGTTCCTACTTAAGGCCCATGTATGTTGTTTGGCGGACGGGCTTTTAAAATTACAGAAAGCCTGCATAAAAATTATAGCCTGGATCCCGCGCATTCATTTCTGCGCCCGGATGAGCTGGGGCGCTTTCTTAAAGTTTATGGGGGCAGATTGATTTATTGTCAATTTCCAAAGCTTCGAGATGAAAACGGATTTCGGGGAGGAATTAGTATGGCGTCGCTCATTATGTAAAGCAAACAACAAATCTTGGACACTAGATCCAAGTAAAAGGTCTAAGTATTCAGTATTTAGATGCAAACAAACTGTTGGTGGGCAAAGGCACAATATTCCCCTACGCAAATTTAAAATTACCAGGCGGTTTAGAAAACATTCAAAAATTTGTAGAAAATCTGCATAATCTTAAAAGGATCGAAAAAAGGGTTTTTTCTAGAAGTTGACTTGAATACCTCATGAAAACCCCTACCTACATAATGAAATACCCCTTAGCAGCAGAAATCTAAAGATGAATCCAAGGAGCACCCAAATTGTGCTAAACTTCGCGGCAAAAAAAATTATGTCTGTCTTACAGTTTTTACAAATTTTTTTAAAAACATGTTTAAAGCTAACAGCATTCTCGATAATTTCTTTTTTACAAGAAAACCGTTCATGAAACCAAAACAGAAGAACACTGATCTTAGAACTAAATCCACAGATGCTTTAGAAAAAAAAAATTTTTCAAGCTGAGAAAAACAGCTGTTTCGGAAAGACGATGGAAAAAACCCCAAAAAGCGCAAAGATCGTTGGCACCCGGAGAAAGAAAATTAAGTGATTTTAAAACCAATTTTCAGGACTTTAGAAGATTTCTATCAGCTTTTGGGATAAGAGAGAAAAAAAAGAAATCAAATGGCAAACCCGTATTTATTTGGGTTTACTGTTTTGAATTATCAAATTTTTTATGTTGAATTTTTATGACTACTTTAAAACCCCCGATCCGAGTCCAGATACTTTTCACAGATCCCGATGTTTTGTTATAGATATCCCCATGAAGATATCTATAAAGACATCGAAATAGATAGTAAGGGATGTGGGATGGGATGAACACTGTTACCCTAAGTTCGCCCTTTTCATTCATCTGAATAAAAGTTTTAGGAAAGTTTAAGGGTGAATTATCTGGGGGGGTGATTAAGGAGTTTATTGGTTTAAGGTCGAAAAGTACAGTCTTTTTCCCGGAGAAAAAAAATCAAAAAAGCAAGGGGAAAATCTCGCAGTGTTGTGAAAGTCAAACTTTAATCACATGCCCAACTACAAAGAAGCTTTGTTAAATTAAACCCAACTTTTCATCATGAAAAACCCCAAAACTACGTCTAATTACACGAGATCAACAAAACCCGGGTTGTAAAAAAGGAAGTCATAGATAGAAAAAACCAAAACGAGTATTTTTAACCCAAAGAGTTTCTTATGCAAGGGGGCATGGAGAACAGCAAAATTCCCTACCTTCATCACCGAAGATTTTTAAAATTCGGGTTCATTTTTTTTCCTAAAATTTACCCAAAAATCAATCATATCATTTCCAATTATTAAATTTTTTTTTCTCTTTTTTTTGGCCTTCCCTGCTCGTTTTTTTTATTATTTCAAGATATTTTTTTTTCCCCATTTTTGATAGTAAAAATTTGGGTTTTTTGGGCTGTAAGTGTTTGGTTGCAGTGCCTGTGTCGATAAATCCTCGTAATTTTTTTCTTTAACAGCGGGAATCCCGTATCTTTATTCTCCGTTAATTCTTAAACAAAACACGAAACCCCTATGTTTCTCTTTTTAAATTTTCCAATTCTCTTCTTTTATCATTCTTGTTTCGTTTGTTCGTTTGTGCTTCCTTCGAGCTTCCATTTTAACTAAAAATTTTTTTATGTAAATTAAAAAAAATTTTTAAAAAAAGGGGGAATGTATCTGGGGGGGATTATCTCCCGGTTCTTCCTTCACAAAAGATCTTTAAAGGACTGGTTGTTTTGTTGTTTCCCTTCTCTTTAAATAATACAGGGGGGTTTCCCCTTTTTTTAAAATTTCCCTTTTATTTCATAGGGATAAAACACTCCAAACGGGATGGGTTTCCCCCTGTTTGCGAGTGCCCCCTTCTGTTTCCCCCCAGTAAAAAAAGGGGTACCTTACTTTTAAACCAAACGGTAATTGTTTGGCTGTTGAAATGGGGGTCTTCAAAAATTTTATTTTTGTTTTTGTTTTGCTTGTACGGGGTTTTCCCCCTTTAAAAATTCTTCATTATTTTTTCCCGCGCAAAAGGGGGCCCAATTTTCAAACCTATTTGTGTTGCGAGAATTGCCCCAATCACCTCTTTTGTTTAAGGGTAGGAAAAAAGTTTTTTCGAAACCCTGTTTTTTTAAATTTTTTTCAAAAAAAGCCTTTTTGTTTCTGGAACCCCGGGATCCCCTCTTTTAAGGGTAACTCTATTTTTTTAACAATAATTGATTCACTCGCCCTTTTTAAATTCTTTTCCATCTTTCGACTTAAAATCATGCGGGGATAAGTTAAGGGCCTCTTTGGTAAATCGGGTTGTATGGCAACAGAAACCCAAAAGGAAGCACTCTTTTTTTTTAAATGGTTCTGAATCTTTGTATCTTGAAGCAATGCCCAAGGGACTGTGAGTGCGTACTTAAATTTTTTTTCCCGTCAAATTTCATATAAAGGGGGGTAAATATAAAATCCATTGTGGGGTCGTTGGGTATTGAAATTCACAAAGTGTGGTTTTTCTGTATTGTCTAGGTGCAGGTAAAAAAATTTGCCAAATCGCTTGTTAGAAAACCCAATTCCTTTGCTTTTTTGTTCACTAACCCCCGCTGTTTGGGCCCTTTAGCTTTTTTTTGCTGTGTTTCCCCTTTTCCAATATCCTTTTGGCGAATAATAGTTTTTTTTTCCTTTTTTTATTCCCCCAATTTTTATTCCCAACCCAAAATACAGGGACGGTTCATGCCAAAACAAAAAAACACGATTTCTTGCATTTTTTGTTTTTCTGAGGGGCTGAAAAAGTCACTGTTTTGGGGGGCCCAATGCCCCTCAAAGGGTTTTTGCCTGTTACAAGTAATATTCTTTTATTGCTTATAAACATTTTTTAAATGGGGAAAGCGGCTTTGGCCCTTTTTTTTCCTTTTGTCGTTAATAAAATTTTACTGTCAATTCCCTGCTTTTTAGGTGTTTTTGTGCTGCTGGCTATTTTGCCCATAGCTTTGTTAGGGCTTTTTCCCCCTCCCCGGGTCACCCCCGCATTTTTACTAATCGCGTAATTACTTCCGTTAAAAGCAAGCGAAATTAACCACAGCCCCGCCTACCCTCTTAGATTGAAGCCTTTTTTTATAAATTTTTTTTTTTTAATTTTCCCAAAAATTGAAAACTGTAAAATTTTCTTGTTTAAAACAAAAAAATTCTTTCATAGCAACAAGCTGAAAAATGATAGAAATTTTAGCTTTCCCTGAGTCTTCAAAGTTTTAGTTTCCCAAGATCACCCGGTTTTTTTTTTTAACAGGTTTTTAAACCAAAAGTTTGGTTCCCTTTACACTTGGGGACCCCAATAACAGCAGAAGGGGTTAAAAAGGGTTTGGGTACATTTTTTTCCCCGGTGCTAAATTTTTAAAAAATAAAAAAATTTAATAATTGAAAAAAAAACATGAACCGTTGATCTATACAGTCCCAGGGCGGCCAAAACCCTTCGGAATTTTATGTTTAAAAATGACCGGGTTGTGGCCAAGAAAATTTTTCCCCAAAAAAGAAAGGTGAAATTTTTTAGCACCATGGGGAAAAAAAAAAAACTTTTCCTGGGAAAAGAATTCAAAGAACGCCCCCAAACAGATGTCCCACAAGACATTGTAAAAAAAATCAAAACAGGTAAAAAAGGCAACTGGGTAAAGAATGAAAAAAAGGTAGGACAAAACGGTTCTTATTTTTGAAACCACAACTAGTAAGTTAAATTTGCCCCTATTGATTCGAACAAGACTTTTTTTATGATTTAACGCGGTTCCAGTTTTAAAAAAGTCATTAGGCCCCTCTGGGATTTGATCTGAAATTAAAGATTTGGAACATTATTGTCCCGCAAATTCATGGGATTAAATTTACTTTTTAACCCTATAGATTTTTTTTCCCCTTTTTAAAAAGGACCAAAGCCAAAAAAATCAGCAAAATCAAAAAATTAATTTCAGGGGGAAGTGGTCAGTAAAAAACCCGGGGCGAAATTGCGCGGGGGAAAAATTAGCAGAGTGGAACAAAAAAAAGGGAAAATTTTTTTTTTTAAACATTTTAACAATCAAAAAATTTATGGCTCAAAATAAAAAAGGTGCTAGACCCCGCACCCATGTTTCAACCCCGGCTAAAAAAAACAACAGAACAAGTTATTAAAGGGCCCTAAAAACAACGGGGTTTTTGCCTAAAACCGCCAAAGTTTTCATATTTTCCTTAAAGCAATTGTCTTTTTTTTGGCGGCTTTGCGTTGGGGGGGGTTTATTACGGTTAAAAAAATATTAAAAAAAGGACGGGAAAAAAACCAAAGCAGTCAAAAAAATCTAAACCCAAAAATACAAAAGCCAAACCACAACGCATGCCAAAACCGCCAAAAACAAAAGATCTTTTTGATCCATTCAGATGCAAAAAATATTTAAAAAACTTAATAAATAATTATAATTTGATTTTGAATAAAAAATTTGGGTTGAATTTAGGGGGATAAATTATTTAAAACTTGAGGTGACTTAATTAAAGAACTTGGGGTGACTTATCAAGAACTTTTTAAAAAATTGAGGCGACTTAATTAAAAACTTAATTAAGAATTTAGAAGTGACTTGATTAAAAACCAGAAAGTGATTTAAAGTAAAACTTGGGGAAACGATTTGAGTAAGAACTTAAAAGTTATTTGGGGATGACTTGGAAAACCCTTAAAGAAGTAACTTTTTTTGGGGTGCATGCGTGGGGTGGGGGGGGGCGGGGTGGAAAATATATTTATTATCAGTAAAACAACAAAAAAAAAAAAACAAAAAACAGCAGCGAAAAAACAACAATAACAGCATATAAAACAAGCACGACGCACCCCACACACGCACCAAAACACACAAACATTTAAAAAATTAGGGAGGTGCTTGCATGGGGAAATGTGAAAGGATTTTATGGTTCGCGTTTAAAAGGCGCCGTAAATTAAAGGGGCCGGGCTGCCCGGTCTCTTTGTCAAATAAAATTTTTTTAAAAGGGCGGCCACCAAGGGGCTTTTATCAAAAGCTTAAATTTTAATAAACAAGACGGGTTGGGAAAAAAGTACACTTGGGGGCCCCTAAAAAGGCACCCCTTTGAAGCAGGGGTTAAATGGGGGGGAATTGAAGCAATGGGCAAAAAGAATTTAAAAGCAAAACCCCCGGGCTATGCAAACCGTTTTTTTTAGAACATGCCCTTTTCCCCCTTCCCTGGGTGGTTTTGACAGGGGGCTCTACGGGGAATGTTGCTGCTCCAATCGGTTGGCACATGTAGAATCTGTTTCCAGTAGTTGGCATATTCTGGGAAACCCGCGCAAAGAAATTTAATTGCGTTCCGTCTACTAAGGGAAAAAGTTTAAAAAGGAAAACCAACCCCCCAAAAAAAGTTTAAATCCAAAAAGTGCACTTGCAATGCAAAGGGGATTTTTTAGCTGGGCATCAGAAAAATCCAGTTTTTTTTTCCTTTTTAAAAAAACCCGTCTCCCCAATGTTTTCTGTATTTCCCCCTGTTTTTTTTTCAAAAACCCCCCGGGCCCCCCCCAAAGTTGCTGTATTTCCCCCCTTTTTTTGCCGAAATTCATGCCAATCTTTTTCCCCAAATTTTAAAAAATTCCAAAAATTTAATGTTAAACCTGATATTTGTGCATCTTGCCTTCGAATGTTTTCCCAACCCCCTTTTTCCCGTCTGGTTAAAGATTTTATCTTCACTTTCGGCGTTTTTAAATAGGCTATCTGTTTAAAAACCTCCTTTTTATTTTTTTTTTTTAAAGGGCAGTTTGTTTGCAAAAAAGTATTTTTCCCCCCGAAAATTTTGCTGGGAGTTAAAAATTTTTTCCTGCTCTTTTTGAATTTTTACCTTTCCCTTTCTTTGAATAAAGCTTCAAGTTTTCTTTTTGGGGGGTTTTTTCATTTCTGTGGGGCCTTTCAGTTGAGCTTGGGTAACAAAAACTTTTCCCTTTTTCCAAATAAATTAAAAAATTCCCTGCAATAGCAGCTTTTCTTCCTCATCCAAATTTTAAATTTGGGGTGGCAATGGAAATGCAGTAGATGACTGGGGGTATTGGTTTTTGAGAAGTTCAGTACTCATGATTTGGGGTAATAAACCCGGCGTTTCTTTTAATGAATAATCCAACAAGCTTGATGTGCATCGTTTGAACCTCTAATTCCTTTTGCAATTCCTTTTGAAGGGAAGGGGTAAATAGTAAAAACCTTTTTTTCTTTTGAAAAAATGCAAACTTTAGAAAATTTTAAAAACAATCAGCAAAGTTTTAAAAAACCCCCAACGCTTTTTCCCCAACTGGGAAAAACAAAAACAAAAACAAAAACAATAAAACACAGAAATTCACGGGGAGCACAAAAAAAAACACAACCTTCTCGTGCGGCGTTCCCGTGGAAAAAAGGGGGAATCGGTTTCGTGTTTTAAAAAATGTTGAAGTTAACCTGGTCAGGTGAGCGTCGCGAGCCCACCTTTTGGCGGTTACAGTCCCGTTAATTACAGGGTTTCAAAGGATCCCCCCCCGGGCCCCCCCGTACATGTTTTCTGCCTGCCAAAAACCCCCAACCCTCTAAAAAAAGGGGGGTTCACACAGTGTCTAAACCAAGTCTTAGTTTTTATGACTGTCGCCCCCAAAATGATGTTATTGAAAAAGATGTATGGGGCAAAATGATGTTTTTGAAAATGATAGGAAAAAAAGAGGATTAAGCAAAAACTAAAATCTAAAAAATTTTAGTAAATTGTATTGAAAACGGGTAATCCCAAAAGTATTTTTGTTTGTTGAGTTTTCTAGTTATAACTAATAAATACCCAAATTTCCGACTCAAACCCCGAAAAAAAAATTGGGGGGTGGTTTTTTAGTCAGGGTTGGGATTTATTAGTTTTCTGGCGGCGGGCCCATTCCCCCAGGGCGGTCTGTCCCATCCATAGGGCGGGCGTCCCCCTCCTTTGGGTGGGGCTGTTCCCCCTCCTTAGCGCTGCCCTCTTTTTTTGGGCCCATAAATTGATTAAGGGGATCAGGAAGGGGGGAGGGGATGGAATATTATTCAAATGGAATTAAAGTAGTGAAAAATTTTATAATTTTTTTTTCACATGTATGTGCGTGTTCTTTGGAGAAAGCAAGGGGAGAAAAAAACCCGTAAATTTTTAATGTGCCCTTTCCTTAAAAATTTCTTCTTTTCTTTTTTTTTTTTTTTTAATTTTTGATGAAGGACACTACAATTTTACATACGAAAATAACATTGGGGAAGTTGAACATTTTTTTTATTTAAAAAAGTCTGCTTGAAAAGCTCGGGGAAACTCTGGCCCTTACATCTAGTCTTGGGGGATTTTTTGAGGTTTTGAAACTTCAATAATTTTTTTAAAGGTTTAATGGGGGATAAAGACGTGATAGTTTACTCCCCTTGTATGAGGGAAAACAGAAATGTGGACGGGAAGGGGGGAAAAGGGGAGAGGAGACTGAAGGGGGGGAAGATGAAGCTGGGGCATGGTAAGAAGGCGGGGGGGGGGGGGGGGGGGGGGGGGGGGGGGGGGGGGAAAAGGGACTTAAAAATTGAAAACTCCCCTCTCTGTCTGGTTTCCCCTCTTTATGTCTGTCTCTCCCGTCTGTCTGTCCCCTATGTCTCCTTCTTTTCTCTCTTCTCTCCTCTTTCTCTTTTCTCCTTTTCTCTCTCTCTCTCTCTCTCTTTTCATGTTGAAAAACACAAAATTGTTTCATTATTTTATAGTTTCCTTGATTTTCCTTTTTTTTTTTTGTTTTGTATACCCAAAACGGGACAATTTTGGAAGAAATGTATCTTTGGAGAAGAAAAGGGTTTTATTTAATTTAATTCGGGAAAAGATGTTATCGTGGATTTTAAAATTTATTGACCCGCTTTCTTTATTTTCAAAATGGGAAACCCCACTTTTTTAAAAGAAACCAAGGAAAAGTTTTTGTTTATGGGGCCCTATTGCTTATAGTGGGTGCTGTAAACCAAGATTTTAATAAAAGAAAAACAAGTATAGGGGAATCATCAGTTGTTTTCAATGTATTAGTTTTTTAAAACATTCCCTTTTTTTATTTCTTTGCCCCTATTTAATTCCCCAAATCGCCGCACTCAGCCCACTAATGGAGACCCCTGCAGTTTCGCACTGGGGGTTTTGAGGCTCTTGTTCTGTTCTGATCCAAAAAAACATAGAACAACATCTCCTACGAAAATTGATTGGTAAATCCCTAGACCGCGTTTAAACCCGTCACCCACTAGTAGTCGCCATCACATCCATAGATCAGCAGTCTCCATGAATTTATCGAAAAATGGCGAAAATTTTTCAGATTAACTAAGCACAAAAGGGGGGGTGTGTTTTTGGTGGTGTGTGTGTTGTGTTGTGGGTGTGTGTGGTTGGGGGTTTTGTTTTGTGTGGTTTGTACAGTTTTTCATGCCTTTTTGTGCCCCTTTTTGTTTTACGCTGTATAAAACTTTAATTTATCCCCGCGTAATACCTGATGTTCAAAAAAAAATAAACTATATTTTGATTTTAGCTTTTTTTTGTGAAGAGGGATGCTTTATAAACAGCATACTTTTCCCCAAACCCCCAAAAAAAAAAGTAATGGGTCTTCAGTGGGGCGGAACTGGCGGAAATTTGGCTTGTTCTGATGCAAAAGGGGGTTTGGGCCCGGTTTTAAGGGCCATTTGTAGGGGCCCCATTTACTATTCGTCCGGCATGGTCTTCACAATACAATGGTCAGGGCCCCGATGGGCGGTAAAATAGAAGGCTTTGTGGATCCTTCCCTTCCTTTAGGAAGATCATGCTTGCCTCAGGGCCCCGATTTGCGGTTTTTTTTTCCTTTTTTCCCGCTGAGGTTAAAGACCTTTTGCAGAGTTTGTAAAACGCTGCTCTGCCAAGGGGAACAGCATTTTATTGCTGATGCTATCCGGGCCTGGCGATTTTCCTTGCCTTTTTGTTTCTTTTGAGGGAGATTAGGTTCTGGGAAGTTTTTATGGGCTGCCTCATGGGGTTTCCCCTTTGGGTTTTTTTTCGTGTTCGTTTTCTTTGCTCTCTCTTTCTTCTCGTTTTTACTGGGGTGACTGGGTGTTTCTCTCAACGTACCCAAATTTCAAATTGTAGGGTCTTGTTTCCCCCAAATTGCATTTTTCCTATTTTCTTCAAGAGTGCCCTTTTTCTCTTCTATTTTCTTCTCCCTTTTCGGGTTGGTTTTTGGGCTCCCCGGGCTTCCGTGCCCCCCCCCCCTTTTTCCCAAAAATTTTGGGGAAGGGGGTTTTTCCCCCCTCCAACCCTTTTCCTGCTTGCTTGTACTTTTATTTGAGGGGCTGGGTTAAGCCGCTGGGGGTTTTATGTTTCTTTCATCAAATAGTTTCGCACCCCCCTGGGGTTTAAAAATTTATCGGCTAGGGCTTAAGTTCAGTACTCCAGTATGGCTTGTAATTCTGTCCAGCGCCTCTTGGTATGGTTGTATTGGAAGCCTTTAATATGCATTCATTGAACTCCTTCACGACCAGGTTGATATCTCGTCCTTGGACTGTAATGTCTTGGGTAAGAGTGCTGTTTCGGTGGCTGAAGGGCATCTAGTTTTTCTTCTTGTAATTCCTCCAGGGGATTCGATGCAGGCTCCAAGATTCAAGTGCAGGGACACAGGCCAATTGTCGCATCCACCCAACTTTTCACAAACCTCTCGTTTGACACACATGTGAATGTCTTCTGTGCAGAAGGCCAGATCTGGAGTAGACGTGGTGTACCATCTTCTGGAGTAAAACGTGGGACAGTCAAAAGGACTGTTGATCGCGATTAAATAATTGTCATGTTGTCAGTTTTCTACCTCTTCACCCCTTCGATCCATGTTGCCATATCCCCAGCTTTGAGAGTGGCTGTTGAGTCACCGACCAGAAGAAAGTTGGAAAATCAGCCGTTGCAATGGAGTCGAGAGATAAAGACCCGTCATTTGGGCAGTAGAAGTTCAGAAGTTGCTAAGCCTGGACTTTCAACACCTGATATTCCCAGTTTTTCGTGTGTGGTGTGACAAGGCATGTTATTCCTGACAATGGTCAGTATTCCCCCTTTGCGACGGTCTGTTCTGTCATACCTGAAGCACTGGTAGCCTCTCCCTTTGGGGGCTTACGGCTGTGCAGGTGAGTCTCTGGTTGCAGCAGACTTGCACATTCTTTTCTTGCAGGCTATGCTCCAACTCTGTTGTTTTGTTCAGTACGCTTTGCAGTGCATGACCCTGAATGGACCTGCTCTCTGGAACTCTTGCGTACTTTGGTGCGGTGATAAGCTCTCCATTCTCGCTCTCTGGCGCCATATAGTGAAGAACTTGGACCTCCAGTAGCTGTGACTGGACTCCGTTGAGGCTCAGAGCCGGCGTTGCACCCCCCTGGAGGGACCTCGATGGGCGAACAACATCGTTGACCGAGCTGGTCGTGTAGACATAACGGCGAATTATGCATGGTGCCATGGTTGTGACAAGGTGTACTCTGGCCTGATACCACTGTCTTCAGCTTCCAGGTGTTTGTCATGGTTACCCAGCCTTAGCTCATGGCCCAAGGACCTACCCTGTCAGCTTAGAAGCCCGAGGTTTGGAATATGTATCTTAACCGCATGATGTTCCCGTGTGGACACCTAGAGCATCCGAGAGGACAGCAGAGCCACCTGCTTACCATCCCGCCTGATAAGAACACCACCATTAGTTCGGGCTGCTGAAATCGTCCAGGCAAGCCTGGATTATTCAGCTAACCTCCGTATTTGGCGGCCGTTTCGCTCTCCGCCACCTGGTGACCCGCTGGGATGGAGATGGTCACCCATTACCGAATTCGAGGTGATCTGGCCCCAGACTGTCCCACACAAAAGGAAATCCACGTGAATTCAAAAACTGTCGAACATTTGTCGCCCAGGTTTCTTACCATTATTGTCTAAACTATACAGTGACTTGTATGCTTTTGATGGCAACCTGTTCCCGTCCATTTGGGTTAAACTCAACCAGTATTTTATACATTTAACGTACGAATTTATGTAAACTGGAATCCTCGACTAACCACATAACAGGATCATTTGGAGTTCGAGTGTCAACAATTATAAAGAAAGTAGAATGAAATTATCAGCGAATAACAATATTGAGTAATTTGATCAGATTAAAACCCACACTATGACAACATTTTCAATAATTTCCAACGCAAGTTCATTGATAAAAAGTGAAACAGAACAGGGCAACAAACATCCCTTGTTTTATTCCCCGTGTAAAATATCACATCTGCTAGTTTTGCTCCTGATCTAATTTGCACCGTTCTACATACTTCTTACACAAGTAAAAAGCTTGCCTTAAATACCATTTTTCCAAGAAAGGGCCACACCAGGTTCCTAAAAAACTGATTCAAATGCTTTTTCAAAATCAACAAAACCAATGTACAGTCTTTGTTTAGCAAACAGTTTTTGTATTGCAGCTAATAAACTAAAGACATGATCAATAGTTGGAATATCCCTTTTAAGATTAAATTGGTTTCACCAGTAATTTATATTAGATATACCAATTCCTGTAATCTAGAGTTAATAAATAAAACCATAGAATGTGCTACTTATATTACCAGAGTCTCTGTGGCCCCCAGTATCAGTCAGCTGAGCTAATGTAACGGAGGTCAATGAACACGGAACGATGGAGATTGATCAAGTGGCATCGTGTGTATTCACCGACATGTCATCATATATCATAAATCCAGGTTTCTAGCTGAACTAAATCAATGGTACGGCTGTGTCACCTACCTTCATAGACCACGGAAAGGCGCCTGGGTATGAGATTCTGTGCGACTGATCTGAAGACACACTCACACACTCTCTCTCTCTCTCTCTCTCTCTCTCCTCTTCTCTCTCTCCTCTCTCTTCTCTCTCTCTCTCTCTCCTCCTCTCTACTTCGTCTCTCTCTGTCTTGTGTGTGTGTGTTGTGTGTGTGTGTGTGTGTGGTGTGTGTGTGTGTGGTGGTGTGTGTGTGTGTGCGTGCGCGTGTGTGCGTGTGTGTGTGGTGTGTGTGTGTGTGTGTGTGTGTGTGTGTGTGGTGTGTGTGTGTGTCTATGTGCGTTTATTTAGCTGCAGTTCGTTGACTGATATCCATCTCCTGGCATATGAGATACACTGAGATCGTCCTTTGATCCGGCCCGTGTGCCATTAATCCTGACTGCAGTTCATCTGCTCAAGACTGACCGGCGAGAAAATGACAGGCTACCACAGATGGAAATGGTTTCATGTGCCAGATAAACAGAACAGGGCAGTGCAATACCATACTGATCGGGACAGACTTTTGGAGAGAAAAAATCTCGCCACAACAGTAAAACATACGCCTGAGTAGGAGAAAACGAGAACAGCTGAAGCCAGGAAAAACAGCTATGTGGTCTTTGCAGCAGATCCATGGTCGGCGTATCAAAGGACGAAGATCGAGCTAATTGAAACCTCTTTCTCAGTGACAGAAGAATGTCACTGACCTTTGAGAGGCGTTTGTGCGTGTCAGGCGGTAGACACGAAACGGACCGATGAATGCGGAGCTGGAAACTAGGTTTAGTGAAGACTTTTTCAGTTTGACAGACAAAAGTCAAACAGACGTGCTTTCGGGGTTGTTTGATTCTAGTGGAAAATAACACAGAGAGAAGATACTGGGAAAAA
>CM031601.1:93786176-93800976 GCA_018398815.1 Conus ventricosus | reverse complement strand
AAAAAGCCAGTTTGCCGCGTTCTCAAACACAACTTCCGCTTTGATGGTTTCGGTTAACCGCAGAATGAAACAAAGACAGCAGTCTCGACCGGCCCCAAGCAGAAACCGGAAACATCCATTTGCGAAGGGATCAATTGAGAACACAATATCGATCGACCTCTCGCCGTACATTAGCTTCATCACAAACCTACCTCTACCCCCCCCCCCCCCCCCCCCCCCCCCCCCCCCCCCCCCCCAATTTTCTCAACGGATTTACACTGATCTCAAAAACGACCCCTGGGCCATCAAAAAGACGGAAAATCCGCCAATCGGCGGAAAAATCCCATCTCTGAGATCGTCTGAAGAACACAGCAGGAAGCCACATATTTGAGACTCTTCTATGATCAGAGAAAATTTCCCTTTTGGTCCGAGACAGGTATGTTCACCCCAAAAACTTTCCATCAGGAACAGATGATGTAAATATCAGGAATAAACAAAACTTCCTAAGTGGTGTCACTATGTCAAGTTTGAATCCTTTGGGAACAAAAAATGCATCCAGTTGTTTGTTCATTTTTTGGCATTTTCCCAGCAACAAGGGGTCACTGAATGTTTTCCAGCAAGAAATAAGGCTATTCTCAGAAAGCTCTCTACGGGATGATTCTCAGCTGCACGGCTCCAGTCTTCCCGAGATTTTGTGCCTCTTGCACACCCAACAACTGTGCTTTGGGTAGAAAATCCACAGGGGTTGAACAGTCCCCAGATATCATGCAACAAATGGGTCCAAACTCGCCATCTGCCATGCTAAAACCTGTGACACTCCCACAGCACCTCAATGGTTGTGAATCAGCTACTTTTTTTGCTTCTAAATACCCACAACTGACACTTCTTCCTGTTTCCAACAAAATGGAAAAAAAAAAATTCTTATTCATCAGTTTCTAATTCAATCATCAAACTTCATCTGCAGTTAAATCTGACAATTGTAGAAATACCTTTGAGAGTCAACAGAAAATGGTGGAAAATGTCAGTTTTAATCAAAAGAAATGAAAACATAACCACTCTCTCTCTCTAACCTCCACTCTTTAGATGGAAAAAAGGAAAACAAAAAAAAAACCACCCTCTATATAAAATCAAAACCAGACTTCTAGAATAAATCAGAATGCCTGAAGATGTTAAAAAGTAAACAGCAATTAAATCCAGAATCCAAAACAAACTGCCCAAGCATTCTTTTTGTTCATTTCAATCATGAATGACATGAATCATTGCAATCATCATTACCCCAGCAATGTAGCTGCCGGTGGCACGGATGCAGTGGACATTCAGGCCGATGCCCCCAGCACTTTTGGACACAAGGGCACACTGCTTTAGGGTGTCGTAAATTCCCTCAATGCTGTCGGAGTGCATGGTCAGCAGGAAACAGCTGAAACCAACAGACAACAACTCAGTGTCAAAGCAGAATGAGCATGACATGAATGTTGCTACTACTTTCATATAATGTTTCACATATAATAACAGCTTCATGTCAAATCCAGACATGTCGAAAAAATGAGTACATCAAGAATCAAAATGTCTCAGACTGGACCCGATTGATTTCTTTAAATGCCCAGACATTTAAAAGAAAAAACACAGACAAAAATGGCAAACACTGTGGTAACAGGATGATCCCAAACTAAAAAGAAATAAGAGGAGGCACTGTGTAATGAAGTGTCAAGACATGAGCGTACGTCTGCAAAGTACACAGCGCTCCAGACCCCATGGCATGCCATCCCATCCCCTTGGAAATGTTTCAAAATCTAGGCTAAATTCGCTGAATGTAATACATTCTGGGCATAATTTTGAGAGCTTCAGAGAAAGAGAGTGCATTTGCTAGCACAACACACATCCATGACACACATACCCACAATGACACTAGCACATACTCCCTCATCGCACACACACACAGAGACCCAAATCATCATATGCTTCTGTGCAAAGGAACTGTTCCCATATCTGTTTCTTGCTGCGGTCTGATGGTACTATGACTTTTAAGGCCACACAAACCCTTTGACTCACATTTCATGCCCCACTGGCACAGCGCCACACTGTTCCCAGCTTTTGGATTTTATCTCAGAAAAAACTTCCCCTCCCTTTTCCATGGGCCTCCTTAAATGCCCCCCCTCAAAAAAAAAAAAAAAAAAAAAAAAAAAAAAAAAAAAAAACAACCAAGCAGTCGCTGAAATTCTTCTGTTCAGGTCAATCAGCTTTTTCATCTTTTTTTAAAATATCCCTTCACAAAAAACATCTCCCTTTCTCATGTTGCGGTGAACAGAAAGGGAAAATCACACACAAAAGGGTTCATCCCCTTTCTAAATTTTGCGAAAAACCAAAAGGAACCCACACACAAAAAAGAATTTGCCCAATATGCTCAGCTTTTTTTTCACAATTTTTTTTTTTTTAACCCCAAATTTCCTACCAATTGACCGGATCGACCGCGAGATTTCATCTTTCTAAATCCCGGGATCAAACCGAAAATCGACCGCTGAATACTCGGCCCAAACGATTTTCCCGCTTTCAACCATCGCAAACCCCCAAATGCAATTGCGACAGAAGAGTCCCCCCGGGAAATTTCCCGGGTTTCGGGGACGCCTTTTTGGGGTTTTTTTTTCCCTGATTTTTGGGGGAAAATTTTCACTGTTTAAAATTTTTTTAAAAAGTTGGGTTTTTTTTTTTTCGCAAAATTTTTTCGGGGAAAATGGGGGACAAGTAACATGCAATTTGCAAATTTCTTTTTCCTGAAGTGATATTGATGAAAAAAGGCGTATTTCCCGGGCTACACTCTTGAAAAAAGATTTGAAGCAAAGACGATTCGGAGGGCAATTTTGGACCTAGTTATGAATAAAATGGGACTGCTGACTGATTTTAAAGGGGCCCCAAAAAACCCAATAATGTTTCCCGGGCGTTTAAATAATGACGACGTCGAAAAAACCCCAAATTCTGCGGGCCCCAACCCCCCCAAAAAAAAAGAAAATTCAAAAAACAAAACTTCTAGAGATTTTTAATTCTTGACTGGAGGGGTTGGCTACAAGAAGAAAACCCCCCAAAATTTTTCCCTTTGTTTGAAAACCCCGGAAACCGGTCAGTAAAGTGGTTTGTCCCACTTTTTTGCCTGTTAAGCATAAATTTTAGCCTTTGATTTCAAAAGGGAATTTTTGGCAACTTTAACAAAAAAAAATTTTATTTGTTTAAACAAAAGAAAGCAAAAAAGGTTTGAACAAATCTGGCCTGAAAAAAACTGCCTTTTAAAAAAAAGCAAGGACCGGGAAAAAGGGGTACTTTCACCCCACGGGTTGTTTTTGGTTTGGGGGGGAAAGGGGGGGGGGGGGGGGGGGGGCTCGTGCATTTGTGCAAAAGCACTTTTTTGTTGAATTCCATCACAATCTAAAGCCCAAAATTCAGTAATCTTTCCAGAGATGGGATTCTCCAAAATGGAAAAAGGGGGAAAACAAAGTGGGGGGGGGTCCAGGGCCGCAAAGGCCCCCCGGGGGGGGGCCCGGGGGAAAGGGCCCCCCTGGGGTGGCCGGGGGGGCGAAGCCCCCTGAAGCTGGAAGTTTTTTTTTATAATTTAAAACCGCAAAAATCAGCATCTGAGACCCCAAAGTTTTCAAAAGTATTAATAACCTTGATCCACAAAAAAAAAACTTTCTCCCCTTTTCGCCTTAAATGTCTTTCAGGAAATCATAAGACCATTGAAACAATTGGTGATTTTCCAGTTGCTAATAGTCACACAATTTTTCCAGCATTCCCAAGTCAGTTTCTCATTACTGTCCTTCACATCACATTTCAGCGAGCAGTTTTATTTTCTAATTTAATGGGCCACCCTTTCAAAATACTTTTTAAAAAAATTTTCCCTTGAACCCCAAAATAAAATAATTTTTTTATATTTTTCCTTAAAAATCCCCCACGGGTTCTGTTTCCCTTTTATAAAAATAATATAAGGGGAAAAGAGTTGACAAAGGTCAAAAATTCAAAGTGGGCAAATTGTGTCCCCCCAAGCATTTTTTTTTTTTTTTTTCTTTTCAACTTGATCCTTCCTATTACAATAAAAAAAAAAACACTTTCACACTTCTGATACTCCTCAACATTAATGAGTCACTTGCTAAACTATCACCAAGTAAAATGCATGCTATCGGGCCGGGCCCTGCTCTTTTTGTAGGGAATGTGTGTAACTGTTTTTTTTCCCCCCCAGATATTTTATACCAGAAAAAAAAAGATTTTTGTGACGCGGGGTTTTGGTAAAAATCATTATTCTTATTATTATTACTACAACAACATTTTTTTCCGTACTACCCGTCTTTTTGTTTACTTTTTTTTTTTTTTGCTTGTTTTAAAGAAGTCAATAACCCCCTTTGCAATTTTTTTTTTTTGATCTCTCTCCACTAAAAAATTTTAAATTGAAATAAAAAATTATTACGTAAAATATTGACTACCAATTGTTTAAAAGGTCCTACTGGACATTGATGTAACCTTTTTTTTTAAAAACAGAACCTTCATTAAAAATAATCAGCTTGATGATTGGGGCATTCATCAAACTGGAAATAACCTGCAATTTTAAATTAACCCAATGCCTCCCGGGAATCGCCCCGAGTTTCGACCGCGAGATTTCCCCTTCTGAATCCCCGGACGCCCCGAGATCGCCCCGCGAAAATACCCCCGTAAACGACTTTCGCTTTAAACCAAACGCATACCCCAAATGAAAAAATTACGACAAAAAATTTCCCCTTCCCGGTATTTCCTTTCTGGACCCTTTTTGGTTTTTTTTTGCATATTTTTTGGGGGAAAGATTTTCGCTGCGGAAATTTTCAAAGTTCGGGTTTTTTTTTTTTCCGCAAAGGGATTTTTCGGGAAAAAAGGGGGATAAAGAACTTTTGCAATTGCAAAATTTCTTTTTCGAATAAATTTTGGGATGAAGAAGCGTATTTGCGGGCTACACTTTTAAAAGAAGATTTGAAGCAAGACGTTTGGGACTCAACCCTTGACCTTTTTATGAATAAAGATCGACTCTGACTGATTTTTTGGGGCCGGGAATCAAAAATGTTCAGGCGATAAATTTACGATGTCGAAAGCCCCATTGCTGCGGGGGCCCAGCCCCCCCAAAAAAAAGAAAATTCGAAAAACAAAAACTTCTAGAAATTTTAAATTTTTACGGGAGGGGTTGCTACAAAAGAAAAGGGCCCCCCAAAATTTTCCCCTTGTTTGATACCGGGAAAAACCGGGGTCAGCCCAGGGGGTGTGTCCCACGTTTTGCCTGTAAAAAAGCATCCCCTTTAAAGCTTTTGTTTTCCCCAAAAAATTTTTGGGTAAATTTTTAACGAGAAACAAATTTAATTTGCTGCACAAAGCAAGCAGAAAAGGATGAACAAAAACCTGGCCTGAAATAAAAATTTGCCTTTTTATCAAAAAGCAAAGAACCGGACAAGAGGTAAAATCATCCCCACGGGTGTGTTTTTTGGGGGGGGGGGGGGGGGGGGGGGTTGCTCATGCATTTTGTGCAAAAGCACTTTTTTGGTTAAATTCCATCACAATCTAAAGCCCAGATTCATAATCTTTCTTGTTATTTTTTCCCCTCAGAAATTGGGAAGACAAATCTTCTTGTATGGTTTGCCTTCATTAACAAAATTGTTTTGAAGTTTGGGGGTTTTTTTTCCCTTCACAAAAAAAAGTTGATTATTTAGTGTCATACCATACAGAAACTTTTTTGTTCCTGAAGGTTTTTCAGTACTTTTTTAGACTTGGGAAAACACTCCCGTGCTCCTAATCCTTTATTTCTGGGGGGTAAAGTTTAAAATTTTGGGAAAAATTTTTTTAAACACGGAATACCCAAATACAGTTAGTCTGTTCGTTCGTTTTTTTTTTTTTTTCGGTACCCCTTCAAATATATGTGGGGGAAATGGCTGTTTGGATGGGGGATGTCTTTTAATTTTTTTTATTTTTTTTAAAAGGAAAAATAAGTTAAAAACAAATTTTTTATTGGGGGTTTCCTTTTTGGCAAGGGGGTATGGGGTTGCGGAGTTTCCTCTCTTGGGATGTATTCTCATATTTAATAGCACAAAATCATGGGGGTAAAGGGAGAGGGTTAATATCATTACTTCAACAAAACAAATACATTACTCTTCACAGAGAGGGAGAGAGGAGAGAGAGAGAGAGAAGAGAGAAGAGAGAGAGAGACGGGGGTTGGGGGGGGGGTGGGGGTAACTCCCCCCGGGCCCAAAAAGACCAAAGGGGTCCGTTTAAGACGATCTTTTCCCTTGCTAGGGGCTTTCGCAAGAACGGGGTTTATCAATGCTACTTGGGCCCCCTGAGGGCCCTACTTGATCGCGTCATTAAAACCATTGGGAAAACCGCTTTCCTGGATAGGGGATTTTTCCTCATGCAGTCTTTCTTTTGAGAATCACACCCGTGGCCCACGGCGCCTTTTAAACTGGGCACACACTTTTGCGCTCAAATTCCTCCCAAACCCCTTCCCAAAACCATTTTTTTTAAAATGAAGCACCCACTTGCTTCGCAAGAACTTTCTCCTTTCCCGCATCTACAAAATTCTGGTTTTTTCCCTTTCTCTCGTCAAAAAAGAAAGAAAATGGGGTCAGGGAAAAAAAAATTTTCCCAAACAGTTTTCCCCCCTTCTCAAACACAAATTTTCCCCCTTTTAGGGGGTTTTGGGCCAAACCCGCAGAAGGGAAAAAAAAGACAAACAGTCCTTTGACCCGGGCCCAAACAAAACCGGGAAAAAACCCCTTTGGGGAAAGGATCAATTGAAAACCCAATATCGATCGACCCTTTCCCCTACATTCAAGGGGGGGAAAAAGAAAACGGAAAAAGGAGGGAAAATTTTTTTCGGGGTCCCGGGGGGCCCCTGAAGGCCCCCCGTGGGGTTTCCCGGGGGAACGCCCCCGGTGGGGGCCGGGGGCGAAGGCCCCTGAAGCTGAAGGGAAATTTTGGGCATTTAAAAATTTAAAAAAACATAATCTGTGACACCAAAATAGATCAAATCAAAATGTGCAGTGTGAGCGTTTGAATCATGTTTGGGGATCACTCTGTGCATCTTTTTTTTTTTGGTTTCTCATTATCAACATACTACCATAACCCCCAAAAAATTTTTCCCTTTTTTTTTGACCAAAGGGACAATTTAATTCAAAAATAGAAATCAAACCCACAAACAATCTAAAACTCATGGAAATTTAGAAGAGAAGAGAGAGAGAGAGAGAGAGAGAAGACGTCACTCCTGATGTTCCAAATATCCAAGCGTCACATTCGTAAGGCATCTTTTACCCCTGACGCGGGGTTTAAAACAACAAAATGTTTTTGCCCATGTGAAAAAAAAAACAGCAAAACCCCAAAACCGGGCGCATTGGATGTCATCATACCCACTTGTGAATGAAATAAATTTTTGCACCCCCCAAGTGGGGCAGGGGCAGGTTTAGTGGGGAGGTAGGGTGTCTTACGTCCTTTGCATCGAAAGAACCGCAAAAAACCCGAAAAATTGGGGTACAAACAGCCCCCCTGAATTTCGTACTCTAAATACAAAAATTTTTCCCATGGTTTTTTCAGCCTGATTCAGCCCCTGAATTTCCCCTTTTTAAACCTAATTTAAAAGTGTAGTTGCACCCTGTGGGACACTGCTAACCAGGGGCCCGGGGCCCGTTTTTTTAATAGAATCCCCCCCTTTAAGTTGCACATCCCCCGGCGACAAAGCATAACCCCATCTTTAAAGTTCACAACTTCATCCACCCTTTCCCCAATTTCCCCTTTTTTTTCACGAGGAATCAAAAGGAACTTTCCCAAACTTTTTTTTATTTTTATTTTAAATGCCCAAAAAATTTTTTGCCTGTCACCAGTCCCAAAAAATTATGAAAAAAGATGGCCGGGGGAAAAAGGCTGCGATTATTTTTCCCCTTTTTTGAAAAGTTCGGGTTAAAAACCCCGGCCGTACGTTGTTTTTTGTACTTGTCTCGGAGGGCCCCATTTTTAAACGGGGAAAAGACCGAACCCAATCATAGTAGGTTGCTCGACGATCATTCGCTGACGTAGTTTTTACCCCCCCTTTGCCCCGCATTACGGCCCTGCGAGCGAAGGGGTTTCGCCTAAGGCGGAAAAGCCGGAAAAAATGTTTCAACCCCCCCCCCCCCCCCCCCCCCCAATTTCTCAAAAAATTTTGCCCTCGATCTCAAAAATGACCTCTGAGGGCCCCCCAAAAAGGGGGAAGATTTCCCACCTGGAAAATTAGCTTCTCACAAAACCTACCTCAACCCCCCCCCCCCCCCCCCCCCCCCCCCCCCCCCCCAAATTTTCCCCAAAGGGTTTACACTGATCTCAAAAAAAAGACCCCTGGGGGCCCTCAAAAAGGAAAGTAAATTTCCCCCAATCCCGGGGGAAAAAATTCCCCCTCTCTGTTCTTTTTAAATTTTTTTCCCCCCATAGTTGAAGACAAATCTTTTTGTATTGAAGCCTTCAGTTTTAAAAAAAAAATTTTTGAAGTTTGGGTTTTTGTTTTTTGCTTCCAAAAAAAAAAGTTTTATTTTTTAGTGCGCAACCATACAGAATGAATTTATTTTGTTTCCCGAAGGTTTTTAGTACTTGGTTTTTTGACTTGGGAAAAAACTCCCGGCTCCAACCATAAGTTCGTGGGTAAGTGAAAATTTTGGGAAAATTGTTTTAGCAAATGAGAAAAAACCGAAGTACAGTTAGTCGTTCGTTTGTTTTTTTTTTTTTTCCCCGTGTACCAGTTTTTTTATATGTGGGGGGGAAAAGGCTCTTTTGGGTGGAGTGAAAGTCCTTTTTAATTTTTTTTATTCCCTTTTCAGAAAAGATAAATTTTAAAAAAAAATTTTCTTTTGAGGGTTTTTTTAAACAAGTTGTAAAGTGTTCGGAGTTTCCTCCTTTGGGATGTATTTTCATAGTCCCTTAGCACAAATTTATGCGGGAGGGAAAGGGTTTTAAATTTTAAACCATTTAAAGGGACTAATAAAAGGGGGGCATACTTGGCACTAAGGGCACATACTTGGCACTTATAAGTTTTAACCGTTTGAAAACAGATTTAATTGGGAATGCATTTTTCAAGATTTCGATTTAACCAGAGACAACTTTTAAATTTGGAATGAGATTTTCCCCCCACATTACCACCAAACACATTTTATTGACATGAGAAACAGTATTTGGAAATCCCTGCATGTGTACAGGCTGCACATCCCCTTTCCACGCGCCCCATGACCTTGCTTCCACAGCTGCTGATCTAGCTCACTGCCCCAGTATCTCACCTTGAGAGTTGTGGACGACGGGTTTTCCAGCATTAAAACAGGGTTGGAGAGGCGTGTGTGAACCACTTTCCAGACATCAAGTTGTAGGCCCTGAAAATGACATTTCACATCTGCTTTGTAACGCAGAATATGTCATCAAGCAACTCTTGTGGACCACGTAGCTGGAATTCATATGCCTTTCAGCTTTTGACAAAATATTACACAGTTGTTCTATAAAAACAATGAAAGATCCCTGTACAACCCGATTCGTTTCACAATGCAAAAATATCACGATTTGCTGTTCAGTTATCAAACTGTTTTCATATTATGTTTGCATGTAAATGAACATCCTTCCATAACAATGGGGCGAAGATTCAAACTCTTATTCTAAACCCTAAATCTTCTTTATTAACAACATATAATTCTTTCTAAAATTCAAATTCACACATTTTAGTTGCTAGACTTTATCTGGGGCACTGCCCCCACGCTAAGCTAACAGTATAGGCGTAGATGCATTTTCTTTTCTTCCATCTTGCGGCGTCTTCTTTTAAATCTCCATAAAGAGTTGACAACGATGAGAAAACATTTATCCTTCTTCACATGGCAAGTAGATAAAGTGTAACATCTTAATAAAAACCTTCCACAGATCCTTAACACTTGGATTTGGAACTTCCAAATCCTGGTGCTTTGATTATGTTTTAACTTGCTTTCAGTCCTAATGTGGTCCCCATAAAAAGCTGGGCTCTTACAACTTGGTTTGAACACTTTCCACCTTCTGTTGTAGCAAACCTTGGGTCTCTCAAACAGCATCTTGAACCCCAACTCCAAGCACTGTTCACTGGTCTTGTTTCCCCTATCCTGGTTTCAGCACCACACACAAAGCATAACCCTTCAGCTTTAATTTCAACGCTTTCCTTTTGATTCAACAGACCTCAATTTTGCACCTTTACTGCCTTACAGAATACCTTTTCTGCATTACTGCTGAACGGAGGCCAATTGCCTATCAAGTTCTCAACAGATCCTAATGCAGAGACATTAGCCAACATTCAAAACAATGCCAGGAGAAAAAAAAATGTTACTGTTAACCATCAACCTGATGCTGACCTCTATGACGGCAGGGAGGGCTTCTCCGTGGATACCAACAGCCACTCTCATCAACATGTCTGAGGACGCTCCGCCACTAAGGACAAAGATCACGACCAGACAACTTGAATCAAACTTCTTTATAACAAATGACAAAAATCCTTACAAAAAAAAAAACAAAACAAATAATGAAATAAATTTAACAAAACAAAAATCTTCAAACTGCCCTTAACCAAATGTCCGGCAAAAAAAAAAAAAAAAAAAAAAGATCCAAGGAAAAAAAAAGTAACTGCACATCAACCGCCAAGTTTCAGCATTTCATGAAACTCAAAAAATGAACAGTGCCATCATTTCACCTCTTGTACAATCTCTCCCCCCCCCCCCCCCCCCCCCCCCCCCCCCCCTCCCCCCCTCCTCCCACACTAAACACACCCTGATTTCATAGCAGTGATATTAATGACCTTAGTAAAAGAATTTATAATGTACATTTCATTTAGCCAAGAAACATGTTTCAAATAGAAGATAAAAGAAAGGGACAAGACCATGTCTATTTTTTCTTTTATCAGCGCTCTTTAAAACATTTAAAGTCACAAATCTTTCAGCACTTACAACTCTTGACACTGATTTCGTCAAAAAATCACATAGGTATCCAGATTTCAAATATCTCCAATTCCATCCCACGTTCAAAAAACAAAAAAAAATTTTGCAGTGCTTTTCTTTCTTAAAGAAAAATTTTTTTGTAACCATTCCTGGCCAATTAAGAGTTAGAGATAACTGGTTTTCCCCCTTAAAAAAAAAAAAAATTAATGTCCTCTCCACAGCTTCACAGATGAAGTGGAAAGTCTCCATTTTAGCTCAGCCCCATGAAGTGCCCCCAAAATGACCGCCCAATTATTGCATGAGTGCCCTGCTTGATCATCCATTCTTTTTGTGGCTTTTTATCACTCCCAGAACAGCACAAAACAATAGGAAGTTAGGTCTGATTGATTCATTATTTGGGGAACAAGACAAGAGCGGAAGGTGAGCACAGAAAAAGGAAAAGCATCTTTAAGCAGTAAACAATGATTTCAAATTCCACCTGAGCAGTTGAAATTCCAATCCTATGCTCTATTAACAAAATCTTATCACTTTTGCAACATTTTAGTATTCTTCACAATACAAAAGCATCAAAGCCAAGTTACCTTTTTCCCTCAATTTTCAAAAGGTAGGATCTTTCCAGCGTCTGAAAAACAAACGTTTATTTGATGCTGAAATTCTGTATACATAAAGACAGCTGCTACAAATTTAAAGTATGATCTCAAAACCTCATCAGGCTACCAATAAAGAAATTTATTTTGAAAATTTTCTCATATCGCAAAGCCAAAGTTGCATCCCTTATTAGTAAGATAGGGAAAATACTATTCTGATTATTCATAAAAATGCATACAAGTCACCACTGAAAACAGTGTAAGCATTTGGGAGCCGGAATAGCTCAGTTCGTAGAGCGCCTGACTCGTAATCTTGGTGATCCTGGGGTTGCGGGTTCGAACCTCCGCCGGGGCGTTTCGGTACAGGGGGATTTTTCCCTCGGAGTTAACATTGGTTCTGACTCCATTTCCATACAGTCCTTCGAATGAGACTATAACCGAGGTTCCGTGTGTGAACGCATGCATAACATCTTGCACACACGTAAAATCCCATCACCAACTTTCGAAGAGAAGTTTGGCCGTTGGTATGGATGACACGTTACACATAGCATGCACCTTCCCCGAAGATGGAGTATGGCTGCCTTAAGGCGGATAAAAAACGGTCATACACACAAAAACTCCACTGCCTGTGTATACAGGCAGTGTCCGCAGGAGTATCAGCCTGCGTACGCAGAAAGAAAGAAAGAAGTGTAAGCATTAACACTGACCCACATAAAAACCAATTATTGACTGTCCTGTTGTTTACCTTTCAGAAAAATACATTCTAATACATGTGTAACAAAACATAAGAGTCAAGCAAGATGCTATAAAACTTCTGAGAAATTCCTCAGAATGTCGCATATATCTATGGTCCAATGGCCAGGTATAAATACATCTTGCTAACATAAAAATAATCACTCACTTTTTCAATTTCTATAATACATGCATCCCAGGTATCCCTTATGAACCAAAAAAAAGGACTTTAAAGGACCAATAAAAGGACCCTACCAAAATAAAACTGGACCTACCGGAATATCTTCTACTGTGTTTTTCACATTTGCTTCAGCTCTTCTCGTTTGTTGACAAGTTCCTTCTCTAAGAGGGTCACAGTTTCTTGTTTATTTTTTGGAAGAACTACAAAAGTTCATTGGCTTGTCCTAAGAGCCTCAAGCTGCTTTGCTGCTGGGCTTTGAGGCATAGTGCATCAGCTTCAAACAACAACTGTTGGCATCCTTTTCAGTGGCTGTCTTTCTCCTCTTGAGGGTGTGGATCTCTTCTCACCACACACACTCATGCAAGCACCCACGCACACTCACACGCACCAGACCTGTTTACCCCCTCACTTCACCTTTCAGTGGTCTAGGCGACCCAAGTCATAGTTTTTGGAGCTCAACTGTCAGTAGTCAGAGCCACTGCATATTCTGGATCCACCAACTATCCCTTTCAGTTTCCCCCTTCCCCTTATCTGTTGTCCTATCCCTTACCCTTCCACCACTGCACTGCCCAGCAACTAAACTAGCATGGGTGTCGGGTTTCACACACCCGGCAGGCCTTTCACACTTATTAGTCATGATGGTTGCCTTGCTCTGTAGTGTGTGTGCGTGTGTGTGGTGTGTGTGTGTGTTGTGTGTGAGTGAGCGTGTGTGTGTGTGTGTGTGTGGTGGTGTGTGTGTGTGTGTGTGTGTGTGTGTGAGTGAGCGTGTGTGTGTGTTTGTGTGTGTGTGTGTGTGTGTGTGAAAGGGATGTGTGTGTGTGTGTGTGTGTGTGTGTGTGTGTGTGGTGTGTGTGTGTGTGTATGTGGAGTGAGTGTGTGTTGTGTGTGTGTGTGTGTGTGTGTGTGTGAATGAGTGAGCAAGTGTGTGTGTGTGTGTGTGTGTGTGTGTGTGTGTGTGTGAGTGAGTGAGCGAGCAAGTGTGTGTGTGGTGTGTGTGTGAGTGAGCGAGCAAGTGTGTGTGTTGTGGTGTGTGTGTGTGTGTGTGTTGGTGTGTGGAGTGAAAGGGATGGAACCAGCATGCATGTCTGACAGAAGGGGGCATAATCAGAACAAGCTTACCTACTCTGTTTATTTCCCTTGCTTGGGCTGTCACTATCGACCTTTCTTTTTTTTGGTCCCCCTCCCTCCCCTCACCTCCCCCCCCTCCACGGTTCGAGATTGTATGACCATAGGACCAAATTAACAGACCATTTCCGTGGAAACTATTCATGATTCTGTAGAGGTACACAGGTCTGACACACCACACACACAGGTCTTTATCTGACATGCTTGGAGTGGACGCTGAAACATGTGTCGGTTCAGGTTGTCGAGTTGGCTGTGAATCATCATGACTCTGAGGCTGCGTTGAACCACCAGCGAAAAAAATCAGCAACACTGCATCTACTGTCACTCTGATGCTGTTTCTCTTTCCTCTGATGCTTCACACTTTTTGCGTGTTGTTTTAGCATGGATTCTCCACTGAGGCGATGTTTATGGAGCAATCGCAAAACGCACAGCACCCTACATGTTTGTCGCTCAGAACTTTCCGCACCCAGTCCTTGTAATCCTTGTCTCTCAGCCACGATCTTGAAAAGAACATTTGCTCGGCATTGTGGACAAAAACTGGCTCAAAATTTTCAGCAGGTAAACACGTGTGAACGATGCAAGATGGCGCCTGGAAGTATCGTCAAATCTCGAACGCGAGAGTTGCGAGGAAACTGGCTGCGAGAAGCATCGTCTGCTTGCGCGACCCGACAGAAATGCCGATCTTTTGATTTCATACCTGAAGTTCTTTTCTTCTTTTCCGCAACCGAAAATATTCTTTTGTATCGCAAAATTAAAAGACTTTAACTGACCAAATTGCATTTTAAAGGCCCTTGACAAAATATTAAAGGACTTCTTGGTCAAATTAAAGTACTTTAAAGGCCTTTTCTGAAAAATTCTAAATATAAGGACTTTAAAGGACTTCAAAGGACCCTACGACCCATGTAATATCAAAACTGATGTACAGAGAAAGAGAGACGACACATTGCCAAGTGAACCAGCTAGAGCTTTGCCGCACGCAACCCACGCACCTGCCCACAACTACCCGAAATGGAGAAAACGGTGCAGTATATATTACAGTGGTGCCACACCTGCCCAGGAAGGCTCCAGGACAAATGATAGCGACTAGAAATGTCCATCATCAATTCTTACCTCATTCTGTAGTTTTTCCCTGTCTGCCATCTAAACTGTCTTACTGCATTGATGGTAACTAAAGAAATAACTTCAAAATACAAACTCACACAGTCACACACATCACAACTCACATCACACAAAGGGAGGACTGACAC
>CM031601.1:93713648-93777079 GCA_018398815.1 Conus ventricosus | reverse complement strand
TCCCAGAACTGAATTAAAGGTTTTAAAATATTATCACTAGCGGAATCCCATATTGTTGAGGCATAGTTTATGTAAGATTTTCACATAGGCATGAAAGAACAACTTAGGGCTACGTTGATCTAAAAAGTGTTTTATTCTGGAAAGCTGGTAAATCTTTCTGGACACATTTTTACATACTAACGCAATATGATTCGACCATAACAGATTGTTATCAATAATAACTCCTAGGATCTTATGTGATCAACTTCCTCGAGATTTTCGCCATTAATACAAAGGTAATGATTGCTACAAGAAAGATTTGACGTTTTTGCCTGGTAGTAATTAATAAGTATTTAGTTTTTTGGGTGGAGTCGCATATGATTGAGTTAAGACCATTCAGATATCTTGTTGATACTTTCTTGTAAGGAGATAAAATGTTATCTAATCGATCGTGACAGGTGTGGATAGTGGTATCATCGGCAAACATCTCACATAAAGTTGTAAAAACAGAGGTAGATCATTTATATAACAGAAAATAGTATTGGCCCAAGGACTGAGCCTTGAGGGACGCCGTACTTAACAGTAAATGAAGAATTTGATCTATTTACCGAAACACACTGTTTCCTGTCTGAGAGAAATGAAGATAGAAGTTCCAAAGCGTTGTCAGTTAGGCCATAGATCTTTAATTTCTCAAGTAGAAGACTGTGGTCGACGACATCAAATGCTTTCATAAAGTCTACTACTAGAACACCTGTGATTTTATTATTGTTTATGTCAGTAAGCCACTGGTCAACAAGACTAGTTAATGCTGTGTGACAAGAGAGAGAGAGAGAGAGAGAGAGAGAGAGAGAGAGAGAGAGAGAGTATCCCCATCCCTTCTCTGTGTGTGTGTGTGTGTGTGTGTGTGTGTGTGTGTGTGTGAGTGTGTGTGTGTGTGTGTGTGTGTGTGTGTGTTGTGTGTGTGTGTGTGTGTGTGTTCATGTGCCGACTATGCCTATGTGCCTAAAAATGACAACAGCAACAAAAACAAAATGAAAGCTAACGGTATTGAAGGAGTCGATCTGAATCTGTTCAGAGAGAACCCCCCCCCCCCCCCTCCATCCACCCCACATCACCGTGGTCCGTCACTCTACACACACACACACGCACGCACGCACGCACGCACGCACGCGTGCGCGCCGCCACCTTCGCCTAAAACATTGACGGAGTCGGTCGCTCTGGGACTGGCCCAAGAAAAGTCCCCTTCCCCAACACTACCCTCTGATTACTCGTTTGTCATGAACAGTTGGACCTACAACAGACCGAATTCGATGCTAAAAATATTGACAGACATGTCATTGGCCCGATCCAGACAGATTTCCCCCATTAACAGTAAACATTATGCTAAAAATAATGCTGGAGTTTTTCTAGTGATTTCCCCTGAGGACCGTCACTTCTCCCCCCTCCTCCCCCTCCCCTCCAAATAACATTTATTTCCAGAAAATAACCTTGGCAACAAATATTGTTCTGGACTTCCCCTCTGCATCTCCAACTCTGCTTCCAATCCGTCATCTCAAAAAACAAACAAACAAAAACAATGTATTTCCAAAAGAAGAAAAAATGATACTGAAATTATTGATTTGTGTGGTTATTAAGCTTGATCCCACCAAACTTCCCTAAATAATAAAATTGATGGTAAAAATCTTGTTCGAGTCGTTCTGGGACTTAAGACCATTCCTCCCCCCCCCCCCCCCCCCCCCAATTCCTCCTCCGATGTCCCATCGTCCCTACTCTCAACGCAACTCTTCTGACAGAAGTATTCAGTGAAAAGAGGCAATATGATGTAGGCTTGAAAAAAAAAGAGAAAATGATGGAACATGGAGCTACAAGTCACAAGAACCCCCCCCCCCCCCCCCCTCTCTTCCCCTGAAGCCCTATTCTTTCAATGCCTCAAACTCTTAAAACATTGATGTGTCGCTCACAGGCTAACCAAAGACGACAGTTCGAAATCCCATCCTTACTACTCACTGAGCCCATGGCGCGAAATGACGCATATTTCGGGAACTGTGGGACTGCTAGTAACTCCTTTCAGAGCCCTATACCGCCTATTATCGCATCTCAAACAACATGTGATTCGAAAAAACAACAAAAAAACTGCGTGGAACTCAACTCATGTTATGAGAGCTATTCTGGGACACACGTACACAAGCGCGCGCGCGCGTTCTCTCGAAGTGCTCTCACTTCTAGTTCCAATCCCAACTACATCAATGTTCTTGGGAAATTGTATTTCTGAGACGAAAAATAAATTAAAACCATCCATCTGAACTAACAAAATAATCAACAACTGGACGCCAAAAGTATGCATAAAGTCGTACTAGGACTGACCAGAAGACACCCCCCCCCCCTTCCCAAAATAACCCCCTTCCCCCTCTTCCTGCGTTATCCTTTTACCCTCTCCTCCTTCTCCAAATAACATTTGTTTCTGAATAATGAACAACTTGACTCTACACACGTTGGTGGAGTCATTCTGTATTGACTCAAGATATCCCTTAATCCCTCCTCTACACACACACACACACACACACACACACACACACACACACACACACACACACACCACACACACACACACACACACACACACTCTTTTTTCAAACATTTCTCCTAAACTTTGTTGCTTAACACCAATAATCTTACCACACCGTTTCACGATCTTTTCCAGCAAGCATTTGTTTTTCACATTTAATCCACCATACCACACTAAAAATGAAAAGTGATCACAGATTCAATATTGCTTCTGTAGAATGCTTTAAAACGTTACAGTTCACTCCAAGGTATCTCAATTTCTGTAAGCAATACACTCTTGACTGACATTTTTTATACACAGAGAGAGAATTAGAAGTGAATGTAAGTTTGTCATCGATAACAAAACCTAAGTACTTATATTCAGTCACCCTTCAACCTTGCTACCTGAGATCAGTAAATCTGGAATAGGATCAGCATTTCTTCGGAAGTCAATGATCAGCTCCTTTGTTTTCTGGACATTAAGATCAAGGAAATTGGTGTCACACCACTGTGTAAAACTGTTCACAATTTCATTAAAAGCTCTATCTGAGTTAGAGAGATCTGTGACTGCAGTATCACCAGAGAATTTGATGATAAGGCTGTCATTATTACCTCTGCAGTCATTAGTGTAGAGAGTAAACAGACAAGGAGAAAGAACTGTACTTTGGGGAGCACCCGTTGATGTATAAGAAACGGATGAAACAGAGTTATGAAAGCGAACCCACGGGGGCGATTTACCAGAAAATCGATAATCCAGAGAATGAGATAAGAGGAGATGCCAAGTTGCTTTAGTTTACTGGCCAAAAGATGGGCTGAATAGTGTTGAAGGCAGAGGAAAGTCAACAAACAGAATACGATGCGAACGACTGGGCTTTTCTAAGTGTGTAAAAACATGATGGAGAAGTAAAAGTGTGGCGTCTTCAGTGCCTCTTTTGTGTTATATGCAAACTGTAGGGAATCAAGCTGATCTCGAGTCTGCACTAACAGTCTTTTAATAAGAATCCGTTCAAAACATTTCATAAGAAATAGACGTTAAGCAACAGGTCGATAATCGGATAGAGTTTGGGACTGCGTTTTTTGGTACAGGACATATCCCGACGTTTCCAAATCACAGGGACAATGTGTTGTTGCTGGGGGGGGGGGGGGGGGGGGGGATGACATGAGGTCACAAATATGCCAGAGACTTCTGGGCTAACCGAAAAGAACCCCCAAACTCTTTAATCATTTCGGGGGTGGGGTCTGCATGGGGGTGGGGTGGGGCGGAGGAGAGACGGTGGGCGGGGTAAGAGACATTTGAAAATATGTATGGAGTCAGTTTGAGCGAGTCCAAAGACTCCTTGAAATATAAACCCACTTCTCATCTTGCTAGCGTAATACCCCCCACCCCCCCCCCCCCCCCCCCCCCCCCCAATCACATGCTTTTATTCAAAATATTCATTAGAAAAGAGGTTGTAGTTAGGACGGATAAAGTCAACAACACTCCGAGAACTGGTGACCTACTCGTTTTTGAGTGAACCGGTGTTTTAGGAAGAAGAAGAAGAAGAAAACGGCGCTTCATGTCGTTCACAACACATACGTATTTATCTTGTTTCGGATATCCATTTATGTGTGTCAGTGTGAGCGACTGAGTATGTGTGTGTGTTGTTGTTCTTCAATTTAACGTCTTCCCACTTAAAGTGATTACGGACGAATGGTGTAATACTGGTGTGTGTGTGTGTGTGTGTGTGTGTTGCGTGCGTGCGTGCGTGCGTGCGTGCGTGTGTGTGTGTGGTGTGTGTGTGTGTAAGTAAGCAGCCTAAGTAAGTAATTTCTTTTTGTAAATTAGGAGTTGTTGAAAGTTAAAGAAATTCCTACTGGACTGCGTAATAGCCTAGATGTCGGCATGACGAACGAAGAAAAGCATAATTGTTTCACATTTTAGATAATGTCAGTGGAGTCGATCTATCGTGTGAAATATTAGTACAGCCTTTCGCACTATATTCTGTGCTGTTGGACAACCTAGGACGTACACTAAGAGTTTCCCCCGCACACACATGTAACATTTGTGCTGTATTTGGTTCGAAGTGAATTAACGCATCCTATGAATTAAACCTACTAGGCCTACACCTCTCTAGATATCGGACTTCGAATTTGTCTGATTGAGTCTTGGGGTGGATGTCAGGATTTGGTTGTATAGGCTACAATTGTGATAATTTTGACTATCTCTGTGTGTGTGCTCTATCAGACTCGGGAACAGTCGGAAAGACCCTAATGCACTCAATGACCTGTCACACAGAACGTTGACTTTTGACTGTTTGAAGGCAACAAAACACGCTTAGCCTACTGCAGCAGACGATCGTGTGGCTGGCGGGAAGGATTATGATTGGATATATTATGGTTTGGATTTTGTATAGTTAACAGTCGCATCTTTTCTACGTGCCATAAAATCTTGCAATGCTTCAAAGGTAAGCCTGCTAACTTTCAAGACGTATTTGATCTGAAAAGTACAGGACTGACGTTTATCAACTGCTGAAAGAAAGTGATTGAAGTCCTCCTTTCATCCATGTTTTTATGGTGAAAGCTATGTACGCATGCGTAGAAAATTGGCGCCACTTCAGGCGGATTTTCTGCGATCGAGCGAAGGCTGTCATTTGTTTTTGATTACAGGATCTGAATAAAACGTTAGATCAAAATTCATCATGTATGTGATAAAAAGAGGTGAGTAAAGATCACGATTGCTGTAGGTGTTTTGCAAAGTGAAGTTTCTTATAGTAACGTTTGGCTGATTTAATCTTAGATTTTAAGAGAATGATCAGAATCGGAATAGACGAACGAAAGACAAAGGAGTCTCGAGTTTTATAATTTACTAACAGTTCAGATAGAGCAGAGGCTTGATACAAAGTTTTGAAATAAGTCGATGACTGGTCGTTGGTTAAATTGTGCTGCATTGTTTTAATTTTTTTTAATAAGGTAGCCTACTTTGGTAGGCATAGGGCTAACGAGAATGACGATGAATCCGAATGCCGTTGCTGTCACAAGTGTTAATTTGTGTGTGGACTCGTTTGATCTAGTGGTCAGGTTCCAACCTGTTCGTGCAGTCAAAAGACTGAAAAGCAGCAGCGAAAAAAACAGCAGTAGCAGCGAAATATCAGCTTTAGAGATAGGCCTAGTTTGATAGTTTTTTTCAATTGAATTATTTTCTTTCTTTCTTGAAAGAGTAGCGGGGAAACAGCAGTTTTACTCTTCTTCTTCTTCTTGATATAATGCCCACAATCATCAAGTTGATTATTTTGGCATATTAACAACAACTGGGTCTGCACAGCGGGAGGGAGAATAGGGAGGGGGGGGGGGGGGGGGGAGAGGGGATGTCTAATGGGGGAGGGGAGAGGGGAGGGTGAAGAGGGGATCAGTGAACTCTTGACTCTTTTACGTACAGCTCCTTATCAAAAGAAATATTGATCGATCATTCTCTTACTTTCTCATCTTCGTCCAACTAGGCTAGACTGACACATGGCAGGGAACCCAGTCCTACTCACACCCAACCTGGCTTCTTCACCAGGCGACTTTTTCATCATAGTCGTGTGGCACAAAATCAAATTCATGATCCTTGAATCAGTTTATAACTTTTATACTAGTTATATGTCCAGCCATGCATGGTGAGTAGGAATGAAAGATGAGAAACAGGAGTGGAGAAAAGAAGAGCTAAACAATCAAACCAAACAAAATAAACAGGTCAAGAAATACTTGCTCCTTTTCAGATCCCCATTTAGACCAGTTAGTTACTGTAGCAGGGAATAATCCTGCATGGCACAGCTCTGACCTGTAAAAAAAAATACATGTAGGCCTACTTGTAACTTGAGAGGTGACCCAAATACAAACTGAAAGAGCAGGGGAGAGCTTGTTGAGTGCCAAGCTGGAGGCCTCAGCAACAGAAGCTGGAAGGAACTTCCAAGTTCATTTGACTCGGGAGAGAAGATACTGAATTTGTTACAAACATATTCTTTTGGTGATGTTTAGCATGATTTCAGCAAGTTGTATCTATAGGAACTGAAAAAAATGAATTGTTGAGGCTTGATGTAGTCCAGGCTGTTGTTAATGATTTTTTTTTTTTTTTTTTTGCTGTCCCAACCTCTGCGCTACCTCAGAGGCAGTGCACCCACGCCGCTCATTCCGATACCCCATCCACAGCCATAGCCCGGCTGCCCCCGCCGCAGCCCCGGCACCAGCAATCCACAGGGAGCAGTCAATGTCAAGTCGTCAAGAGGCAACCCACCGGAGGAGACACTGCACTGCTGCCGAGTCACTTCGGTGGTGTTCAGTGGCGCCTGTTCTGATCTAACATACGCAGGACACCACCTACTAAGCCCCCTACTAACGACAATAACTGCTTAGTCGCGGAGCCGGCGTGAGTGAGCTCTCCCTCCGGAGGGCGCCACCACATCCGTCCAACGACAGCCCCCATTGACTCGCCGATACCGGTGACCGACGGAAGCAAACCAAGGCCACAGACGCGGAGAGGACATCGAAATTGAGGTCACCATGAGAGCAGGGCATGAAGGGCCACAGAATTTGAGACATTTTTTTTTTTTATGCTGATCAATGGGAATGAGGATGATTAAGATGGTGCTACGGATTTCCATTTCGGTCTGAGACTACATGACAGGGCTGTACTCTACGCTTCCTTTCATAATATATCCTGGCGTCAACCAGGCCCGAGAGATACAGGCACCTGTAGTGTTGGTCATGAAATTTGAGCAACACTCTCAGAAACACATCCATTAAGTGGATGAAACTCGACTGTGTGGTCCCAGTCTTCCCAACTGAGTCCACAGCAAACTCAACTCTGGGTAGGAGCCGGTCGGGGCAGAAAAAACCCACATGACTCTGATGGGATTCGAACCACGACCTCCCAGCCGGGAGTCCGCGACGCTAACCACTTCGCCACGGCGGCTGGTTGTTGTTAATGATTTTGAACTCGCCTGTTTTGCCCTTAAATTGTACAAGAATGTCCAGGTGCAAAGTCATGTTGGTACTGAGAAAACTAGTTGTTTTCAGTCATACTCGTGGTTTATAATTGCATCTCTGGGAAAACAAGTGCAGGCTTAATAATTCTTCCATTGTTATAGTATGAACTTAAAAAAAAAAAAATGGGGGGTTGAACTTGAAGATGAAGAAAGTGGGAACATTAAAATTAAGGAAATGTGTTATTTTTATAAATAGGAAAACTGAGAGAACCATCATAATCCCTCTCAAAGGCAGATCTACTTATATTGTCTGCTCCTAGGCCTTTCGTCTGCTGGATCAGACTCATCACCAAGGGTTCAAAAAAGAATCCAACAGCACCCCCAAAGGAGCCAGCGAAGGGCAGTAGAATGATACAAAACGAAAGTGTGGAGAGGGGGGGGGGGGGGGGGGGGGGGGAATTATATTATAGATGTATGATTTAAAAAAAAAATTTATTTACCTACTATGACCTTCCTTTAGTAATACCACCCAGTTTTCTGGGTGGAAGAAGAATATTGTCTGCCTTGGTTAGTAAATATGTTTCTCTGATATAACCAATATGCTTCCTCTGATATTGTTTTTGCACATGGCTCCAGTACACCTAGCTGAGATCGGTTCTGATAATAAAGTTGCAAAAATTATATAAAATATGAGTTTTCTGTTTCATTCTTGTCCTAAAAAAACACCATGATTATCACTCTTTCCAAACAGGGATGTGTTGTTATGTATCTAATATTAAATCTTCAGTGCTTTCAAGCACCAAGTGAAGATTGTGCATGGGCCTATGCCTTGTGCATAGGTCATTAGGTGTATGCCCTTCTGATTATTTAATGGAATTGCCTCCACACTGAATGAAATGCGTCTTAATGCTGCAACTGTTTCAGCAAAATCATTGTCTTTGTTTGAGCAGCCTGTTGTCCAATCTACTAGTTGGAAGTTAAAGTCTTTGATGATACCAAGAAGGGCAAGTCAACACAAAAAAAAAAACACTTCTCCAGATGGCTTTTGCAGAGATTTCATGACTGGTGAGTTGATTTTAACGTGGTGACAGCCCTGATGTGGCCCTCTGCGGTCGGCTGGGCTATAAGCAACATTATCTTATCTTATCTTATCTTGCAGAGATTTCAGAATTTTTTCACTACACACACGCACACACACACACACGCGCGCGCACGCAAAGGAACCAGGAAAATATTTTTGATGTTGTATGAATCTCATAACGAGTTGCACCGTTGCAATTAACATGTTTGCACAAAGCAGAAACCCGACTGCTCAAGTTAAGATTAGCATTGTTCCAGTCCAGCCAGACATAATAGTGAAGGTAAAATGAGTCTTTGGCTTCCTGAGAAATAGCCGCCGAATTTAATTGCCATTGGCTTTTCAAGAGGAGCAGCCAATGCAAGACAGAGAGAGAGCCTGTGCTTGGCATATTGGGAGTCGAGACTGGAAATGGTTGTCTGCTCTGAATGTCTTTCTGATGGCCGGTGCTCTGGCATAGGGATCCTAACATGTGTTTAGGAAGAGGGGTGGGGGGGGGGGGGGGGGGGGGGGAGATGTGTCAAAATTTTCTGTAACCTGATCAGGCAAGCTCAGCATGAACTTAAGTTGCGTGACACAGCAGTGCACTTTCCAGGCAGTGAAGGATGGATGGCTAATGCTCAGCTGACAAGGCTAGTTTCCAGGCAGTGAAGGATGGATGGCTAATGCTCAGCCTGACAAGGCTAGTTTCCAGCGACGTTTGGACGACCCGATGCAGATCTTTTAAAAATATTATTTCAAGCTTTACACTGGCATTGATTTATTGAACATTTCATGTTGACTGGACCTTACAGGTGACCCTGGCTGTCTTGGACTCTTTTGACGACTTGTTGACTATGTCACATAATGTGTATTACGGAGTTTGTCCCTGACAATGTTCAGGGGGATAAACATGGGATAATGCAGAACTCTTTTTGGTTTCTTTTTGAATTTTTAGGTTGGTAGACTTGACATACCTATTGTAAGTTGCAAGCTTGGTTGGTTGGTCTTTTTTTTTTTTTCTTTCAAAGTGACTGGCTGACAGTAGATTTTACTTGTCATGTGAAATCTTTGCTTTCTTGTTTCAGATGGCCGTCATGAGGAAGTGCACTTTGACAAGATCACATCCAGGATTGAAAAGCTGTGCTATGGACTTCACAAAGAATTTGTTCAGCCAGTGTGTAAACCAGTCCTGTTAAATCTAACTTGTTTAAGAAGTTTCTGAATTAGAAAAAAGAAAAAGTTGTTAGGTGGAACATGTGTTACATTTAGTAAGATTAAAAACACAAAAATTGAAAAGAATGAAAGTAATGTAATAGAAAATATTGAAAGGGTGATTTTTGGTTCAGTACTTGAAGAAATAAGAAATGTGATTAGTCTTGTTTGCTGTTGCTCTTAACTAACTCAGTGAAATGGAAAAGAATTACCATTGGATCTGAAACAGTTTTCAAATGCTGGCTTGCTTCTGTAAAATGAATGTTAGCAGTAGGATATCTGCAGATTTTGAGAAGTCGGTTTTATGCTGCAAGATTTATACACAGCAACTAGGACACCTGCAGACTGTATCGTTGGCTAGATTTCGAGAACTCGGTTTTATGGTGCATGATTATACATAGCAAGCATCTTTACTACTTGTGCCAAACTTCTACTTCTTTACAACTACTACTAGTACTACTTCTGTCAAATGCATTAATTTTTTAACTATGTTTGTTAGTCTTTAGGGAAAAAAAATGTCGGATGCCAAGATAGAACTAAAAGAGAAAATAATAGAATTATTTGAGTACTACAATTGTACGTTCATAGTACATTTTGATTGTACATTTTGTACTATTACTGATGGCAGTATCACCGCAAGAAAGGTGACCAAACAGTAGTCATGATCTTTAGGGGCCTGCCAATGTGTCGGCAAACACATGCATGCATGCATGCACACACATGCAAGCACGCACGTGCACACACACACACACACACATACAAACACACACGCGTTCACACACACGCGCGCGTGCTCACACACACATGTATACACACACACACAAGTTGCTTGTTTTAAGGAAGTCATTCTGTTGTATGTATGCTCATAGACAACAGAATTCCCATTACTTTGACTTCAACCATTATAAACAAACTGGTCCTTAAAAATTCGTTTACTAAAGAAAAATGTTCATAGCAAGTTAAATGACTGACAATATTAAACACACAATGGAATGCAACATACGAAGATTTGTGTGAATGTGCCACCACTCTGATCTGCATTTCAGGGTTCTGACAGTCCTGGAAAAGTAATAGAAAACTCATTTCCAGGGCTGGAAAAGTCAGTTTTGTTTGAAATTCCCAGAATCTTTCATATTCATAGACTGATTTTTTTTTTCTTCAAGAGAAAATATCTTGCTATGAAGATTCGAAAATGATGCTGAAGATAATTCAGTTCATGGGCTGGAAGAGAAGCGGAGGATCTGCCCTCCTGAGCATGTGCTTGAATTACCATATTATGTCTTATTCGTGTGTATGTGTGTGTTAGCACTTTATATTTGTAGAGCAGGTAATTAGCTCATGGATGGTTGCTTGCATAATGTGGTCTTGTAAAATGATAGGATCTGGAAAAGATCTGATAATTGTGTGTATTTTATTTCATGTCATTTTTTTAATGTTTTTATTATTTTTTGGCCAGACTTTTGGGAACCTGGCATTTGGAGACAAGAGTCGGGTGCTTTAAGTGTATTCCTTTCTAATGACTGTTCTGGGGACGATTTGGAGATAGGTTTGATATATTGGTAGATTATTGCCCTGTTCCTTGTCAGAAAACGGTAACATGGCACTTTAACAAAAACTTCTTTACAGCCTGCCATCACGTTGAAGGTGATCAATGGTCTGTATCCGGGTGTGACGACTGTGGAGTTAGATAATCTTGCCGCGGAAACTGCTGCCACCATGACCACCAAACACCCTGACTACGCTGTTTTGGCTGCTCGAATCGCTGTGTCCAACCTTCATAAGGAGACCAAGAAAGTGTTCAGCGGTCAGTACGAACTGTGTATCATGGAGGCTGTGAGTTGTTATTGAAAATAGATCTGAATTTTTGTGTGCACAGTTTTGGAGATATTGTTTCTTCGGAATCATGGATGGAAAGGGGATGAAGCAGCTGTTTTCAGACCTGCTTACCTGTACGATTTCACCATATTTTGTACACACATTTGGCCAAAATAAGAGGAACTGAAAGAAATACGTCAAACAAAATTCTGCAGTCAAAGTTCTTGATCGGTAATTGAACATGGGTAAGACATTAAAAAAAAAAAAAAAGTAAAATAGTTGCGGCAGAGGCTTTGACCAAGAGCGACAATCTTGTTAACTTCTGTTAGTCGGTGCAAGATCGTGAGGTTCTCTTACTGGTAAGAATCGTTTGCAATGTGATGGCAGGTGGAAACTAATGAAGGACCGTCCTTCTCCCACTGTTTTACAGAAATGTGGAATTGTGTGCACACTCTTTGCAGAAAATACGCTTATTTTCATTGGAAAGTACACCAAAAGCAGATTTAGTCTGAACGGTCTGTGTTTTACTTCCACCCTGTGTCATTCATTAACATCTGCAAATGTACCTGAACTGTGAAGTCAGCAGGTGTCTTGGATTGCCTTACTGGTGTGCAACCAATAGGACGTCTGCTGTGTGTCTAATCTGGTTATGAACAAGGTGCGTCTGTTTTTCTTTTTTTTTCTTTTTCTTTTTTAGCTTTGTGAAGTTAAGTGTTTTTATCCTCTCTTTCCTTTTTCTTTTCTTGAAGTCTGTCTCTGAAGATAATTACATATTTTGAACTTGAAAGTGATTTAGAAATGAATTCGAGTCTATAAGTAGAAATCATACCTGTATAAGCATATATTAGAAATGTTTTCAAACAAAGCTGCGATTTCATTCCAGTTCGTAGTCCTTCGAATGAGACTATAAACCGAGGTTCCGTGTGTGAACGCACGCATAACTCTTGCACACACGTAAAAATCCCATCATCAACTTTCGGAAGAGAAGGCCAGTTTGGCCGTTGGTATGGATTGACACGTGACACATAGAATGCACCTCCCGAAGATGGAGTATGGCTGCCTTAATGGCGGGATAAAAAAGGGTCATACACACAAAACTCCACTGCCTGGCTATACAGGGAGTGTCCGCAGGGTATCAGCCTGCGTACGCAGAAGAAAAAAAAGAAAGAAGAAGAAAATTCCAGTTCGTAATTGCTGCAATTCTTTAATGACTGCTAACTTGATTGACCAGTTATACAAGTTTGTGAAAATCAGGCAGCCAACTCCTTCCCCCCCCCACCCCCCGTGTTAATTTCTAAGGCGATTTCACCAGAAATTGTTGTTCATCCATCTCTGTAGTGATATCAGTGACAAGACGTAAAGTGTATTGTGTACACAGGATGTCATTAGATGAGAGTAAATTTCCCAAGGAAGTATGTTGTTAGGCACCTTAACAAGCCCTGGCTCCATGGCAAGCTGTTGTCGACACTGCCATATGGGGATTAAAATTGGTCACCGGGACTCACTTGTGTAGTCCGTTTTGAACTGTGAAGTTTTATACTTAGTATTGGTGGATGAGATGAAATGATAATTAGATAATCTGTGTGTGAGTTAGTGAAGCTTCAAATTCAAATTGCTTGTGAAAAATAGAAATAATCGGAAAGCTTTTGAACATCCCAGACCTAAACCTTTCATATTTTGTGACGGTTGCTTGAATTTTGATAAGATTTTAAAACGTTTTTTAACATTTGTGCATTGAACATAGATTGATTGTGAATGTGATGTCATTGTCTCACCCAAGAAAGATTTTTAAATATTAACTTGTTTTCAATTCATGTTCCATTACTTCAGTGTTTGTAATCTTGACAAAACACTGGTCTTCCAAATATAAAAGAAATTTCCCCTTTACGCAGTAGTTTTTTCTCTCTCTTTTTATTTTTTTTTAATTTTTCCTAATAAATTTGAAATCTGCAGTTTTTCTTTTCTATCTTGCTTATATGCAAAAAAGTACATTCCTATTGCACTAGTCTGAGCTGGAATAAATGACTTTTTAAATTTTTATGTTACAGAGGTTATGAACTGATCTCTACAACGGGATCAACCCGAAAAACTGGTGGTCATTCGCCATGATCTCAAAGAAAACTTTTGACATCATAAATGAAACATGAAGCGGTAAGGTTTTGATTGTGTTCATGCAAGTACTATTCCATCTCAGTTACGTCCCGGGGTGGCAGGTGAGCTGTGTTTCTCTGTTCTGTCTCCTCTACTGTATTTGTGATCATGTTTTTCCATGTGTTTGGTCTTGCTGTTATTTATTCTGTTCGTTATATCTACTGCAATCTTTTTGCCAACATCTAATGCTTCAGTTTGATTTACATAATTTTTTTCTCTTTATTTTTTTTTTTTTTGTTTTCCAGAGATTGAACTCGGCCATTTTGTACGACAGAGATTACGCTACAATTATTTTGTTTTAGGTATGTCAGTCCTCCCTTTGTGTGTGTCAGTCCTCCCTTTGTGTGTGTCGTCCTCCTTTGTGTGTGTCAGTCCTCCCTTTGTGTGTGTCAGTCCTCCTTTGTGTGTGTCAGTCCTCCCTTTGTGTGTTGTGTGTGTGTGTGTGTGTGGATTCAAGGTATGTCAGTCCTCCCTTTGTGTGATGGTGAGTGTGTGTGGATTCAAGGTATGTCAGTCCTCCTTTGTGTGTAGTGTGAGTGTGTGTGGATTCAAGGTATGTGACAGTCAGTCCTCCCCTTTTTGTGTAGTGTGAGTGTGTGTGGATTCAAGGTATGTCAGTCCTCCCTTTGTGTGTAGTGTGAGTGTGTGTGTGGATTCAAGGTATGTGACAGTCAGTCTCCCTTTGTGTGTAGTGTGAGTGTGTGTGGATTCAAGGTATGTCAGTCCCCCCTTTGTGTGTAGTGTGTGTGTGTGGGATTAAGGTATGTGACAGTTTAGTCCTCCCTTTGTGTGTAGTGTGTGTGTGTGTGGATTCAAGTTTTGTCAGTCCTCCCTTTGTGTGTGTGTGAGTGTGTGTGGATTCAAGGTATGTGACAGTCAGTCCTCCCTTTGTGTGTATGTGTGAGTGTGTGTGTGGATTCAAGGTATGTCAGTCCTCCCTTTGTGTGTAGTGTGAGTGTGTGTGGATTCAAGGTATGTGACAGTCAGTCCTCCCTTTGTGTGTAGTGTGGGGTGTGTGTGGATTAAGGTATGTCAGTCCTCCCTTTGTGTGTAGTGTGTGTGTGTGGATTCAAGGTATGTGACAGTCAGTCCTCCCTTTGTGTGTAGTGTGAGTGTGTGTGGATTCAAGGTATGTCAGTCCTCCCTTTTGTGTAGTGTGTGTGTGTGTGGATTCAAGGTATGTCAGTCCTCCCTTTGTGTGTAGTGTGGGTGGTGTGAGTTTGTATGTTTTTAAGTTATTTCTTTAGTTACCATCAATGCAGTAAGACAGTTTAGATGGCAGACAGGGAAAAACTACAGAATGAGGTAAGAATTGATGATGGACATTTCTAGTCGCTATCATTTGTCCCGGAGCCTTCCTGGGCAGGTGTGGCACCACTAATATATACTGCACCTTTTTCTCCATTTCGGGTAGTTGTGGGCAGGTGCGTGGGTTGCGTGCGGCAAAGCTCTAGTGGGTTTACTTTGGCAATGTGTGCCTCCATCTCTTTCTCTGTACATCAGTTTGATATTATAGAAATTGAAAAAGTGAGTGATTATTTTTATTGTTAGCAAGATGTATTTATACCCTGGCCATTGGACCATAGATATATGCGACATTCTGAGGAATTTCTCAGAAGTTTTATAGCATCTTGCTTGACTCTTATGTTTTGTTACACATGTATTAGAATGTATTTTTCTGAAAGGTAAACAACAGGACAGTCAATAATTGGTTTTATGTGGGTCAGTGTTAATGCTTACACTTCTTTCTTTCTGCGTACGCAGGCTGATACTCCTGCGGACACTGCCTGTATACACAGGCAGTGGAGTTTTTGTGTGTATGACCGTTTTTTATCCCGCCATTAAGGCAGCCATACTCCATCTTCGGGGAAGGTGCATGCTATGTGTAACGTGTCATCCATACCAACGGCCAAACTTCTCTTCCGAAAGTTGGTGATGGGATTTTACGTGTGTGCAAGATGTTATGCATGCGTTCACACACGGAACCTCGGTTTATAGTCTCATTCGAAGGACTGTATGGGAAATGGAGTCAGAACCAATGTTAACTCCGAGGGAAAAATCCCCCTGTACCGAAACGCCCGGCGGAGGTTCGAACCCGCAACCCCAGGATCACCAAGATTACGAGTCAGGCGCTCTACGAACTGAGCTATTCCGGCTCCCAATGCTTACACTGTTTTCAGTGGTGACTTGTATGCATTTTTATGAATAATCAGAATAGTATTTTCCCCCTATCTTACTAATAAGGGATGCAACATTGCATGCGATATGAGAAATGTTCAAAATAATTTCTTTATTGGTAGCCTGATGAGGTTTTGAGATCACTACTTTCAATGTAGCAGCTGTCTTTATGTATACAGAATTTCATGCATCGATGAACGTTTGATTTCAGACGCTGGAAAGATCCTACCTTTTGAAAATTGATGGAAAAGGTAACTTGGCTTTGATGCTTTTGTATTGTGAAGAATACTATAATGTTGCAAAAGTGATAAGATTTTGTTAAATAGAGCATAGGATTGGAATTTCAACTGCTCAGGTGGGAATTTGCATTCATTGTTTACTGCTTAAGATGCTTTTCCTTTTTCTGTGCTCACCTTCCGCTCTTGCACCCTAGATCTTGTTCCCCCAAATAATGAATCAATCAGACCTAACTTCCTATTGTTTTGTGCTGTTCTGGGAGTGATAAAAAGCCACAGAAGAATGGATGATCAAGCATGGCACTCATGCAATAATTGGGTCGGTCACTTTGGGCACTTCATGGGGCTGAGCTAACTGGAGACTTTCCACTTCATCTGTGAAGCTGAGGAGAGGACATTAATTTTTTTTTTCTTTTTAAGGGGAAATCCAGTATATCTCTAACTCTTAATTGGCCAGGAATGGTTACAACAAATTTTTCTTTAAGAAAGAAAAGCACTGCAATTTTGTTTGTTTTTTGAACGTGGGGATGGAATTTGGTAGATATTTGAAATCTGGATACCTATGTGATTTCTGACGAAATCAGTGTCAAGAGTTGTAAGTGCTGAAGAGATTTGTGACTTTAAATGTTTCAAAGAGCGCTGACAAAAGAAAAATAGACATGGTCATTGTCCCTTTCTTTTATCTTCTGTTTGAAACATGTTTCTTGGCTAGTGAAATGTACATAATAAATTCTTTTACTAAGGTCATTAATATCACTGCTATGAAATCAGAGTGTGTTTAGTGTGGGAGGAGGGGGGGGGGGGGGGGGAGATTGTACAAGAGGTGAAATGATGGCACTGTTCATTTTTTGAGTTTCATGAAAATGCTGAAAACTTGGCGGTTGATGTGCAGTTACTTTTTTTTTCCTTGGATCTTTTTTTTTTTTTTTTTTTTGCCGGACATTTGGTTAAGGGCAGTTTGAAGATTTTTGTTTTGTTCATTTATTTTATTATTTGTTTTGTTTTGTTTTTGTAAGGATTTTTGTCATTTGTTATAAAGAAGTTTGATTTCAAGTTGTCTGGTCGTGATCTTTGTCCTTAGTGGCGGAGCGTCCTCAGCACATGTTGATGAGAGTGGCTGTTGGTATCCATGGAGAAGACCTCCCTGCCGTCATAGAGGTCAGCATCAGGTTGATGGTTAACAGTAACATTTTTTTTTCTCCTGGCATTGTTTTGAATGTTGGCTAATGTCTCTGCATTAGGATCTGTTGAGAACTTGATAGGCAATTGGCCTCCGTTCAGCAGTAATGCAGAAAAGGTATTCTGTAAGGTGCAAAATTGAGGTCTGTTGAATCAAAAGGAAAGCGTTGAAATTAAAGCTGAAGGGTTATGCATGTGTGTGAGTGCTGAAACCAGGATAGTGGAACAAGACCAGTGAACAGTGCTTGGAGTTGGGGTTCAAGATGCTGTTTGAGAGAGCCAAAGGATTGCTACAACAGAAGGTGGAAAGTGTTCAAACTCAAGTTGTAAGAGCCCAGCTTCTATGGGGACCACATTAGGACTGAAAGCAAGTTAAAACATAAAGCACCAGGATTGGAAGTCCAAATCTCAAGTGTTAAGGATCTGTGGAAGTTGTTATTAAGATGTTACACTTTATCTACTTGCCATGTGAAGAAGGATAAAATGTTACTCATCGTTATCAACTCTTTACGGAAGATAAATGAAGACGCCGCAAAGATGGAAGAAAAGAACATGCATCTACAGCCTGTACTTGTTAGCTTAGCGTGTGGCAGTGCCACAGATAAAATGCATCTACAGCCTATACTTGTTAGCTTAGCGTGTGGCAGTGCCACAGATAAAATGCATCTACAGCCTATACTTGTTAGCTTAGCGTGTGGGCAGTGCCACAGATAAAGTCTAGCAACTAAAATGTGTGAATTTGAATTTTAGAATGAATTATATGTTGTTAATAAAGAAGATTTAGGATTAGAATAAGAGTTTGAATCTTCGCACATTGTTATGGAAGGATTGTTCATTTTACATACAAAATACTTAATATGAAAACAGTTTGATAACTGAACAGCAAATCGTGATATTTTGTGCATTGTGAAACGAATCGGGTTGTACAGTATCTGCATTGTTTTTATAGAACAACTGTGTAATATTTTGTCAAAAGCTGAAAGGCATATGAAATTCCAGCTACGTGGTCCACAAGAGTTGCTTGATGACATATTCTGCGTTACAAAGCGGATGTGAAATGTCATTTTCAGACCTACAACTTGATGTCTGGAAAGTGGTTCACACACGCCTCTCCAACCCTGTTTAATGCTGGAACCTGTCGTCCACAACTCTCAAGGTGAGATACTGGGGCAGTGAGCTAGATCAGCAGCTGTGGAAGCAAAGGTCATGGGGCGCGTGGAATGGTGAATGTGCAGCCTGTACACATGCAGGGATTTCCAAATACTGTTTCTCATGTCAAGTAAAAAGTGTTTGGCGGTAATGTGGAAAATCTCATTCCTAGATTAAGTGTCTCTGGTTAAATCGAAATCTTGATAAATGCATTGCCATTGAATCTGTATCAAACGGTTAAAACTAATATAAGCTGCCAAGTATGCTGCCCTTCTTAGCTGCCAAGTATGCTGCCCTTATTAGTGCCTTAAAATGGTTTGAAATTTAAAAAAAAAAAAATGTGTAGAAAATAAGCTGAGCATATCCTGTGCAAATTCTTTTTTGTGTGTGATTCCTTGCTGTTTACAGCAACATGAGAAAGGGAGATGACCTGTTTGTGTGTGATTCCTTGCTGTTCACAGCAACATGAGAAAGGGAGATGACCTGTTTGTGAAGCATATTTTACAAAAAAGATGAAGCAGCTGATTGACCATGAACAGAACGAATTTAAGCGACTGCTATGTTTTTTTTTTTTTTTTTTTTTTTTAAATGGGGTGGCATCAAAGTAGGCATGAAGGAGGGAAGTATCTGAGATAAAGTCCAATGCTGGGAAGCAGTGTGTGCGCTGTGCCAGTGGGGCATGAAATGTGAGTCAAAGGGTTTGTGTGGCCTTAAAGTCATAGTACCATCAGACCGCAGCAAGAAACAGATATGGGAACAGTTCCTTTGCACAGAAAGCATATTGATGATTTGGGTCTCTGTGTGTGTGTGTGTGTGCGATGAGGAGTATGTGCTAGTGTCATTGTGGGTATGTGTGTCACTGGATGTGTGTTGTGCTAGCAAATGCACTCTTTCTCTGAAGCTCTCAAAATTATGCCCAGAATGTATTACATTCAGCGAATTTTAGCCTAGATTTTGAAACATTTCCAAGAGGAAGGGGATGGGATGGCATGCCATGGGGTCCGGAGCGCTGTGTACTTTGCAGACGTACGCTCATGTCTTTGACACTTCATTACACGGTGCCTCCTCTTATTTCTTTTTAGTTTGGGATCATCCTGTTACCACAGTGTTTGCCATTTTTGTCTGTGTTTTTTCTTTTAAATGTCTGGGCATTTAAAGAAATCATCAGGTCCAGTCTGAGACATTTTGATTCTTGATGTACTCATTTTTTCGACATGTCTGGATTTGACATGAAGCTGTTATATATATGTGAAACATTATATGAAAGTAGCAACATTCATGTCATGCTCATTCTGCTTTGACACCGAGTTGTTGTCTGTTGGTTTCAGCTGTTTCCTGCTGACCATGCACTCCGACAGCATTGAGGGAATTTACGACACCCTAAAGCAGTGTGCCCTTGTGTCCAAAAGTGCTGGGGGCATCGGCCTGAATGTCCACTGCATCCGTGCCACCGGCAGCTACATTGCTGGGGTAATGATGATTGCAATGATCATGTCATTCATGATTGAAATGAGGAACAAAAAGAATGCTTCAGCAGTTTGTTTTGGATTCTGGATTTAATTGCTGTTTACTTTTTACAGGCTGGGGAACTCTCCTCGGATCCGAGGATTTCCGGATTTTTTAAAATGACTTCCGAGGAAAAAAAAAGATCGTCCGAGGAAAAAAAATCCGCTGAGAACAAAAAAAAAAATCGCGTAGGACTTCATCACTCTCGAGTCCAGTACCGTTCCGTATCCAGTATTTCCAATCCAGGTTTTAGTATAAGGCAGTTCCACCCGCGGTTGTGAGGGTATTTCCGCGAGCTTTAGGAAGCCATTGCCGAGGCGGGCGCATCAGTCTGCGAACGCAATGTTCGCAGTCATTTTCTGCATCTTTCACGAGTCAAAATGTCATGTGTATCACGCATCGTAAATCGTGGCGAGTCGTTTGATGAAGGATCGATTGCCAACAAATGGAGATGGGACTGGACTGAAAAATCAACGAAAGTGGCGGGTTACGATCAGCGAGTTTCAACTTGCATTCGCAAAGTGAACAAGGCTGGAGTTGCTCGCTGCCTACTGTGTGCAAAGGAGTTGAACTATTCCAATCGTGGACTGACAGCGCTCTTTGAACACATGCATTCCAAAAGGCATGTTGAAGCTTCGAAAGGACTTCATTGCAATCAGAGCAGACTGCCTGGTGAGTTGACATGGAATGTGTGTTTCTGTGCAGACAGCCAACTTCGTTTGTGTGTGTGTTTGTGTTTTTTTTTTTTTTCATTCCATTATTTTTTATTCCATGCTTTTTCACTCTGGGGAAAAAAAGCCAACTTCAAAAGGTTGAAGAAAAAGCCTGCACTAGAGCCAGACGGTTTCCAGTTTCCTTCTATAAAAAAAAAATATAAAAAATAAATGATTGAATGATGTTTTAGTTTGGTTTCTTTGCATGCCACAGGGTAATTTGCCTATCACCAGAAGCCACGAAAGGGTCTTCAAAAGTGCTCAAAATCAATTTCGGCCGGGGGGCTTCGCCCCCCTGGACCCCCCACCAGGGCGTTGCCCCTGGACCCCACTGAGGCCTAGGCGGCCCCTGGACCCCGGCCTATTTTTCAGAGATTTTTTTGATCAGCTGTTCTCCAGCCTGTTTTTAACATCTTCAGGCATTCTGATTTATTCTAGAAGTCATGGTTTTGATTTTATATAGAGGGTGGTTTTTTGTTTTGTTTTTCTTTTTTTCCATCTAAAGAGTGGAGGTTAGAGAGAGAGATAAGATAATGTTGCTTATAGCCCAGCCGACCGCTGAGGGCCACATCAGGGCTGGGTTAGAGAGAGAGAGAGTGGTTATGTTTTTCATTTCTTTTGATTAAAACTGACATTTTCCACCATTTTCTGTTCACTCTCTCAAAGGTATTTCTACAATTGTCAGATTTAACTGCAGATGAAGTTTGATGATTGAATTAGAAACTGATGAATAAGAATTTTTTTTTTTTCCATTTTGTTGGAACAGGAAGAAGTGTCAGTTGTGGGTATTTAGAAGCAAAAAAGTAGCTGATTCACAACCATTGAGGTGCTGTGGGAGTGTCACAGGTTTTAGCATGGCAGATGGCGAGTTTGGACCCCATTAGTTGCATGATATCTGGGGGACTGTTCAACCCCTGTGGATTTCTACCCAAAGCACAGTTGTTAGGTGTGCAAGAGGCACAAATCTCGGGAAGACTGGAGCCGTGCAGCTGAGAATCATCCCGTAGAGAGCTTTCTGAGAATAGCCTTATTTCTTGCTGGAAAACATTCAGTGACCGCTTGTTGCTGGGAAAAAGCCAAAAATGAACAAACAACTGGATGCACTTTTTTTTTTTCCCAAAGGATTCAAACTTGACATAGTGACACCACTTAGGAAGTTTTGTTTATTCCTGATATTTACATCATCTGTTCCTGATGGAAAGTTTTTGAGGTGAACATACCTGTCTCAGACCACAAGGGAAATTTTCTCTGATCATAGAAGAGTCTCAAATCATGTGGCTTCCTGCTGTGTTCTTCAGACGATCTCTGTTTACATTCCTGCACACTTGTGACAACTTGATTTCAGACTGTTCATGCACAGCTTTATTACAAGCCATGCTTTCACCAAAAATGTTCAAATCATCACAGCCATGAAAGATGGCGCAGGTTACAAAGGAGAGTCTTAGAGGGTATGTGTTGCCAAGGAAACCAAGTATGCAGATCTGACCCACTGATCTTACTCCGCCTCCAGATTTGCTCTGCCTGCCCTAGAACCTCCAGTGAACTGCTAAGCATCTCAGTGATTTTATTTTGACATTTCCTAGTGTGAGGAATCGCTGTAAAAGCTGGGAGTGGGGTAACGGTTAAAGTGACCAAGGTGTGGCAAGTTGGCTTTAAGCTTGTGGGTCTTATCACAGTGGATAACAACATAAGCATGCAGAGGGACACACGCATCAACTACTAGATTTTTGTACAAGAATAGATGCAATTCATCCTTGAAAAAGTCTTTTTTTCACAAGCAGTGTTCCATTTCCATGAGGTTCTGATTGTCTAGAAGATTTAGTTTTCAGTGAATACAACATAAAAAGGGACTTGGCAGGTAAAAGATTACGTAGCATCGTAATATATGTATTATTTTGATTTGTGTCTGCAGACCAACGGTGTATCCAATGGGCTGATTCCTATGCTGCGTGTATACAACAACACGGCACGTTACGTGGATCAGGGTGGAAATAAGGTAGGCATGGCCTTGTTGTCAGTGCCGGGCTAAAAGCTGTTTGAAACTGGGCCAGGAAAAAAATTGCTGATGTTGAACTGTGGACTAGTTTTTCCGTATACGTCAATGATCTCTCGTATTAATTCACAGGACAGAAGACTGCTTTTCAATTTATGTGTAGATAAGAATGGTGAGTTTTAGAGATGAATGAATAAGTATTTGTGTCAATGTTTTTTGTTTCTGCAAGCTTACGGTGAAAATGGTGTTGCAGTGTTGCGTAAGAGAATTAAGATGTCTGCCATAGTAAATAATTTCAATGATCACAAAGTTTTGTCTGAAGTGATCATAATGGAAGGAGTTCACTCAAGGTAGAAAATATTAATACAGTCTGGTATATATGTTTTCAGATTTAGTTTTTTTCCAGAAATAAGTTGGAGTTATCCGGCTCTTGACATACTAAGGTCTCGTAACATTTTGTTTTTTTATGAATACCTTTCATTTGTCTTTTGTTTTCTCCTCTTGGCTCATAATAGAATATTTTAGTAACTTTCCCCCCTCTTGTCTGTTTATTTAGAAAAGAAAAAAATGATTGTGCACCTCTACATCAATGTGCAGCTGGTCAAATTACACCCCTTGGTCAGTTTTTTTTTGTTTTTGTTTTTTGTTCATTTTATTTTCGGGGTGGGGGGGGGGGGGGGGAGATGGGGGGGCTTGCCTTTAGTTTTGTAGTGAACTTGCATTCATGATATGATCAACAGTCGCTCTCTTCTCTTGTAAATGCACTCAGAGAAATGGTTAAGTTTTTCTGGACATTGTACAGAGACCCGGAGCTTTCGCCATTTACCTGGAGCCCTGGCACGCGGACATCTTTGACTTCCTGGACCTGAAGAAGAACACCGGGAAGGAGGAGACGCGGGCTCGGGACCTGTTCTACGCCATGTGGATCCCTGACTGTTCATGAAGAGGGTGGAGGAGAACGGAGACTGGACCTTGATGTGCCCTAATGAATGCCCCGGACTGCACGAAGTGTGGGGCGAGGAGTTTGAAGAGCTGTACACCAAGTGAGTGAAGTTCTTGTGGATGCTGTTTCACGGCTAGGGTTCGTCGTTCCTTTAGGCTTCTCTGTTGTATTTCCCTAAATAGCTGTATAGTTCAGTCCCTGTGTGCCACTGAATAGCAAGGAATTTTGGCACTTTCAAATCCAACAATTCATACTGTTTATTATGTAGGTGTCTGTACTCAAACAGCTTTAGTGTTTCAAGTAACTTCATGCTAGGTCAAATGACGCTTTCAGAGACTTGTTTTTTTAATTGGTAATATTCATGTATAACACGTACATCTTATTTTTATGCTTGCATTTATGTGCACCCAGTGTTTGCTTCTGAACAGATTTTGTTCTCATTTTTATACTCACAAAGACACACAATTGCAGGGATGAGAACAGCTCCGCCGTTCTCCGCCGTTCCGCCGTCTTTTAAAAAATCTCCGCCGTTCGAAAAAATCTCCGCCGAAAAAAAAAAAAAAAAGCTATCGCGATTTTTTTTGCTCCCAATCTCGGCGAGACGCCTCCGGCGAGATTCCCAAATGGGCTGGTTTTTACTCGGTTGACTCGGCCAACTACTGCACATCCGCTTACAGCGCTGATCGACCGAGTGTCATTTGTGAGTCATGGCGTCGAACGAAATCGCAAAAAAAAGGAAACAATATCCCAACCGTTGGAAAGAAAACTGGCTCGAGGAAGAGGTGTGTGGGAGTAGAGTTGGAGATAGCATATGCAAAAGCAGTGAAGAGCAGGCATTATGTGTTGCTTGTCGTGGCTTCATTACGATTGCTGGTGTTAAATTAGTGTTGATTTTGACTAAGAAATAGCATTAGTTAGTATAAAAAAAAAAGAGTTCAATGAGAGGTGTAATTTTGGACTAAGACTCAATTGAAAGACTTCATTCAGTGGTGTAGGTGTTTCACAGATCGTATGAGGCCTACACTACAGATCAACCTCTTGAGAACTGTAAATAAAGAAGTATCGAAAGACAAATGCCAGCATAGAGTGTGATATTCTACCAAGGACACACTGAAGCAGAAAAGAAAAAAGGCCTACTTCTACTACTAGCAGGTAAGGCCAAATTGTTTTTGTATTTATGTGCCTTTTGTGAAAAACTGAAATATAGTTTAGTTTTAATAGTAATGCCTTGTGTGAAATGTGATTTTAATAACGGAATGTAGATAAATTTAGTTCAATTTAGATAAGGGCTAGAAACATATTTTGATGGTTTTAAATGTGGATTTTTCTTGTTTATATATTAAAAATGCTTCAGCTTCATGGGGCGCTGCCCCTGACCCTCGCAGGGGTTGCCCCTTGACCCCACTGGGGGCTCTGCCCCCAGACCCCCAACAGAAAAATCTCCTCTGCTTTTTTAAAATCTGTTCTCATCCCTGCAATTGACATTCTACATGACAAATTACTTATATCAAAAGCACTTTAATCATGAAATTATTTCTATTTGAGTGACTTCACCCCCCCCCCCCTCCCCCCAAAAAAGGGGGAAAAGAGAGAGATCCTGAAGTACATGAGATGTTGAAATACGAGCAATGATGTGGACTGTGTGACAGATACGAGAAGGCAGGCAAGGGACGCAAGACTATCAAGGCCCAGACACTGTGGTACTCTATCATCGAGTCACAGACTGAAACTGGGACCCCCTACATGCTGTACAAGGACGCCTGTAATCGCAAGTCCAACCAGCAGAACTTGGGCACCATCAAGTGCAGTAACCTGTGCACGGAGATCGTGGAGTACAGCAGTAAGGATGAGGTAAAGTGTGGGGTTGAACATCTTCATGTGGTGGTGTTGATGTGGAATAAAGTGTGGGGTTGAACATCTTCATGTGCCGATGTTGATATGGAAGGAGAGCAGTCAGGGGTCAAGTTTGGTGTATGTTTTTTGTATCAGTGCTGGCCCCAACAGTAGCTGAACACCCGAACACCTTGTTCCCTAACAATCATTTATATTATGAGAGCTCTTTTATTTTTGCCTTTACGTGTACTTGTGTAATAGACATTCTATGAAGACATCTCACTGGAGTCGTTGCTGTGGTTGCTGACTTCTGAAATACCAGTGATGGTCGACACCACTCGTTTCAGCAACACATTTTCTGACAAGGTCTTATTTGTTGTACACATTATTACATATTGTTGTACTCGTTAAGATATGATATTGAAGTTTTAATGATACAGTGTAGACAGTGATACTTTACTTGTGTAGAAATGGTGTCATGACAAAGGCAGGCATTGAAAAAAAATGCAAAGGAAAGTGTGAAATGGTGTGTTCAGAAGTTATCCTCCTTCCGTCATTCACATTGTACACAAGCACAAAATATTGGAAGTAAAACACCAAAGACATTTTAACAATCGAGCAACATGTTCACAAATGCACACATACTATTTACAAATGTATTCATTTGCATGCATATTTCCAAGTACAAAATCAGTCTGACACTCGGCTGTCGTGTGTGCTTCATGCCTTATTCAGCCATCAGCCAAATCATCAGGTCCTCCGTCATACTGTCTGTTGGTTTGGTTCCCCAGTTCCCCAGTACTTAACAAGTACCTAGATGTGTGTGCTTATGCTTTTTTTGCTGGTCACGTGTGTAGTGTACATGCAAGGTACTTGTGTGTCACACAAATGGACGACCAGTCAGCCAACTGATGAACAAACTTGGCTGTGTGTAACAACAGGTGGCTGTGTGCAACCTGGCCTCCATCGCTCTCAACATGTATGTGGACGAGAAGAAGAGGAAGTTTGACTTTGTGAAGTTCCGTGAAGTGGTCAAAGTCATGGTTCGAAACCTCAACAAAATCATTGACATCAACTACTACCCTGTGGAGGAGGTGACTGTGACTGGCTTGTGTTGAAGTGCATTTGCAAGGGGAGGGGTGGGGTGGGAATGGCATGTCTTGCAGAGTATACCAGGGCTTCTGAAAACGCAAAAAATTGCGTACAGCACGCATTAAAACTCTACGGGACGCACTGGGTGTCCGCGTAAGGGGTCCCCAGGGACCCCTTCAAATTTTGGTGAAGTCAGACATAAAGTGAGAAAAGACTGCCTTCAACATCGTAAGTTGGGTGCCGTAACATCGTAGGTCTGCTACACTTCGGACCGAACCCATCCCTTTTCAAGTTTGAACAGTAACAAAGCGAGCAGGGCAGCCTCCTAACAACATACGTCGGTCACTTTTGTCGTCTGCTGAGGATGACTGACTAAGCTTAACGCTAGGCCACAGCCTCGTTTTCAGTTGACCGAATTTTCCTACTTTGAGCCATGTGATGTCACGATGACGCTTTTTATTTTCCCGGCAGGAGAGAGGCATTTCCGCGAAGCCTTTGTTTCCAACATGTCTCTCGGAGCGTGGTTAACGAAAATATTGTCGCAAAAGCGAAAAAGCGTAGCAGAGGAGCAAGATCGAGAACGGATACAATTTTTTATGTTTATTTTGTTGTTTTTATTGTGAAATTGCAGTGCGCGTGCAGGGATGCAATTTTTTAACGTATAGATTGTTCGTCTATGTATTTGTTTGACTTTATTCAAGTTTAAAAGGCTGTGCCAGTCTTGAATAAAAGTTACTCTGTGTTAGGTTTCCTTATGGGAGCAAACATACCCCACTTGTTTACTGTTTATCGTTTACTGTTCCCTACCTCATTTCATTTCCGTATATTTTGTTGTTTTTATTGTGGTGTAGGGACCCCTTAATGTTAGCCTGGGACCCTTAAAAATCTGATGATGGGGTCCCTGGGACGGAAAGATTTTCACCCCAGCAGAAGCCCTGGTATACTGGAAGTCTGATTTTGAAAAGCTGATGTGATTATTCTGCTACAATGACCAGATGTTCACATACTTTCAAGTTCCTAGATATTTACAGACCTGCCTACCCTTCCGTAATCGTCCGTAATCTTACGGAAATTAACCCCCCATTACGGAGGTACGATTTTCCGTGCGAAATTACGGAAAAGAAAATTGAAAAACTACGCAAATTCCAGACTCGAAAAATTGTCGGCTGCTAGACCTTTCCGAGACCACAGAGTAACTTCCCTTGACTCAAGCCGAAACCACAGATGGTTCGAAACTTGCGATTGGTCAGTGTGGTGCTGTGGGCCAACACGACGCGCCATCACATCTGTGCGCGCCATTCGAAGCCTTTTGTTCAGCCATTGTAAGACAAAGTTTCAACCGATTTTTTGCCGGCGATTGTGAAAATGGCGGAGAAATCTTCTAAACATTTGCATGAAACCGACGACGAGGGTTCGAAAACCACTGTGCCACAACGGAAGAAGGCGAAGAAGCAAGTGTTCCGAAGTAAATACACGCGGACTTGGCCTTGTCTTTTGCAATCCAAAAAACATGGACCTGGATTTGTATACTGCTCGGTGTGCAATTCAGACTTCTCCATCGGACATGGGGGAGCAAATGACTGCAAGCGCCATATCTCGGGGAAAATGCACAAAGAGACAGCTGCCAGTGCCTCCAGTCAGAAGATCACATCGTTGTTTACGAAATCCAGCGAGAGCAGCCGTCAGACCCACACACGGAAGATCACCAACGCAGAAAGACTTGTGTGAGCTGATCTGCGGAAACAACTTGTCCCTGAGCTGTGCTGACAAGATAGTGGCGAAAATGAAAAGGATGTTTCCAGACTCAGCAATCTCTCAGGCACAATACAAGGCTTAGTGCAACACACACACACACACAGACACACACACACACACACACACACACACACACACACACACACACATTTTTGTAGTTTTTTTTTGGGGGGGGAGGGGGGGTTGTACATTAGGTTCTTCATCAGTGGTGTCATCTGTGGTGACTGCTGTGTAAGTTACAAACTGTCAAGTATATCACCTTTGAATTGACCTGAAACTCCTGTCCTGAGTCTGTCATCAGCCATCATCCCAAGGTATTTTAATTCTGCTTTGTTGTTTTTGTTCCTTTTTTACTGTTTATATTTTTTGTTAAAATGTTAAAAATGTAGTTGGAGTTTTGTACACATTATTTGTTCAAAAACGCCGTGTATTACGCGTCCGTGGAATTACTGAAGGAAAATGCAAAATTACTGAAAATCTCTGTGGTTATTACTGATGAGCATAACATGAGGTAGGCAGGTCTGTATTTATACAAAAGCAGTATTATGTGGGTTGATCATCTTCCTTTGTGATTTGTTTGTATATCGTGTGTGTGCAAAATTATGAGTGTGTCATTAGTTATATTATTTTGGTTTCTTTGCCTTCTGCAAAGTAATTTGTCACGAGAGGGTTTTCAAAACTGCTCGGATTCCATTTTGACTGGTGGCTTCTCCCCTTGGGCCCCTTACCAGGGCGTTGCCTGTGGACCCTACTGGGCATAGGGAGCCTCTGAACCCCAGCATTTTAATTAAAGAGATTTTTCAAGTCTGCTGCTTTCCAGCCTGTCATAATGTATCATAGGAACCTTACTGATTCACTGGAATGCTACATAAACTCTCCCTACATCACATGGGTAAGGGTTTCCTAGTATCTTTATCACTACTGGTTCCTGTTTAGATGTAGCTGTCGTCGACTAGCGAGTTCCTAACATTTCCCAACATTTGCATATAATTATAGCACCTGACCATGCTACTCCCCTAACTCTTTCTGTCCGAGTATGTAATATTACCCATCTTTAAAACGGACAAAACTGGTGATTTTTCATCAAGTTTTTCTTTTCTACAATAAGTTTGGAGAGTTCGCTGGTTTTGTAATGTTTAGTCTAGTCTAGTTCATATGCTGTTTTTGTAATTAAAGTTGAAAATGAATATCAGTTCAAATCTGAACCCATTATCACCCTCCCACCCCTCTCGCTGCCCTTCATCTACCCCTTCAAGCCACCCACAAGCTGGCAGCGTCTGGTTTCCAGTTTAGTCCAGAGGGTTGGTAGCTGTGAGAGTGGGTCCATGATCCTCCTCTTTCTTTTTGTACCTCTTCTTTTACAACAGCATTCTTCGCACCAGTTGCTGTGAAACTGCAGCAAATCCCACTGCCAGCAGAGTTTGTTAGTTGTCGCTGGGTTTAAAAGCTTGTAATTTCTCTTTGAAGTAGTTCTGCTTTTTTGTTGTGTAAAAACAAAAGTGGATAACCACATTTCTCTGAATGTGTACCCAAAGGCATATGCCTGATAGCAAATCTCTTGGCTGTCCATCCTGCATCTCTTCAGTTAATTTCTTTTTATTTTTATTTTTTACATTAACTCTCTTTTTGGGGTGAAATTTCTTGTCGTGGTGAAGGGGCGAACACCATTTTGCAATCCTGTCTTGCATTTCCTGAAAGAATGTTTGACATGCGTGGGTTCATGTGGGCTGGTTTCTGTTCAGGCTGAGCGCTCCAACATGCGACACCGGCCCATTGGGCTGGGTGTGCAGGGCCTGGCTGATGCCTTCATTCTGATGCGCTACCCCTTCGACAGTGAGGAGGCCCAGCAGCTGAACAAGGAGATCTTTGAGCACCTGTATTTTGCCGCTCTGGAAGCCAGCTGTGAACTGGCAGAGAAGTGCGGACCCTACGAGACGTATGCAGGGTCCCCAGTCAGTAAAGGGGTAGGTGCAGACATTCTATATATATATATATATATATATTTTTTTTTATGGTTTTGTTCAGTCATTTCGTAAGGTGAATTTCAGAAAGAAACAGACTACAGCAGCTTAATTCCGGAAGAAGAAAAAACCCAAAAGAACTGCAAGAAGCTTGACAACTAAACAGCAACATGCAGTTCAACATTTTTTTAAAGTACAAAATGTGAAACATTTACATTTCTGGAATACTATCCTGTAGTATTACTTTAGTGGCTCAAGTGACTTTGATTGAAAGGAACATTGTCATTGCACTCGTCTCCAGTAGGTCCGTCAGTGACACGGTGATTCCAACACTTGCATTGTTGTGTCTTCTAACAAACACCACAATTGGCTAGACACAGACATACACAAAATTTACTTCTGAAATAGATTTTTGAAGTTGCCTTTACCTAGTAGCTTAACCTGTAATGGCATCCGATACAAAAGTAATGGTCTGACAAATTACATGAATTGATGTACATTTAGGCCCTTTGTCTTTGGACCACGATTCAAAACCGGGCCAAATCATCACTATTTATCACCCTAAAGGGCAAGGGTATCACCCAAAAGAACTAGACAATTAAATTTCAATCCAAAGTGTGTACTTGAACAAAATAATCCTACTTTCAGTATTCTTAAATAAATCTTTTTTAGGTAGCAATTTCACTCTTAAATTGATAATGGCACCATGAATTTTAAATTGACGACTGACCGATTTTTCAGCCCAAGAACCACACTTTACTGTCGTTGATCTCCAGCAGTGTTGGGCTATAAACAAATTGATTTCTGGACAAAAGTAATGAAACATTCAGTTTGATTGCTTTTTTTTTTTTTTTTTGAGCGATTCTGCTAAATTCATGCCAGTGCTGCTGCTGTCTGCTTGACAGAACTCCTGTGTCCACCATTTGCAACCAGCAGTCTCTTATTTTCTTAAAGAATTCTCTGGTTAGATCAGTTTTCACTTAGAATATGGGGTTCATGGTTTCCAGTCTACATGCAGCTGAATCATCACTGGTTTCAGTGACATAGTCCACTTGGCTGTGTGACGAGTGTACAGCTTGTTTTTCTGATTGAAATAACAGTATTCATCCACTTCATGAATATGCATTTCACAAGTGATAGGGGTTTTACATACCAGCCTGTTTCCTGATGCTATGCAGTTGTGAGTTCTGATAAGCATTAGAAAAATAAGACCAAAAGTTAGGAATAGATGCCACCCCAGACTGTTGACCCACACCTAATTACTCTCATCTTTATAATCGAGCTACAAAAATGTTCTCTCCTGTTCTGTTTTTTGGTTGTTTTATTTTCTTATCATAAAGGCCACTTTCAGGCCAGATACTTTTTCTGGAATGTTTGTGAACTTTTGATTTGGTTTGTTTTTCAGATTCTGCAGTTTGACATGTGGGGTGTAACACCATACACTGATCTGGACTGGGCAACACTCAGAGATAACATTGCCAGGTGTGTATGGTGAATTGTCTGTGCCATGAGATCGTTTGTGGATAGAGGATGGTGCGTTTGTGGATAGAGGATGGGAAAAAAGCCAAGTTTGGTGGAATTTGAAATCCATTTTTGTCAAAGTGTCAGGCATTTGCGAAACATGTCAAACTGTATAAAATGACTCCTGTAGATGATGAAAATGATGAACTTATCATGACCAGAGTTGTTTGTTTTTCACATGCAGAGATGCCACCCCTCACATTTTTGTGCAATTGTTTTCTGCTCAGTTAGGGGTTTTTTTTTTTTTGCTTTTGTTTTTTTATTGGATGCATGGTCACCAAAATTTGTCTTTAGCCAGAAGAGCTCCTGCAAACGTCTGCTGAGTTCAAGCAAACGCGATTTACAGATACATTTGAATTGAATTAACCAAATCTTTAAACTTCAAGTATTAGTTTGTTGTCTTTGATATTTTCAGTAACCAAGGAAACGATGCAATGCCTGATAGTTGGCTGTAGTTGATTGTAATCATTGTGAAGTCAGGGTCTGAAAGATTTTTTTTAAACATGCTTGTCTGCTGAGAAGGAGCAAGAAAATGATGAAAAAAAGAAACACACTCACAGACAGGTCTGCAAGACAAGAATCGGGACTGGAAAAGGATGCATTTTGTTTAGAAGCAGAGACTTGACGGAAAAGAAAGAAACTGTTTTATTCTGACCATGCTGTAAAGAATTTCTTACATGGGGATTGTATGCATGTGATGCCCCCGTGTAAGTTATGAAACATTGTGAAGATAGGGATATCTCCACCTAAGGCATTTTGTTTCAATTTCTTGAACCTTTTTTTTTTTCCAATGACAGATTTTGATCTGGGAATTTTGTCCCGATGATGCTGTCAAACCTATACAATATTAAACAGTAAACAAATGGGGTATGTTTTGCTCCCATAAGGAAACCTAACACAGAGTAACTTTTATTCAAGACTGGCACAGCCTTTTAAACTTGAATAAAGTCAGACAAATACATAGACAAACAATCTAATAGTGGGGGAAAAAAACAAGCGCAGGCCAACAACTGAACTGTCTGGCAAAGATTTGGACTTGAGGGGAGGGAGTTTGTAGATGGAGAAACTGGGAAAATGAAATTTAAAAAAAAAAAAATGTTACAGATATGAAAATTCTTCTCTAGCTGCATAAGGGAACCATCACAATCCCTGTTGAAGGCAGATATATTTGTATTGCCTGCTCCGAGGCCTTTCGCCCGCTGGATCGGGACTCATCAGGGAGATACGGCTGGTTGTGTCTGCGCTCCCGGCGTCAAATAGAGACACACCACAGTCCATAATACTGTGGTGTTCTCACCACCATGGGTGCAAAAAAGAATTCAATAGCACCCCCAGAGCAGCCAGCGAAGAGTAGTAAATGCAACCAAACGAAAGTGTGGGGAGGAAAAAAAGTTGCTGTAAAACTAAAGACATTATGCAAATAATAAAAATGTAGGGGACAGTCTTTGAGCCTACGCCTGAGGATCCACCCAAAGATGCAAGGGAGATCAAAAGACAAACACACAGACGGACAGAAACAAATACAAATAACCTCAATTTAATCAAAGCAAAATGCGAAATGAAATGAGGTAGGGAACAGTAAACGATAAACAGTAAACAAGTGGGTATGTTTTGCTCCCATAAGGAAACCTAACACAGAGTAACTTTTATTCAAGACTGGCACAGCCTTTAACCCCTTCACTGCCACAGTATAATAGCACATTTGAAAATCTGTCTGCCAAGGCAAAATTTAGCTTTTTGGGTAGGTTCAATAAAATGGTTACTGTGCGCTTATTTCTTGACAGATCTCTCTGCTTTTTTGCATGTTTTGTTGTTATGCATTTGTCTACACTCTGAGATCTAAATGACTTCATTATGTTGATAATTAGTATAGAAAAAATTCACATAATTACGACAGTTATACAAAAAAATAACAGTTTTCGAGCACACACAAACATATTGCGCTAAATAGAATGTCTGTGAGTCAAAACACTGAAAAAGTGGTCTTGCTATTTATTCAACATCACCACTAACACATGATAGTCATATAAATCCCAGGGAATCTTGTTCTGATGACAATCTGCTCATAATTGGGGGTACTATGTTTTAGGTAAAAAGGGGCATAATCATGCTTTTCACGGTATGTTAACTAACATCTACATTACTCATCCATTTGTTGAGTTATTTCTTAGATGTTTTGTGGAGTACTTCCTTATACCCTTGTCTACAATTTCACATCATTCTAACTTGATTTTGGGCTAATAATGATGGTTCACACTAAAAACATATGATAAAACAGTTTTTGTTTTGTTTTCCATTTGAGAGTTTTACAAAAAATCACCACATAAAAGCCCACTAAACACAGCAAAAATACCTTCTGGTGTTTGCTCAACAATATTACAAACACCTGGAATTCATATTGTTGTCAATAGATGTCCCTCTGTGTAACAATCTCTATGTTACTGGGGGTACCCCAGTGCTACTAGAAAGGGGCATAATTTTACTATATGGGGTAGGTTCAATACCTCAATCACTGCTTATTTATTTGTTGACATATGACTTAGATTTTATGGTTTTTCTTTCCTTATACCCCAAGCTATGATGCTGTATAACAATAATGTAGTATTGTTGGCCATTAGGGGATGGATAAGGGTATAATGAATGGTGGTTTTACAAAAAAAACCACTTTTCAAGTATACAAAAACAAATTGCACCATATAAAATCAGTGAAAACAATGAAAAAGTGGTGTGACTAATTATTCAGCATCAGCACTAACACATGATAGTCATATAAATCCCAGGGAATCTTGTTCTTGATGACAATCTGCTCATAACTGGGGTACTGTGTTTTAGGAAAAAGGGGCATAATCATGCTTTACACGGTATGTTAACTAACATCTACATTACTCTCCATTTGTTGAGTTATTTCTTAGATTTTTTGTGGATTACTTCCACATACCTGTCTACAATTTCCATCATTCTAACTTGATTTGGGGCTAATAATGATGGTTCACACTAATAACATATGATAAAACAATTTTTGTTGCTTTCAGTTTGAGAGTTTACAACAATCACCACATAAAAGCCCACTAAACACAGCAAAAACACCTTTTGGTGTTTGCTCAACAACATTACAAACACCTGGGATTCATATTGTTGTCAATAAATGTCCCTCTGTGTAGCAATCTGTATGTTACTGGGGTACCCCAGTTCTACTAGAAGGGGGCATAATTTTTACCATTTGGGGTAGGTTCAGTACCTCAATCACTGTTTATTTATTTATTGACATATGACTTAGATTTTATGGCTTCTCTTTCCTTTTTACCAAAGCTAATGATGCTATGTAGTAATAATATAATTTTGTTAGCCTTTGGGGGGGGGGGGGGGGGGGGGGGGGGGGGGGTGGGGGGGGGGGGGGGGGGGGGGGGGGGGGGGGGGGGGGGGGGGGGGGGAGGACAGAGATATAACAATGGGGTTTTTACAAAAAAGAAAGTTTCTGAAAACATACACATGTTTACAACACAAAAAACCTGTAAAACACTGACAAGAGTTTCTAAATATAGTGTACTCACATTACTGCCATGCTGTTTTATAGGAATCCAGCACGTGCCGTACTAAACTTCACAGGCTTGGACATAATCCTCAGTTGTCTGCATTCACCGCTTCATAACTTAGGGGATGGTGTTCTTTTTGTTTGTTTGTCCAAATTGTGGTTCAAAGAAACACAAGGGGATTCATTTTGTACTCCACTTGCACTTCTTTCACTGATGGCACTCAGTCTGGTCACAGCATTCCCAAAATAATGAACACACGCACAGGTGAAAAAAAAAATACTGTGGAATTGAAAACTAAGAATACAAAAAAGCAGAAGAGAATGGAATGTACAACTAAGAAGAAAAAAAAAGGAAAACGACAGAGATGATCCTACTCCCAATACATAAACTGGTGTGATAGTCCATGAAACACTGGCCTAAGCACAAACCAGGCTTGGAGGGGCAATAGTAGCGGGATTCCTTCCTCACGTTGAGTTTCTTAGTACAAACTCGACATTTCTTGCAAGGAGCAGCCTTGTTTGGTGTCGGTGGCAGTTGGAACAAAAAGTGGTTAGCACCCATCCTCACCTCGTCATCTGTTTTGCCCTCTTCCACAGCAGGCATCTGGTCTGGCCAAATTCCAGACCTGTTTAGTCTACACATTTGGCGTAGAATTCTACGCATTTTGACCCCAAATACGCATTTAGGAACCTCGCTACGCATTTCAGAATTTCGCCGGTACGCATTTTCGAAACTGAAGCTATTTTGCGTGTTGCCGTCTTTGACAAACTTGACGTGCCATACAGGCAGCCTGACACGCTGCGCGTTCAGCTGGACTGCCCGCCCGCCTCTGTTAGTTCCTTATTTCCTCAACGCTACCCGTGCCTTGTTTCATCCAGAAGAGGGGAGCATTATGCTCATTGCACATTGTGCAGGAAAGATTTCTCGATCAAACATGCCGGCATGTTTGACTGCAAACGGCATATCGAGAACCAGACTCACAAGGACTTTGAGAGTAAAGCAGGAAAGCAGTCATCTCTGGCTAGTTTTTTTGCAAAGCCTTCACCTTCGAGCAGTGAATCTAGTCTCAATCAAGATCATGAGAAGATGTTATGAGAGGAGAAGCCATCGTGTGCCATCTCGTGGTGCAGAACAACTTGCCGCTGTCTGTTGCTGACAAGATCGTTCGGGCGGTGATGGCCATTTGTCTGAACTCGCCTATCGCCAAAAGTAGGTCACTTTTCTTCTTGCAAGGACAGAATCGATGAAACTTGGAAGGCCATTGAGGAAGTGGAAGATGGGCAGTTCAAGGAGCTGTCTCTGGTGATGAGGGGCATTGTCACCATCCCTCATAGCAGTGCCCACTGTGAGCGCATCTTCTCCTGTGTGAGGAAGAACCGCACAGACCAGAGAGCCAGCTTGGCAGACAGCACCATGGAGAGCCTGCTGGTCCTCAAGTCAGTGCCCCAGGAGCCTCAAGATGCTGTGAGGAGCATGACTACAGAGGATCTTGCTGCACTGAAGAGTGCCTACAGCAAGAAACTCAACCAGTAAACTACCATGTGAAATGTGTAAATAGTGTATATATTGTGGTTCTTGACAATTAATCCAAACTGGAATAAGTGACAATATGTATAGAGAGGACATGAACTGGTAGTGTTACATGAATCGGAAGATATTCAACTCAATGCTTGGATATCAAACAGCTAACAGGTGAGCTTATTTTATTTCTTTTTGACCCAACGGCGTCACAAACACACACCACACACACACACACACATGCATACACGCAACACACACACACACACACACACACACACTTATAAGCATTTTTATTTAGATTAATGTGCATGTTAGTATTTTTTTAATAGTAATACTATCTTGTGCGAAAAAGTAGACTACACATTTGACATGGCTGACTACACATTTTGGTCATCTGACTACACATTGGTCTCGAAGGGGTAAACAGGTCTGCAAATCCAAGAAGTGATAATACTCTCCATAAAACCTAAGAAAGTTTTACAGGAGTTATCACCTCTTGACTTCTGCAAAATAAAGGAATTGCAGGCTGCAACCTGAAGAAAATGGAAAAATAATTTCTTCGTCCATTTCATCGACTTGCGGGTGCAGTCATATGGGTGAAGCAACTGGTCCTGTTTGTCGACCCACCCATATTCCTGTTGTACGGACGGACGCATGTTGATTCCCCGGTCTGGAATTGGTGCCTCAGTGTGGCCGTGCACAGTAGACAGCAGGTGCACCACTTTTGTGCTGTGGTACTTTGTGGCGATGATCTTGTTGTCACCACAAAGAGCAGCTGATGATCCGGGGCCCAGCTTCACACCACGTAGCTCTTCTGGAATACCCCGGTTCTCCCGGACGGTGCCGCAGGCCAAGGTGTTCCTTTCCAGGAGGTAGAGGTACAGCCTCAGACTACTGTACCAGTTGTCTGTGTAGACATGGTAGCCCTTTTCCGGGAGAGGGCAAAAAGGTACAGCACCTTTTCTCGCGGGTTAAAAGAGATTGGGGTTGTCTGAAATTTACAGACTCCGGCCCGGGCTGGACCTCGTTGAGGGGGTTTCCTCCCTTCCGGGCAACTTTTTGGGAAGCGGAAGCAGTACCCACCATTCCTTGACACCGCCATCAGACTCACAGCACAGGTTTGATTTTTATTCCGAACCGGGGCCCCTTTTAAGGGTATGTATTGACGAAATATCAATCTCCCCTTTTCCCAAAAAAGTTTGACTTTCCCCAACACAAAAAAATGCTTTCCGGGGGGGTCAAAACACTTCCCGAAAAGTTTTCCTGCAGAAAGGGCCGGAAAGGGTTTGAATTTGTTTGGCCGGTCCCTACCCGGATCACCCTGCACTTTCATGGCTGCATTGTCAATTTAAATGCAGAAAATGAAAAAAGATTTGAAATACAAAAATATATTTTCAAAAATCGTAAACAGACCAAAATGGGCACACAAAACACACACCCCCCCTCACACACACACACACACACCCCATCACACACACACACACAAAACACACATCACACTTTACACTCACACTCACACACACACCCACACATCACACACACAAACCCAAAACACACCCACACCTCACATCACATCACGTCGCACAGGGACAGCCTACACCAAAACACACAAAACCCCTCAACAAAACCACACAAATAAAACCCCATAACGTACAAAAGGGACAGGCCCCAAAACACACACAAAACACAAAACACACCCCACACACACAAAACACCCCACAACAACCCCACACACCACTCCCCTGTACAAAAATTTTCACAAACCATGCTAACTATCACACACACACACACAACACACAAAAACCACATGTACACATTTACACAAAAAACACCAAAAACAGAATCACAACACACAGAAAAGAAAACCCCCACACTGGTACCAAAAAGTTTCCCTTTTTTTTTTTTAAAAAAAATAAAATTTCATGGAAAAATTGGGATACATAAATAAAAAATGTTTTTTTGCAACCCCCACACACACACACACACACACACCCAAACCCCCAAACACACACCCACACACAGTGCAGTGATGTACACCTTTACATAAACACACACAAAATTTTCCACACACAAAAAAAGAATGTTTAAAACACCCCAAAGTGCAAACAAAGTACTTTTTTTTGGGTTTTTGAAAAAAGAAAAAAACTTTATGGGAAAACTTTTCACACAGAAATAGATCCTGCTTATGCACACATGTGTGCACAACCTGCACACACACACACAAGCACACGCACCCCACACACACACACAGGGTCCCCCCCTTTTCCAAACGGGTTTTTATTTTCCCAAAAATGTTTCTTTCAGAAAAAACAGGGCAAAGAAGGAAATATGGAAAATGAATGTGGAGGGGTGGGAAAGGAATCATGTAGTAAAAAAGCAAAAAAAAAAAAGAGCCCACTTGCCTGGAAAAACCCTTTTTTGGACTGAAGAACTGAAAGGGTGGAAAATCCCGTCAGCCCCCTTCTTCGTAATAAAGTTTTAAAGGAAGGCAGGGGGCCCCAATCCCCCCTAAGAGAACTAGGCCCAGAAACTTCCCCATTTTTGACCATCCACTTTTTTTTCCCCCTTGTTGGCCCTTGAAACGCTGGAAAATTTTGGGGTTTTGCCTTTTCCCAAAAAGGTTTAGCATAAAGGGTTTTTTTTGTACGACCAAAATGGGTTTTCAAGGGCAGGGAAAAAAAAAAAATTTAATTTGAAAAGAAACTCCCGGGGGGGGCGGGCAGCAGAGAGTCCTCAAAGAGAAGCCCCCTTTAAGCAATTTTTTTGGCCCTTAACTCCTGACACTCAAGGGGGGGGGGGCCACAACCCCGGTTTTTATTACTCCGGGTTTCCCCCTGCTCCCCTTTTTTTTTTTTTTTTTTTTCCCCCCTTTGGGGCGAGCCATGGCGGGGTTCGAACCCCTACCCCCTGGACAGCTCATTTTTACTTAATTTACTTTGCCTTTAAAACCCCTTTTGGGCCCCAGGGGGCACACCTGATATTTGTAGGGAACTTAAGCCTTATGAAGTTCACTTTTGTTCCTCCTTGACCAGATCCAGCTTGAACACCTCTCTGCGCTTCTGCCATTGCTTTCAGGGCTCTGGCTTTTTTCCTTCCCTGCAACTGAGAGCTGTTTCATGAGGCTGTATGCAGACGTTCCTACAAATCCCCTAGCTCCAATTTCTGCAGTGAGGACTTGACCTGATAGCCTTCTCTCCTCAGGCTGTTTGCCAGATCAGCATACTTTTCAGTCTTGTAGATTTGAGCTGCCTCCATTCTGTTCTCATATGCACCGTGAGCTCGATCATGATCAGCTGCTTGGTTGACTTAGAGTGGACTACTTGTCTGGTCTCATTCCACTCTTGCTGATGATCTCTGGGTGACTCTTCCATTCTGGGAGGTCTGCAGTGCACTCCAGTCATCTGCCCCATCCAGCAGACTCTGCCTGCATGTTTCGAGTGGCACTGTTGTTCTTGGCCATGATTTGCTGCCTCTGCCGTGAAGAATGTTGCGGGTGCTTTTGGAGTCCTGATTCTCCCTTTTGTGGTGTTGGTACTAGCCCAGACTACTTGTCCAAGGTCAGCAAAAATAATTCTAAATAGTCAACAGGACGAAATTTGCACAGTTGACTTTGACCCCTGGATTTCCAGTAAAAACTACACCAGGGTTGGGGACCTGTGCATCAGCATCTCTCCAGTCGCTGATCAGCTGTTGCTGCCACGCCCCATGCCACGGCCCCGGCCTCTTCCACGGGACCCTCGCCGTCGTCCTGAGCCCCTGCCATGTCCACGACCCCGTCCCCTTCGTCCAGGAGGGGTGCAGTACTCGTTGATGGCACGGGATCCGCCATTTCTGCTTCCTCACTCTCGCTAGCGTCGCTTTCCTCACTGCTGTCATGCGGAACGAACAAAGGATCGACGTCATCACCAGCACCTACCTCCGATAAAAGTGGATGGTGCTGATTCCCATCCGTATCCTCCTCATCGCTACTATCAGAATCAACCCTCCAAGGTCTTCATCACCACTATCTTCATCATTAGAATTTCATCTAACACATCAAGCGCAGTATATCGCCTGAAAACGGGACGACTCGACGATGTGCTAGGCAGACCTGTGCACCCCCGTATTTCTCCGTATTTAGTACGGATTTAAGCTGGGGATACGGAAATACTGATAGTGCGCTCAAAATACGGATTTACTCGCCACCGAAATACGGTATCGGCTGCTACGATCTCCGCGCAAAAATTGACAGTTTGCACAGTCACCTTAGCGGTGAAACTAAGGGACATAATCAGGCGTGGAGAATGCAATTCGGTGTCAGGTGAACGAAAGTTTTTTGCGAAGTCGTTGGTCTCGCCTGCCGTTAGATGATAATAATATCATATGAGCAGACTATACATTGAGGGCAAACGAAGTTATCTTGTGTACATTTACATTGGCAATGTCACTCGACTTTGTCATGAAATGCGCAACTGCGGCCTAGCTCCGTATCTCGTACCGCGTGCGTTCAAACATGGCGGATGACGAAGCGTCTACAAGTGTTGGTGGAGATTGTTGCTGCGGCAAACGGCGTAGAGATGACAGTTCACCGGCAGTCTGTGGTTCGGGAAAAAAAAAAAAAGAGTTCAGCTGTTCAAGCCAGCGTATGCAAAAACTTTCCCGTGTGTCAAAGCATCGTCGAAAGGCGAAGAGTATGCCTACTGCACTGTGTGCGGGAAAGACTTTTCGATAGCTCACGCTGGCGCCAATGACATTTCAAGACATGTTGCCTCGGACAAACATGAACAGATTTTAAAGGCAAAAAGCGCAAGTAATATTAGCAGCTTCTTCTCTTTCTCTAAACCTACGAGTAATGACACTTCTTGGCAGTAACTCGAGCCGAAGTGATGATGGTGGAAATGATCGCACATCACAACTTGCCACTGGCTGCAGCGGACACGTTGTGTCGTGGGTTTAAGATGATGTTTCCTGATAGTCGCATTGCGGCAGATATGCGTTGTGGCCGTAAGAAAGCCAATGTTTGGTGAAAGCACTGTTAACTTCTGTTGATTATTTTCGGATGTGTCGGAAGATTCTGCATCGTGATCACCTTGTACTGGGACGATTTATGACAAAGGAGTGACTGTGGCAATTCACATGTGTTTCTTTTTCACTTTGTTTTATATGTGTCTTGGAAACATTCAGAATACTGAAAGCTCACCCAAAATACTGAAAATCATTTGCTTGGATACTGAGGTGTCTTGCTGGGGGTGCACAGGTCTGGCTAGGTCGCGCTGCCATGTTGAGTATGCTAATCAGCTCTGACCTCACAACTCGTAATTTGCACCCTATGGTCAGCCAACGGTCACGTGAAGGGAAAGGGCCGTTGCTCTGACATCAGTAGAAGAGGTGAAAACATTTTACACGGTCGTCTCCCATTTAGATTTTTCTGCTTTCTGTGACGAAGTTAGGACGACAGATTCTCGTCTGTGGCGTAGCGAATTTTGGTTTTCACGATAAGTACGGACGTGCGTTACACGTTCCAGGCAGGGAACGGGTTAAACTTGAATAAGGTCAGACAAATACATAGACAAACAATCTAATAGTGGGGAGAAAAGACAAGCGCAGGCCAACAACTGAACTGTCTGGCAAAGATTTGGACTTGAGGGAGGGGAGTTTGTAGATGGAGAAACTGGGAAAATGAAATTAAAAAAAAAAAAAAAAATGTTACAGATATGAAAACTCTTCTCTAGCTGTATAAGGGAACCATCGCAATCCCTGTTGAAGGCAGATATATTTGTATTGCCTGCTCCGAGGCCTTTCGCCCGCTGGATCGGGACTCATCAGGGAGACACGGCTGGTTGTGTCTGCGCTCCTGGCGTCAAATAGAGACACACCACAGTTCATAATACTGTGGTGTTCTCACCACCATGGATGCAAAAAAGAATTCAATAGCACCCCCAGAGCAGCCAGCGAAGAGTAGTAAATGCAACCAAATGAAAGTGTGGGGAGGAAAAAAAGTTGCTGTAAAACTAAAGACATTATGCAAATAATATAAAATGTAGGGGACAGTCTTTGAGCCTACGCCTGAGGATCCACCCAAAGATGCAAGGGAGATCAAAAGACAAACACACAGACGGACAGAAACAAATACAAATAACCTCAATTTAATCAAAGCAAAATGCGAAATGAAATGAGGTAGGGAACAGTAAACGATAAACAGTAAACAAGTGGGGTATGTTTTGCTCCCATAAGGAAACCTAACACAGAGTAACTTTTATTCAAGACTGGCACAGCCTTTTAAACTTGAATAAAGTCAGACAAATACATAGACAAACAATCTAATAGTGGGGGAAAAAACAAGCGCAGGCCAACAACTGAACTGTCTGGCAAAGATTTGGACTTGGGGGGAGGGGAGAGGGGAGGGGAGTTTGTAGATGGAGAAACTCAACTGGGAAAATGAAATTAAAAAAAAAAAAAATGTTACAGATATGAAAACTCTTCTCTAGCTGCATAAGGGAACCATCGCCACACTTTCGTTTGGTTGCATTTACTACTCTTCGCTGGCTGCTCTGGGGTGCTATTGAATTCTTTTTTGCACCCATGGTGGTGAGAACACCACAGTATTATGGACTGTGGTTTGTCTCTATTTGACGCCGGGAGCGCAAACACAACCACCGTGTCTCCCTGATGAGTCCCGATCCAGCGGGCGAAAGGCCTCGGAGCAGGCAATACAAATATATCTGCCTTCAACAGGGATTGCGATGGTTCCCTTATGCAGCTAGAGAAGAGTTTTCATATCTGTAACATTTTTTTTTTTTTAAATTTCATTTTCCCAGTTTCTCCATCTACAAACTCCCCTCCCCTCTCTCCCCTCCCCTCAAGTCCAAATCTTTGCCAGACAGTTCAGTTGTTGGCCTGCGCTTGTTTTTTCCCCCACTATTAGATTGTTTGTCTATGCATTTGTCTGACTTTATTCAAGTTTAAAAGGCTGTGCCAGTCTTGAATAAAAGTTACTCTGTGTTAGGTTTCCTTATGGGAGCAAAACATACCCCACTTGTTTACTGTTTATCGTTTACTGTTCCCTACCTCATTTCATTTCGCATTTTGCTTTGATTAAATTGAGTTATTTGTATTTGTTTCTGTCCGTCTGTGTGTTTGTCTTTTGATCTCCCTTGCATCTTTGGGTGGATCCTCAGGCGTAGGCTCAAAGACTGTCCCCTACATTTTATATTATTTGCATGTCTTTAGTTTTACAGCAACTTTTTTTCCTCCCCACACTTTCGTTTGGTTGCATTTACTACTCTTCGCTGGCTGCTCTGGGGGTGCTATTGAATTCTTTTTTGCACCCATGGTGGTGAGAACACCACAGTATTATGCAGAGCTTAATCTAGAGCGCGGATTGGTACAATCCCCCGAAAATCTGTTCCTTCCCGCAATTATCGAGTCTTAACGCGGGCAGACTCCCGCACATTTGCAGAACTGCCCGCCCTGTTGACTGATCGTTGCGGGCGCTCGTTTGTCGTCTGCTTGAAAAACTGAAACTAGGACTGAGCAGGAGTGAACGATTTCATGATATTTCATTGGCTGTTAGTGCAAATCAACAATCGGCGGCGTTTATCTCCTCCTTCTCGATCACCGACGAGAAGTTGCGAGAGTTTAAGGCGCCATATTGGATATTTTCCAAAATGAAGCGTGCACCCACCCTATTCGACTTCGACTTTCGTGGAGGAAAAGTGGAGAAAAAAAAAGATTCTCTGCCATGCGAGGGTGAAGAAGATCATGAAGAAACCGCGACTACATCCAAAAGCTCGGAGAAGCAGCCCAAAATTAGTGCCAGTGCAAGGAACACTGGTTTCAAGACGACTGGCTGAAGAAGTGGCCCTGGATACCTAAGCTGAAGACCGTTGTGATGCGATGTGAATTGTGTTTGAAACACAAGAAACAAAACGTATTTACGTCGCCCCAAGGTGGTTGTTTAATCTAGATGATTTGATCAAGGTGTGTTGAAGTCTGTGTACAAAGGTGGAGGAGGTATATAACGTGGGGTTGTAGGGGGGGGAGTGCCCCCCCCCTTTTTTGATATGAGGGGGGGACTGCCCCCTTTTTCAAAAATCCTAGATTAAGCTCTGTTATGGACTGTGGTGTGTCTCTATTTGACGCCGGGAGCGCAGACACAACCAGCCGTGTCTCCCTGATGAGTCCCGATCCAGCGGGCGAAAGGCCTCGGAGCAGGCAATACAAATATATCTGCCTTCAACAGGGATTGCGATGGTTCCCTTATGCAGCTAGAGAAGAGTTTTCATATCTGTAACATTTTTTTTTTTTTTAATTTCATTTTCCCAGTTTCTCCATCTACAAACTCCCCTCCCCTCTCCCCTCCCCTCAAGTCCAAATCTTTGCCAGACAGTTCAGTTGTTGGCCTGCGCTTGTTTTTCCCCCACTATTAGATTGTTTGTCTATGTATTTGTCTGACTTTATTCAAGTTTAAAAGGCTGTGCCAGTCTTGAATAAAAGTTACTCTGTGTTAGGTTTCCTTATGGGAGCAAAACATACCCCACTTGTTTACTGTTTATCGTTTACTGTTCCCTACCTCATTTCATTTCGCACTATACAATATTGCCGTTTTTTATACACAAATGACAACTCCTGCTTGCTTCCATGCTCAAATCGTGTCAGGCTGTTTCTGCTTCTTACAACATGCCCTAAAACATCGCAAAGAGGAGCAAGCGAGTATGAGTTGCTGCCATGATATGCGGATGAATCGGGTTTGAAAGTAAATTGTGTCAGAAAGAACCAATTTCTACTGTAGTAAGTTTAAGTTCAGTTAGTTACTACACAGAACAAGCTTCTGTGTAGTGGCGGGTGAAAACAAAAACAAATACCCACCCCCCTTCCCCCTTCCCCCCGCAGTCCATGGACTGTTAATTGAAAAAGTCATTGATGTTGGAATTACTATGAACCCTGGGGGTCATGACATTGGAGCCCTTTACAGATGGGGCCTTGTACAGACCTGTTTTCTGCATGTCGTTAGCAGCTGATTTCAGGCAGATAGGCTCTGGTATTACGCTGTTTTAAAGTACAGCAGCATTTCTAAAATTCACTCTAATCCTTGGATAAGAAATACTGTAAAATGTTGGTTTTAAAACAAGGTAACCAAGGGCAGAAAATGAAGCAAATTTTTTAAAAGAAATGGTATTAGTTCCTCCAGAAGATACAGACGAAAAGATAACAGGACAAAACACAATGCATTTCGACCTCTTGGGTCTTCTTCAGGCAAAAACAAGCAACATTTAGGACAGTGAAAAAGAACAAACAGCCACTTATCTTTTCATATTTGGCACAAAATGGGTGTTGGATGGTTTTCATCCAGCACCCATTTTGCCTGGAGAAGACCCAAGAGGTCGAAATGCATTGTGTTTTGTCCTGTTATTTGTTTGTATCATCTGGCGGAACTAATTCCATTTCTTTTTAAAACCTGTAAATGTTGGTTGTTAAATCTGATACTGTTATTTATAGCCAGGCTTGTGCTGTGTTCAGCCCTGATGTGGCCCTTTGCGGTCGGCTGGGCTATAAGCAACATTATCTTATCTTATCTTGTGCTGTGTTATTGTGACACAATGGCACTTCATTTGGTGTACATTGATGGGGTTGAAACCTGTCTGCGCCAGGTTTGGGGTGCGGAACAGTCTGCTTGTGGCCCCCATGCCAACTGCTTCCACCGCGCAGATCCTGGGCAACAACGAGTCGATCGAAGCCTACACCTCCAACATCTACACCAGGCGGGTCCTGTCGGGGGAATTCCAGGTGAGAATGCAGGTGTCTGTGTTCTGATCAGTACATTTCAGTTGTGACTTTTTGTTGTTGTTTTCGACCTAATGTGATCTGTGAGTTTCTGAGGGTGACTAACATTTGTCATCTGATCAGAGATTTTACAGACAAAAGATTTTAAACAAAATTTCAGGGTGTTTTTTTAGAAGGTGTATTTTAAAGGGTTGTGTGAATGAATGACTTTGGGTTGACTTCAACGTGGTGACAGCCTTGATATGGCCCTTTGCGGTCAGCTGGGCTATAAGCAACATTACCTTACCTTATTATTGTAAGTGATTAAGTGCACATGTGTATACATTGATCACTCTCTGACTGTAATCTGCACATTGATATACTTTTTCTATTAGTACGCTATCTCATGCATACACAGCACTCACCACCGTTAACTGATGGCACACCACCACTGACCACACAAACACAAACTGGTCACTCTTGCACACTTGCAGACCCCCTCAGATACATGGTTTGCTCAACACAGCCTAATGTTATATAAGATGGCGGTAGTCTAGCTATCATCTCATTAATGTTATATAATTCAGATTGTGGTAGTCTAGCTATCATCTCATTAATGTTATATAAGATTGCGATACTCTAGCTATCATGATCTCATTAACTTTGTTTTTCAGGATAGGTGGGTGGTTTTTGTTTGTTTTTAATGATCAGTGATGTGACCTTTTAGCCTGTTCGAAAGCCATGAAAGGGCTCTGTGCGGTCAGCTGGGCAGTTACCATTAAAATCCGAAATTTCTGTCAGCATCACTGCTTACATCTTTGTATACAAGATTTGTCTGTGGGTGTACTAAAGACTATTTCTGTGCAACGTGTATCTTCACCTTCTGGAAATTCTGTCCTAGTAAGTGTCTATCTTTTGTCTTACTTTCACATTCTTGTGTGTCTTTACTGTCATTCACTGTCTTTCTGCTTGGGACTGTACTCTCCCCAGAATGCATGCTATACAGGGCTTCTGAAAACGCAAAAAATTGCGTACAGTACGCATTAAAACTCTACGGGACGCACTGGGTGTCCGTGTAAGGGGTCCCCAGGGACCCCTTCAAATTTCGGTGAAGTCAGACATAAAGTGAGAAAAGACTGCCTTCAACATCATAATTTGGGTGCCGTAACATCGTAGGTCTGCTACACTTCGGACCGAACCCATCCCTTTTCAAGTTTGAACAGTAACAAAGCGAGTAGGGCAGCCTCCTAACAACATACGTCGGTCACTTTTGTCGTCTGCTGAGGCTGACTGACTAAGCTCAACGCTGGGCCACAGCATCGTTTTCAGTTGACCTAATTTTCCTACTTTGAGCCATGTGATGTCACGATGACGCTTTCATTTTCCCGGCAGGAGAGAGGCATTTCCGCGAAGCCTTTGTTTCCAACATGTCTCTCGAAGCGTGGTTAACGAAATCATCGTCGCAAAAGCGAAAAAGCGTAGCAGAGGAGCAAGATCGAGAACGGATACAATTTTTTTATGTTTATTTTGTTGTTTTTATTGTGACGATGTGTCTGTGACAATTGCAGTGCGCGTGCAGGGATGCAATTTTTTTTAACGTATATTTTGTTGTTTTTATTGTGGTGTAGGGACCCCTTAATGTTAGCCTGGGACCCCTTAAAAATCTGATGAAGGGGTCCCTGGGACCGGAAAGATTTTCACCCCAGCAGAAGCCCTGCTATATGTCCTGCAATGTCTGTATGCATACTTTTTCTTTATATTTTTGTTGCACCGTTTGTCAGTCATTACTTTTATTTACTTCTTTTAATCTTTGGACCTGAGCATGGCCTGATTTCATTGGTTGTCATGTTATATAAAGTTAATAACAGTCACCTGGGAAAAAAGTGTTCTTGGGAGGGAGGAGGGAGTGCGGACAAGACCGGATTTCTTTCCTGTATATGACGACAGCCCTGAACAAGCCCTGTGTAGATGGCTGTGCTATACAACTTAAGTAATCGCAAATGAGTGAAAATGGTTTAGCATTTCAGGTATAGTCATGATTTGACTTCTAGGATTTCAGGTGTAGTCATGGTGTGCCTGCCAGGATTTCAGGTGTAGTCATGGTGTGCCTGCCAGGAATTCAGGTGTAGTCATGGTGTGCCTGCCAGAATTTCAGGTGGTGTCATGGTGTGCATTTCAGTATTGTCATGGTGTGCTTGCCAGGATTTCAGGTGTGGTCATGGTGTGCCTTCCAGGATTTCAGGTGTAGTCATGGTGTGCCTCCCAGGATTTCAGGTATTGTCATGGTGTGCCTTCTAGGAGTCTTACATGTATGTTTACAGGTTGTAAATCATCACCTGCTGAAGGACTTGACGGACCTGGTCTGTGGAACGACAACATGAAGACCCTGCTCATAGCTGAGGGAGGATCTATCCAGGTGGTGACTGTGTGTCAAACGCAATCTTTATCAGTGCTCCGTCATTGTTTTTTGTTCACACAAATCAGGTTACAGGGATGAATCAACTGAAGTGTCTCATTGTTGTATTGACTAGTTGACTTTAATCTCCAGGCCAGAGAATCGCTCGTTGAAGGTCAGCCCTGGTATGGTCACTCCTGCTGTTGGCTACATTATTGACACTGATTGAAATCTGTCGTAGGTGATGCATCATTTCTGTTGTGGGGGAAGGCTTGAGTGTCAAAAGAATGCATTGTTTTGAGCTGTCTGTTCCTGAGGCTTCTATTTCTTTTTCTTTGTACTTTACTCTTTTTTTCAATTCTATGACTTCTACTGAATTGACCCTGTGTAAGTAATTTTCCAGGCCTGGAAACTTACGGAATTTAGAGCTAAGTTGTGGAAAGTCAAGGAATTGAAACAAGTCTACAAGAAAGTACAACTGACTGGTGTGGATGCATGTTTGTCAGCGCAGGAAAAAGAAAGTGAAGATCTGACCTATTGCAGGAGTTGCTGAAATGGGTAGCCGCAGGAATATATTTTGTGTGTGAAAACAGCTGCTTTGCAGTCGTGGAACTTTACCTAAAATGCATGGAAAATTCATGGAATTTTTATCCTGTCAGCCTGCAGGGACTAGGAGGAAGGGCAGACAGGGGCGGACTGATAGCTATAAGATCATTTTTCTCATGGGAAACCATTAGCTAAAAGATCATTTTCTCAAGGGAAAACATCAGTTTCCAGTGACGACTGTTGGAGCGTAGTTTCCAAAATACAGCAGTGCTCTGAAAGACCCTCCAATCTTAGATGAGCGAGCAGTCTGACTGCAAATTTGAAGTGCAAAGATCGGTTTGAGATTCTTCTGTATTCTGTTTGACAATAAGTAGTTGTAAGCATAGAGATAGGCTGTCCATTGTGCTGGTTATTTGTGTTCTGTTTGACAGTTAGTGTAGTTGTAAGCATAGAGATGGGCTGTCCATTGTGCTGGGTTATTTGTGTTCTGTTTGACAGTTAGTGTAGTTGTAAGCATAGAGATGGGCTGTCCATTGTGCTGGGTTATTTGTGTTCTGTTTGACAGTTAGTGTAGTTGTGAGCATAGAGATAGGCTGTCCATTGTGCTGGGTTATTTGTGTTCTGTTTGACAGTTAGTGTAGTTGTAAGCACATAGAGATAGGCTGTCCATTGTGCTGGGTTATTTGTGTTCTGTTTGACAGTTAGTGTAGTTGTAAGCATAGAGATAGGCTGTCCATTGTGCTGGGTTATTTGTGTTCTGGATGTGCGTGTCTGTTATTTTTTTACCCTCTTGTTTATCAAAGTGGAATGGCCCTGTATATTTTTTCCCTCGTGTTTATTGAGGAGTGGCATGGTTGCCAACCCTGTAAAATTTTTCGAGAATTTTGCTGTTATAGAAATAATTCCTTAACCCCTTGACTGCCGCTATTTTGTATCAGTTTTGCACTTCTGTGTGCCGGAACTAAATTTGACTTTTTGCGGTAGGTTCACTAATTTGATCAGTGCTCATTTATTTGTGGAGATATCTCTTAGATTTTTGGCATGTTTTCTTCTCATACCCAGGGCTATAATACCTGCAAATAATATTTGATTTTGTTCATTCTGAGTATAATAAATAATCTTATAATTCAACTTTTTTTTAAAAATTATATTTTGCAAGCATACAAAAAACCCACAGCAGCAAAACAAAAAACATTACAAACCCAGTCCAAAAGTGGTATTTTAGTGTGTACTCGACACACTGTGTAAATAATTTGTAGTGAATTTACAGACCCAACAATGTTGTTTTATATGATAAAATTTATGCGCATTTCTGGGGTACTGTACAATCCAGGTATCAAGGGGACACACATTTTGTTTTTAGGTGAGGTCACTGAATATGCAGTGCTCTTTCAAATTCTTGACATACATCGTTTGATCTAAGATATTGGGAATTTTCTTGTTTTATCCTGGGCTACCAACCCACGATATCACAATGTTTGATTTTGTTTGTAATCAGTGTAGACCAAAAAATATATATCAATGATGAATGTTTAGTTTGAAAAACAGACACTTTCAGAAACTTACACCAAAACTTATAGCACTAATTCACAATTGAAATACCACAAAAAACTGGATGTTAGTAGTCTTTGAACTGTCAGGACAAACATTGTATTCACAATAAAGCTTGACAAAAAAAAATAAAAATACGGGATTCGAACAAAACCAGGGCTTTATGTACAGATACGCATTGTATACAGGGAGTAGAAAGGTTTTGGACATAGATGCGAAAAAGAAAAAAAAATTGGTCAAAAGTTCCTGAAAAGAATACTCGGGTGAAAAAAGTTCCCGTGCAAACGACTCTTCGGCTTAGGTCGTAAATTGTGCCATCAGTGTACCACTTGCGCTAGTCGGGACCTTCACAATTTTTCCCATGGCGGGTGGGTGGATGTGAGCGTGCTCCTTGTGTCAAGCAAGCACATCGATGCCTCTTAACGCGCCGATTCTATCGCATCTACGCAGTTTTTCAGACTGTGACACCTCAAAAGGAGGATGAAATTGGAAAAAGGGTAATTCGGAGGCTGTTGCTGAAGCATTGGTGGCCGGATTTGTTCGTCGAGCACAACATCGCTCCTTAGCGCAGAAGCCGATCCATGCATCCAGCTTTTAAAGAAGCGTTCTCAGATTCGGAGGATCGCAAACAGTTCAAGAGGCGGATCGAACAAAGATACATCACCACGACTTGTAAGGGACCCTTGTCATGAGAAGCCTAAAGTAGCTGGCTGCCATCTTGACTGCTAGAATGAACAGAGTTGTGTTGGTGGATAGAATGGAGTCAGGAAGGGGGGGGGGGGGGGGGGGTGGACAATTTCTTTCCTGGTGGGGTGGTGCGGATACTTAAAAATGATCAACAATCGCCACAGAGTGATGGCCAACCCCAATGCACAGATTAATTTTGTTTTTTTTCAGCAACAGGGGAGAAACATTGTTTGGTGTTTTATATTAGGTTAGCGTCAGCCAAAATTTGAATGCAAATTGCATATTTTGTTTAAGATTTTTAGATAGAACTTTTAAAGAAAATCAAAGTTAAATAAAAATTATGCTCTATCTATATTTGTTTTAGAGATATCGACATTTTAATATAGCATTTGCCGGAACGTTGCATGTAATAGTGTGACTCATGGCATCTTTGAAGCTCCCAGCAAGAGACACACATGCATGTGGAGGCCATATGATATTATGCATTTGGAGTTGTTGTGTTACCATATACTTTGCATTACAAATTTACAGGGACTGTCCAAGTACAAACTTGCTCTTTGGCTGTGGTCAAAAAGGGCACTTCAGCAATTTTGAAAGGGAAGCGTCAAATCGGCACGCTTAGGTGCCATGTTTGGGGTACATAACAGAATTTTAGGGAAAATGACCCTCAAATAGTGATTTCTTATAGATTTTTTGATGTTACCAGTTTGCATAGACTTAAGCCTATTTTTTTCATGCTGACAATGGGTCTGTTAAACGTTCCATCTAATGAGGTGTTAAATTTGACTTTAGAAAGCCAATATGTACAGTGGGCATAATAGTCGTTGCATCGACTCAAAATTAGAAAAAATGGTAGTAATTCTGAAACTAATATCAGATTTTACTCAACTTGGTGGTTGTATTCTAAATGGGATCTTTTGTCTTGTAAGTGTTGTAATGAGCAGAAATCAAGCAAAAAATACTGACATAATCCATTTTAAATGTGATGCTGAGGGGACTAAAAATCCACAGACGTAACGAGGAAAAAATTGCAAATTGTTTTCCAAACCACTTGTTTATCCCTCCTTCAAATTTTAACCAGCAATATCTAAGAATGGTGGGTATGCGATAACTTAAACTACTGAAAAGTCTTCACAGACAAACTTTTTGCTTATTTAGTATTGTTTAATATTTATCTTATTAATCTACTATACTTATCTAAGATGTAAAGATCTCAAACCAAAATCATTATTTTTGAAAAATGATGTTCATCAGCGTTCACTGATAGCTTGAACTCACTGAAAAGAAACTTCGTCACAAGTCCTATTCCTTTCAAATAAAACCTTAGGTCACTTACAACAGGGACATTTCTTAGCAGAAAGAAGCTAATCAACACGAGCTGATTTGTCAAACAGGTGAACGTTTTGGGAATGCGTCGTTTATCTCTGCGCTAGATCATTTGGCCAGTCCACAACAGAAGACCTCCCAGTGAAGAAGATGGGGCCTAGGGTGAGGTTGGATGGCAAACACCACTGAGGAGTGGTTGGATACAAATATCAGGAGCTGTGTCCATCGGTTCAACACATGGTCGGGCAATTGGCACCTCTACCCACAGTCGCCTTGGGCATGGAAGTTCCACAATCCGCTTGATTCCTCTCTCAGAATGTTGTGCACCTGCCCCTTGAGTAGTCATCTTGCAATGTACGACAGCAAAAAATGGAGCTCTTCTGGCTGGCCTGGAGATTGAGTAGTTAATGTGCTCAAAATGTGTGCTGTCTGTTCTTCTTCATGTTATCCTCATCAGAAGCTGGGTGATCAACTCACTCCTGATCCGAAGTCATCACCTCAGAAGGAATTGATCTTTCTACGCGGGTGGAAACGCTTGTTACGTGCTGAACTTTGGGATTGCTGGAATCGTTTCTAACTACTCTCCCACCATAAAACTCCTAAAAGCTGATTCACAAGCTTTAGAACAGACTCCTGTGACATTGGAGCAGTGAAGACTTTTTTTCCAAAATGATTTTCTGAAAAAGAATCTCTGCTCAGTAAGGCTTTCCTGAGGGGCCCTGTGTGTTCTATAGGACTCTGAGCAGCCCGTTGGATGTCAGCATGTGATGAACATGGGCCCCTTGGGGAGGTCTCAGATCTCCATTACAGACATCTTCGCTGACATTTCCTTTCTTTCTGCAGCTGCTTTGACCCAGTCTTGCCTCTTGGAGAAGATCTTGTTCTTAGATAGGACGGTGGTTTTTCCATCTGCCACATGCTTGTCTCGCTGTTGCAGCAGCTTTTCTGAGACAGACAGCTTCAGCAAGTCTTGCTGTTAACTGCAGAGGTACTCTCTGGGACAGCCCGGATGAAATGGATTTATTCCGCTTCAGCAGATTCACGGTGGAGTGATGATGCAAGCTGGCATTTCTCCGACTTTCTTAAACGAGAAACAGGACAGATCCGGCGAGACGCATTCTTCACTGACCAAATTTTGTCAGACTGGAGTGGTAAAGCTTCTGTTCCGCAGCTCTTCATCTGCACACTGTGCGTACTTTCCTCGGGTAGGAAATATTGCTAATTGGCGCCTGGATGACCTCTAGCAGATAGCTCCGCAAACCCTCTGCATACAAAGCTCGTTGACCACCGTTTTCTTTTCTTCCACAATGGGCCTGTAAGGTACGCAGGATGTCTGCATTATGTGGAAAACGGAAAGTGGATGCCTAGGAAAAGTGGCTGGAGACAATCTTGTCACGCAGGGAGAGATCCAATCTGTCTGCCAGTCAAGAAGCCGGGTGTGCAGGCTTTGACATAATAATCTAGAAATTCCAGGTTGTGGGAATATATAGAGATAGCCCTGAGGAAGACACAGTTTGGACCTGTTCAAACAGAAATACATGCACAGATCATAAATATCTTATTACTCTGTTTCAATTTTATCTTATAATTATTGTCTAGTAATGTGCTGCTTTTTACAAGTTTCTTTAAAAAAAAAAAAAAAAAAGAAAAAAGTTGTGACCAGACAACGTATACGACACACAGCAAACACAAGAAGGGACCTATCAGGGTTGTATTACACTGCGTACGAAGAAAAAATCATCTTAGCACATCTTTTTAATAAAACTATTATTCAAAAGTCTAAAAAAGAAAGCTTTTAGTTGATAATCTGACATACCCAGTTTTACTTCAGCTGTTTAAAGATGATGTTAGTAGTTGTATAGAGCTCTTTTAGCGTTTAAAAAGACATCGAATCTAATCTTAATTACCTGTGATTCTGAAGTTTAAGCAGGGCAAGCACTATATAGTGTTTAATAAGTCAATCAAAATCAATCTAATTACTGAAGATTCTGTAAGAGTATAGCAGGGCCAAGCACACTGATGTGGCAAGAGATAATGGTCTCACTGTTGCAGTTCTGGACAGCACACTTTCCAATTTTACTTTATTCGTTTGGCATGTGTAGGTGCCTAGGCAATCTTGGATGTCATGTCCGATGTTAATGGAGGCTGCAGCAGCTTGGATCATGTTATTGAATCTGTTCTCTCGGAAGCTAGCGTCACAGTTAGAAGCTCTCCCCAACCATTAGGCAGTCGGCTTCCTCTCAGCAGTCTCTGCAGCCATGCTGTCGCCATCTCCACGCGGCCCTCCAGACAGTCACGAATGCCATTCACAGAGTGTATGCCTCAGTACAACCAGAACAAGTGCAGAGATATTTTTGGGAAAGGTATGCAGGAAAACATTAGAAAAACAAGCCACCATTTTTACATAAATCATGTATGTATTTGAACTCAGAAATTTTGTCTCGGCGCAAACTTCACATAGGCAACTTAAAAAGGACAAGTCAGAAGTGTTTCCTTTACCTCTTGAATTGATGTGTCCTTTAAAAGTTAAATTACTAACATCCTATGAATACACACATTCACAAAAAATAAGTCGCACAAATTTGTTTTATGTTCAAGGGTTCTGCATCTTTACTTTAGAACATAGCAAGGATAGTATGCGCAGCAAGAGTAAAGTGTAAAAACTGACACTGTTTCAATCATCAATGACCAAAGTCCAAAATATTTTACGCTACTGAGAAATTCAGCAAGGTTTTTTTAAAAGGGGGATTTACGCCAAAATGACAGTCAAATTACCTTGTTGACTGAGCAATCTGTTGGAGTGAAATTGTTGAAGCAGGTACTGCATCTCTGCCAAGCGGGCGCTCCCCCTTCTCCTTTTCATCTTGGGCAGACGCTTTTTTGCTTTCTGCACCAAGACCATAGCAGAGAAATGGGCATTGCTATTGAGAAACTCCAGTCCTTCATCTAAACGCTGCAGCGAGTTCTTGCCTTTCTGCCTCCAACTTCTGCCAATAAAGATTTCTTGACTGTCAGGCACGGTGTCTTCTGATGCTGGACAAGCCTCCAAGGAGAAGATGGTAGAATTATGTGGCCCTTCTGAGGAGATAAGACAAGCTCTTCCAGCATCTGTATGGCAATGTTCACATGGGAGGAGGGTTTGGGGTTCTGTGCCTTGTTAGTCACAGGGAAGATAAGCACCTATGGTGAAGCAGCCAACTGGCGGTGGTAGCTTGCTGACTGATGTAGCTCTTCCCACTCCTGCTGGGTTCCATCTAATGTGAAAGTCCCAGTGATCGTGACGTCTGAGGACCTCTGCCACTCATAGAGACTTGTGACCAATGCCCTTGGTCAGCCAACAAAGCGTAAAGCTGACCTTTGTGAGGGCAAATCACCTGGCTGGGATCCTGGCACCACTTCAGCCGTGCAGCTCGAAGGAGTTCGATGATCAGCACCACACCTGTGAGACAGGAAACTTCAGGACTCTTCCCACAAGCTCCATAACGGCTATCTTTGCCTCCGGTTTGAAGTGCCGTTTTCATCTTTGTGGCGCAGTTCTTCGAGGATCTTGCAGAACTTCACCAGCAGTGTTGTTGGTCCAATAGTTGTTTCTTCATATTTTCCTTCAGAGTGAATTATCTTTGTTTTCAAATTTGAGTGGCGTCTATGTGCATAGTGTTTGTGTGTCTTCAGTTTTTGTTTAAGACCATTTATTCTTTCTTTGGACACACCTCCTCTTTGTGTTTGTTTAATTATGGTGCTCTGTTTTTTTCATATTCATTTTTCTTTCCTTTTTAGCCTTTGTTATAATTTCGAGACTGTCTGAGATTGTTGAATTTTTTCTGTTTCGCTCTCTGTACTTGTCTCTTAACAGAAGTTGTTCTTGATCTGATGTTTTCGTTATCTTGCAATCATTTTTGCCATTTTCTGTTTCTGAGTGCTCTCATCAAACGTTGGTTTTCTTCATGCCAAGATAAGTTTTCAGACGTGTCAACTTTGATTTTGATGTTTTGGAGTGCTGTCTGTGTTTCTTCCAGGTGCCGCCGCGAGAGAGCAGCTAACTGTTCTCCCATGTGTTGCTAATTTAATAGCCGCATTCCTCCATATATCCATCTGTTTTACTTCATTTGTGACCTGAGGATAGACAAATGTTACTGCGAGGGCAGAGGGTTTCTAGTAGAGGGATTAAGTTTTGTTCCAGACTCCCTTTTTTGAATACAAAATGGCTCTGGAGGCTGCACAAAAGAAAGTCTTTCAATTGTTGTGACTGCTGGGTCTGAAGCACTTTTCAGCAGACTGTCATAGGGTTTCTGGTTTTGGCCAATGTGTGTTGAGCTGTTGTCAGAGAAGCCCTGCAATGTTTAACCTTATCATGTGGAACCACTCTTTTTGTAGAGAAGGCCTTCCTTCTTTTGGATGTTCAGCCAGATCAATCAGGGCTACCCATTTGTCACTGACACTAACACAGCTGGGGACTGGTCAAAGGTATTGTTCGGAATGGAGGAGGTGTCGCTTGATTCCTTTTTTCTGAAAGAAGTGACCCAATATTTTTCTACTTTCCAGTCCGAACCTGAGCATCCGTCTCTAAAATCTCTGAAGTCACCATCAAAGGATAAGTTGAAACACTCTGATTGCATGGTTGCCCTCAGTGTTCAGTGTATAAGTGTGTATGCAAAATTGTTTTCATCACACTCTCTTTGTCTAATAAAGGCGGAAATCTCAATACCCAGCATCTTCTCACAGGTCGTCTCAAAACAGTCCCGTTGAAGAAGCTGCTTGTTGAGTGGCAACTGACTGATTGGTTCAGGCCTACTTTTCTCCCCCGTCTTCTGCTGTGACTGGGTACTGCTTCATGCGATGAAACTGGTCATCTTCAAGGGAAAGGAAAAGGAAAATTTTAAGCATTTGACTTCCATGTTTTTTGCATGACTTCTCAGATGGGTAGCACCTTTGTCAGGGTGTGGAGAGGGGGGGGGGGGGAATGGGGGGGGAGAGGGGAAGAGGCAAGAGGTGTTTGTGAGCTTCAATGTTGTGTGTGTGCGCTGGCGCACTCACACCTATATCATGTGATTGTGGAAAGGGTTTTTTCAAGACAGTCACACATTTGCAAGATAACCTTTTGACAATGAAATTGTGAATGAGATTTATGGAAATATCTAAGTGTGCATATTTTAACAAGGAACTATTACTTTAAGTAGCTTTTCTCACCGTTACACTTTATATAAATACTAGAAAGCTAAAGTGACTGATAGTACCTTAACAATAGTCACACAAGAAGGCAAACTAAACCATCATTCAACTCACACACTCGCAAGATCGAATCTAGTATTTTGTTAAAATGCAGTCTTTTTCTTAATAATGTATGTTCTTAGTTGTGACTGTGTTGTATAAGGGGGGAGGGTGTAGAGAGAGAGAGAGATATTAAACGGAATGAATGTGGTGGGCTCATTCACGCGAGAAAAATTCAACAAGTACTTCTTGACACTGTCTTCTATTATATACTAAATACACATACAGTGAACAGAAATCAACACGATTTGCATGAAGAACAAAAAAATAAACGATTCACTATGCGCAATTAACTTCGAAGAAAAAGCTTACGAAACACGGTATTTCCGCGTAAGATCGACTCCCAGATCGTTTTGTTACTTGTGACCAAAGTCATTCCCGCTTCGAGTAATCTATATGTCAAAATAAATTTAATAATTATATGCCAAACTTTTATTTATAAAAAATAAAGAATACGATTCGACCAATGTGCATATCTTTTTGAAATTATATTTAGTTTATGGTTAGGTAAATGAGCCTTCGCGATAAAATTAAAATCAACTTGTACAGGAAGAACAAAAGAGTGCAGAACATGATTTTTCCTAACACTTAACTTATCACTTCTAATTCAAAACTAACCATAAATCTGGTCCAGAATTCTCAATCCGTTCCATTGCTTTGAAAGTTGTGCATTAAAAATCGATTCCTGCCATAAATCACAAATAAAACTTACCATTAGATGATCCTGGACACGGACGTCCCTTTCATTTGAAAACGATGTTGTCGGTCTGATGCACTTGCCTTTGTAGGGGGTCGCCATTCCGATTGTATTGTTGATGCCTAGCGAGCGTTGCGCACATTCTGTTTTCCCGCTGCGATGGTGGGCCTAGAAGAGCACGGAATAGAAGCTCATTTGCATATCGCTGTGTAGACTTGAAATCCCTCTTTCCGGCGCACCCCTAAGATGTTATATCTTTATGTTTTTCAGTATTCTTGGAGATCAATGTAGATGAATAATTTACCCAATTTATTCAACTCGTTTTTAAATTAATACTGGACGCTTAAATTATTTTTGAAATATGTAATGTGTTTAAAGAGGAAATCTTCGATCTTTATTTGAAATATTTTTAGATCACTCTGTCCTCAGCTGTGTAAAGAGCGACGTCGAAGATGTTCCAACACGTATCCAACTTCGGGTTCGGCGGACGGACGTCAGGCAATTTCGTCTGACGGCGAGCTGACTTTTCTTTCCAGGGGGGGTATTTTTCATTTAGATTTTCTCTCTCTCACGCATTTCATGACAAAAATGAATAATACTTGAGAAATAAAAGTAGATTAAATAAAGGTTTTTCAGAATACAAAAAGCATCGTTATACCCGAGACAGTTTACACCAGTACTGCCTGATTGAAGCTGGCCTACTTTCACCTAAAATCAACCTTTCCCTCACTGCTGACTCTAATGGAGCGTGCAGCTACCTAGTTGATATATTTTCTTAAATTTCTAAGTGTTCCCAGTTTTCCACCTTCGAAACTCCCCCCATCCCCCCCTCACCTTCCCTCCTCTCCCCCCCCCCCCCCCCCCCCCCACCCACCCCCACCCCCCCCTCTAGTCCAACTCTTTGCCAGGTCTTACTATGAAAGCAGTTGAGTTGTTGGCCACACTGAGCTTGTTTTTTTCCCCCCCACTGATTTAGATGTTGTCTATTGTATTTGTCTGAGACTTTATAGACAGTTTAAAAGGTTGTGCCAGTCGCTGAATAAGAAGTTACTTGTGTGTTAGTGTTCCTTATGGGAGACTAAAACTCTCGTTTACCACTTGTTTTGACTAGTTCCCTCCTCCCTAATTTCATTGTCCAAGTTTTTAGGTTGTTTCATGGCGCACTATTCAAGCCTTGGGTGTGCCATGCCGTGATGGTTTAGGGGGATTTGTGTGTGTTTCCAGTGTATTCTACATTTTTTATAATTGTAAAGATTTCTTGTGACACATTAAAAGAAAAAGCTTGTTTTTTGTAGGAAAAGTAGAAGTTCACAAATATTGTGGCTACAAATTTCAATTGCATTGTGTTTGTTTGATAAAAAGGTAATTGTCCACGCTTTCTTTACTCTTAGCTCTCAGTCAATACACATCTTCTGCTCACTGAGCTTCAATTCTTACTCATTGGTTTTTTCCTGCTTAGGGGGTTGGGAGGTCTGTTAGTGGATCATTGAGCTCTTTGTGTTTGTTATTAGCATATTACATGACATGCGAAGTGATGCAAAAATCTATGTGAGGAGAAAGTGAAAAAAAAAAAGAAAATAAAGATTCTCTGCATGCGAGAGGTGGATGAAGATCATGAAGAAACTGCGACTACATCCAAAAAGCTGGAGAGCAGCCGAAAGAGTGCAAGGGATCATACGGTTTCAAAACGATTGGCTGAGAAGTGGCCGGAAAGGGGTGGCGGGGGGGGGGGGGGGGTGTGTGCCCCCCTTTTTTTGATGGGTGGGGGGGGGGGGGAACTGCCCCCCTTTTTCAAAAATCCTAGATTAAGCTCTGCATCGGCAGTACACTGCTAAAGTGACACAAAGAATGGCACACTCAGAGCATCGGCAGTACACTGCTAAAGTGACACAAAGAATGGCACACTCAGAGCATCGGCAGTACACTGCTAAAGTGACACAAAGAATGGCACACTCAGAGCATCGGCAGTACACTGCTAAAGTGACACAAGAATGGCACACTCAGAGCATCGGCAGAACACTGCTAAAGTGACACAAAGAATGGCACACTCAGAGCATCGGCAGTACACTGCTAAAGTGACACAGAGAATGACACACTCAGAGCATCGGCAGTACACTGCTAAAGTGACACAAAGAATGGCACACTCAGAGCATCGGCAGTACACTGCTAAAGTGAAACAAACCAACAAGATCTGTATGAACAAATGGTTGTCATTGTGACTGGGTGGAAAAGTACTGGCTGGAGTTTCATTAATTTTTGTTATTTTAGCATTTCTTTGATTGGACCCCTGATTCTGAAAGGATGCAATTGATTTGAACATCAGATTTGCTCAAGTTTCTTTGTTTACTTTAATGATTTTTTTTTAATACTTTGTGACATGGTTTTAACCATAAAACACTTACAATCTATATTCATTTTACTTTCTAATCTATATTCATTTTACTTTCCTTAGAAAACATTGTTAGTCCTGGGAATTTTTCAGGTTTTCAATCATGTTTTATGTATGATGTCTAATGAGCTAGTTCTCGGTCTGAGGCTTTAGTTTTTGAGTGGTTTGTTTCCTGCTTCCCTGCAAGTTAAAGAGTTGGTTTATATCTACTGGATGTCTTCGTTTACCTGCAGAATATCAAAGGCATCCCAGACGATCTGAAAGCTCTGTACAAAACAACCTGGGAGGTCTCCCAGCGAATGATCATCAAGATGGCCGCTGATCGTGGTGCCTTCATCGACCAGAGCCAGTCTTCTCAACGTCCACATCGCCCAGCCCAACTATGGCAAGCTGTCCAGCATGCATTTCTTCGCCTGGAAATCGGTGAGAGGAAACGCAAAATTGCTTGGTATTGTGGAAGTTTAGTCTGGGCTAGCCGCTACAAAATACACCTTTTGGAAATTTGATTGTTACCAGAAGCTATGTAACTTTAGTATTAACTGCAATGTTGCCATCAGTGCACCAAGTTGATCAAAAGAAGTGAACTCAAGATGGCTTGTGAACATTTCTGAATCAGGCTTCTGACTGGATGATTTGTGCATGCTGGTTTGGGGGAAAAATCATGAATGTCTTCAGAGCATTGATGATGACATTAATTTGGTCACTTCATTTACCAGTACTGAAGTTACATGATTTCAAACTTCACAACGGACAGATACAGGTGTTCCCAATTACTTGCCCGTTGAACTTTGTGTGTTGTTGTACAATTGATGTATTCTTACTGTAAACAACAACATGATGAGTAAATTGTTGAACTAATTCAAAACTTGAGTCTTTCATGGTGGAGGAAGGTAAAAGTAGTGCAGTGGAGTCCCATTTTTGTCTGAGACTACAGAACTGTACTGTCGGCCTTTGTTTCATTAAATAATATATATCATGACATCAAGCAGACTCCAGCTACACACAAACAGTGTCGGCCTTTGTTTCATAATATATCATGCCATCAAGCAGACTCCAGCTACGCACAACAGTGTCGGCCTTTGTTTCATTATATATCATGACATCAAGCAGACTCCAGCTACGCACAACAGTGTCAGCCTTTGTTTCATTATATATCATGACATCAAGCAGACTCCAGCTACGCACAACAGTGTCGGCCTTTGTTTCATTATATATCATGACATCAAGCAGACTCCAGCTACGCACAACAGTGTCGGCCTTTGTTTCATGATGTATCATGACATCAAGCAGACTCCAGCTACGCACAACAGTGTTGGCCTTTGTTTCATTATTATCATGCCATCAGCAGACTCCAGCTACGCACAACAGTGTCGGCCTTTGTTTCATGATGTATCATGACATCAAGCAGACTCCAGCTACGCACAACAGTGTCGGCCTTTGTTTCATGATGTATCATGACATCAAGCAGACTCCAGCTACGCACAACTGAACAGTGTCGGCCTTGTTTCATGATGTATCATGACATCAAGCAGACTCAAGCTACGCACAACAGTGTCGGCCAGATAATTTGAGACATAATCACCTAAGTGGATGAAATTCAAGTCTGTGGTTCTAGGCTTTACATGTGAACTCACAGTACACTCAGTAACTCTGGGTAAGAGTAGAAACACACACACACACACACACACACACACACACACACACACACACACACACACACACACACACAGTAAATGAGATGTTGAATGTTTTGACCAGGGTCTGAAGACAGGCATGTACTACCTCCGCACCAAGGCGGCTGCCAGTGCCATCCAGTTCACCATTGACAAGCAGAAACTGGCCCAGGCTACACAGGAAACGGAAGAAACTGACCATTCAAACTGCCCGGAGCAAGTAAGTAAATCATTTGATACCTCGGTCAGTGGGGTTGTGTTTTCCTCATCTTGTTCATCTATCTGTTGACAAGATATGTAAAAACATCTAAACTTCATGTGTGTAGATCCGGATCAACGAT
>CM031601.1:93689776-93712648 GCA_018398815.1 Conus ventricosus | reverse complement strand
TACTAGGGAGCGTTGTCACGGGGAAAGAACGGAATTTGTCTTCCTCATAAAGTAAAATTCCTCAGGCAGCGCTCACTGTACGGTTTTCCCTCAGTGTCAAAGAACAGACAGCCAGCGGCCTCCCTTTCAATGTTACCCTGGAGAGTTTACTGGGGTCAAATCAGACCCCGGGGAACCTGTCGAGGCGTCGGGGACATTTTCCTCTGAATCCGTGCGCAGGTTAAGAAGTGCTTACACGCAAAGTCTTAAGCACCACAACTAACCTAAAATGAAAAGACAGCTAGCCATGTACTGTATTTCATCATGCAGAACTATTTAATTTAGTGAAAAGTGCTATTTGCCTCCCTGTGTGTAGCCCACCATGCAGAACTGTATCTAGTTAGTGACAAACTGGCTGGCTGCTCCCCTGTGTGTAGGCATCATGTAGAGCTGTAAGAAGTTAGTGACAAACTGTGGGCTGCTCTCCCTGTGTGTAGCATCAGCAAACTGTATGAAGTTAGTGGAAAAGTGCTGTTGCTCTCCCTGTGTGGTGTAACTGAACAATAAAAGTGCTGCCGCAGAACTCTATGACAGAGTGACGTTTTCCTGTTTTTTCTTCATCATGTTGAGCACACACACAAAAAAGGGGTAAGTAAAATATATATTCTAAAGCTGTCGCAGAAATGGTTTTTCCACAGTCATATTTGTTATTGGTTTTTTAACGTGCGAGGGAAATCTACTGTTTTGAGACCAAATCTACTGGTTTGCTACACCTAATCTACGGGTCAAGGATAGAGGGGTAAACAGGTCGCAGCAGTCTTATTTCTTAAAGAACCTCTGGTTAGATCAGTTTTCACTTAGAATATGGGTTCAATGTTTCCAGTTCTACATGCAGCTGAATCATCACTGGTTTCAGTGACATAGTCCACTTGGCTTGTGGGCAAGTGGGACAGCTTGTTTTTCTGATTGGAATAACAGTATTCATCCACTTCATGAATATGCATTTCACAGTGATAGGGGTTTTACATACCACCTGTTTCCTGATGCTATGCAGTTGTGAGTTCTGATAAGCATTAGAAAAATAAGACCAAAAGTTAGGAATAGATGCCACCCACGGCTGTTCAGAGCAAGTTACTTAGTTCAGGCTCGGAAACATCTCCTCGGATCCGAGATTTCCGAGATTTTTTAAAATGACTTCCGAGGAAAAAAAAAATCGTCCGAGAAAAAAAAATCCGCCGAGAAAAAAAAAAAAAATCGCGAAGGACTTGATCACTCCCGAGTCCAGTACCGTTCCGTATCCAGTATTACCAATCCGTTTTAGTATAAGGCAGTTCCGCCCGCGGTTGTTGGGGTATTTCCGCGAGCTTTAGGAAGCCATTGCCGAGGCGGGCGCATCAGTCTGCGAACACAATATCGCAGCCATTTTCGGCATCTTTCACGAGTCAAAATGTCGTGTGTATCACGCATCGTAAATCGTGGCGAGTCGTTTGATGAAGGATCGATTGCCAACAAATGGAGATGGGACTGGACTGAAAAATCAACGAAAGTGGCGGGTTACGATCAGCGAGTTTCAACTTGCATTCGCAAAGTGAACAAGGCTGGAGTTGCTCGCTGCCTAAAGGAGTTGAACTATTCCAATCGTGGACTGACAGCGCTCTTTGAACACATGCATTCCAAAAGGCATGTTGAAGCTTCGAAAGGACTTCATGGCAATCAGAGCAGACTGCCTGGTGAGTTGACATGGAATGTGTGTTTCTATGCAGACAACCAACTTCGTTTGTGAGTGTGTTTGTGTTTTTTTTCAATGCAGCTACACACAGCAGTCTACACATCCGGTAGGTCCGCCATCATCGTCTGCACTCCCGGTTGCGTGTTTTCGATGTACATATGCTATGATTCGCCCCGTTCGTCAGTTGGCTCGTTGGTCTAGGGTATGATTCTCGCTTTGGGTGCGAGAGGTCCAGGTTCAAATCCCGGACGAGCCCGATTTTTTTTTCTTTGTTGGGGGGGGGGGGGGGGGGGGGGGGAGATGGCGGACCCGGGGCGTGCCAGATTGCCGCGTGCCACTTTGCCGCATAGTGTCCCAGTCTACTCCAAAGCAGAATCGATGGTCTTTAGATTAGAGTAGGGCGAAGCCCGAGAGAGGACGAAGGACGAATGAACGAAGGCCGTTAGGCCAAGTCGTGCTCACGGACCTACCGATGTGTAGACTGCTGTGTGTAGCTGCACTCGTTTTTTTTTTCATTCCATTATTTTTTATTCCATGCTTTTTCACTCTGGTGAAAAAAAGTCAACTTCAAAAGGTTGAAGAAAAACCCTGCACTAGAGCCAGAGGGTTTCCAGTTTCCTTCTATAAAAAAAAAAAAAAAAAAAAAAAATGAATGAATGAATCCACCAAGAAACATTTTTTTTTTTAAATTAGGCTTTTATGAAGACTGAATTATTGAACTTATGAAGCAAGGCACTACAGCACATCAAGAAAATGAAATAAAGTAAGTTTTTTTTTTTTAATTTCTTTGCATGCTGCATGTAAATAAGATGTTTTAGTTTGGTTTCTTTGCATGCCACAGGGTAATTTGCCTATCACGAGAAGCCACGAAAGGGTCTTCAAAAGTGCTCAAAATCAATTTCGGCCGGGGGGCTTCGCCCCCCTGGACCCCCCACCGGGTCGTTGCCCCTGGACCCCACCGGGGCCTAGGCGGCCCCTGGACCCCGGCCTATTTTTCAGAGATTTTTGGGATCAGCTGTTCCCCAGCCTGTTAGTTTTGAGTCGCAGGGGAGTTTACAGCTGCAGAGACCAAGCTGTGAATGCAGGTGAGGGAAAGGAATGTTTTCTGCAGGCCGCTCTCCACCAGCCAGCTAACCGCACTGTATTCGGCCAACTGAATGTCATCTGTGCATAGCTGGTCTGGCAGCAATGCGTTCGGCAAGGTTGAGCGGCCATTACAAATGGGGCTGTAGGTTTGATAATTAGTTATTGTCATTAAAAATGTAATATATCTGCACTATTGAGATGACTGAATTGGCGAATTCCCAACAATTCTTTTAATACCAAACTCGACTGGGTTTATTTTCTTGTAGATAACATAGATGCCGCATGAAAGCTTGTACGCAAGTGGTCAGGCAATATTAGAACAATGACAACAAACACAATATTGTGCAAAAATGACGTCATCACTTTCTGGGAAGTTAATTTTCCATAGTTAAGTAGCACACAAGTTTGATACATGCCTCTGCTCAGACTACAGCAACAAAAATATTGGATTACAAATGTGTAAAGCCTTGTTTGTTTGCCCTTTCACTAAGTGTCTCAATAAGGACGGAAATGTAAAGCTGTGCACCCCAGACTGTTGACCCACACCTAATTACTCTCATCTTTATAATCGAGCTACAAAAATGTTCTCTCCTGTTCTGTTTTTTGGTTGTTGTTTTTTCTTATCATAAAGGCCACTTACAGGCCAGATACTTTTTCTGGAATGTTTGTGAACTTTTGTTTTGGTTTGTTTTTCAGATTCTGCAGTTTGACATGTGGGGTGTAACACCATACACTGATCTGGACTGGGCAACACTCAGAGATAACATTGCCAGGTGTGTATGGCAAATTGTCTGTGCCATGAGATGCGTTTGTGGATAGAGGATGGGAAAAAAGCCCAGTTTGGTGGAATTTGAAATCCATTTTTGTCAAAATGTCAGGAATTTGCGAAACATGTCAAACTGTATAAAATGACTCCTGTAGATGATGAAAATGATGAACTTATCATGACCAGAGTTGTTTGTTTTTCACATGCAGAGATGCCACCCCTCACATTTTTGTGCAATTGTTTTCTGCTCAGTTAGGGCTTTTTTTTTTTGCTTTTGTTTTTTTATTGGATGCATGGTCACCAAAATTTGTCTTTAGCCAGAAGAGCTCCTGCAAACGTCTGCTGAGTTCAAGCAAACGCGATTTACAGATACATTTGAATTGAATTAACCAAATCTTTAAAGATATCTTCAAGTATTAGTTTGTTGTCTTTGATATTTTCAGTAACCAAGGAAACGATGCAATGCCTGATAGTTGGCTGTAGTTGATTGTAATCATTGTGAAGTCAGGGTCTGAAAGATTTTTTTTTAAACATGCTTGTCTGCTGAGAAGGAGCAAGAAAATGATGAAAAAAAGAAAAACACACTCACAGACAGGCCTGCTGCTGCAAGACAAGAATCAGGACTGGAAAAGGATGCATTTTTTTAGAAGCAGAGACTTGACGGAAAAGAAAGAAACTGTTTTATTCTGACCATGCTGTAAAGAATTTCTTTCATGGGATTGTATGCATGTGATGCCACCGTGTAAGTTATGAAACATTGTGAAGATAGGGATATCTCCACCTGAGGCATTTTGTTTCAGTTTCTTGAACCTTTTTTTTTCTAATGACAGATTTTGATCTGGAAATTTTGTCCCCATGATGCTGTCAAACCTATACAATATTGCCGTTTTTTATACACAAATGACAACTCCTGCTTGCTTCCATGCTCAAATCGTGTCAGGCTGTTTCTGCTTCTTACAACATGCCCTAAAACATCGCAAAGAGGAGCAAGCGAGTATGAGTTGCTGCCATGATATGCGGATGAATCGGGTTTGAAAGTAAATTGTGTCAGAAAGAACCAAATTCTACTGTAGTAAGTGTAAGTTCAGTTAGTTACTACACACATAGCTGCCAACTGTTACGGGAAAACCGGGACATATCGTTTTTTTTAAATTTGTCCCTATTTTCGTTGTTTGCTGAAAAAATTCCGGTTTACGAGTTTTCCAAAAAAAAAAAAAAAAAAAAAAGCCCAATATTAAATAAAAGAACGTTTGCCGACTGAACAGAAATCGTAAACTCGGAAGTCAGCATGAAAGGGGCATAACTAGGCCCATTCCGCGCATGCGCATAGCTGCTGTTCAAATAGTCAACATGGCGTCTTCAAGTGGTAGCACGGAGAAAACAACAAAACATAAACGATTCCAGCGGTATCTGCCAGCTTATAAAGACAAGTTTCCATGGGTCACTTCTTGCCCTTCAAAGGGTGAAAAGTTTGCTTTCTGCACCATGTGTCGATGTCCGGTGAATATTTCACATGGGGGAAGAAATGATCTGGCCGATCACGAGAAGACCACGAAGCTGAGGAATCGGCAGCCGTCAAAAAAAACATGATGGTGGCAAAGGCCAATCTTCATGGCTTTTGCTATGAGCAAAAGTTCAGCCAGGAGTTTCTAAAGAAGGCCAAGTCCTCGACTGCACAAATAGTGAAAAGAAACCTAGATCTTTGAACACAGGCTGTCAACTCGGGGTGTGGGAGTAGTGGTTGGATCATGACGACTGGGGAGTGGGGAGTAGCTTGATGGAGCCTTAGAACTGGGGTGGGGGCGATGGTAATTAAATGGAGCCGGAGGACTGGGATGAAGTTGTTTGAGCAAGATTGTGGGGTACAGTTGATGAAACATAACTGTATTGTGTTGTTAATGAAACATGACTGTGGGGTGTAGTTGATGAAAGATGACTGTGGGGTATAGTTGATGAAACATGACTGTGGGGTATAGTTGATGAAACATGACTGTGGGGTATAGTTGATGGATCCTAAGTCCTATGGGGTGTAGTAGTGAGATCATAAGGGCAGAAGGGTGAAGTTGATGGAACTTGAACTGAAGAATGTGGGTGTAGCTGATGGAAGCCCAGGACTGTGAGTGCTGTTGATTGGGAGGGCAGAGCATCTTTTATGTTCATCCTACATCAGTATGGAAGATAAAAAAGCTGTTTGGGTAAGTCTTATTTTGTGTGTTTTGTATATTAATCTATAGAAAAAAATATGGTGGCTACCTACATAAGAGGCTTTTTTAACACAAAATATTGCATTGTATGCAACATACTAATATGCATGCTTTGATATGGTTTAATAATAGGCTTGCTTTTGATTAGTTTTCCTATCAGGAGATGAAAAATATGCCTGTCAGAGTGTAAAAAAGGCTTCAGCTTCAGGGGCTGCGCCCCCTGACCCCCGCTGATCAGGAGGGGGGCTGGCCCCCCTCCCGAACCCACCCCCCGTGAGGTGTTACTCTTTTTCACTCTGGGAGGTTGGCAGCTATGTACACAGAACAAGCTTCTGCTGTGTGGTGGCAGGTGAAAACAAAAACAACCCTTCCCCCTTCCCCCTTCCCCCCGCAGTCCATGGACTGTTAATTGAAAAAGTCATTGATGTTGGAATTACTATGAACCCTGGGGTCATGACATTGGAGCCCTTTACAGATGGGGCCTTGTACAGACCTGTTTTCTGCATGTCGTTAGCAGCTGATTTCAGGCAGATAGGCTCTGGTATTACGCTGTTTTAAAGTACAGCAGCATTTCTAAAATTCACTCTAATCCTTGGATAAGAAATACTGTAAAATGTTGGTTTTAAAACAAGGTAACCAAGGGCAGAAAATGAAGCAAATTTTTGAAAAGAAATGGTATTAGTTCCTCCAGATGATACAGACGAAAAGATAACAGGACAAAACACAATGCATTTCGACCTCTTGGGTCTTCTTCAGGCAAAAACAAGCAACATTTAGGACAATGAAAAAAACAAAACAGCCACTTATCTTCTCATATTCAGCGCAAAATGGGTGTTGGATGGTTTCATCCAGCACCCATTTTGCCTGGAGAAGACCCAAGAGTCGAAATGCATTGTGTTTTGTCCTGTTATTTGTTTTTGCCTGAGAAAGACCCAAGAGGTCGAAATGCATCGTGTTTTGTCCTGTTATTTGTTTTTGCCTGGAGAAGACCCAAAGGTCGAAATGCATCGTGTTTTGTCCTGTTATTTGTTTTTGCCTGGAGAAGACCCAAGAGGTCGAAATGCATCGTGTTTTGTCCTGTTATTTGTTTTTTGCCTGGAGAAGACCCAAGAGGTCGAAATGCATCGTGTTTTGTCCTGTTATTTGTTTTTTGCCTGGAGAAGACCCAAGAGGTCGAAATGCATCGTGTTTTGTCCTGTTATTTGTTTGTATCATCTGGCGGAACTAATTCCATTTCTTTTTAAAACCTGTAAATGTTGTTGTTAAATCTGATATTGTTATTTATAGCCAGGCTTGTGCTGTGTTATTGTGACACAATGGCACTTTATTTGGTGTACATTGATGGGGTTGAAACCTGTCTGTGCCAGGTTTGGGGTGCGGAACAGTCTGCTTGTGGCCCCCATGCCAACTGCTTCCACCGCGCAGATCCTGGGCAACAACGAGTCGATCGAAGCCTACACCTCCAACATCTACACCAGGCGGTCCTGTCGGGGAATTCCAGGTGAGAATGCAGGTGTCTGTGTTCTGATCAGTACATTTCAGTTGTGACTTTTTGTTGTTGTTTTCCACCTGATGTGATCTTTGATTTCTGAGGGTGACTAACATTTATCATGTGATCTGAGATTTTACAGACAAAAGACTTTAAAAAAAAATTTCAGGTGTGTTTTTTAGGTGTATTTTAAAGGGTTGTGTGAATGAATGACTTGTGAGTTGACTTCAACGTGGTGACAGCCCTGATGTGGCCCTTTGCGGTCAGCTGGGCTATAAGCAACATTACCTAAGTTACCTTATTATTGTAAGTGATTAAAGTGCACACGTGTATACATTGATCACTCTCTGACTGTAATCTGCACATTGATATACTTTTTATATTAGTACACTATCTCATGCATACACAGCACTCACCACCGTAACTGATGGCACACCACCACTGACCACACAAACACAAACTGTCACGCTTTGCGCACTTGCAGACCCCCTCAGATGCATGGTTTGCTCAACACAGCCTAATGTTATATAAGATGGCGGTAGTCTAGCTATCATCTCATTAATGTTATATAATTAAGATTGTGGTAGTCTAGCTATCATCTCATTAATGTTATATAAGATTGCGTACTCTAGCTATCATCTCATTAACTTTTGTTTGTTTTTCAGGATAGGTGGGTGGTTTTTGTTTGTTTTTAATGATCAGTGATGTGACCTTTTAGCCTGTTCGAAAGCCGTGAAAGGGCTCTGTGCGGTCAGCTGGGCAGTTACCATTAAAATCCGAAATTTCTGTCAACATCACTGCTTACATCTTTGTATACAAGATTTGTCTGTGGGTGTACTAAAGACTATTTCTGTGCAACGTGTATCTTCACCTTCTGGAAATTCTGTCCTAGTAAGTGTCTATCTTTTTGTCTTACTTTCACATTCTTGTGTTTCTTTACTGTCATTCACTGTCTTTCTGCTTGGGACTGTACTCTCCCCAGAATGGATGCTATATGTTCTGCAATGTCTGTATGCATACTTTTTCTTTATATTTTGTTGCACCACTTGTCAGTCATTACTTTTATTTACTTCTTTAATCTTTGGACCTGAGCATGGCCTGATTTCATTGTTGTCATGTTATATAAAGTTAATAACAGTCACCTGGGAAAAAAGTGTTCTTGGGAGGGAGGAGGGAGTGCGGACAAGACCGGATTTCTTTCCTGTATATGCGACAGCCCTGAACAAGCCCTGTGTAATGGCTGTGCTATACAACTTAAGTAATCGCAAATGAGTGAAAATGGTTTAGCATTCAGGTATAGTCATGATTTGACTTCTAGGATTTCAGGTGTAGTCATGGTGTGCATTTCAGGTGTAGTCATGGTGTGCCTCCCAGGATTTCAGGTGTAGTCATGGTGTGCCTCCCAGGATTTCAGGTGTAGTCATGGTGTGCATGCCAGGATTTCAGGTGTAGTCATGGTGTGCCTTCCAAGATTTCAGGTGTAGTCATGGTGTGCCCCCAGATTTCAGGTGTAGTCATGGTGTGCCTTCCAAGATTTCAGGTGTAGTCATGGTGTGCCTCCCAGGATTTCAGGTGTAGTCATGGTGTGCCTTCCAAGATTTCAGGTGTAGTCATGGTGTGCCTTCCAAGATTTCAGGTGTAGTCATGGTGTGCCTTCCAAGATTTCAGGTGTAGTCATGGTGTGCCTGCCAGGATTTCAGGTGTAGTCATGGTGTGCTTGCCAGGATTTCAGGTGTAGTCATGGTGTGCTTGCCAGGATTTCAGGTGTAGTCATGGTGTGCCTTCCAAGATTTCAGGTGTGGTCAGGTGTGCCTCCCAGGATTTCAGGTATGTCATGGTGTGCCTTCCAGGATTTCAGGTGTAGTCATGGTGTGCCTGCCAGGATTTCAGGTGTAGTCATGGTGTGCCTGCCAGGATTTCAGGTGTAGTCATGGTGTGCATTCAGGTGTAGTCATGGTGTGCCTGCCAGGATTTCAGGTGTAGTCATGGTGTGCCTGCCAGGATTTCAGGTGTAGTCATGGTGTGCCTGCCAGGATTTCAGGTGTAGTCATGGTGTGCCTGCCAGGATTTCAGGTGTAGTCATGGTGTGCATTTCAGTATTGTCATGGTGTGCTTGCCAGGATTTCAGGTGTGGTCAGGTGTGCCTTCCAGGATTTCAGGTGTAGTCATGTGTGCCTCCCAGGATTTCAGGTATTGTCATGGTGTGCCTTCTAGGAGTCTTACATGTATGTTTACAGGTTGTAAATCATCACCTGCTGAAGGACTTGACGGACCTGGGTCTGTGGAACGACAACATGAAGACCCTGCTCATAGCTGAGGGAGGAATCTATCCAGGTGGGTGACTGTGTTTGTGTCAAACGCAATCTTTATCAGTGCTCAGTCATTGTTTTTTGTTCACACAAATCAGGTTACAGGGATGAATCAACTGAAGTGTCTCATTGTTGTATTGACTAGTTGACTGTAATCTCCAGGCCAGAGAATCGCTCGTTGAAGGTCAGCCCTGGTATGGTCACTCCTGCTGTTGGCTACATTATTGACACTGATTGAAATCTGTCGTAGGTGATGCATCATTTGTGTTGTGGGGGAAGGCTTGAGTGTCAAAGAGAATGCATTGTTTTGAGCTGTCTGTTCCTGAGGCTTCCATTTCTTTTTCTTTGTACTTTACTCTTTTTTCAATTCTATGACTTCTACTGAATTGACCCTGTGTAAGTAATTTTCCAGGCCTGGAATTGAAACAAGTCTACAAGAAAGTACAACTGACTGGTGTGGATGCATGTTTGTCAGCGCAGGAAAAAGAAAGTGAAGATCTGACCTATTGCAGGAGTTGCTGAAACGGGTAGCCGCAGGAATATATTTTGTGTGAAAACAGCTGCTTTGCAGTCGTGGAACTTTACCTAAAATGCATGGAAAATTCATGGAATTTTTATCCTTTCAGCCTGCAGGGACTAGGAGGAAGGGCAGACAGGGGCGGACTGATAGCTATAAGATCATTTTCTCATGGGAAACCATTAGCTAAAAGATCATTTTCTCAAGGGAAAACATCAGTTTCTCAGTGACGACTGTTGGAGCACAGTTTCCAAAATACAGCAGTGCTCTGACAAATTCTTTCCTGGGGTGGTGCGATACTTAAAAAATGACACAATCCCCACAGCTGATGGCCACCCCCACATGCACAGAATCAGCAACAGGGGAGAACATTTTTTGGGTTATATATTTTCTTAATTTTATGTTCCCAGTTTCTCCACCTTCGAACTCCCCCCCTCCCCTACCCTCCTCCCCCCCCCCTGCCCACCTCCTTAAGTCCAAATCTTTGCCAAGTCATTACTATCAAGACAGTTGAGTTGTTGGCCTGTGCTTGTTCCCCCCCCCCCCCCCCCCCCCCCCCCCCCCCCCCCCCCCCCCCCCCCCCACTATTAGATTGTTCGTCTATGTATTTGTCTGACTTTATTCAAGTTTAAAAGGCTGTGCCAGTCTTGAATAAAAGTTACTTTGTGTTAGGTTTCCTTATGGGAGCAAACGTTACCCACTTGTTTACTGTTCCCTGCCTCATTTCATTTCCAATTTTTTAGGTTGTTTCTGGCGCACTATCAAGCCTTGGTGTGCCATGCCATGATGGTTTAGGGGATTTGTGTGTGTTTCCAGTGTATTCTACATTTCTATAATTTGTAAAGATTTCTTGTGACACTTAAAAGAAAAGCTTGTTTTTGTAGGAAAGTAAAGTTCACAAAAATTGTGCAAACAATTTCATTGCATTGTGTTTGTTTGAAAAAAGGTAAATGTCGCGCTTGATTACTCTTAGCTCTCAGAAATTACACATTTCTGCCTCACTGAGCTTCAATTCCTACTCTTTGGTCTCTTAGGGGTTGCAGGTCTGTTAGAGGATCATTGAGCTCTTTGTGTATTAGCATATGACATGGAAGTGATGAAACATCATGTGAACTTTGCAAAAGCAGGCAGTGGCCATTTTGTCTGCCAGGCTGAAAGAAAGAATGGCACACTCAGAGCATCGGCAGTACACTACTAAGGTGAAACAAACCAACAAGATCTGTATGAACAAATGGTTGTCATTGTGACTGGGTGGAAAAGTACTGGCTGGAGTTTCATTAATTTTTGTTATTTTAGCATTTCTTTGATGGACCCCTGATTCTGAAAGGATGCAATTGATTTGAACATCAGATTTGCTCAAGTTTCTTTGTTTACTTTAATGATTTTTTTTAATACTTTGTGACATGGTTTTAAACCATATGTATTGTTTGTAACACTTACATCTATATTCATTTTACTTTCTAATCTATATTCATTTTACTTTCCTTAGAAAACATTGTTAGTCCTGGGAATTTTTCAGGTTTTCAATCATGTTTTATGTATGATGTCTAATGAGCTAGTTCTTGGTCTGAGGCTTTAGTTTTTGAGTGGTTTGTTTCCTGCTTCCCTGCAAGTTAAAGAGTTGGTTTATATCTACTGGATGTCTTCGTTTACCTGCAGAATATCAAAGGCATCCCAGACGATCTGAAAGCTCTGTACAAAACAACCTGGGAGGTCTCCCAGCGAATGATCATCAAGATGGCCGCTGATCGTGGTGCCTTCATCGACCAGAGCCAGTCTCTCAACGTCCACATCGCCCAGCCCAACTACGGCAAGCTGTCCAGCATGCATTTCTTCGCCTGGAAATGGGTGAGAGGAAACGCAAAATTGCTTGGTATTGTGGAAGTTTAGTCTGGCTAGCCGCTACAAAATACACCTTTTGAAATTTGATTGTTACCAGAAGCTATGTAACTTTAGTATTAACTGCAATGTTGCCATCAGTGCACCAAGTTGATCAAAAGAAGTGAACTCAAGATGGCTTGTGCAGACCTGCCAACCATTACGCATTTCGCGTAATTTATTACGCCCAAGTGATAATTCTTACGCCCTTAACGCATTTAGCCAAAAAATTACGCATTGAAAGTTTTCCAAAAAAAAAAAAAAAAAAAAAAGACGAAAAAAATCGGCTTATGTACAGACACGCACAGCGCCGTGCGTATAACCAGTAATCTTTCAAGAAGCGTTTCCGGTCATGCGCAGTTCATTTCACCATCTTTACCGTTCAGCGAAGTTGGCGTCTTTTTGAAGTTTTAGCTACAAAATGTCGAAACGTGGAGTAGAAAGTTTTGGACAAGATGCGAAAAAGAAAAAACTTGGTCAAAAGTTCCGAAAAGAATACTCGGAAAAGTTCCCCTGCATACGACCTTCGGCTAAAGGTGTAAATTGTGCACGGTGTAACCACTTGCGAGTCGGACTTCACAATTTCCAATCGCGGGATGGTGGATGTGAAGCGTCACCTTGAGTCACACAAGCACATCGATTCCTCTAACGCGCCGAATTCTTCCAGCACAACACTTTTTTCAGACTGTAGACACCTCAAAAGAGGAATGAAATTAGGAAAAGGGTAATTGGGCTGAAGCATTGGTGCCGGATTTTTCGTCGAGCACAACATCGCTCTAAGCGCAGCCGACCATGCATCCCAGCTTTTTACAGTCAGAAGCGTTCTCAGATTCGGAGATCGCCAAACAGTTGAAGAGCCGTTGAACAAAGACAACACACATTGTAAGGACCCTTCTCATGGAAGCCTAAACTGCTGCTGCATCTCGACTGCAGAATGGACCGTATTGTGTTGGGGACAGATGGAAGTCAGGAAGAAGGGGGGGGGGGGGGGGGGGGGGGGGGGACAAATTCTTTCCTGGGTGGTGCGATACTTAAAAAATGACACAATCCCCACAGAGCTGATGGCCACCTCCACATGCACAGAATCAGCAACAGGGAGAACATTTTTTAGGTTATGTATTTCTTAATTTCATGTTCCCAGTTTCTCCATCTTCAAACTCCCCCCCCCCCCCCCCCCCCCCCTCAAGTCCAAATCTTTGCCAAGTCATTACTATCAAGTCAGTTGAGTTGTTGGCCTGCGCTTCTTTTTTCCCCCCACTATTAGATAAGATTGTTCGTCTATGTCTGACCTATTCAAGTTTAAAAGGTTGTGCCAGTCCTTGAATAAAAGTTACTTTGGTTAGGTTTCCTTATAAAATGGGAGCAAACGTTACCCCACTTGTTTACTGTTTATTGTTTACTGTTCCCTGCCTCATTTCATTTCCAATTTTTTAGGTTGTTTCTGGCGCACTATTAAACCTTGGTGTGCCATGCCATGATGGTTTAGGGATTTGTGTGTGTTTCCAGTGTATTCTACATTTTCATAATTTGTAGAGATTTCTTGTGACACTTAAAAGAAAAGCTTGTTTTTGAAGAAAAGTGAAGTTCACAAAAATTGTGCGAACAATTTCATCGCATCGTATTTGTTTGAAAAAAGGTAAATGTCGCGCTCGATTACTCTTAGCTCTCAGAAATTACACATTTCTGCCTCACTGAGCTTCAATTTTTACTCATTGGTCTCTTAGGGGGTTGGCAGGTCTGCTTGTGAACATTTCTGAATCAGGCTTCTGACTGGATGATTTGTGCATGCTGGTTTGGGGGGAAAATTCATGAATGTCTTCAGAGCATTGATGATGACATTAATTTGGTCACTTCATTTACCAGTACTGAAGTTACATGATTTCAAACTTCACAACGGACAGATGCAGGTGTTCCCAATCACTTGCCCGTTGAACTTTGTGTGTTGTTGTACAATTGATGTATTCTTACTGTAAACAACAACATGATGAGTAAATTGTTGAACTAATTCAAAACTTGACTCTTTCATGGTGGAGGAAGGTAAAAGTAGTGCAGCGGAGTCCCATTTTTGTCTGAGACTACAGAACTGTACTGTCGGCCTTTGTTTCATTATATATCATGACATCAAGCAGACTCCAGCTGTGCACAACAGTGTCAGCCTTTGTTTCATTATATATCATGACATCAAGCAGACTCCAGCTACGCACAACGGTGTCGGCCTTTGTTTCATTATATATCATGCCATCAAGCAGACTCCAGCTACGCTCAACGGTGTCGGCCTTTGTTTCATTATATATCATGCCATCAAGCAGACTCCAGCTACGCACAACAGTGTCGGCCTTTGTTTCATGATGTATCATGACATCAAGCAGACTCCAGCTACGCACAACGGTGTCGGCCAGATAATTTGAGACATAATCACCTAAGTGGATGAAATTCAAGTCTGGGGTTCCAGGCTTTACATGTGAACTCACAGTACACTCAGTAACTCTGGGTAAGAGTAGAAAAAAACACACACACACACACAAAGTAAATGAGATGTTGAATGTTTTGACCAGGGTCTGAAGACAGGCATGTACTACCTCCGCACCAAGGCGGCTGCCAGTGCCATCCAGTTCACCATCGACAAGCAGAAACTGGCCCAGGCTACACAGGAAACGGAGAAACTGACCATTCAAACTGCCCCGGAGCAAGTAAGTAAATCATTTGATACCTCGGTCAGTGGGGTTGTGTTATCCATCATCTGTGTTCATCTATCTGTTGACAAGAGTATGTAAAAACATCTGAACTTCAGGTGTGGTGTAGATCCGGATCAACAGATGGGTCATGATCTTTCTAGCAAATTATGCAAGAGCTACCGAGTCAAATGTTCATAGTTGATTGCATTTTCTCTTCATTCTGGGCGTTATGAATTATCAGTTACCTTGTCAAATAAGAATCAGTGATCAGATTTGTTCTGTTAGTAGTAGGCTCTACGAAGACCAATGACAACACTGTCTTCCTTTGTTGTTTTTTTTTGTGATCGTAGAATTCATGACTCTTTTATCAAGCGCCACAGAAATGAAAAATTGACGTAGCAGTTGGTACACTAGATCCTACAATTGATCTGACTTTTAATTATTACTGATGTCATGACAGATATTTTTGAAAAATAAATGCCACAGGGGGAAAAAAATGTGGCATTGCAGTTGGCATGCAAGATCATAAAGTTGATCCAATATTTAGAATCTTACTGGTACACACCTGCATATATTTGTTATCATTTGCTGTTTTGCATAACCACTGTATTATTTATTTGTTGTTTGTGTGTGTGAATGAATAATCCGCCTTCCCAGTTACCATGTGAGACTGGTGGATACAGTGTGCATTGTTTAGTATCTTCTTTCAGAAGCCCGCAGGAGATAGGGAGAAACAAGGCAAAGGAGAGGAGGACAGACAGAAGGAGCAAGAGGAGATGGACAATCAGAACATGGCGGCGCTCATGTGCTCCCTGAAGAACAAGGAGGATGTATGATGTGTGGCTCCTAGGACGCGTTCCTGACTTCAGCAAAGTGTGGTGGGTCAGGATTGTGTTCTCCATGGCTCTGTGTGCCTGTTTGGGTCCAGACCACAATCCAGTCGTCGGTGACAGGAAGACTGCGACCTGGAGTGAATCTTTGTGTCTTCTGCTTTTCGTCTTTTATTTATTTATTTATCTGTTGTTTTATATTCAATGGTGGTTGTTGTTTTTTTTGGGGGAGGGGGTATATTTTGTTGTTTTGAGATGTGAATAGAATCTTGATTTTGTTAGAATTTTTTTTTTTTTTTTTTTGTATGTGGCTGTCATCAAAGTAGAATGACAACTTCCAGATCTGCTGAGTTTGTGGTTGCTAGTTGAGGATTTTCCATCTTTGTGTAACTGTTTCTTGGTGTTTGGATTGATTGACATCCCTAGCAATGTTTCAGATGTCTGGTTACATGCGAGTTTCTTTGTGCATACCTTTTTTTTCTTTTTACATTTGGACAGTATATTACATATGCAGATATGTAGAGTTTCTGATCTGTGAAAAACAAAACAAAAAACCCCAACACAATGTAATTATAGTTTGCGTACATTTTTATCTTTAGTGATAAATTTGATGTATCAAGAAATGCAGCCTTTTAAAGACTTGGGAATGATGGGAAAGCTTTTATGGCATAGCACAAGAGTACTGTAAGCAATGTTAATGTCTTCTGCAAGACTGTCAAACATGAATCCAACTTTGGAATTGTGGAGAATTGATCTAGGCTATGCAAACGATCTTCATCCATATTTGATGTAGTGCAAAGTTTTGGTCACAGGTAACAGCATCTGGCTTATGGATTATAAGTGCATCTCCTAACTTATCCATGGGCAGGATTATGGCGAGGATCAGAGGATTGTGTGTGGGATTTGTAGTATCGGAAGTAACTTAACTTTTGAAACGTAAAAGGTTCACCGTTTTGCTTGATAAATTGATGGAACATCAAGTTAAATTACAGACCATTGTGTCATGTTTCATGTGGTATATATGGAACATGCCATGAAGGGCACCATTCATTTTGAATAAATTATATTTGATGTACCTAACCTGTACTACCCCAGCTGCCTTTGATTTATGAAAGATTATTTAGCAACTATTTCCCTCTCTTGTGCATATGTCTGAGGAAAATGTGGGATGATTGGCACTGCAAGTTGATAATGGTGTGTCCGTGGTTATATATGTATGAATCTTTGTGCGAGGTCAGTGATATAAACCTTGCCTTTCTTTCTTTGATAATCGTTGAATATGCTTCAAATTTTTATTTCTCATGGAATGAATTTTTTTTTTTTTTTTTTTTTAAATCATAATGTGACACTGAATGCCTATTTGTGTTTTGCAAATTTAAAACAAAAAGAATTGTACATTGTGCCTAATTGATATAGGTATTTGCAAAAATCTTACAGGAATAAACCATGCAAAAATGGAGTTGTCTTAGAAAATGCTGATTTATGAATAGTACTCTCTCTCTCTCTCTCTCTCTCTCTCTCTCTCTCTGTTATTCTCAAGGCATAAAAAAGAGCCACACAAGGTTGCTACCATGGAATAGGATAAACACAGGTACAATGCAGATTTTTGTCCCTGAAACATTGATATGTTTAGAATAAGAGCACATAAGACATGCATATTGATACTTCTGTAATACTGAGTGTAGTGTTACATCACATGGCATCATAATATGATATTACATCACACATAGAGACGTGTGTATAAAACAAACAAAAAAGATAAATATATGCAAACATTTGGTGGACTAAAATGTGTTTGAACGGCATACTTCAATTTTCCTATCGTTGTACTATGCTGCTGCTTACACCTGGTTAGATGCTATACACAATTTTCTCATGAACTCCTTGAATGTTCTTATATATGTTACGCTGAAATAGATGAAATAAAAAGCATGGGTCATGAAATGAAAAGCAAGGGTGAGAGATTTTGATTAAGATCCGACTTGAGAATTGAAGGGAAGATACTGAATAGATGTAGGGAAAAAAACAATCATATAATGAAATGTGAAAGCATGGATCCCAGCTCAGAAGTAAAATGATTTCATGAAAGCATGGATCCCAGCTCAGAAGTAAAATGATTTCATGGTCGGGGCGGAATGGAGCACTTGTCACTAAGCAGAAGACATGTCATCTGTTGCTAAGTAACCAAACTGGTTTCTGAAGCTTAAGAATCCAGATCCAGATGTGATGGATGAGTGCTTTATGCTGTCATGAAAACATGTCTGCATAAAAAAGCAAATTGAACAAGAGATGAAAGTCAAAAACTCACTTTTTTTTTAGTATAGTGAGGCGGTTAAATTTTGTATTTTTTTTAGTGAAAAAGACATGATTGTTATAGAATTTGAAGATGCAACATGGACAGGTGGACCGGTTGAATTGATTTTTGTGGCATTTTGGCGCAGAGAAGACATTCCTTGTAAAGCATTCCGATGAATACAAACTGGAAAATGACTTGGGTAGGGGGAAGCCATGGTTGGAGAGACGGGGGCTGGTGTTAAGTTCAAGCAGAGGACCAGGAAGTGATGATCATAAGGAGATGCTAATTTGATGCCCATGTCAAAATCTTTGACATGTATAATTTTTCAGAAAGCTAAGGCAAGTCAATTTTTCCCTAGTTAAGTATGAAAAACATGTTAAGGAAAAACAAGAAAAAAGGGGGGGCATAGGTGTTAGCTTGTTTGTGAATCTTGTCACCCTTACCCAATGGTTACCCAATTCATCAGTCTGACATTTTTGCCTTCTTCAATCGAATAAATCTTTGTTGGTCGGTGTTTTCATGACTTAAGCAGGGTTCGTACGCCCCTTGAAGACCCTTGAAAACCCTTTAAAATAAAAAACTGGGTCAAAAAGGCCCTTGAAAACCCTTGAATACTGCAGATACCCCTTTACCTTTCCCTTGAAATCCCCTTAAAAAATCGTTTTTGGACCAAAACTGACCGTAACATTTGAAGAGGGAATCGGAGAACAAACGCGAACAAGATTTCGGACATCGATTTTCGCCTCTCGAAATCGTTCTGTGTGTCGTCTGCTTTTCAAGCAAAGGGAAGCAATAAAATAGTTGGTTATCGTTTGCGCATGCGCAGTTCGACTTCCGACAAAGTGCGCCATGCTCCCTAATCTTCGGTGAAATGCGAACACTGTTGCGTCTGTCATCATGCCTAAGGGAAATTGCGCATTTGATCCGTTGTGGTTACAGAAGGAAGAATATCGAAGCTGGATCACGGGAATGCAGAGACAAAAAACATGCGTTTTTCCGTAAAGTGTGCAAAAAGACCGTTGATGTTCGGGCAGTGGCCGAATCGCGGTTGCAAGTCACGGAAAGAGGAAAAATATTTTGGAATTGGAAAACGCGAGTAGGCTGGTAGTTAGTCTTACGGACTTCGTTCGTCAATCATCAATTCATCAACATCAGGTCGGGACCCTTTCCTCATAAGACAATAACAGCAAGGGGGACAGATGTGTTAAAAGTTAAAAGCTGAAGTGTTGTGGACGATTCATGCCATCAACAATCATCACATTTTTCCGATCTGCTGAAGACGACACGAAACTGTTTGCAGCAATGTTAACATTTTAAACTCGATTGCGACGAACTATCGGCGTGGGGAAACTAAAATTAGATATTTTGCAACTTTGGCATTGCTCCTTTTTTCTGTTAAAAACTGAAAAAAGAGTGAAATCATATACTGAATCTTCAAATCAATCGTCAAAGTCGTCTCCATAGACACTAAGTGACTCGTGTGTGCACATTTGTAATTAAAAAAAAAAATCCTACTTTCTTTGTTTAAAAGACAGCATTCATACCACACCCTATCCCCCCCCTTCCCCCCCCCCCCCCCCCCCCCCCCCCCCCCCCAACTTTATACCAGCTACCTTCACCACACACACACACACACACACACACACACACACATATGACCACACACAACAACAACACACACACACAACACAACACACCCACACACATACACACACACACAAGAGGCAACACACACACAACACACACACACACACACCACACACAACACACACCCCAGAAAGACCGCGCCACCTACACACACACACAACACACACACACACACACACACACACACACAACACACACAAAGAGGGGAGAGAGGAGACAACACACACACCACACACCCCAGAAAGAGACAGAGAGAGAGAGAGAGAGACACAGACACACACACACACACACACACACACACCAAACTAAAAAAACATTCAAAAGGCCACTTTTGCTCCCGCATGTAATCAAGTATTTAGTATTTTTGTGTTACACTACATATGATTGATATAGGTCTTGTTTGCCCCCTTACTCTCCACTGTGTTTTACAGCTTTGTTTGTCCAAAATTTCCCAAAAATTGATTTAAAGCATGTTACTGAAAGCATTTGAAGTCACGCACAACCCAACCCCAAACTCTCTCTCTCACTCCCCCCCTCCCTCCCCCCTCTCTCTTGCTCTCTCTCTCCTACTTTTTTCTAGCTTTATATTTAAATTTACTTATAATGAATATGATTTCTTTTGTGTATTTGTTATTGTCATTTTGTTTAAAGCAATTTAAAAAAGTTTAAAAAAACAAACAAACAAAATAAAAGTTCAGTGGGGGAGCTGCAGGAAGGCTACCCACGTTCACCTTTTCAAGAGGGGTTATCCCGCTCCCGATCCTGCCCCAGAACAAGCATTAGGCTAGTCCAGGCCCGCCAACCATTCACATACACTTCCACACAACACATACAGTGGCTGTATTTTAAAAGTAAGTTTGCAGAGCTCCCTCCTTAAATGTGCCAGAGAGGGGCCTCCGCTGCAGCTGCCGGAAGAGAATTAATGAATATGTCATGCTTTTTGATGAATCATTGAATAAGGACTTGAAACAGAAGCAGCTGGACATCCCATGTCAGATACTGGTCCAGAAAGCAGATTGAAAGTTTTCTTTTACTGATTTCTCATTTTCTGTATAAAGACTTCATTTTTTATTTTTTGTATATGATATTGAGCATGGAAAAGACTACAGAAGTGTAATCACCTTATCATCATGGCTGGATTACATGTGTAAGGTTATTCACTCTTTTTTTTTCAATCGTACGGCTAAATTTGCCCCTTTAAAAATTAAAATATCCCCTTTAGAAAACCCTTGAAAAACCCTTGAATTTTTTTCCTGTGAAGAAGTGGGAACCCTGTTAAGTGAGAGGCTCCATTACACACTCTGAAAGTAGGGGATCACCAAGTGACAAGTAGAATTCTCAACTTGAGAAAGTTCGCTTCATCGATGTCGATCTCCGAATGTTCATGTAAAGAGGACTGAAGTCATTTTTGCATGAAAGTCATGATGAAACATCCTGGTGTCTTTGTCGGTAATAATACTGTTATAAAACAAATCATGGTTTGTCTTTAATTCATGCTGGCAGTGCTGCTGTTGCTTCTCAACAAAAGCTCGAGTGTCATCCCTCTGGAACTGACTGATCAATATTATTTGTACCAACCTAGGTGATGCAAACGGCTGAAATGTGTACAAACTGCACCTCTGAATAAACATACTGATGGGAGCAAAAGGACTTGCTCTCGGTTCCCTTCACTCACTAATTTGTAGCCTTGGGTTGCGGGTCAAACACGGGGCATGGGTGTGTTGTTGTTTTTTTTTAATGACTTTTTTTCTTGATAGGATTTTTGTCTTGAGCTTCCCCACCCTTCTCGCAGCAGTTGTCCTTGCAGTCGAAAGTTTGGACCAACTTGTGAAGCAAAATTTAGCATCACCAGGCCCCCAAGCTTCCCTCTATCACCAAAGAAATCTCAGAAAAAGTAGTCAAGAAATATGATGAGATTTTGCGAAAAAGAAAAAAAAAAACACTTTACAACATCCTTCTCGCCCACAACCATCCTCTTTCTCGCTCCCCCTCTCTCTCTCTCGGTGTATTTTTAAAGGGAGGGAACCACTTTTACTGCCATCCACTTGCGTTTTCCATTACTGTTATTTCCCCCTGAAGATATCAATGAACTGAAGTGGAATAGTGATTTTCAGGATAAACGTGATGTTGGCCAACATGAAAAAGACTCAAAAGGGAGAGATTAACGCATCTGTTGACTGTATGTCTGGATTTGTCTGCCCGTTCAGTGATGCTGTATGCTTCGTACGGGCATCATTATTTTTTTCACTTCCTTTTTTTCCTACTGCTTGACACAGTCGCATTCCACTGATATGTGACACCTTAGCCTTTTCATATTGGAATAATTTAACACAATCTTTGTTAATCAAATGGTACAGAAACATGTATTGTGGGAATGCAGGCATGATATGGACATTTACAGAGAATTTGAAGCAAATGCGGGCTTTATTTCATTCTTCACCAAAATAATAACTCTCTCTCTCTCTCCTCTCTCTCTCTCTCGTCTCCCAGCCACCGATCGCTGCAAAATGTAAGCACGGTAGCTGACGCGTTTGTATCCATTACTCGGTCGTTCTTCAAAACTAATTACAGAAAAAGCTCGTCACCGTCGGTGCTTGCACGACTCATTTATACGGCACCGACTGACGTAGGATAACACGTGTGTAGCCGTCCGTTCACAGTTGGGGCAGTATACAACGGATTTGTGACAACAGCATTGTAATAGGGCCCACACACTGCCCAAAACTGTGTGAACCTCATAAGAATGGGCATTTCTCCTGGAAACGATGTCACTTGACTTAATCCCTAGTTTGAACGCAGCCTAAAATCCTTCGTTTAACCCAACTCGATGCTCTTCGACACTTTCTTGGATTTTGTGTCCGGTTGTTCAACACACTGTAAAACATCGGTTACAAAACAACTACACACATAACAAACGGCAATAACAACAGCAAATCACGTACTTAGATTTCAGGTCTGGATTATCAGAAAGATATCAGTTCCTTCAGATAAAAAGTGCCGAGATTAGTGAGAAAGAAAAAAGAAAGACCCCCGCGTGTTGGTTTTGGTGACAATTATTCGTGGACTGACTTGGCCCGTTACGTGAGGGCGCGCGCGCACGCACACACACACGCAGACATTCTCTCTCTCTTCTCATCTCTCTCTCTCTCCTCTCTCTCTCTCTCTCTCTCGTCCTCTCTCTCTAATATCCCATAATTTTGTGACAAGATGTAAACTAAAACATACTGTTAGTGAGCGCGCGACACTCGCTCGCACACACACACACTAGCTCACGCGTACACACACACACACGCGCGCGCGTGCACACAAACGCACGCACGCATCTACTTTACATTTCTGGCCGTCTATCTTCATTCCCACTGACACGCTCTTCCAGCTCCTTCAGTCTTCCAGCTCCTTCAGTCTCCATACCGATCACTCGCTCCCCTCCCACCCCTGGGAAGACGATGATAATTTTGTTTTTTCAA
>CM031601.1:93662276-93684776 GCA_018398815.1 Conus ventricosus | reverse complement strand
AGAGACAGGAGAGAGAGGGAGAAGTCTGGGGAGTAGGCTCTCGCCTACAAGAGAGAGGGAGAGAGAACGAACAGAGACAGAGAGATAGGAGGTTTTTAGGTGTAGTCTCTGCACGGGGGGAAAAAGGGCCCAAGGAGATGAAGAGAGGAAGAACGAGGGGGAGAACGAACAGAAAAAAGAGAAGAGAGAGGTTGGAGTGTTGAGCTCTGCAGGAAAAGAAGGGCAGAGAAAGAGAGAGTGAGGAGAGAGGAGAGAACCAATTGTAGCATTGAGCACCAGAGATAGTCCTGCGGGAGGAAGACAAAAGAGAGATGTGGAAAGAGGTTGTTAACTAATGAAAGAGAAAAAGAAAGAAAAGAAAAGGAAAAGAAAAGCAACCATGTCCATTTAATAGAGCAGATAGGGAGAGAGAGAAAAGTGCATGCGTTAATGCGGAAGAAGAAAGGAGAAAGATCGATGTTGATAGTCACTGTTCTATCTAAACCGGGGGTTCGACCTCATACTTGGCCAGCGCCACTTTCATGGGCAGTCCAATCTGACCAACGCCAGCAGTCCACCCCTGACCGGTGCCAACAGTCCAGCTTGACCGGTGCAACCAGCCCAACACCAGTGCCGGCAGTTGTGTCGTGTTGTGAAAGTGACAGTGAAAAAAAAAAAAAGGGAAAAGAAAAGACAGTGATTCGTGAATAGTTAAGATCACCTGGCCAGGTAAAGTAGAATCTATTTATACCCGGGTTGTTAATGATGTTTTAGAAAAATGATTTTGTAAAATGTTCAGGAAAGAGAGAATGTTTTATTTTGTTTGATTCCACATGCATTGATTTTTCTTTCTATGATCATGATAGTAAATTTTTAGACTTTACTAGTTGGTTTGATGTGACGAATGCAGATATATGAATGAGATTGTAAGCAAGCTGTGAGTGTGTTTGGCTGTGCGCTAGTCCTTCTCCATGACATCACCCGAGGTTGACAATTTATGGCGAGCCTGCCAGGATTTTCTGGCCCATTTATTTAATTGTTCAACTTCTCAGAGAGGAAGTTTGGGTGGGATTCAAGAAATTGTAATCTAAGACAAGGGGTTGTCTTACTGTAGTTCCCAAGATAGTTAAATACTAGGCTTGGCATTGCTCCAAGATAGTTAATACTAGGCTTGGCATTTCAGCCCCAGAGTACTCATTTCGCACAGATTGCCTATAATTCGCTCTCATAGTTGGGTCAGGCGCGGGGCGTCTTATAAAAACTAACTACGTTGTCCCAAGCAAATATTATCATTCATAGGATCGTGCTATTACGTCACTCGTGTCGGTAACCACCATTTGGCTGTCGTAGTAATAAAATCTTGTTCAAAAAAAAAAGAAAAGGAAAGAGATATTAATGGCGGAAGAAAAGAACCCCCCTATTGAACAACTTGTGAGCGTCGCTCGTGATTTAGGTTACTCAGGAGATGGGTTGGTGCATTTTTTGGGAAAACCAACAAAGATGGAAGAGATGAACGCGCGAAAAGGACGCCGCGTCGCATTGGAAATAGCAGAGCGGGAAAAGGCTAAAGAAGAGCAGGAAACAGAAAAATTTAAGGATTAGGCTAATGAAATCAGGCTGGGGAGGGAAACAGAAAGAATGAAAGCAGGAAACAGAAAGAATAAGGGAAGCGCAGGAAACAAAAGAATGAAGCAGGAAACAGAAAGAATAAGGGAAGCGCAGGAAACAGAAAGAAAAGGGAAGCACAGGAGACAAAGAATGAAGCAGGAAACGGAAAGATTAAAGGTTCAATTAGAGCTAGAGAAAGTAGAATACAAAGGGAGCCCAAACCGAGGATGGGAGTTCATTTCCAGTGACTCTGTGCGCAGCTATGCCCCCGCCCAAAAAGTTGCCAAAATTCTCTGAAGGAACCGATTCGATTGATGCATACATCAGTCGTTTCGAAACGTTTGCGACCAGTCGGGGTTGGCCTCCAGAAGAGTGGGCATCATTTTGTCGCGTTTTGGAATGGTAAGGCACTACGATTTTCAGCATTAACCACAGACACCCAATCTGATTTTGGTGCTGGTGAAGGAATCATTGATGAAGGGATTTGCCCTCACAGAGGAAGGATTCAGAAAGAAATTTTTCGTTCAGCTAGATTGCAAGCAGGGGAAACGTACACTCAGTTTGGGGCACGTCTAGATCACTATTTTGAGAAATGGTTAGAGTTGAGTGGTACGAAAAAGGAGTTCGCCGAGTTGAAAGAGCTAGTTATGAAGGAACAGATTTTGTCAGGTTGCGGCCCTGATTAACCATACATTTGAAAGAGAGACAGCCAGAGACAGCAGGGGAGTTGTTGAAGTTCGCAGGGGTGTATAGAAGGCACTTTGGGCACGAAGGTGCAGGAGAAACAGGTGCTGGGCACAGGTGAGAAAGTGCAAGGAGACCAGGGGAGTTTTCTGCAAAGTCTGCAAACCCAGTGGTGGGGCAGAAAGGAAGGGCAAAGGGACATTAGGTGTTTCATTTGTCACAAGAAGGGACATGTGGCGAGGGATTGTCGCATGAGGTTCCAGAAGGCAGCGCCTGCAAGAGGGGATAAGGGTCGTCAAGGGAAACGCCTGCAGTGGGAAACCAAAAGGATTCAGTCGAAAGGGTGAGTGCGCCTATGGCTAGCACTGGACAGCAGTCAGTGTCAGGATGGGGGGCACTAGGGGAGTGGTTCGTTACCAGTGGAAGAAGGGTGGATTGGCCAGCAGAGGGTGGGAAAGTGTTACGAGACACTGGTTGTTCATGCGGGGTAGTACGAACAACGCTGGGGCGAGAAAGGGGATTTGACAGGGGAAATCCAGACCTGTACTCTAATCGATGCACTGTGGGGGGAGTTTCCAGTTGCTAAGATAGAAGTACGTTCCCCTTACTTCTCAGGCGAGTTGTCTGCGTTGGTGATGGAGAACCCCTTCACGATTTGATCATTGGAAATATCCCGGGGCAAGGGATCAGGGGATCCCGAGTTGTTGACTGCTACGGGCAGCAGTTCAAACACGGAGCAAGAAGGAGGGAAAGGTTGATAACCGTTAGTCCCTTCCCGGGAAGGAAGTCAGGGATAGATGTGTCGCCTGTGGTTTAGGGCAGCGCAGGAACAAGACCCTTCGCTCGTGAAGTCTTGGGAGTTGGCAAGAGGTTGGAGAGAAACAGGAGGTTAGAGGAGGTGAGACAGAATTTCTTGTGAAAAGGGGGCTGTTGTACCGAGTGTTCACCAAGGGAAGACAGTAAGGTGACCACTCAGTTAGAGGTACGAGGTTATCGTGACACTGTCTTGTCAGTGGGTCACGAGTCGCTCCCTGGCGGGTCAAACTCGGCACCCGCAAAACAGCTGACCGAATCTTCGATGATTTTCATGGCCAGGAGCAATGGCAGACATCAAGCGTTTTTGCATGTCATGAGGTGTCCCCAAAAGGGCAGCCCAAGAGGGTGAAGAGGAAGGCGCCTTAAAAATCCCCCTTTAATTGACACACCATTCAGGAGGGTGGCTATTGATCTGATGGCCCCAAACGCGCCCTGTTCCAAAGGTGGGCACAGGTATTTTGTTGACACTTGTGGACTACGCGACCAGATACCAGAAGCGGTTTTCATTGAAAGGCGTAGATACGCAACAGGTCGCTGAAGGGCTGGTAGACATCTTCTCTGCGTGGGTGTGCCAGCACAAATTCTCAGTGACAGGGGGTCACAGTTCACCTCAGGCGTGATGAGGGAGGTCAACAGGCTGCTAGGGATCACACAAACTGCTCACTACCCCATACCATCCACAATGCAAAGGCTTGGTGGAAAGATTCAACGGTGTGCTGAAGGGCATCTTAAAGAAGCTCTGTGAGGAAAGGCAGCAGATTGGGGACCGCTACATTTCCCGCGGCACTGTTCGCCTACAGAGAAGCCCCTCAGGAAAGCACAGGGTTTTCGCCATTTGAGTGCTGTATGGCGGACAGTTCGGGGGCCGGTGTGCATTCTCAAAGAGCTGTGGTCCGGAGAACAGGAGTCAGAAGAGGTCAAAACCACTTATCAGTATTGGTGGACCTACGCAATAGGCTCGAGGAGACAATGTTAAGGTCGCAAGGGAGAGTTTTGCAGGAGGCTAGGGTCGTCCCGAAGAAGCAGTATGACAGGAAGGTGAGGAAGCAATTCCTCAAGGTGGGAGATCAAGTCCTGTTACTGCTTCCACGGATCACAACAAGCTGCTGATGCATTGGAAGGGGCCCTTCACCATCATTGAAAAGGTAGATCAAGGATACCGAATCGATGTGAATGGGAAACCAAAACTTTTCCCTGCAAATCTACTCCGCAAATATATTCAGCGTGAGACTCAGCACATAGGCGCAGCAGCAATCATTGATGGAGGTGAAGGAGACCCCGCAGAAGAAGGGGAGATTTTGTTGGGCCTGAGTTTCCAGGAGAAGATCATACAGGGATGTGTCACTGTATGAAGGGCTAGGCAGTAGGAACAGGGGAAGTTAAGGGGCTCCTAGAACAGTATAGGGCGTTCCCTGACTGATTTAAAACCCGGCAGACAACTCTAGAGACATGTACGGTGGAGTTGACATCACAGAAAACCCCTACATGTAAAGCCTACCCGATCCATATGCCACCAAGCAATGGGTCGAGGAGGAGGGAGAAAAGATGTTGGACCTTGGGGTGATTGAACCGTCCAAATCATCATATAGTGCACCCCTCGTCTTAGTGAGGAAAAAGTCAGGTGAGCATCGATTCTGTGTCGACTATAGACGTCTGAACAGTGTCACCAAGGTCGATGCAGAGGTTTATACCAAACATGGAAGACCTGTTCGCTCAGATCGCCCCAACAAAGCCAGTATTTCACCAGGACGATCTGAGCAAGGGTTACCTGGCAAATAGCCCGAGTGAGGACTCAAGGAAGTCACAGCATTCTCCACTCCTATGGGGCTTACCAGTGGCGAGTATCCCTTTTGGGATGGTCAACGCACCTGCAGTCTTCCCCTCGAATGATGAGGAAGCTATTGACGGGATTGGAGGTGTTGTGGGAAATTTTATGGATGACATTCTGATAGCATCCGAGACATGGGAGGAGCAATGAAGCAGCTAGGAGGAGTTCTGGAGGGTTGAGACAAGCCAATCTCACAGCCAGACCAACAAAGTGCCAGGGTTTGGGTTTCCCAAACCTGGAGTTCCTAGGTTTGTTGTCGGAGGCGACACAAAGCAGCCAGAAAGGGGAAAGGTGGAGAAGATGATGAATTCAGAGAGACCAAAGACCAAAACAGAAGTCAGGAGTCTGCTAGGCTTTTGTGGTTCTATAGGGAGTTTGTTCCAAATTTCGCAGCAATCACGAGTCCTCTCATGATTTGGTCAAGGCAGGGGAAACGGGAGTGGTCGAGTGGGGCAGACGGCCGGCAGGCAAGCACTGCAGACGGTATAGAAAGACTAGGTTCCCGTCCCATCTTGAAGCTACCAGATATGTCCAAACCATTTTTGTTGCGGACAGATGCATCAGGTGGTGGGATAGGTGCAGTATTGTTGCAGGAGCATGAAGAGGTCGGTTTCCTGTGAGATATGCTAGCAGGAAGTTGACAAAGTGTGAAGAAGGGTACGCAACGGTGGAGAAGGAGTGTTTAGCTGTTGTGTGGGCCGTGCAGAAGTTCCACAAATACTTGTATGGGAAAGAGTTCGTGATAGAGACAGATCACCAACCACTCAAATTCCTGCAAGAGGCACAGCTGAAAAACAGCAGGGTTCTGCGTTGGGCAATGGCACTGCAGCCCTACAGGTACCGAGTGCATACATTCCCGGTCGACAGAATGTCGGAGCTGACTATTTAAGTCGTGTAGTCTAGCAAGCTGCAACTCAGAGGAAGTCAGTCATATCCGCGGTGCTTTGTTGATAATATGTGTTGAGTACAGTTATGTTGATTGGATATGGGTTCATTCCCAGTTGGCTATGGTTTTATATTTTTTTTGTGTGAGACTTGTTCATATTTTCTTTGTGAGACTTGTTCATGTGAATGTAGTTATGCTTGGAGCATACAGTCGCTTGTGTAGTGATGCATTATTTGCAGTAAGTGAGGATGGAGATTCCTCAGTGAAGTGTCACGGATCGTGATCATATTATATTGTGCTTCTCATAATAATTGTGAAGAGAAGATGTGGCAAATCCGCAGGGAGGGGAATTGCATAGGTGGCACAGAGGTCGTTATAAAACGAGTTGGAATAACGCAGGAGCGCACGTCAATGATAACTCATTGGAGTGGTATCCACTAATGATATATTTTGTAATTTATAAACCGTTGGTTGTAAAGTATTTTTCAAACTTTGCACGTGTAGCGGTGGTTCAGCAAATTCGGTTGTTGTCTTTTTTGTACCGTTGTTTTGAGACAATGCGGTGCATAGTCTTTTGCAAGGGGGAAATTGTCACGGTCAAAATTCAACACAACCAAAGTGTGGTCCGTCGCCGGCCACTTTTAACTGGACATAATCCAAACGCAGACATCTTGGCGCCACGTAGACCGGGCCCATGGTTCGGATCCGGCCAATTAAGCTTAGTGGAGAGGCTTCACGGAGTCGGTACGATCCACCCAGACTGACTAACCCGTTTTGACCGACGCCTCGATGTCTAGCGAGACGAGTCGTAGAGCCTGGCTCAAAATCACCCACCCAATTTGTGGAACCAACGTCATTGTTGGTCAGACGTCGTGGCGCCCCCCCAGACTCAGCTAGCCACTTCAGAGTGACCAGTGTCCACGATTTAAAGCCACACGGCACCAGTTAAGTGGAAAGGGGGGACGGTAGTGTGTGGTGGGGTGAAGTCTAGCTAATCAATTAGATGACCAATTGACCACCACAGAGAGAAGGCGTGGGCGTGACTGTCGTGATGTAAATATCCAAGGGAAATTTAGAGGGAATAACTTCGGGGTATCAGGCGGTTAAAAATACTGACCAATGGTACTGGCCCTTGGACAGGGGGGTTAGAGCATAAAGGAATGTGAGAGTGAGAGAAGAGAAGGAAGGAGGAAAACGAAGAGACAGGAGAGAGAGGGAGAAGTCGGGGGGAGTAGGCTCTCGCCTACAAGAGAGAGGGAGATGAGAACGAACAGAGACAGAGAGATGGGGGAGGTTTTAGGGTAGTCTCTGCACGAGGGAAAAGGCAGAGGGGAATGAAGAGAGGAGAGAACGAGGGGAGAACGAACAGAAAAAAGAGAGAGAGAGAGGTTGAGTGTGAGCTCTGCAGGAGAGAAGGGCAGAGAGAGAGAGATGAGGGGAGAGGAGAGAACCCAAAAAGTAGCATTGAGCACCAGAGATAGTCTCAGAGGGAAAGGGCAAAAGAGAGATGTGGAAAGAGAGTTGTTAACTAATGAAGAGAAAAAGAAAGAAAAGAAAAGGAAAGAAAAGCAACCCTGTCCATTTAATAGAGCAGACTAGGGAGAGAGAGAGAGTGCAATGCGTTAATGCAGGAAGGAAAAAGGAGAACAGATCGATGTTGATAGTCACGTTCTATCTAAACCGGGGGGGTTTGACCTCATACTTGGCCAGCGCCACTTTCATCGGCAGTCCAATCTGACCAAAGCCAGCATCCAGCCTGACCGGTGCCAACAGTCCAGCTTGACCGGTGCAAAACCCGACCAACACCAGTGCCGCAGTTGTGTCGTGTTGTGAAAGTGACAGTGAAGAAAAAAAAAAGGGGAAAAGAAAAAGACAGTGTTCGTGAATAGTTAAGATCACCTGGCCAGGTAAAGTAGAAATCTATTTATACCCGGGTTAGTTAATGATGTTTTAGATAAAGATTTTGTGAAGTTCAGGAAAGAGAGAATGTTTATTTTGTTTGATTCCACATGCATTGATGTTTCTTTCTATGATCATTTTATAGTAAAGTTTATAGACTTTACTAGTGGTTTGATGTGCGAAATGCATGATATATGAATGAGATTGTAAGCAAGCTGTGAGTGTGTTTGGGCTGTGCGCTAGTCCTTCCCCCACTGACATCACCCGAGGTTGACACCCACCCACCCCACCACCACCACCTCCCAACTCCGCTTCCCTTTCCCTCCCCTTTTTAAGAAAGAAGTAAATTTCGTGGCCTTTCCATGCCCTGATCTCGTGACGATCTGATGTTTGATTTCCTTTCTACCGTCGCACTCATATGACTTCATGTCTAATTGCAATTGAGGCAATTGCTAGCGGAAATCTAAACAAATTTGAAAAAAATTATCGATACAGCTCCGCAAGAAAACAAACAAAACAAACACAAAGAAAACAAACAAACAAACAAGCAAAAAACAACAACAAAAACAACAACAACAACAACAACAACAACAACAACAACAACAAGACGTAGACATAAGAATCACACAAGACAAAACACGACGCGTTTGGACCCTCTTAGGTCTTCTTCAGGCAAAATACACAACACTCAGGACAACGAAAATGAACGAGCAATCACTTATCTTCATGCAATTCATGTCCACATCATTCGTATCAGGAAGCTCACTGGGAGTGTCACCGCATGGCTAGTGGCGTTCTCCATAGGGGAGCAGCTCACACACGCTGACTCCGCGTTAAAGCAATCATTGTCATCAGAGGAAGGACGGGGGGGGGGGGGGGGGGGGGGGGAGGGGTGGGGGGGGGGGGTAGGAGGGGAGGAGGGGGGGGGCGGTAGAAGTTGATGTCTTGCATGCTTTTGATCAAAACAGGCTCCTCTGCACACCACCGAAGTGACTCAGCGCTGTGCGAAGTCTCTCGATGGGTTGCCTCATGTCAGCTTGATCCTTATGTTCCCTGGGAAGTGGTGTCATCCTGGGACAAATGTGGTGTTGACTGTGTATGGGGGAGACAGAGGGAGTGGCATGGGAATGATGCCTCTGAGAGGCATGGGGAATGATGCCTCTGAGAGGGCATGGGAATGGTGCCTCTGAAGGGCATGGGAATGATGCCTCTGAGAGGGCATGGGAATGATGCCTCTGAGAGGGCATGGCAGATGAGAAGGCGGAGAAAAGTCCAGTGTGTGGGGACGGTCTTGTGTATCGTGATATACGTAAGACGTTATTTTTTTTTAGTTTTCATTTATATAATATTTATTTATTTATATTATTATTTATTTATTTATTTATCTATTTACTTGCTTATTTGTTTATTTGTTCATTTATTTATTCATTTAACATTTATTTATCTATTCATTTAAATATGTTTTCTTTAATTTAAAGTGATCTGATCAGTAAAGCAAATAACGATGCGTCGAACTGTAGTTCGCTTTTCAAAAGCCCTTGCATGTGCTATGTTAATGTCAATAACATTGTGATAATAATGATGATGGTTTGTAATACAGAAGAGGCACTGAAATACAATGCTAAATTTCCTTTTGAGTAACGTTTTTCTTTTCTTCCTAAAGTACGAATTTTTAAAAAAACTTAATTCGTGTATCTCACCATTTATATACTTAGTTCAAGAGCATACCTTTTTCTTTCTTTGTTTCTCGTAATGATAATGTCAGTTTTGTATTGTGTAGTAAAGAAGCCTTGCCTTGCACCTTGGTTTATGCATTCATTTGTATTTTGCCTTTTTTTTTCCAATGGCGCCGCAGTCTGCGTCATTCTCCTTGACTATCAACTTGAGCTGGTGCTCCAGAAGGCACCGTGACAGTAGGGGTGTCGGGGTAGGTATATATGACTACCTCCCATAAGATGACACATGAACCAGACCAGGCGAAGTCACACTGCTGGCAACAAACAATGGCGGGATGAGTTTGCGGTAAAATGAGTTTTGAGCATCAACTTGTAGCGCAACCACGTAAACTTAATACTTTCACTGGTTATGCAGAAATGAATGAGAAATGTGACAGACTGACAATTCTTAACACTTTTTCCTTTGTTTTTTTTTTGTGTGATAGTACTAAAGCACCATAAAGTTCTTCTCTCTCTCTCTCTCTCTCTCTCTCTCTCTCTCTCTCTCTCTCTCTCTCTCTCTCTCTCTCTCTCTCCCCCCCGGTGTTTCAAAATTGATTGTTTTGTATCTCTTTGGAATTTTTTGATTGTCAGATTGTTCTAAACATGCTCTCTTATCGCACCCACTCTAGCCTCTTTCTCCCCCACCCTCTCTCTCTCTCCCTCTCTCTCTCTCTCTCCCTCCCCCCCCCTCTCTCTCTCTCTCTCTCTCTCTCTCTCTCCCCCCCTCTCTCTCTCTCTCTCTGCAGGCTTACCCCGCATTCCCTTCGCTCCTGCGTTTTCTCTCTCTCTCTCTCTCTCTCTCTCTCTCTCTCTCTCTCTCTCTCTCTCTCTCTCTCTCTCTCTCTTTTTTTTTTTTTTATTTATTTTATTTTTTTTTTATTTTTTTTTTCCCCCCTTCTTCTTCCCCTTTTTAAATTTTAATCCCTATTGTATTGTAGTTCTAGTCACTTTTGCATGCTTCCTTTGTTGCCTTTTATTTTATATTGTTGACCCTACACAGGGCGAGGACTGGTTGTAAAAAGCACATCAGTGCTTATCTATTATCCTCGTAAATAAAGAATTTTGTCTTGTCTTGTCTTGTCTCTCTCTCTCTCCAATACACAGTCTAGTCCAGTAGAAAGGTGTTTCTCTTCTCCTCCTATCTAGATGTACATCTAAGTACTTTGAAAACTTCTTAACATCTGAGTTATGCTCATGTATCATTTTGTGGGAGGTGGTCACAGAGAACGCGCTGGACAGGGATAAGTTAGAAAAAAAACCCTGGACGAGTGAGAATGCACTGCCGAATGGGGGGAGGAGAGTGCGTGTAAATGGTGTGTCACATGAGTCACCAAACTACACAGACAGCCTGGGAGATAAACGACAACAACCAGCCCTGAAAAGACCCCCAGTCTGAAGGAAGGGCCAGCCCCTGGGTTTGAAGCCACATGTCACTGTCCAGCCACTGCCCCCTCTTTTCATCACAGTTGTTAGACCAGCGAGTGTCCATGGTGCATACCATGTAATGACACCACTCGCTGTGAAGCCTGTACTCGTAGAGTGCTTGGATTTGCGAGAAGATCGACACAAACACTATACAGGAGACATCATGGAGAGCTAGCGCCAGGATGTTCTATTGGATGTGACTTTTGAGTTTTCAAAAGAGGTGCATATTTTTCATTTCCTCTCAGATTCTGTAAAAAAAAAAAAAAGATAGACCCAATTTCAAGGCGCTTCAAGCTTCTTTTTTAAAAAAAATAGAAACTAGTATATTGATTTTGTTTTTTAAAAAAAATCCAATAAACCAAACATGTTTTGAATTCATTTCGACGACGTGACAGCCTAGACATGACCCCGTGCAGTACGTTGGGCTATAAACTATATGACTCAGTTGAACTGAATCATATCTCTTTCACTCTCTCCTGTTTCGCCATCACCTTTTTTCTTGCCCCTCCCCCCCCCCCCCCCCCGCTCCCACCTCCTCCCCCATCCTTATCTTCACACCTCCTTTCCTTCCTCACAACTCTTTCACATCATCTGTATTGATCAGTTCTGTCTCAGAACTGGGGAATTCCCTTTGTGGGCCAGGCACCTGAACCTCGCTGCACGGCTGGGACAGTGAGGTGGAAGAGAGTCAAGCTGGCAGAGTGATTTCGGACTATAGGGGATCGGAAAATGGGGAGTGGCAAATGATTATCCAAAGGATTGGCTGGCTGTATGTTTGACAAGCTGGATTGGAGCGGATGAGAATGACAATAAAGCAATGATTAGTTGACGCATGTTTCTGTAGTTCTTCCTTTTAATTTACATGTTTAGGTAGGTGGGGAGGGGGAGAGACCGACCGACTGTTGTGGATTATGTGTTGGATGGGAGGAAAAAAAAGAAGAGGTATTGCTCATAGATAATTCAGGCGAGAAAATGTGCAAACAGCGGACGGGGTCAATTTGGGGGTAAACATGAGTTTTCTGCAGCAGCCAATGCAAAATGTAAAGTCATTAAACATTCAACACCCTTCAATGGCTATGCTGAAATCAAGCCAAAATTATTGTGGTAACCTGATCCTTTTCATACCCTTTCCTTCATAATTATTGTGTGATAGTGTCGGAACTTTAAAATTGTTCTGCCGTCTCAACATGTTTCCGGATCACTGAAACATTTTGATCATTTTCAGCTTTTAACATAAAAATACAATACCTAAAAAAATACATTTCTCTCTCTCCTCTGTGTATCAATATAAACACCTCAGCATCTTGAAACTGCTACTTATTTATTATTTTTGTTAGTGGTGGTGGTGGTGGTGGTGGTGGTGGTGGTGGTGGTGGTGTGGTGGTGGTGGTGGTGGTGGTGGGGTGGTGGTGGTGGCGGTGGGAGGTTGTCACATGAGCCCATTCGGTTCACATGTTATGAATGCAACAGCAGGCCAGGATGTGAGGGTTGGTGGGTGGGGGTCGGGGGTGGGGGTGGGGGAGAAGGGTCTGTAGATCTGTGAATACAAGTCCACAGCAACCCCAGACAGTGGGCAAAGCGGTTGACACTAGCAGAAGCAGACGATTAAGCAAGTTCTTTCTTCTGTGAATACATGCTTACTAGTTATTTGTTCAGTGCCTTGTTGCGCTGTTACCCCCCCCCCCCCACTCCCCCACACTTCATCTTCACTCCCCCCCCTCCCCCGACTAGGGGGCTGCAATAGCTCAGTGGTAGAGCGCCGGACTCTGTATCTTGGTTCGAATCTTCGCCGGGCCGTTTCGGTATAGGGGGATTTTTCCCTCGGAGTTAACATTGGTTCCCACTCCGTTTCCTATACAGTCCTTCGGATGAGACTATAAACCGAGGTTCCGTGTGTGAACGCACGCACAACATCTTGCACACACGTGAAATGATATCAGCGACTTTAGGAAGAAAAGGCGAATTTGGCCGTTGGTATGGATGACAGGGAGTGTCCGCTGGAGTATCAGACTGCGTACGCAGAGAAAAACAAAAACAAAACAAAACTGCCTCTCTCCTCTCTCTCTCTCTCTCTCTCTCTCTCTCTCTCTCTCTCTCTCTCTTCTCTCTCTCTCTCTCTCTCTCTCTCTCTCTCTCCTCTCCACCTTCGCAACAACTTGCACTCCTCCTTGCCATTCGATATTCTTTCCTTGCCTCCTTCCCTCTAATCGTCTAACCATGTTCCCCTCTCGCCCACCTCCCGCCTCTCTTGTAATTGCCTCAATAAGTCTCTGTCATTAAGCACCAGCAGTCTGACCCCCCCCCCCCCCCCCGCCTCTCTTGTAATTGACTCAATAAGTCTCTGTCATTAAAGCACCAGCAGTGTGACCACCTCCAGCCTCTCTTGTAATTGCCTGAATAAGTTTCTGTCATTAAGCACCAGCAGTCTGACCACCTCCCGCCTCTCTTATAATTGCCTCAATAAGTCTCTGTCATTTAACACCAGCAGTGTGACCATGCACCTGCCGCCTCTCATGTAATTGCCTCAATAAGTCTCTGTCATTAAGCACCAGCAGTCTGACCACCTGCCGCCTCTCATGTAATTGCCTCAATAAGTCTCTGTCATTAAGCACCAGCAGTCTGACCACCTCCCGCCTCTCTTATAATTGCCTCAATAAGTCTTTATCATTAAGCACCAGCAGTCTGACCACCTCCCGCCTCTCTTGTAATTGCCTCAATAAGTCTTTGTCATTAAGCACCAGCAGTCTGACCACATTCCGCCTCACTTGTAATTGCCTCAATAAGTCTTTGTCATTAAGCACCAGCAGTCTGACCACCTGCCGCCTCTCTTGTAATTGCCTCAATAAGTCCCTGTCATTTAAGCACCAGCAGTGTGACCACCTGCCGCCTCTCATGTAATTGCCTCAATAAGTCTCTGTCATTAAGCACCAGCAGTCTGACCACCTGCCGCCTCTCTTGTAATTGCCTCAATAAGTCCCTGTCATTTAAGCACCAGCAGTGTGACCACCTGCCGCCTCTCATGTAATTGCCTCAATAAGTCTCTGTCATTAAGGACCAGCAGTGTGACCACCGCCCGCCTCGATCTCGTGTAATTGCCCCAATAAGTCTCTGTCATTAAAGCACCAGCAGTGTGAAATGGCCTAAACCTAGATTACTGCCGCGCTCTCTGTAAATTTCGAAAAGCTGCCTGTACTCCTCTGTAACCGAACAGTCGCCCAAGAGTTCTGTTTTCATCAGAGACTGGGGTCCTTTCTTGACCTGACAGGGCGCCTTTATATTCCAAAGATGCATTGTTTGTGTGACATAATACTGTGGCGTAACATTCACTGCGGTTTGTTTGGTATACGTGGTGTTTTGCAGTTTTACAGGCCTTTTTTTCTTTACGTCTGTTTCTCTCTCTGCCCACCTCCCGTCTCTCTTTCAATTGCCTCAATACATGTAAGTCTGTGCTATTGGCACCAGCAGCATGAAACGACCTGACCTTAATTAACATGTTTGACCTCGACAGACTGTAACTTTGTGTGTGTGTGTGTGTGTGTGTGTGTGTGTGTGTGTGTGTGTGTGTGTGTGTGTGTGTGTGTGTGTGCGCGCATGCGTGCGTGCGTGCGTGCGTGTGTGGTGTGTGTGTGTGTGTGTGTGTGTGTGTGTGTGTGTGTGTGTGTGTGTGTGTGTGTGTGTGTGGTGTGTGTGTGTGTGTGTGTGTGTGTGTGTGTGTGTGTGTGTGTGTGTGTGTGTGTGTGTGTGTGTGTGAGAGAGAGAGAGAGATATTTTACTGTCTGTCCCATCTTCTGTGCCATTTACGTGACACGCTACATTAGAGCCACACCAGATTACCTCCAAATTTTGGGTTTTGGGTTTTTTGGTGCATTGTGTGTCTTTTCATGGTCTCATCAAGAGCTCCAAACCTGGTGATGTGATGTTGCATAATAGCAGAGATAAAGCGAAAAAACACTTGTGGCACAGAGCAAGATTACCTGTGTTTGGAGCAACAGTGGAACATCCGGCTTTAACCAACTGTGCTGAGAAAGAGGATATGTTAAGGAAAGGAAGGGAGGGTAGGCTACCTCTGTACACTTGGCTGATACTCTTCCCTGCTGTGAAATATGCTGGCAGCAGGAGAGCGAAAACGTCTGCCTTCCTCATTACACTGATTTATGGCCTGCTCTGCCATGTGGGAGGGGAGAGGCTAGGACCGTCAGATAAGAGCGCGATACACCAGGCTTACTACAAGAAGTCTGGTTTGCTCCAAATTATGAAGAGCCCTGCGAGGCAGTTTTCAAGCAAGGAATGACTATTTTTTGTAAATGTGTGTTTTTATGTTTTCTGTTGAATACTATTTGATGCTGCTAACAGCACTTATACATTACAACTTGAACTTGAACCATTGTGAGTTATGTGACTATAGAAGTACTCGTGTGACTTCTGCCATTGTTTAAAAACTTCAAGTGGGCATTTCTCAAATCTGCCATTTTGGAGATGAACCGGTGTGCCTCTGAAGTAGCGTGACACTGCACCCACGCCGCTCATTCCGATTCCCTCGTCCACAGCTGCACCCTAATCCGTCCCCGCTGCTACCCAGGCACCGGCAATCGACAGGGAGCAGTCAATGTCAAATCGTAACGAGACAGTCCACCAGAGGAGACACTGCACCGTTGTCAAGTCACTTAGGTGGTGTTCAGTCACGCCTGTTCTGATCCAGCATACGCAGGACACCACCTAACAAGCCCTGTGCTGACAACAATCATTGCTTTGTCGCGGAGCCGGCGTAAGCGAGCTCTCCCCCCGGAGCACGCCACCACGTCCATCCAGCGACAACCCCCATGGACCTGCCAATTCTGGTGACCGCGACAGCATCAAACCAAGGCCACAGATGTGGAGAGGCAATCAATGTGCTCATTTTCATCATCTCTGGCAATTCTTTGCTGATCACTGAATTCGTCTAGGAAAGTCTATCGTTCAGCTCTGTAAAAAAAAAAAAAAAACCGCTCAATTTCCGAGTCATTGCAGACCAAAAGTTAGAATTTGCTTTTCGTATACAACCTCTCAAGATGCTTTGAACATTCCTCAAGTACTAGCTCACAGAGGGACTGGGGCGCTGAAAACAACAACAACAACAACAACAACAACAACAACAACAACAACAACAACAACAAAAGTTCGTTCTTGAGCCAGATGGAATACCTTTACCAAGCTTAACTGAATTTTGTTTTCACGGTTATAGTGTTATCATGCAGACAGACAACAAACAAACAAATAAACTAACAAATAACAAAAACAACCACCGCCTCCACCACCATCTCCAAATCAAAATTTAGTAACAAGAACGGGACAAATGACGTAGCCACATACTTACGATAAAAACGAGAGAGAAAGGCATGAAACAACGAATTTTAAACAGACCAGAGTCTGACTCATCTTCTTTCTCATTAAATTCCCTCTCATCTTCGGTATAAACAGGACACAGGTCATCTTAAAGAGCTATGGGGTAAAGGGGAAATATTTCCGAATTCTATTAATCCATTGTTTTTGTACCCATGCATTAAAAAATAGCAACATTTTCTGATTGGTTAACCTTTACCAGACTCCTGGGGTCACCCACGACCCCACAACACACAAAAAGGGTTTATATCTCTAAAAGTATTTGAGCAATCTTCATGAAATTTAATGACTTTGTCAAATACGTAATTGGCTTTAGGTATGTAAAATTTTACATGTATGTATAACTTACGAATGACGTAATTGGACGCATCTTTTTTAACTATCTTGAAACGATGGCGGGGGTCGCGGACGACCCCTACAATTTAAAGAGTAGAATGCCGCTTATGCCTAAAGCGATGGCGGGGGTCGCGGAAGACCCCAACTCGCCACAGAAGAAAAAAGTGTGTGTACCGTTCCTTATTGCGCGTCTCTTAGTGGGGGTAAACCACTTTTGAGGAATCTCCGCCGGCACACACCCTTGCAGCCCCACGGCAGGAACTGAAAGAAACGTCAGACAACAGTTTTACGTCTTGTCAGCATCCAGCATCAAAAGGTATGTAATCTAATAAAATCAAGTGAAAATGAATTTCATGTATTGTATTATCTGAACAGTCATTAATCCATACTAGGCTAGTACACTGAGTGTAAGATGTGTGCTACCTCTACTTCCGAGCGGCAATGCCTTGAAGGAGGGTAGTGGGGGGGGGGGGGGGGGGGGGGGGGGGGGGGGGGGAAGGTGCCGAAGAGAGAAAGAGAGAGAGAGAGAGAGAGACATTTCATTTATGTCTGCATCCTCCTTTTTAGTTGCCAAAACATATGCAAGTTTAGATCAAAACGCCTACATTCTACAGATCTGATCCGTAAACCTAGAAGCCTGCACGCTGTGTAGGCCTACCTAAAATAGCACATAGCATACATTGTACACAACTGACAAGATAACGTCAGATCTGGTGAAATTCACCAATATAGAAGGCATGAGGGTGCTCCACAGGGCGTGGATAAAAACTGATGCCGTGGAAATGCTTGCCTTTCTTGGCCTCCTCTTGTTTCTGGGGTGCAGAAAACAAAACCTTGTCTGCACTGAAGATCTTTGGAACATGGCCTATGGCTGTGGTGTTGCGAGGTCTTGCATGAGTCGAAAGCGTTTTCAAACGCTTCTGACGGGAACGTATCTTTGTGCCCACGTCTCTTTGTGCCCACGTCTCTTTGTGCCCACGTCTCTATATGCCCAAAACGTATGCCAGTGGGAGTTTCGGGTAGGCATCCTCTATGTCAATAGCCAAACTTACCAGTGGCCAAGCAATGGTCAAACTGACCAGTGGTCAGTTGTCAAACTGACCAATGGTCAAGCAGTGGTCAAACCGACCTGTGGTAAAGCAGTGGGCAAACTGACCAATGGTCAAGCAGTGGTCAAACTGACCCGTGGTAAAGCAGTGGGCAAACTGACCAGTGGTCAAGCAGTGTTCAAAATGCCGATGTGGTCAAGCAATGGCCAAACTGACCAGTGGTCATGCTTGACCACTGGTCAGTTTAGCTATCGCTTGACCACTGGTCAGTTTGACCATCACTTGACCACTGGTTAGTTTTACCATCGCTTGACCACTGGTCAGTCTGGGACCATTGCTTGACTACTGGTCACTTTGACCATTGCTTGACCACTGGTCAGTTTGGTTGTTGATATAAAGGGTACCTACCCACAACTCCCACTGGCATAGGTTTGGGCATATAAAGATGTGGGCACAAAGAGACGTGGGCACAAAATACCACTTTTGGGGGCATATAGAGACGTGGGCACAAAGAGACGTGGGCACAAAGGGATGCTTCGCTTCTGACTTATTTGCGTTTTGACAACAAACAGACCCGCAATGCCAGACGGCAGAAAGATGCTTTTGCCCCCTTTCGGGGTGTATGGGAAGATTTCATGAAGAATCTGCAAAGGCACTACATCCCAGGTTCATTGCTTACCATTGATGAGCAACTGGTTCCTTTCAGGGGGCGATGCAACTTCTTGCAGTATTTGCCGTCCAAGCCTGACGCTATGGAATTAAAGTCTTCTGGGTTGCTGACGCTGAGGCAAACTACCCCTTGTATGGAGTCCCTTCTTGGTCGGCCAGCTGGTCAGGACAGGCAGATCAACCTTGGCCGTAATACTGTCCTCCAGCTGGCTGAGCCTTTTTTCAAGAGTGGAAGGAACGTCACTTGTGACAATTACTTCACTGATCTCACATTAGCTGAATCACTCTTGCGAAATGGCTTGACCATGGTAGGGACAGTCAGGGCCAACAAACGATTCCTCCCCCCTTCTTTCAAAGATAAAAGGCAGCTTTGTCTGTATGGTTCTGATTTTGCATACAATGAAGCCGTCACTCTGGTAAATTACCGGAGTAAAAGGAGTAAAAGTGTAGTGGCACTCAGTACAATGCATACAACAGGTGTTGTGGATGATAAGACTGCAAAGAAGAAGCCAGAGATCATCCTGTTTTACAAACTCCACAAAAGGTGCGGTGGACACTCTGGACAAAATGGCTCATGCCTACACGGTGAAGCGAAAGACAAATCGCTGGCCATGGTGATGTTCAGCAATATTATGGATCTGGCCACCATTGCTGCACGTCGCATCTGGCAGGTCAGGTTTCCAGAGGATTCCCTAGGAAAAGCAGATGCGCGTGCCGCCTTCATTCGAACCATTGCACTCGAAATGATGGTGGAGCACATCCAGAGGCGTGTCTCCCAGGTGGCACTCCCTACTAGACACCTTGTCCAGACTGCCCAGAAGGTCATTGCTGATACAGATGGCGCAGACCATGACCAGCTGACACCAAGGTCAAACACAAAGCAAGCCCCAAAAGAAAGATACAGGAACTGCCATCTGTTGGCCAAAAGCACAAAGACACAGAGAGTACCGTCCATGAAAGAAAGCGTTGCCTGTTTTGCCCCAGGAAGAAAGACAGGAAAACTCAACAGAAATGCACCGGATGTGATGATTTCATCTGCCTAGATCACTCGTTCAGAGTGTGTCCAGTGTGTGTCAACCACCTACAAGGGAGTCAGGACAAAGCCTAATCTTTGCAGTACCTTCATTCCTGCATCTGGACTATGCATTGTACTGAGAATCACAGTAGTTAGTAATATACATGTATAGGCTACCTATGCAGACGAGGTTTTCTTTTCTGCACTCCATTGTGTTTTCATTCTGCCAATATCAATAAATTTTGCTGTGAATGCATGGTCAAATCATGGTCAGGTATGGGCGCTACCCAGAGTTGAAAGTGTGTCTATGCAGAGGAAGACAGTGATCACAAAAATAACAGAATGAACAGACACAAGGATATATGGAAAAAGTATTTTTAATCCACAGACACCTTACAAGTGATCACAAAAATAACAGAATGAACAGATACAAGGATATATGGAAAAGTATTTTTAATCCACAGAAACTTTACAAGTGATGTTCAATATTTGATTTCATTTTTTGCACAGTGTGCATTTTTCTGGCACAGGCTTCCACTTGGCTGTGGCCAGCTGGTCCATGGTCACATGGAATCCTGTAACATACCAATCATGCCTTAATTAGACAACCATAGGCGGTTGTCAAAAGAGAGCATGCTTGGAAGATATCAAGCATGGCACTACTTTTGTGGAACGAGTAGATTCATTTTTTTGGAATAAAACGAGCTCCTATTTCTTACAAAATTCATTGCCATGTCCATTACAATACGTCTTGATTTTTCTGTCTGTTATTATCATTATCAACATGAGCAATTGATTCATGTCTGGAGAGTATGAAGGAAAGTGTCTGGTGCTTTTTTTTTTTTTTTAACAATCACATTTCAGTTTCTTTCAAATACAGTACGCTCGTATTAAGTGTGGAGGCACTGCACTGTGTAAGCACGTGTGTAGTTGTAGGTAAAAGACAATCACCACCCGATGGCCAATCAAAAGATTATCATGTAGTTTTGAGAAAGAGAGAGAGAGAGAGAGAGAGAGAGAGAGAGAGAGAGAGAGACTGTTTTGTTATTGTTTTTACAAAAAGATATGTGAATAAACTTTAAATGATATTGATTATAATAATAACCTTCTCACAAAAACTGCAATTCATTCAGAAATTGAAAAAAAGTCTGTAGGTACTTTTTATAACATAGGGGTTCACAAAGAACTAGAACAAAAAGAAATCCTGATCAAAACTTTGACGTATGAGAAGGACGTGTCATAAGCAGCATTCGGAGGGGAGTGGGAGAGAGAGAGCGTAAAACGTAAGCTAAAAAATGAATTGTCCCATACGCTAATGATAAAGTGTGCGCCAATTGATATAGATCTGGATCTAATTGGAAAAAAACATCTTCTAATTGAACTTACTCTGTTCGTTCATTTTTACTGAAGACTGAAAATAAAATTTTAAGTGCTTTGCGTGTTTACTTGTATGCATGTGAGTGGAATGATTGAACATGCACTTACCTTTAGACTTCCCCATAGCGCCCTGTAGACTTCCTTGCGGCTTGATCCTGTATGAAATGGTGCCAGGTCAAGCGCAACTTCCCCCTCATGTATGAAAAAGAACAGACTAAGCCAGAATAAGGCTGAGCATACAGTTCCGAGTTGGGGTCTTGAGAGACCCCAGCCATCGCTTTAGGTATATGCACTTAAAACGGCTCTTTGCTGAGTAGGGGTCGTGAGAGACCCCAGCCATCGCTTTAGGTATAAGCACTAAAATGGCTCTTTGCCGAGTAGGGGTCGTGAGAGACCCCGCCATCGTGTCCGTGTAGTCAAAAGCTTCATCCGGTAAAGGTTAAGGGAAGCCTTCAATATTCTCAAACTGTCAAGGCCGAAAGGTCACGTACGTTGTCCTCTTGAAAAATGCAGCAAAGTTACAGACAACGGGACAGTTGATACTGTCAAGACACATGGCTTTGCTGTCCTTTCTGTCCCCTTGAAAAATGCAACAAAGTAACAGACAACGAGACAGTTGATACTGCTAAGACACATGGCTTTGCTGTCCTTTCTGTCCCCTTGAAAAATGCAACAAAGTAACAGACAACGAGACAGTTGATACTGCTAAGACACATGGCTTTGCTGTCCTTTCTGTCCCCTTGAAAAATGCAACAAAGTAACAGACAACGAGACAGTTGATACTGCTAAGACACATGGCTTTGCTGTCCTTTCTGTCCCCTTGAAAAATGCAGCAAAGTAACATACAACGAGACAGTTGATACTGCTAAGACACATGGCTTTGCTGTCCTTTCTGTCCCCTTGAAAAATGCAGCAAAGTAACAGACAACGAGACAGTTGATACTGTCAAGACACATGGCTTTGCTGTCCTTTCTGTCCCTTGAAAAATGCAACAAAATAACAGACAACGAGACAGTTGATACTGTCAAGACACATGGCTTTGCTGTCCTTTCTGTCCCCTTGAAAAATGCAGCAAAGTAACAGACAACGAGACAGTTGATACTGTCAAGACACATGGTTTTGCTGGCCTTTCCTATGTTTACCTGCTTCCTCTTCTAGGGGGTACGAATAATTTCAAGACATGAGATCGAGGAGAGAGAGAGGGTTAGGGGTCGGGTACCCTGACCACATATATCACTCAAAGTGTTTGACCGTAAGGCACGGGAGAGAGATGAGACGTATTTCGCGTGTGTGGACCGTTCAATATGTTCTATGCGGAAGGGCATTCCGGAGTGACAAAACGTATTTCATGTGCGTGAGCTTTTCATGTCCTTTCCTTTTTTTTTTATCCCCTTTAACAGCACGAAGACAAACACATCCCAGAGAGCCAAGCATTCAACAGACACTGAAAGTATATTACGTATGATACCTCCCTTAGTGCTCCTCGGGAAGGGAAAAAAGTAGACACTAAATAAATTCGAGCGAGAGAAAACGTTTATCACGTGCTATGTCTCCTTAAATCAAATTCCACTGACAAAGTTCAAGATATGGTGGGTAATTCCGACAAAAAGGAAATGAGAGAGAGAGAGAGAGAGAGAGAGAGAGAGAGAGAGAGAGATGTATATCATATGCACAGATCAGTTTAACATGACCCGAAGAAAGTTCCAGACAGTGGAATGTTGAAGGGTGTGCACCCCTTTAATAGTTATCAAAAGAGAAAACGGCTTAGAACAGGTAGGTCAACCGAGCGAGCTTGAATCACTTCAACTTTTCTCAGCTCAACGTCTTTTCTC
>CM031601.1:93639776-93644776 GCA_018398815.1 Conus ventricosus | reverse complement strand
AAACTATCACTGATTTTCTAATTCATGTATGTGAACTAATCAATATCTTTATAAAAGAGAACTGAGTCGTGTACTTGCAATTCCTTGCTACTGTCTACCGTCCCTATCAGCTACCAGACATTTCCTGTGATTATTTCATGTGTAAGTTGTATGACATATACATCGACCTGCACCAACAAGCTGATTCTTCTGATCTCTGACGTATGAAAATCTGCCAGAATCTAAATTCTATTAAAATTCAGTCTTTATCTCAGGAATACTAAATTTAAAAAAAGCACGCCAAAAACCTGCCATCTGCTCTCTAAATCCCATCCCAGCTAAGCTCCTTTCAGAATGCATTATTCATTCCAACACTTACAGACATTTTCAGCCCTAGTCTGTCTTCTGGGATGCTTCCTTTCCCGTTGAAGTCTTATTCCTTCTCTTCTAAAGAAGTTTTCCTTGACGAACATGATCGAAAAAAAAATGCAGCCCACCGCCTACACACACCTTCAAATCCAAGTTTTCGGTCCAAAATCATGGAAAAAATGTCTGTACAACAACTTGGTTATCGTAAAACTGAGAACCTGTTTTCCACACTTAATATGCACACGCTAATATGCTTACCGCCACAACACGGTACTGGAATAGTAGCCCATGTAAAGGTCATAAACTCTATACTGATTGACCCGGATCATCGCCATCTTTGTGTGTTGGCACTCTTAGATGTATCTGCAATATCTGGTACCATCAACCACCAAACATCCGTTCACAGACTTCACACAATGTATGGAATCTCTGTTACAATGTCTGAGTTGTTTAAGTTCTACCTGTTGCACAGATGTGATTATGTATGACAAGAAAGCACAGTCGGAAGATTTTCATTTTGGGTTCCATGTGACTTCGATCTTGGATCCATTCTTTTATTTATCATGTATACACTTCAACTAACATCAGTCATAGACACTTTTCTTGTCTCCGATTACGGTTTTGCTGGTAACACAGTCAAGCAACTCCTGTCTATAGGTCCAGGTCCACACTGCCATCGAACAGAACTATATCATTCATGTCAAAACCTGGATGACGCCTAGCAAGCTTTAGTTAAATGATGACATACCAGAAGCTTGCCTCATACAATCTAAGAATGTCTTTTTCCTGATAAAAAACGATCTCAATGCAAGCAAAGGCGATCGACATTTTTGTTTTTTATTCTCCCGGGAAATTTGGATCCCAGGAAAGTTGACGGGTTTCATCAAACACGTTCCACAAATATCCCAGTCAGGTAATGGAAAACGCGGTCGGGTTTCAATTTATTGTTGCCTGTTTTTCTTGTGGCTGGGCCAAATTAACCTTTTTCTTCTTTAAAAACTGGAAACCAAAATTTAATGCCTCTCGGGTGCCTGGTGTTAATCTAATCTAAAAACAGCAGGTTCAAAAGGGTGTGTGGTGCCTGTGTTTTTAAAATTTCATTATCTAAACGGGCAGGCATTTTAAAGAAGTGTGTGGCTGCCCTTTTTGTGTATAATATTATAAAAACCCGCGCATGTTCAGAAGGGGTCTGGCCGGATTGGCCGAAACCCTTTGAAAAGGGGTTTTTAAAAAAAAAAAAAACACGAAAACCCAAAAAACAAAAAAAAACAAAAAAAAAACAAAAACCCTTTATGGCCCCCTTATTTAAGTTAGAATGAATTCAAACGTTATGTATTGGTGGGGTTTTTCTTGGGCCCTTTCACTGGTTTTCTGGCTGATTTTGTTTTACATCTCCTCTGAAAATCGCAAATAGGCACTTCTTGGGGACAAAAATTCCCTTTGTAGACCCCCCAAGCAAGGGCAAGGTTTTTTGGTTTACCGTCCCTTTCATTTGCCACCACAGATGCCCAAAATTTTGTTCTAGATGAAATTCGTTTATGCATCTTCCCCTTTTGTTTTTTAAAACAAAAAGCTAAAAAAAATTTTCCCTTCAGGTCTTTCTCAGCTAGTAAGTTTTTTCCTTTGGTTGTTTTGCACATTTACAGGACGTCAAACGCTTCTCTCTCTGTCTCTCGGGCTCTGTCTTTTCTGTCTCTTCTCTTCTTTCTCTCTCTCTCCCCCCTCTCCTCTCTCTCTCTCTCTGTGGAGTCTGTGACAACAAAAAGAGAGAGAGAGAAGGGGAGAGAGAGAGGGGGAGAGAGAAGAGAGGAAGAGAGAGAGGGGAGAGAGGAGAGAGAGAGGGAGAGGGGAGAGGAGAGGAGAGAGGAGAAGGGGAGGAGAGAGAGAGAGGATGCGTAATGATGGGCGGCCTCGGGAAATTTAAATTTGTAGTGTGCGAAAAAAGAAGTTTTAGGAGGTTTTTGAACACCCCCCCCCCCCTCCAACCTCTTTCCCCTTATGCCCCCCCGCCCGACTTTTTTTTCCCTTCCGTTTAGTCAGTAAATTTGATTTTTTCCTAGCAAACCAAACCCCATCGAGCCCCCAACCCAGTTTGGGAGCAAAGGGTCTCGTTTCGTGTGTGTGTGTGTGTGGTGTGGGGTTTGGTGGCGTGTGTGTGTGTGTGGTGTGTGGGTGTGTGTGTGGTGTGTGTTGTGGTTATTTTGTGTGTTTTGTGTGTGGTGTGTGTGTGTGGTGTGTTTTGTGTGTGTGGTGGGTGTGTGTGTGTTGTGTGTGTGTGTGTGTTTCTTGTGTGTGTGTGTGAGGGAGAGAGAGAGAGAGAGAGAGAAAAGAGAGTTTGTGTGTGTTTTGTGTGTGTGTGTGTGTGTGTGGTGTTTTGTGTGTTAAGTGTGTTTTGTGTTTTGAGCATCCGTGGGTGTGTGTTGTGTGTGTGTGTGTGTGTGTGGGGTGTGGTGTGTGTGGGTGTGGTGTGTGGTTGTGTGTGTGTGTGGGGCATGCGTGGTGTGTGTGTGCTTGTTGGGATGCGTGGGGTGTTTTGTGTGGGGTGTGTACGTGGGTGTGTGGTTTCCCTGGGTGTGATGGGTGTGGGCTGCGCCGCCGCGGTCGTGTGTGTTGTATGTTGTGTCTGCGTGTGGGCCCGCGTAGTTTTGGTGTTGTGTTCGTAGTGTGCGTGCGTGCGTTTCATGCGTCGTGGTGGGGGCGGCCCCCGGCGAGTGTGTGTTGTGTGTGTGTGTGTTTTGTGGTGGTTTTGGGGTTGTGTGTGTGTGTGTGTCTTGTGGGTTTTGTGGTGTGTCGTGCGTTTGGGCGCGCGCGGGGAAGCGAGCGAGCACTCCTTTGGCCCTTTTCAAGCATAAATTAAATGAAAATCGGCAAATGGGCAAAAAAAAAAAAAAAAAGTGATTTGAGACCCCAATCTAAATTTACGTGGTCTTTTTAAATTTACAACAGCATTATGCATTACGTAGCTCCTGAAAGCAGAAACTTTCTGTTGTTAAAAAAAAAAGCAAAAACGAAAACCGAGAAAAAGACAGAGGCAGCAGGTACGAGGCAATTCAAACGGGCTGCCATGCCGCTCACAATCGCCAATCGGTTTTGCTATACGTATGGCCAACAAGTTTTGTTGTGTCGTGCACCTCCACACAGAGGCTGGTTTCCAACGCTATTTCCTCGCTGGGAAAGTCTGAAGACAAGGTGCAGATAAAGCAGTCACCACCACCACCACACCCATCCTATCTTACAGCTGTATGCCGCCAGACCTTCCTGCCAATCTCAAGCAAGGTTACAGATTCCGCCAGACCTTCCTGCCAATCACAAGCAAGGTTACAGATTTCGACGTTTCACTATTGTCTGACAAATACATTGATATTTATAAATAAATAACACAGAGATACATGATAAAGACGAAGTTTAAATAATTCAGTTCCTAGTTCAGCTTCCTTGCGTGAAAAAGACGGTTCATCTTTGAAATAAACAAAACACATTTTGTCTTAAAGGACTAGGGTTTAAAAAAGAAATCTTTTCGAATTACGTTCATTAAGTTCTTTCATAATCCAAGCACCAAAAATAGTAACATTTTCTGATTGGTTAAAAAAAAAATCGGCATTTTTACCACTGAGCACTTTTGTCTTGTTTTCTGTGTATCTGAAAAAAAATCTTTTCTTTCTTTATTTATTTATTTATTTATTTATTTATTTATTTATTTATTTATTTATTTATCTATCTATTGTTTGCGAGGAACTTGTTCACACAAGACGAAGCTAAAGGAGGCAAAGCACATTCTCCCACCCTTCTAATCATGGCGAGAAGTTGCAGAACACGTCAGAAACAAATTCCACAGCTAAATACCACCTGCCGGTGGTGAGAGATAGGAAGGAGGGGGGTGAGAGATAGGAAGGAGGGGGGCGGAAGAGGGAGGAGGGAGCGGGAAGAGCATGGTGGGGGGTGGGGGGTGGTGGTGGTAGGGAGAGTGGGGGTGGGGTGGGGGGGAAAGGGGGAACGCCTGTTTGCATTACATATGTAGCTTTGGAAGTTTGCCTTAAAAAAAATGAAAAGATAAAAACGGGGAGGGAGTGGGGAGGGGTGGAAAAGAAAAGACGAGAAAAAGAGATGAAAAAGAACACAATCCGCAAAGCAATAAGATCATGATGAGACTGGTCCTAGCTTACAGCACTGCATAATGTTTAGTGCAGTTTTATTGTCGGCATGTAGAGCGCTGGCGTATTTCATACGCACACATCAAAGGGCTTGGAGGCTTTGCTATTTATGATGCATGGAAAGAAAGGGAAGAAAAAGAATGGCAGTGCAGAACTTAGAAATATATCTATAAATATTGCTTTTGGGGCGTTTGACACTTACGGACAGAGTTTATTTAGTTTCTGTCCAGGATGAAGCGGATTTTGAACGCATAGCTATAGAAACTAAAACAAAAGCTGTGCAGACTTCGACTTGTTTGTTTGTTTGTTTTAAATTTTCCCTGTCTGTCTGCCTGTCTGTCTACCTGTCAGTCTGTCTGTCTGTCTGTCTGTCTCGCTTTCATTTCCATCAGTCCATGTTTGTATGTATGTATGTATGTATGTATGTATGTATGTATGTATGTATGTATGTATGTATGTATGTATATATGTATGTATGTATGCATGTATGTATGTATGCAT
>CM031601.1:93627276-93632276 GCA_018398815.1 Conus ventricosus | reverse complement strand
AAATATGAAAAAAAATTACAAGGACACACGCACATGCACACAGACACATACACAAAGACACAGACACACAGACAGACAGACACGCTGAGCTGATCATGAAGAGTAGTTTTTTTTAAACACATGGAACAATCCTTGTATTCCAGCTCAAGGAAATGTGTATTGCTATTTTGTAGCGGCAGTTGGAAAGACTAGTTCTGCGGTGAGCGTCTTCTTCACAGCTGACTCCTTCTGGTATGTAGTGCCACACGCCACTGTCTGGAGAGCTTTCATTCACAGTAAGTGTGTAACCTCATTAGAACTGATATTGCTTCTATTTTTCAGAGAGGAATAATGACCCAGTCCCATAGCCCCCCACCCCCACCCCCACCTTCTCCCCGCCACACTCTACTCAAATCGTCGATCTGACTTCGCACGCACGTGCCCATACTCTGCCTTGTTCTACCACAATATACCACGCCCTTCCCTTAAAAGCGGTGTGTATGCACACACACACACACACACACACACACACACACACACACACACACACACACACACACACACACACACACACACACACACACACACAGAGAGAGAGAGAGACAGACAGACAGACAGACAGACAGACAGACAGACAGACGCAGACACAGACAGACAGACAGACAGACAGACATGGACAGAGACAAAGACCAACAGACAGACAGACAGACAGACGCAGACACAGACAGACAGACAGACAGACAGACAGACGCAGACACAGACAGACAGACAGACAGACATGGACAGAGACAAAGACCAACAGACAGACAGACAGACGCAGACACAGACAGACAGACAGACAGACAGACAGACAGACGCAGACACAGACAGACAGACAGACAGACAGACATGGACAGAGACAAAGACCAACAACAGACAGACAGACGCAGACAAGACAGACAGACAGACAGACAGACAGACAGACAGACAGACAGACAGACAGACAGACAGACAGACGCAGACACAGACAGACAGACAGACAGACATGGACAGAGACAAAGACCAACAGACAGACAGACACAAGCAGGCACAGACACACATTTATACTTCATCTAACTTATGTTGACTATCACCGTTGACTTCATGATTTTTTTATGTATTGAAGGGGTCAGGAAGGGCAACACAGTCTGTTAAAAAAAAAGTTACTATTTTTTGGAAAAGAAAAAAAAAGGTTTGCATTTCTTCCCCTATATGCACGGTTGTTTCACGAGAGTTTGTAACATGAAGAGGAACAGTGTTTTTCATCCATCCTTGTGAGGTTTGCATTTCTTCCCTATATGCACGGTTGTTTCACGAGAGTTTGTAACATGAAGAGGAACAGTGTTTTTTCATCCATCCTTGTAAGGTAGTATTCTCTTCTTGTGGGGGTGTGTGTGTGTGTGTGTGTGTGTGGGGGTGTTTTGTGTTGTGTGTGTGGTGTTGTGTGTGTGTGTGTGTGTGGTCGTCGGTTTAATGTCTTTCCACTATAGTGATTCAGACAGTTTATGTGTGGGTGAATGAAGTAATGCAAGTGTATGAACTAACAATAGAATATGACATCCCCTCCTCCCCCCCCCCCCTTATCTCCCATCCCTCTTCCACCTTGACAATTTTAAGTGAGAATGATAAAATCTACAGATAAGGACCAATTGAACTGTTTAACAAACACTTACAAACTGAGTCAAGAACAAGTAATTGTTTAAAACATATGGTAAAGGCAATGAAGTCGATCCATCAGTGTAACCACCAATACCCGAATGTCTTAGGAGCTCTCTTGCTCTTGGCATTGAATCAGCAAATGACTGACATTAAGGATTTCCCACACATACATTTAACATTATGACAATGTTTTGTTTTCAATGCGTTCAAACGGAATCTATGGATTAAGCTTTCAATCTCCCTAGACGAGAGACTTGTTTGAACGTTTTCCCATTGTACCCACCACTAAATTTTATACAATTGTGATAATATTGAATGTCTGAGTTCATCAATAAGGTTTTTAACTTTTTTCTCTTAACGTTGAATTTATAATTGAAAAACATTCATTCAAATCTAAGGGAACTTTGAGTGGTTTTGCGTCACTGACTTTTTTGAGCTGTTTTTCGTGAAAATTTATCTACACGCTCTTTGGGGTATATACCACAAAGAAGGGGATCCAAAAAAAAGTGACAATAATGCCTTGCATGGATAAAAGGGAAAAATGTGAGGGATTTAAAATAAAATTCAAGTGGGATTGAAGGACATGCAGACTTGACGAGTTTTGCTGCTTTAAAAACAACACCTTTTAAAATTTTTGTGAATTTTTTATTAAAAATTTTAGAAAAAAATCTAACGTTTTAATATAAAAGTAATTTCGGCACTGAATACGAAAACTGTTTACCAAAATAGAAGAGTTTTTTGTACTTTGAGGCAGGGATTATGAAGGCGCTCCCGTGTTTTATTTCTACACTGACCCATCTTAAAAATTTTCAGATGAGAAGTACTTATTTTCTAAATGAGGAAACGAGTTTTTACATATGTGGAAAATTTTTTTTTAAAACATCTTAAAATCAATTTCAAAGGAGGCTTTACGTGCCCCCTTTTTTGGGAATGGGGAAACGTGGCTTTTGGCTATGTTATTTTTATCATTTGGGTATCCTTTAAAGACAGGGGAAAAATAATAAAAAGCCTTGCTGACGTAGTTTTTGGCACTTTTCCAAAACCTTTCTCTGTTTTTTAAAACATATTTCTTCTGAGCAAAATTTTTTTTGTGAGAAGCTCTTAAGAAAAATTTTTTAAGTAGAAGTTTTCCAATTCGGAAAGGGGGCAAGATCCCTCTTCAAAAGGGTCCCTAATTAATTATGTTGGGAACCCCAAGGGCAATTTTATACGCTTTGCACCCAGTGCTCTGAATTTTTTTAAAAGTATTGAGGTGCATTAAAAATTAAATTTTTCGTAATTACGGGCCCGAATAAGGCAGTTGCTAAAATTTTTAAAGATTTTGAATCCCTTCCCCCCCAAATTTTTGCTAATTATTTTAGGAAATTTAAGCTTTTTTTTTGCTTTGTTTAAAAAATTCAATATGATGTTTTCCCAATTTAACTTATTGCTTTTGATAACACCCAAAATTTAAAAACTTTTTGCATATTTTAAAAAAAGCCCTCCAACGTAAAAATGGGAAATTGTCCTGGATCGTAACCAAATTAAAAAAAACAATTTGTTTTTTCTGGGAAAGAGAAAGGGCCCTTCTCATTTAAAAAGTATTTTAAAATTTATTTAGTTTTAGTGAATTTTAATTTGATGTAAATTTTTTTGATCTGTGAAAAGGGATTTTTTTTCATTGTCACTTTTGTCCATAGGATTATCACCAAATTTACCACTCCCAAAATTTTTAAAGTGTGTGTGTTTTGGGGTGTGTGTGTGTTGTGGTGTGGGTGTGTTGTGTGTTGTGTGTGGTGGGGTGTGTGTGTGGTTTGTTGGGGTGCGTGGGTGCGTGCGTGGTGCGGGGGTTGTGGTGTGGTTGTGTGGTGTGTGTATGTGGTATTTGTGGTGTGTGTTGTGTGAGAGGAGAGAGAGAGAGAAGAGAGAGAGAGAGAGAGGAGAGAAAAAGAAGAGAGAAGAGAGGAGAGAGAGAGACTCGTGAACTCGTACTTTTAAAGTGGGCCCCAGCCTATCCACATAGACACTACATAAAATTTTTTTATGCATTGAAAATGAATATTTATAGAAAAAAAATCAAAGAGAGTGGTGCTTATTTGGCGATAACACAAGTAACAAACTTAGGTTTATAGCATTTCATTTCAACTGTTCCTCTCTAAAATGTAAAGTGTAATGTACAAACAGAGAGAGAGAGAGAGAGAGAGAGAGAGAGAGAGAGAGAGGCAGAGAGAGAGAGAGACAGACAGACAGACGCAGAGAGAGAGAGAGCGAGAGAGAGCGAGAGAGAGAGAGAGAGAGAGAGAGAGAGAGAGAGAGGGAGAGAGAGAGAGAAGAGAGGGACAGAGAGAGAGAGAAAGAGAGAGTACATGAAACACAGCTTTTTTTAATTGGTCCATTTGAATAGACGCAGGTCAGAGTCATCTTGTAGATGTTATGAAAGAAGTGTAAGAATTATTTATGACTAATTATTCATGTATGCATTCTTTGTAATGGTGAGCACTGCATACAGGAGAAAGAGATAGAGATAGAGAGACAGACAGAGACAGAGGCAGACAGACAGACAGACAGACAGATTTAACACTGATGGGTAACTTGTGAAGTATCCACAGTTCGTTAAATTTCATACAGAAAGAGATCTCTTTGGCAGCCATCGCTTTTCAAATTCCTGTTTTTGTACATAGGACAGAAAATGACACCCCTTCTATTTCGTGCTATATTTCAGCTAACTTAGAATGGCTGGACCGAAGGCACTGCATCCTGGAATTTACGTATATAGATGAAACATCCGTCTGAGAGTATAAATAATGAAATCTGTCTGGCAGATGTGACATTGAGCTTCTCGAAATAGAGTTAATTGTGCGTGAAATGCAACATTTGCACAGTTAGTAACTTTTGTTTGTAACACTTTCAAAACGATCATCCGAAAGAACGTGGACAAACATGGCAATATTAGAACAGTGGAGAAAAGGCTTCAATTTCAGATGGACAGAAATAATGTAATGGAGACTACAGTGTGTTACACATTGAACAATATTTAGCAGAGAAAAGAAAGAACTCGATGCAGAGGTCTGATTTGAAACCAGCTGATCTGCACCTACAACAACGCTCTCTCTCTCCCTCTGTCTGTCTGTCTGTCTGTCTGTCTGTCTCTCTATGTCTGCCTGTCTGTCAGTCTCTCTATCTCACAATGTCTGTCTGCCTGTCTGTCTGTTTGTCAGTCTCTGTCTGTCTGTCTGTCTTTCTGTCTGTCTGTCTGTCTGTCTGTCTGTCTGTCTGTCTGTCTCTGTCTGTCTCTCTCTCTTTCTCTCTCTCTCTCTTTCTCTCTCTCTCTCTCTCTCTTTCTCGTTCTTTACTCTGCTGAATAT
>CM031601.1:93594776-93599776 GCA_018398815.1 Conus ventricosus | reverse complement strand
CAGAGCAGCTTGGTGTTGCAATGACTGCAAAAAATATTGAATTATAAACAAAGCTTGCTCTTATGTCTTAGATTGAAGAAATAGGGGGAGATACGCATTCATATCTGCAGTGGTAGATGATTCTGCCTAACTAACAGTATGTGCGTGAGTGGTGAATGGGAAAAATAAAATAAATGCTTCTCAAAATGAGCCTTCAGCAAGCTTATATTCTCCAAGGGGGAGAGACATCCTCCCATAGGGAGGTAAACTCACTAACATAACTCCTGGTCATATACCGATATTTCGAAACTTGGTGGTTTCTCCTCAGTGACCGCGGAAAGTGGTAATTTGACTCCTCTGCCTTTTCAGTTTTAAGAAGAATGCAATCCCAGAAAAGGTTGGTGTGCAATACCGTAGTATGTTTGTTGAGTTTTCAAAAAACCAACCAAAGGTGCCATCTAAGAAGCAAAAGAAAATCATAAAAGAGCAAAACGAGCTACATTTTCTTGTGAAAATCATAAAAAGAGCAAAACGAGCTATATTTTCTTGTGAAAAGTAAAAATAATAAAAAGATATCCTCTAAGACACAAGTGCTGAGGGCAAGTTCTTGGAATGAATCCACATATATATTTTTTACTTTTCACAAGAAAATGTAGCTCGTTTTGCTCTTTTATGATTTTCTTTTGCTTCTTAGATGGCACCTTTGGTTGGTTTTTTGAAAACTCAACAAACATACTACGGTATTGCACACCAACCTTTTCTGGGATTGCATTCTTCTTAAAACTGAAAAGGCAGAGGAGTCAAATTACCACTTTCCGCGGTCACTGAGGAGAAACCACCAAGTTTCGAAATATCGGTATATGACCAGGAGTTATGTTAGTGAGTTTACCTCCCTATGGGAGGATGTCTCTCCCCCTTGGAGAATATAAGCTTGCTGAAGGCTCATTTTGAGAAGCATTTATTTATTTTTCCCCATTCACCCACTCACGCACATACTGTTAGTTAGGCAGAATCATCTACCACTGCAGATATGAATGCGTATCTCCCCCTATTTCTTCAATCTAAGACATAAGAGCAAGCTTTGTTTATAATTCAATATTTTTTGCAGTCATTGCAACACCAAGCTGCTCTGTAAGTTGCTGGAACGGTGCGGTACTTATCCTTGGAATTTATTAGTTTGTTGTATTTTAGTCCCTTGTGGATTCATTCCAAGAACTTGCCCTCAGCACTTGTGTCTTAGAGGATATCTTTTTATATTTTTTACTTTTTACAAGAAAATGTAGCTCGTTTTGCTCTTTTATGATTTTCTTTTGCTTCTTAGATGGCACCTTTGGTTGGTTTTTTGAAAACTCAACAAACATACTACGGTATTGCACACCAACCTTTTCTGGGATTGCATTCTTCTTAAAACTGAAAAGGCAGAGGAGTCAAATTACCACTTTCCGCGGTCACTGAGGAGAAACCACCAAGTTTCGAAATATCGGTATATGACCAGGAGTTATGTTAGTGAGTTTACCTCCCTATGGGAGGATGTCTCTCCCCCTTGGAGAATATAAGCTTGCTGAAGGCTCATTTTGAGAAGCATTTATTTTATTTTTCCCCATTCACCCACTCACGCACATACTGTTAGTTAGGCAGAATCATCTACCACTGCAGATATGAATGCGTATCTCCCCCTATTTCTTCAATCTAAGACATAAGAGCAAGCTTTGTTTATAATTCAATATATATGTATATATATATATCTCGCACGCACGCACGCACGCACGCACGCACGCACACACACACACACACATACACACACACACGTGGATGATCACCTTCATCGTACCCACCGACCACTCCCCCCCTTTCCCACCCTCGACATCGCACTCAAATCATGTCTGTTCCATCCGATATCTCCCCATCTCACGACAGCAGTCGATGTAGCGTAAGCACACGCCTGGCTAATGCAAGCTGACATGGGCTCTGCAAACACACACACACACACACACACACACGTGCGCGCGCGCACACACACATACAACACACACACACACACACACACACACATGCACACACACACATGCAGACACACACACACACACAGACACACACACTCACAGACACAAACACATGCACACACATACACACGCACGCACGCACACAAATACACACACGCACACAGAGGGGATCCTCTGATGATGATTACATTTGGTGGGCGAAATCCATTTATCAAGCGACCTAATCTTGTAAAGATGGTCTACCAGAGAGAGAGAGAGAGAGAGAGAGAGAGAGAGAAATCAAATCTCTTTCGTGCCTGACCAGTGTTGGTAGGATTTCCCGGCTGATCGTATCACAGCCGACCTGTGTTTCTGCAAGTTACTCTAAGGGAATGACTGATCAGTTGCCAAGACTGCTCTGCGATTTCTACATCACCCTTTCTTCACATTCTGTTCTGTCTCCCTCTTTCCTTTCTGTAGTCCTTGTAGAATGGCCCCTGGATAGAAGACAAAGCAGTTTTTTGGATCAGAGGAAGTTAGCGTACACCTTTTGAGCACGGATTGTGACGTTACATGTGTGTGTGTGTGTGTGTGTGTGTGTGTGTGTGTGTGTGTGTGTGTGTGTGTGTGTGTGTGTGTGTGTGTGTGTGTGTGTGATATTATAATCAAAACGGATGTGATTAAAAAGTGAAACATAGAACTGTAAATTTAATTCCTTCTTCGACAGGCAACCAGTGGAGAGTGCAGGGGAGAGTAGTCAGTGACAGTGACAGAATGTGCTTCAGGTTCGCCCAAATCTGTTCGATCTTTACAAAGAAAGGTTATTAGTTCTGCAAGACAATCCAGACAAACAGGTTACAGGACAAAACACAATGCATTTCAACCTCTTGGGTCTTCTTCAGGCAAAAACAAACAACATTTAGGAAAAGAAGAACGAGCAACCACTTATCTTATCATGTTCGGCGCGAAATGGGTGTTGAATGGAAACGAGGCTGTTGGGAAGGGAACCATGGGAGTTAAAATAACAATGATGACAATAATGATAATAATAATAATAATAACAATAATGATACTACTACTACTATTACTACTACTACAACAAATAATAATGGTAATAATAATGATAATAATGATGATGATAATGATAAATGATAACAACAGCAATAATAGTGATAAGCCGTTGATGATGAAAATATTCAAATAACAACCCATTTTGCGCCGAATATAAGAAGATAGGTGGTGGCTCGTTCTTTGTTTTCATTGTTCCAAATGTTGTTTGTTTTTGCCTGAAGGAGACCCAAGAGGTCGAAGTGCATTGTGTTTTGTCTTGTAATCTGTTCGCCTGTATTGTCATGGCTTCAGTTTTCTTCTTCAGTCGCCTCACTGTGAAGCTAACTGTGCAGTTTAATGAGATGTTTTGGACTACCAGCTGACAATGAATTGCTGTAAGCCAATCATAAGATCTCAAAGCACACACAAGGGGTTCTCCTACATTTCCAAACGCACTAAACAGACAACACGGCCAGAGACTCTATGAAAGGTTTTGATAATGTGTGAGGGCTGGGCCATCCATTGCTGCCTTACACATTAGACAGCGCACTAACGCTGACAGTTTCCGATGATGGCTTTGGAAGGACGCTGGGCAGCTCCATACCCACGGCTGGATAGTGGACCTTGGTCAGACAGGGGGAAAAGTGCTATCACATCAGTCAGGACCGCTGGTGACTTTTATGGACCTTGCTCTCCAGGGGACCATGGACAATGCCTAGACGGTCCAGTAATGTCTGGGCAGCAGAAAGGAGGTACTACTGTTAGCGGTACTCGACTGCGTAGTGGGTTCTCGCTGATCCATGTACCGGCAAGCGTCTGGATCTGAGCACGTTGAACAATAAACGCAAGGATGTGTGTGTGTGTGTGTGTGTGTGTGTGTGTGTGTGTGTGTAAGGAAACAATTTGTCTGTAAGAGCCTCTGGCCGATTAATGATTAATCCAGCCCAAACTCAAACTCAGGCCTACAGTACAACACACACTTCAGCCTTGTACTGTGGTTTCTGTCGGCCTGGTCAACACTCTCTGATCATGGAAGAGGCGAGAGTTCTGCAGAGCATGATGCATTGTGCCATCAGCGCTGCAGCTCGTGGACGTGGTGGCGTCTCACACACGATGTTTGGTTCAAGGGTTATACTGGTAGCTTAGGTCAACAAAAGGACACAGGTGAGACTCATGGATGTGTCCTATCAGACGTCTGGCCTTCTCATTAAGCCAACGCGCTGGTCGGGCAAGAAGACGTATCACAACACAACAGAAGACTGTAACGGCAGAACACTACAATCCGCTGTAACCCAGCGTAGTGTAACGCAATACAACGTAAGATGATACAACACAGAAACACGTAATACAGCATTACACAATGTAATGCTATGCAATGTTATATTACAAAACATAATATCACACATAATATCACACATAATATCGCACATAATATCACACATAATATCACACAATAAAGCACAAAACAATAGCATATAATACAAATTGTACAGTCCAATTCAAAAAAGTAAAAAGAAAACGAATATGAAAACATTAGAAAACTTTTAATATTTGTAGTTGCAAAGCGAGACGACTGCAGGCGGAAATCTAAACAAATCTTAAATAAATGTTAGCGAACCGCCCAGAGAACGTGGTAACGCCTTCTTCCTTGCGCTGAACCCTGAGCGATCTGAAGCGACCAAAGCTAAGTGAATTTTCGTTGTTTTATTCGTTTATTTATCACCAGACGAAGACCTAAGAGGTCTAAACGCGTCGTGTTTTGTCTTGTAACTCGTTTGTCCACGTTCTCTGGGCGGTTCGCTAACATTTATTTAAGATTTGTTTTAATATTTGTGTTAAAATATGGAAGTAATTCTACTTATAAGAGAGAGAGAGAGAGAGAGAGAGAGAGAGAGAGAGAGAGATGAGCGTTTAGGTGGACTGACAAAGACCTGTGAACATGGACATGAAAATAGAGGAAGAAACAATGATTGAGAGAAGGAGAAGAAA
>CM031601.1:93587276-93589776 GCA_018398815.1 Conus ventricosus | reverse complement strand
AACCTTGTAGCGCGGCTTTATAAAGGCTGCATGCCTGCGTACTTGTCGCTGGTTAACATTGCTCTGCATGGTGTGCACGTGCCTCACATGCAGCAACCAGTTTGCCATTTTTGTTGACCCTCCAATGCCGGGAATGATGTGTTGCTCACACAATTTTTTCACTGCACGTGAGTCTTGGACCCAAACAACTTGCCACAATGGTTCAATATTGTATATTCACCCCTTTTCACCCGAAAAATAGCCTTTCAAATTTTCGCGTTTTTTTATGGAAGTCAGTATATATATATCCTGATGACAGCGCAACGCGCTCGAAACAAATTTGTAGATTCTATTTTAAAAAACCTATTTTAACAAATGTTGCTCCCCAAGGGGTCGAGCACTATCAAAATCATTTTGGGTATTTAACCACACTAATCTCTCTCTCTCTCTCTCCTTCTCTCTCTCTCTCTCTCTCTCCTCTCTCTCTCTCTCTCTCTCTCTCTCTCTCTCTCTATATATATATATATATATATATATATATATAGAGAGAGAGAGAGAGAGAGAGAGAGAGAGAGAGAGAGAGACAAATATAGCAAAAATGAAATCTGGACCAAGAGCGCAAACAAGAATTCAACTTTTGATGTCACAATGGATCGTATGATGGTGCCGAAACTTGCAAACTTGTCAGACTATTCATACTATCCAACATTTAAAAAAAAAACTTGGAAAACAAGTCGGACTGTACAGGGATGACGGCCTCGCTGCGCTGAACGACAACCCTAGAAACATTGAAAATAAGAAAAAAGAACTCTGTAAAATCTTCCAAAACCAAAATCTAAAAATCACTATAGAAGCAAATAAAAAGATAGTGAACTACCTAGATATAACGTTTGACCTCAACCAGCACATATATAAACCATACAAAAAACCAAATGATACACCTGTCTATGTAAATATCAAAAGTAACCATCCACCTTCCATACTAAAAACAATACCCAGAGGCATAAATAAGAGATTATCTTGCCTGTCATGCAATGAAACAGCATTCAATAACCCTGCAGCTGAATATCAAGAAGCGTTACACAAAAGTGGCTACAACTACAAACTACAATATGACCCAGATAATGACATGAGCAGACACAAGAAGAACAGGAAAAGAAAGATCATATGGTACAAACCCCCCCCCCCCCCCCCCATATGACGGAAGAGTAAAAACAAATATAGGGAAAGAATTCTTTAGAATCCTAACATCATCATTCCCAAAAGAGCACAAATTATCCAAGATATTCAACAAAAACAGCATCAAATTATCATACTCATGTATGCTCAACCTTAAAAACATCATTGATTCAACCAACAAAATGAAAAGCAGTACAGAGAAAAACGAGGGTGATGAAAGGAAATCCTGCAACTGTATCAAGAAAGAACAGTGCCCTCTGAGCAACAAATGCCTCTACAACAGCATTGTGTACCAAGCCACTGTAACATCAGAGAACGCAGAAGAAACATATATAGGTATCACTGAAAACCAATTTAAAACTAGATATGCAAACCACAAACAGTCATTTAACAAAGAAAGATACAAAAACCAAACAGAATTGAGTAAATACATCTGGAAGCTCAAAGAGAAAAAGATAGACTACAATATATCCTGGAAAATCATAGAAAGAGCAGCACCATACAACAACATTTCAAAAAGATGTAACCTATGCTCAACAGAAAAGTACATAATACTATGCAAACCACAACTGGCAACTTTAAATACTAGGATAGAAATGGTTAACAACTGCAGGCACAAGTGGAAATTCCTATCAGTGAACAAGAACCAGAAACACACGAAAAACACAGACAGCACGTGATGACAGACAACACAAGCAGTTATAAAACACCGGCAGCACAGACCCACCACATCCTGATGATTGCATCCGCATGAAACAGCGCTGTAGATAGTTTTAAACCTTACCTTTTAACATATATATATATATATATATATATATATATATATATATATATATATGTATGTATGTATGTATGTATGTATGTATATGTATGTGTGTGTGTGTGTGTGTGTGTGTGTGTGTGTGTGTGTGTGTGTGTGTGTGTGTGTGTGTAATGTATAATATATACATATATATATATATGTATATATGTATATATATGTATTTTTTTTAATCAGGTTGTCAAGAACTGTGCCGTAGCATAATCAAACCGCACAGCGCAGTCTAGTAACAATCACTGGGACCATTTAGGTTTTGAACTACGAAGCTCTTCTGTCGTCTTCACATATGTCATTAGGTTAACAGACGAAACAGGAAACAATTTGGAGAAAACTTCCAAAGTACATCGAACATATGTCGGTCTAAAACAACGCTAATGATCGAAAACAACCTCGATCTGTCTGAAAGAAGGACATAAATCAGCGACGTCTTTAACTTACGAAAGGGCTGGCAGGTTATCTGTGTGTGGGGAGAGGAGGGGGGAGAGGGACGAAGTGAGCTGGTATGGAATGGGATCTGGGGTG
>CM031601.1:93544776-93559776 GCA_018398815.1 Conus ventricosus | reverse complement strand
ATTATTTTATTTCCAAAACAATGTGCAGGTTATCACATTTCACAACTTTCCCGCTTTTGTCTTTGATTTTTATATTAATGATCCGACCCTCCCACAAACTAATCTTTTAAACTGTAAATTAGGGAATTGTATAATTTCATAATCGCAATATGCAGCTTTCCCTGATGGAAGAGCTCTTAAAACAGTTGAGGGCCTTCCATCATATAAGTTTTCATCAGTGCTCAGCTCGTCCAAATGAACATAGAGTAATGAATGTAATGCAAGATCGAGCGGATTTTCTCCTCATAAGTAGTTTTGTTTGGTTGTAACTCTAAATCTATAATTGTTTAGCTGCAAAGCCTAACATTTTAGCTAGCTCTTTATCAAATAGTAACCTCCTTCTTCTTCAGGCTTGAATGTTAACATTGTTTTTAGATTTGCATTGTTAAGTTTAAGAGTAATGTCGAAGTTACTCATTGCTTCTTTTAGTGAGCAAAACCCGTAATAACCATCGGGTATTGTTAACTGGGCTAACTTTGGCTCCTGTTTTGTCAACTTTTAGAACCTTATTATTTTCCTTGGATTCACTTATATTAAACCATACAACTTTGTAGAATATTTCATGGAGCGCGACCGTTTTGGCCCCGCAATTGTTAATCAATAGCATGTTCTAAAAACGAAGGACGGTCTTGGGTTGTTATTGTTACAAACATTTTTTGAACGAAATAAAAATGAGCGCGTTCAAATATACTGATGCAAAATATTCTGTTGGGCACGCACTACAATCTTAAAAATATAGCAACTGATACTCTTGACATTGCTGTGACCCAGACTGCCTCTTTTCATAAAAAGGTGAGTACTCCATTGAAGAGCTATCTTAACCCCCTATTGAAAACGACCACATCAAGAAAGCGTGGTTTAGTCATCCGATGCAGTTTTATCAGAACCAGTTAAACTTTGCTGTGTTTTGCGCATCAATGGGTGTGGAGTGTCGTATGCTGATCATTTAAATCACCATGATCCTTTGGTGAGGTCAGTGTACAGATTTCATTTCTATTACACCTTTAGACGTATTTTGACTGAATTGCAAGCGCCATTGCCAAATGACAAACCGTTTTAATCCACTCAGCAACAGAATAGACATGAAGGCTTTTTGAAAGGATCTGTAACGAATTCAATATTAACATTAAGACAGACTTTAGACAAAAGTTGGATCTTAATCATGGCCTAGGCGACCTTTATTTTCGGGGCACGCACAGAAAGTATAACTATGACTGGCATCCTCCTTTCAAAACTTTCTTTTTTGGCCCAACTGTTCAGCCCGGGTCCCTACAGCAAGAGCATAAAACAGCATGGACAACATTTATCTTAGACACTTCTAAGGGCCTAACTAGAGCGGGAATAGAACGAATAAACGACTCTATTCGTACTTACGTTTGGTGTTTGCTAGGTTCGCAAGCACAGGCGAGATCGAGCATAACTGATCTTTCTACTGGCTTTGACGCACAAAAACAATACTTAGCAAATTTAGAGGACGCCATTAATTCTACAGTTGATTTACCTTCAAGTATTCAAAGGTACCAACATGTTTTACAATACGCAAGATCGAAAGTAGACTTTGCTGTTGGCACTGGTTTATACATGCTGCCTTCTGACCTCAGACTCCAGATAGGTACAATAATAAACTATAATAATGAAATTCTTATAGCAGGCAATGAACAGAAGGTTGGGAAAAACGACATAAATTCTGAGCCAGTAATATTACAAACAATAAAAGAACGCCCAAGATTAAGTCATCTAATTCCCGAAGTCCAAACCCCCAAGTCATTGAAGACTCAGCAAAGCTCGCGGACTCTGTTCGCGATGACCATGATATGAAAAGACAGCGCTTGTTCTTGGATTAACTGGCATAGGATTACTTGGTCTTTATCTTACTAAATAGTAACCCAACTATTACAAGAACTAATGCCCATAAGTGCTCGGCCATAAAGCCAACTACTTTGCTTGCAGTAGACAAAAGCCAGCTGACAATACTCCCCAATATTCCTGGTAAAGCGTTTACGGCTTTACTAGCTAATTTTTTTAATAAATTCGCAAGATGATCAAGCTGTTTTTTTACCCATGATTTATCAGGTGGAGGCGATGGCGGTGGAGGTACTGAACTTTGGCCACCGCCGCCTGTAATAGCCAACACCAATGTACTTATTGCAAATCCTAAGGCAGTTATAACGCTTGCTAATGTGACTCCTTGCTCTCTAAACAGTGTTCGTATTCGTTCTGCTAGTGTCGTGTCTTCATATAAAATTTTTTCGATAGTTTCTCTTATTCTATTCACTTGAGTTCGTAATTGGTCCCGGTTAGTAGTTAGCGCTTCTAGTCTTGCTGATCTTTCTTGCTCAAGATTTTTTAGTCTTTGGGCTATTCTTTCTTTAATCTCATGCCCTACGATGCGTTCGTCAGTCTCAGCGAGTTTTTCTTTTTCTCTTTTTATATGCTCATCTAGTTCACCTAGTTTTGCTAAATTGTTTGTTAATTCGCCTTTGATGGTTCTTAAAGCATGATCAAGGGCCGTTATTTCTCGCATGGGTAGCGGTGAGTCGTGTATGTCTTTAATGCTGTTTCTCTGAAAAACTGGTTTCTGCTTCTATTGCATTTATTAATTCGTCTGCCGATTGATTTAATTCTTTAAGGTTCCATGTTTTGCATTTTGGTTATCTGTCGGAGTTCTTGTAGTGTGTTTTGAAGTTTAGCAACTGCATCCTGATCTAATTTTGGTTAGAATGCCAAGGCGATTTTGATCTTTCACACTGAGTTTTGTATAATTGTACTCTTGGCTAAAAACTTTGATGGGTCTGGTTTAGTTGTAAGCCGAACAAGTTGTCCTTGGTCGTTTTTCACAGACAAATGGCCATCTTCTAATTCAAAATCATTTGGGTCTATAAATTCGGGGGTTTTAAGCCTAAACTTTTGTAAAATGCTCCGACCGTACTTTCTGTTAATTCACGCCGCATTGAGAGCATTGAGCGATGCCGTGTCAAAGGGATCATTTCACTCATGTCGTCTCCAGGATCAAAAACATCATAATCTTCTCATCTTCAATTCCTGCCATGTTTTTAAATAATTAATTTTTTATTTTGCTTCATAAAAATGTCACAAGCACATGGCTCGATTCTTGACCCGCATAGAAGACTGAAAGAACCCTTTGGCGTGAAGGGAAATAAGCGGACTATTACTGTTCCAAATAATCCATCTACTATTGATGCAGATCAAATTCTTACTGTCAAATTTCCAGACCTAGGAGCAAATGACGTGATTGTGCCAGGCTCTGCGCGTCTTACTTTCAAAATAGCGCTCGCTTCAACAACAGACCCAAACAGGACAGTTGTACAGAATCTGGGGCGGGCAATCGTTAAGAAAATTTCTATAAAACTTGAGGGGCAAGAAATATTTTCTTTACACAATGCAGACATATTTTTAACCTATTCTGATCTATGGCTAACCGGGAATGAAAGGGCTGACTTTGCGTTTCAAGGAATAGAAAATGAAGAAGCACTAAAACATAGAATAGGTGCCGCAGATACTAAAGACGGCAAAAAGTATGTGGCTGTAAATTTTGCGTTTGGAAATCGCTTTTCCATTCCCTTAGATTTTGAGTTGTTAAAAGCGCATGCGCCATACTTTCAAGGAGCATTAAAAGACAGACTGTCATATGAACTAACTTTTAACGAATACAAACGTGTTATCAGATCAACAGACACGAAGCAAAGTACAGCATTTCTGACATCTCGTTAGAGTTTGACGTTGTTAGCAACCCTAATTTAGCAATGCTGATTGAGCAACAATATCAGTCAAAAATTAGCAATATATTACGAAAGAGTGATTCATCATACAACATATCCCAGAAGCAGGGCAGACGCTATATGGAATTTTAGTTTTAGCGTCTCAGCAAGATCGCTTAAAAGGTATTTTATTGCTGTGTGAAGATGAAGAACCGTTCAAAAGAGGAAGTGAAAAGTTTTTTAATCCTAAAATAACGAAAGTACAATGTTCGATTGAGGGCAGTCCTAACCAAATCTATGCTAGCGGCTTAAACCTTATCAGCATTTTGATGAAATAAGAAAACTGTTTGGAGGTGGGAGGTGTAGAAATCCAACAGTTGACCTTGTGGCTAAAGATCTACACCTTCACAGCGTAAGACTTGATGATTATTTAACAACAAAATACGGTTTATGGATTGACCTAAGGTCAACGGAGGATAATCAGTTACATGGAAGCGGGAGAACTGTGAGAGACGTAATAAACATTCAAATTGATAAAGAAGAAGAAGCCGATAAACCGCTTAATGTACATTTGTTTTTAATATATGATGCGCAGCTGAATATTGAAAATAACAGATTAAAAGATATACAATACTAAATTATTTTTATTTTATAAAAAGCATGTCTGTTCAGGTTTATCCAAATGTGCCTACAGCGCCGCCAAAAGAAGGGATAGTAGAAAGCCCTAACATAAAACCTTCAGATTAACCAACATTACACAAATGCAACAAAAACTAGAGCAAGACCTTTCAAAATACAGCAAAACCAAACGAAGGTATTGTGCTGCCTTTAATGCTGTTACATATGTTAATACTGAACATCGACTATAAGCGCTCTATCAGCAGGAACGAGTGTTGGTCTTTTAGCAACGGGCATAGGCGCACCGCAGCTTTACCTCTAGGAGGTTTGTCTTTAGCTCTCGGCCTGTGTTCATTAGCTGTAAGTGCGGCTGGCAAAAATTAAAAACTAAACTCCAAAAGCACACAGCTATGGTTCAACTAATAACAGCTAAACTTAGCTCGTTTAAACTGACAATAAATAAAGCGCTAGTTGACTCAAACATCACGGATGAAGAATTTAATCGTTTACAGGCCGATTTTGATGACTACAAAAGACAAAAGTTTGATCTTCAAAGAAAGGCAAGGACAAGTTTTTCTCAACAGCCAGACGCCGAGCAGATAAAAAAGGAATGCTTAAAAAAAGTAAACGAGACATTAAACTCTGTTCTAAAACAGCTCACAGTAACAACATCGAAGGGTGTTTATACTTTAGTTTATGAGTCTAAGCACAAAAAGACCGTTGATATTGATTCTGATTAAGCGTTGTATTTTTTTTAATTTAAATAAATATGTTGGCTTAGAAAAGAAAGACAGCATGGCTAAGATATATGAAGGCCCAGATGAATTGTTTGAAGGAATGCTTGAGAGAGAGCGTTTATCAAGAGCACTGAATGATATTGATTTAGAAGTCATTGACCCAAAAACGTACAGGCAAGTGTTGTTCATGCTATTTCTCAAGTTCCAGGCAAACTAACAATAGACCCGCCAGTTAAAGTAATGTTAGCTGTTTTAATCGACTATGTAACAATAAATGAAGAAAATCTAGAAGTCTGGGTCTCGACTAAACAACAGACTATTCTTTCCTCTAATGACTTAACACCCGGTTGGGCAGACGAACTGCTTACACAGTTTGACGCTGCCGCTGAAGAAGCTAAAATGAGAGGCTCTGGTTGGTCAGAGGGCGAAGTCTTAGAGATTAGATTAAAACAGGCTAAGTATGCACCGATTGTAGGCAAGGCTTACATTCCGCTACCTCGGGAGTTGGTTTTAAAGAGAGCAGTTTTAAACATAAAAAATTCAGACAACAAATGTTTCATGTGGTGCGTTCTTGCAAGGCTGCATCATGTCCGCGAACACGCAGAAAGAGTGACTAACTATCGGCAATACGCCAAAGATCTTAACTTCAATGGAATATCCTTTCCTGTTAGTGTAGACCAAATTGATCAGTTTGAAGAACAAAACAACCCAATAACTGTTAATGTATACACATGGGATGAGGACACAAATTTGGTGCCAATTAAAGTGTCCAAGAACAGTCCAACAATAGGCGAACCAGCCAAAAGTCATGTGGACTTACTCCTAATGTTTTCGCCAGCAGGGCTGCCCCATTACACATTGATACGCACAATGAGCAGATTATTAGCGCATACTTCAAAGCATGAACATAAACAAGAATTCTGTAGAAAATGTTTAACAAGAATTCCAACCGCTCAAGCCGCGCTTGAACATATAAAACATTTTAAAAGTTCTGTAGACTGTAAGACAGAACTAACTACGCCCCCGCCAGGATCTAAAGTTAGTTTTAAGAACTGGAAACGGCTGCAAAAAGTCCATACGTAGTTTACGCAGACTTCGAGTCGCTTATTGTTCCTTATGAAGGGCCAGCACCACAAAACTTCGAAAAACAGTCTTAATGAGTAATCATCAGATTTGTTCATTTGCCTTCATTATTGTTAGGTCGGATGGCGTTCATTCAGAGCCAGAATTATATAGAGGACCAGATGCTGCAGAAACATTCTTAAAACGCATGCAGCAAGTGCGTAACGCCTGTTCTAATAATCTAAACTTATCTGAAATCATAATGGCGCCTGAAGACCAACAACAGTATGACTCAGCCACGCATTGTTGGATTTGCGGTTTAGAGCTAACGCCCAAGAGTGTAAACCCCACAGTAAGAGACCATGATCACATTAGTGGGAAGTTTAGAGGTGCAGCGCACAGTAAATGCAATCTTCAACTAAAGTTTGATCCAAAGACATGGAAGCTGCCTGTATTCTTTCACAACTTGCGAGGTTATGACTCTCACCTTATAATGCAAGCAGTAACCAGCGCCTTCAGGTAGCATGCATTGCACAGTCATCAGAAAAGTACATGTGTTTCACTTTAAATAACATGTCTTTCTACGACTCTATGCAACACATGATGGGCTCATTAGAGGCACTGGCTATGTCCTTAAAGTCCTGCCCAATAACGGAAAAATATTTTGACTCAACTCTTGTTAGAAAGGGTGTTTTACCCTTATGAATACATGAACAGTTGGGAAAGGTTTGACGAAGATACACTTCCGCCTAAAGGCGCGTTCTTTTCTAGTCTTAGAGGAAAGGACATCAGCGACTCCGATTACCAGCATGCTCAAGATGCTTGGCAAAAGTTAGATTGTAAAAACGATGGGGACTATCATGACTCCTATTTAATGGCAGATGTATGTTTGTTGGCGGACGTCTTTGAAAATTATAGAAAGACCTGCATGAAACATTACAGTTTGGATCCTGCGCATTATATTTCTGCACCCGGGATGAGCTGGGACGCTTTCTTAAAGTTTACTGGAGTACAGATTGATTTATTGTCAGATTTACCAATGATTCAGATGATTGAAAACGGATTGCGTGGGGGGAATTAGTATGGCGTCGCATCATTACTGTAAAGCAAACAACAAATACTTGGACGACTATGATCCGAGTAAAAAGTCTAACTATCTCATGTATTAGATGCAAACAATCTGTATGGTTGGGCAATGGCGCAATCACTTCCGTTACGCAACTTTAAAATGTACACAGGCGGCGATCCGAATAATATTCAAAAGGCATTAAAGTGGTTGGGCAGTTTAACGCCTGATCAACAGCGTGGTTTCATTCTAGAAGTTGACTTAGAATATCCTCAGGAACTCCATGACCTGCATAATGACTATCCATTAGCAGCAGAAAGTCTAAAGATGGATCCAAGAGAACCGCCTAAACTTGTGCCTAATCTTCGCGGCAAAAAAAATTATGTCTGTCATTACAGACTTCTGCAATTTTATATAAGACATGGGTTGAAGTTGACAGCAGTTCATCGCATAATTGCTTTTGATCAAGAACAGTTCATGAAACCATACATCATGAAGAACACTGATCTCAGAACTAAATCCACAGATGCTTCAGAAAAAGACTTTTTCAAGTTGATGAACAACAGCTGTTTTGGAAAGACTATGGAGAATCCGCACAAAGCGCAAAGACGTCAGATTGGTCACCAAAGAGAACGAAGCAATTAAGCTAACTTCAAAACCAATTATCAGGACTTCAGAAGATTTCATGATCAGCTTTTCGGCATAATGATGAAAAAAAAGAAAGTCAAATTAGACAAACCTGTATTTATTGGGTTTACCGTTTTAGAATTATCAAAGCTTTTGATGTTAGAATTTCTTTATGACTACTTTAAACCCTTGTATCCAGAGTCCAGAGTACTTTACACAGATACAGACAGTTTTGTTATAGATATTCCTACTGAAGACATCTATAAAGACATGGAATTAGAAGTAGATAAAGGGCATGTGGGATGGTACGACACATCTGATTACCCTAAAGATTCGCCTTTGCATTCAATTACTAACAAGAAGGTTTTAGGAAAGATGAAGGATGAATTATCTGGGAAGGTGATTAAGGAGTATGTTGGTTTAAGGTCGAAAATGTACAGTATTTCGAGCCAGGAGAAAATCATTAAGAAAGCAAAGGGAATATCTCGCAGCGTTGTGCAGTCAAACATATCACATGGCAACTACAAAGAAGCGTTGTTTGACAATAAGGCTTTTCATCATGACAACGTAAAACTGCGATCTAATCTCCATGAGATCAACACAACAGTTGTAACAAAGAAGTCGTTAGATAGAACAAACACAAAACGTGTGTTTGTTAATCCAGAGTTTTCATATGCAATTGGGCACTGGAGAACCGTAAATTAATTAAAGCGGAACTGTGCCTGGTGGGATTATCTGCAGTTCTTCCTTCACAAAAGATCTTTGAGGGGCTGGCTGTTTTGTTGTGTCAGTTTCTCGTAAATAATACACGGGCGGATTCATTTTTACAATTCTTTTTATTTCGTACGGGTCAACACTCCAAACTGGATCTGTTGCCCTGATGCGAGTGTCCCCTTCTGCTTCTCCCGGTAAATAAAGGTACCTTACTTTCAACCCAAACGGTAATAGTTTGCTGGGTGTACTGGAGTCTTCAGCAACATTTATTGTTTTTCTTTTGATTGCTTGTACTGGTTTTAGTCTTTAAATTCTTCATTATTCATTGCGCGCAAAACTGAGGGCATCTTCTAACCCATTCTGTGTTGCGAGAATTGTCAATAAGCTCTCTGTGATACTGGTAAGAAAAAAGTCTTTCGGCTAACTGTTTGTTAAAGTTTTCAACTAAAGCCTGTGATCTGTGAACTCCTGGAATGCCTCTTTTGATGGTAACTCTATGTTTCAACAATAATTGATTCACTTGGCCTTTAAATTCTTTTCCATCATCGACTTGAATCATGCGAGGATAAGTTAAAGGGCCTCGTTGATATATCAGTTGTATGGCAACAGCAACAGCAGAAGCACTCTTTTGTGTTAATGGCTCCGCATCTTTGTATCTTGAAGCCATGTCAATGACTGTGAGTGCGTACTTAAATCTTTTTCGTCTAATCGTATCAGAGGGTAAATATAGAAGGTCCATTTGATGGGTGTCGTTTGGAGTTGTATTGACAAAGTGTGGTCTCTGTATTCGTCTAGGCGCCGGTAAATAAATTTGCCAAATCGCTTGTTTAGATAACCATTCTTTTGCTGTTTGTTCACTGACTCCAGCTGCTTGGCTTAGCTTTTGTATTGCTGTGATACCCTTCCAATATCCTTTGGGCGAATAATAGATTTTGTTCATTTTTTATTCAGCCAATATTATGTGCAACAAAATACACAACGGTCATACCAAAGGCAATAAACGCGATTTCTTGCATCTTTTTTTTTCTGATGGTTGATAAAAGTCACTGAATTTTGGCGAGGGCAATGTTTCGATTGGTTTGCCTGTTACTAGATAATATTGTTTTATTGCCTGATCAACATCTTTAAATATGTAAGCTGCATGCCCCTGTTTTTTCAGTGTGTCATTAATAAAAATCTAACTGCTCAAGTCTCTGCTTTCATAGGCGTCTTGTGCAGCTGCTAGTTGCTCCATAGCTTTGTTATGTCTTTTTCTCTCGCCGTCATCCCGCAGTTTACTAAATGCGAAATTACTTCCGCTAAAAGCAAGCGCATTCACCACAGCGCCACCTATCATCATTACGAGTGAGGCCATTTTTTATAATGTATTTTTTATTTACATATTTATACTGTCTGGAATTATTCCTTGCTTGACTAGAAAATCTTTCGTGGCAAACGAAGCTGCAATGATAGCAATTAGCTTTGCTGAATCCTCAAAGTCTAGTTTGCCAAGATCTGCTGGTTTAATTCTTAACAAGCTTTTACCAAGCATTGAGTATCCTACACTTAGGCCCCCAACAACAGCAGAATGGTATACAAGGTTAGCAATAGTTTTTTTTCGGTGCTCATTTTAAAAAAATAAAATAATTATAATTAATATAAAAAACATGAACAGCGATGATCTACTACAGCTACAGGGCAGCCTAAACCTTCCTGAACTTATGAATGACCAAGTTGATGATCAAGCTATTATGCCCAAAAAGGAGAGGCTGTATTCTTTGGCAGCATGTGGGAAAACAAAACAGTTCCTCGGAACTGAATTCAGCATAGAACAGATTCAACAGATGTCTACACAAGACATTATAAAGTATCATAACAGGTATGAAGCGCAGCTGGGGTCTAGAATGGTGAAAAGTGTGGGACAAACGGTTCTTAGTTTGTACACTAAACTAGTCAGTAAATTTGCTCCCATTGATTCTGAACAAGATCTTACGTATGATTTAACGCAAGATCCAGTTTTAACAAAGTCATTAGAGTCTCTAGGATGTGATCTATACTACAGATTTGGAACATTGTTATCGCCATTAATCATGGGATTAATAACTTTTAATCATATAGATTTGTTTCCCTTCAAAATGAACGAGCTGGAAAATCATCAGAATCAGGAAACATTGAATCAGGTGGAGAAAGTAACCAGCCAGAAAATCAGCAGAAAACACTGAATCAGGTGGGAACCAGTGAAAAGCATCCTCATCCTGGACGGTGTTTAAAGCAGGAAAAAAATTAGCAGAGTGGAACAGACAAAAAAAATTAATGTTACAGAATATAACTCATCATGAAAACATAACACCGCCAGCGCCAGAACAAGTTGATTCAATGCCCGCTATAAAAACTCCATGTGATTCAAGGCCTACAGCGCCAAAGTCTTCATGGTATATTGAACTTAAAACTGTTGCCATTTTTGGCGCCCTTGCTGCTGCTGGGGGCTGTTATTACGGTTATAAAATATATAACCAATGGCAACAAAAACAAAAGAAGTTAAAACAACCTGAACCACTAAATACAGAAAAAGACAACTGCACGCCAAAACCGCCAACAACAAAAGATCATTTTGATCCATTTATAATGCAATAATATTTTAAATTTTTTTTAATAGAAATAGATCATGGCGTATTATAAAATGATAAAGTCAATAAATAAAGACATGGAGTCTATAAAAGACATTTCCATAGACCAGAATTGTAATCAATGCGGTTGCTTAGGATGTAAGACCTTCATTAGATCTATGCAGAGAACGCTGAGCAAGACATCCTCAACGATGACGCGTTTTTTGAGGCGTGTGTGTACTATATTAGACATCTGCTATTTAAGATAAAACATAGATTGTATTTTTTGATAATTATAAGATAACTTGAATAAGAACTTGGTTGTACTTAAAGGATGACTTAGTTATGATCTTGAGGTGACTTAATCAAGAACTTATTAAGAACTTGAAGTAACTTAAATTAAAAACTTAATTAAGAACTTGGGGTGACTTAATTAAAAACTTAATTAAGAACTTGGGGTGACTTGGGGGTGGGAGTGTGTGTGGTGTACACAGAGCTTTATTATTTGTCATGTGTAACGCCACTTGGTGCAAGACAGTGCTTGCGTTTTTGTGATGCATTGGCTCTTTTGTTGCAAGTTCAAAGCAGCCACCAAGTGCACAAAAAAAAGTTTATACCACACCCCTCCTCTTTTTTCATCCAGGCTTGGGACTGGCATTGGCAGAGTTAGTGTTTTTTGTTGTTTTTTTTAAAGTAAAATACTGCTTTGGCAGAGCTAAAAAGGCAGCCTAAAAGTTTGTAACAGGGCGTAGAAGCAGGACGTTGAAGCAGGTGAAGCGTAGACAGCAAAGCGACAAAGCAGCAAAAAAAAGTCTGATCTCACTGCTGATAACCTTTGACCGCTCTAGGGTGAAGCGGTGGAGCGTTGAAGAAACGGCTTGCCACTGTGACCTTTGACCGCTCTAGGGTAGAGCGATGAAGAAACGGCTTGCCACTGTGACCTTTGAACTGCTCTAGGGTAGAGCGCTGAAGAAACGGCTTGCCACTGTGACCTTTGACTGCTCTAGGGTAGAGCGCTAGTTCTCTCTCACTGCTGCGGACTTTGAGAGGATTGTGTTTGGAGTTGTATTGGTTCTTGTACAAAAGTAGTCCAATAATTTCTAATCTCCTCACTGCTTGAAAACATTAAATTCAAATCTTCCTCATAGCGTAGACTTCTATGAAAGAAAGACCAACTGTAGAAAACCTTTTAGCATATGGATTCAACAAACGAGCAATCTCTCTTAGTTTGCGAGAATATGAAGGGGATATCCCTACATTGCTCTTCAACCACTCATCCCATTTTTGAGTATGCGCTCCACTGTCTTTTTCTTGTGAAAAGGCCTTGAAGGTCTGTTCTAAAAGCCAACCATATTGCAAGTTAAAACACATTGTTGTAGCTTCCTGCCTTTGAAGCTGCCTATACCCCTCCTTCAGTTTATCAATAGCAACAGCAATAGACGTTATTTCCTCAGCCCCAAAAACGAAAACTTCTTTCCTAACTGTCATTCCCACATCAACCTCTTTTGTTTTCAAGTATTGGTGGAGTTCTTCTGGTGTCATCTTTTGTTTTTTTGCTTGCTCTCCATACAAATCAGATAGCTTTCTTTTTGGTGGTTTAGGGAAGGCGGGTAGTTTCTTACTTGATGATGGGCCTGCTGCTCTCAACTCATCCAAAGCACTAACAAATTGTGCATGGTACTCAACATGCTCGTCAAGTATTGTCAGCTTAGAAATCTCCCACTGTCTTTGTTCTGCCATGATCAAAATATTATATAAACAAAACCAACCTGCACAAAACCCGTAAATATCTTCTCACTACACCACACACCTTCACAGGTCTTGCTGACGTGGCGGCCACAAAGTGGGAGTGACACGTGACAGTCTAGCAGAACCGGTCTTGTCACGTGACAGCCTCGATGCGCTTTATTGATTTTTTGGTCGCAGTTTGTAAGCAGGCCTTACAAACACCTTTTTTCACTGAAAAACACCGCGTCTTTCTGCCACAGTCCCAGTATCGCGTGATGAATTGTTTTGCTTCGGCTGACTTTCAACAATGCAGCGCCATTTTTCTCATCGATAGCCAAACACGTATTAAAACTGGCTGTATCTTTGTCAACAATATTGTCTTCAACGAGCCAACAAACCTTTAAGATACACAATTCTGTTCTTCGGTAAACCAGTTACACACCCAGAGCACAGTAAAACGCGTCGTGCTTGCCCGGCAGTCAGTGGAAGAATGTGTGGGTTAACCTAGTCGTGAGCGGCCGTAAGGCTACGCTTAACTCGCTGATTGGCCGGGCTGGGGAACAGCGCCCCCACGCGGGAGTGTTGGCGTAGGACAGGACGTTCTAGAAGGCTGATGTAATGCTAGGCAGGAAGGAAGGGGGTGAAGAGGAGGGGGGAAGAGGGATAGAGGAGGTGCGGCAGTATTGATTTTTTGGCCTGTGTGTGTGTGTGTGTGTTTGTGTGTGTGCGTGAGTGCAAGTGTGTGTGTGTTTGTGTGTGTGTGTGTGTGTGTGTGTGTGTGCGTCTGTGTGTGTGTGTGTGTGGTGTGTGTGTGTGTGTGTGTGTGTGTGTGTTGTGTGTGTGTGTGTGTGTGTGTGTGTGTGTGGTGCTTTACGAGTGTACGCATGTATGGTGTGTGTGTGTGCGTGTGTGTGTGTGTGTTTGTGTGTGTGTGTGTGTGTGTGTGTGTGTGTGTGTGTGTGTGTGTGTGTGTGTGTTAGTGGTGTGTGTGTGCGTGTGTGTGCATGGTGTGTGTGTGTGTGTGTGTGTGTGTGTGTGTGTTTGGGTGTGTGTGTGTGTGTGTGTGTGTGTGTGTGTGTGCGCGTGTATGCGTGCGCGCACGCGTCTGTGTGTGCCCACGAGTGTACGCATGTGTGGTGTGTGTGTGTGTGTGTGTGTGTGTGTGTGAGTGTGTGTATGCATGTTCGTGAGTGTGTGTGTGCGCGACGTATTTTGTGAAACGCAGAACACGTATGTCTATGGCTCCGTGTCTAAATGAAAAATATCACAAGCAATCCTTCTCCACACGGCCAGGTGCCGCCAGCCCTTCCTTATGGCGTCAGCTAATTACAGGCCATAGGATCCGCCCAGGGCCGCGGTACATGGTACGCCTGCCACAAACCCCAAGCCCTCTAATTAGGGCTGTTCGCACAGTGTCTCAGCCAAGTCTTAGTTTGGTGACTGTCTCCGCAAAAATGATGTTATTGAAAATGACTGTATGCGCGAAAATGATTAGGAAAACATAGGATTAAGCAAAAACTAAAATTTGAAAAGTTTAGTAAATTAGTTTTGAAAACGGATAACCCTACACAGTATGTTTGTTTGTAGGGTCGTTATTTTTGGTTTATTGAAGTCTTACTTGTCAGAGAACAGTAATATGCTGATTCTAGGTCACTTTCGCCCGAAAAACTGGTTGAGGGCGAAAGTGGCCTAGAGTCGGCATATTACTGTTCTCTACCCGATTAATTGCTTTCTCTGATCGATACTGGCATCAATCCTCCCTCGGATGGCAGGGTCCAAAGGTCAAAGAAAAGGGAGAGAACCTGCGAAGGATCATGTCGGAGAGCTGCAGAGAATCACTCAGTGTGATCACACCACTCCCTGCATTCCAAAACTAACTGCACATGACGTCAGCTCTCAGTTTGTTGCCCTGTCCCCACATGTCTGGCTGGAGTTCAATAGATGAGCACAGAGTCCACAGTTAAATGTTGAGTTCGAACTCTCCAAACACTATTTGTCACTGCTTGTCTTCATGCGTTGCTGTTCTGATGATGATAATATGCTTTTAGAATGACTCCTTCTTTCCAGTTTGTCTTTGGATAGTTGTACCTGTTTGCTATGTCACC
>CM031601.1:93537276-93539776 GCA_018398815.1 Conus ventricosus | reverse complement strand
ACACACACACACACGCGCGCGCGTGTGCGCGAGCACACACACACACACACACACACACACACACACACACACACACACACACACACACACACACACACACACACACACACACACACACACACGCACGCACGCACACATTCGAAACACACACATATACACATACAGGCACGCGCGCGCGCGCTTGCACGTACGCACGAACGCTCGTGCGTACGTACGAACGCACGCACGCACGCACGCACGCACGCATGCATGCATACATACATACACGCACGCACGCACGCACACACACACACACACACACACACACACACACACACACACACCACACACACACACACACACACACACACAACACACACAAAGAGCTCGATATCCTCACAGATGTGCTCTATGCATATACGCACAGAGAGAGAGAGAGAGAGAGAGAGAGAGAGAGAGAGAGAGAGAGAGAGAGAGAGAGAGAGAGACAGAGACAGAGACAGAGAGACAGACAGACAGACAGACAGACACATAGACACATAGACAGACAGACAGACAGACATTGTAGCAGAGAGACACAAAGAGAGGCTAGCTTTGCTAACCCAAGCTCAACGCCAAAACGTTTCCCATACGTTGACAGGGCATTAGCCACCGAAGTTCCCGCAAGTTCTGCTGAAAAGCCTGTGTGGTTGAGACCTAACCGTCTCCCCAGTAGATGAATCGACTGCAGTCAAAGATGCCAACGTGAAAGGGAAAGACGGATGATCCTTTTTCTTTTCTCCTTTTTCTTCTCGTCTTTCTTCTTTCCTCTTCTGACGCGTGGGGTATGTGGGGATTAATCTGTTTGGGCAACAGGATGTCTCACAACTCAAGCCGTTCATGGAGAGTGCCAGTTAACATTGTTGGAAGATCATAGATCTACAAAGAGAACTGGTATGTTTGCTAACTTTTTTTTCTCTCCGTAAGTCTCATGCGATGTTGAAATCTATCTTTTACACCTGCAAAAGTTTCTCATACAATGACAGATGTTATTCAAGTCATCGAAACTGGTTAAGATACCAGAGAAGAAAATGTGTATGCACTGTCAGTCTGTTTACGTATCATGTTGGTACTAAATGCCAAACTCTACTTTGGATTCAGACTAGAATATTTCAGTTCAGCTGTGCAGAGCAACACACGCACGCGTCCCATGTTTGAAACGCGCATAAGTTTTAATGTTAATAAATACTCTGGCCATATAATGCTGAATATAGAGTGATGACAATTGATAGGAGAGAGAGAGAGAGAGAGAGAGAGAGAGAGAGAGAGAGAGAGAGGGGGGGGGGGGGGGCTAAGGAGAGCATAGAACCCCACAGAGGTCGAGCGGATCGATTGGCCCACCTTTTCATCCAGATTCGCTCGATAGATCGGCATCAGCACTCATTGCATTTGTCCTTAGGCTACAAATAGGTTTTTCACCAAGATTCAATAAAATCGCTTTCGCAACTTTTTGGAAGAAGAAAGATGTCGGGACAAAGCTGAGATTCGTGCTGAGCCGAACTGAAGTCCTGAAAGCTTCTCACAATGACTCCATCAATGTAGCAACTCTCTGCCAATGAAAGCCTCTCACAATGATTCCATAAATGTAGCAACTCTCTGCCAGTGATCGGTTGTCAGATTCTAAGTCCGGAGATTGACTCAACATGAATTCTTGCTCCGGAGATTTAGGGACCTCCTGCTTTGTACATTCACTCGCTTTGAAACATGTCTTATGTTCGTCGTTTTTTTTTTTCTTAGCGTCAAATAACAAAACAAATTTAATAGGAAATCATTCTGAGTGTCATATACATGTTAAACAACCATACACGTTAGTATGTACGCCAGGTAATTCGATTTTAATGTTTGGCAGAAAGAGGGTAAATCTTTGAAAGGGTAACAACGGGGGCAGATTTTGAATGGAGAGGCCCCCTAAACTTTAGATCTGCCTTCTGCATTTGTAACCTCAGGAAGTCCTGAGAGACTGAGCAATGTCGCCGGTGCTTCGTTCCTGAAGAACGCGCATGATGGTGTTCACAGGAGAATCGATAGGCCCATTCCCTAACATGACATTTCACCTCCAGGGTAAAGGAAGGCTTGCTGTTCTTTACAAACTTACACCACCCTGCCCCCCTCCTCCCTCCTCCTCTCCTACCTCCATCCCTTCACCCTTCCGTCTTCCACTCTGTTATCTACCCTCCCCATCCCTTTTTCCATTCCTTGTGCCGGGTGAGGGTAATAAGCGCGCGTTTTGCCTTTTTAGAAGTAAACGCGCGTGTTCAACAAGCGCGCGTTTCTCTGGGCAAAAAGAGCGCATGTTTTTGGCCTCAATTAGTAGACTCTTCCGTGCAATGAGCGCGTGTTTCACTGCACAAAATAGTACTAAAGTATTTGTAATGTCACTGCACATGGTTAAATATCAGAAGACTCACCCTCTCATTTCTCTCTTTCTCTCCCCCCCCCCTCTCTCTCCACTCACTCTTTCTCTCTCTCTCTAAGTCACATT
>CM031601.1:93512276-93522276 GCA_018398815.1 Conus ventricosus | reverse complement strand
AGTAAAAATGTAATGAAAAGAAAAATATATGTATGAGGTACGGTGGAAATTAGTAAATATATGGAATAGCAAGTAGAATATAGGTTAGTGTGGTAAAACACTTGATACACCAGTACAATGTGAAAAAGAGATAGTTGCCATTAAGTTGGGTCAATATTGAAAAAGGTATGAAAAGTAGGTAAAATGTGTGTTTTTTTTAAAAAGGAGTATATAGGAAGTTTAGTGCAGAGAGTAATAGGAAGTTTAGTGCAGAGAGTAATAGGAAGTTTAGTGCAGAGAGTAACAGGAAGTTTAGTGCAGAGAGTAATAGGAAGTTTAGTGCAGAGAGTAATAGGAAGTTTAGTGCAGAGAGTAATAGGAAGTTTAGTGCAGAGAGTAATAGGAAGTTTAGTGCAGAGAGTAATAGGAAGTTTAGTGCAGAGAGTAATAGGAAGTTTAGTGCAGAGAGTAATAGGAAGTTTAGTGCAGAGAGTAATAGGAAGTTTAGTGCAGAGAGTAATAGGAAGTTTAGTGCAGAGAGTAATAGGAAGTTTAGTGCAGAGAGTAATAGGAAGTTTAGTGCAGAGAGTAATAGGAAGTTTAGTGCAGAGAGTAATAGGAAGTTTAGTGCAGAGAGTAATAGGAAGTTTAGTGCAGAGAGTAATAGGAAGTTTAGTGCAGAGAGTAATAGGAAGTTTAGTGCAGAGAGTAACAGGAAGTTTAGTGCAGAGAGTAATAGGAAGTTTAGTGCAGAGAGTAATAGGAAGTTTAGTGCAGAGAGTAATAGGAAGTTTAGTGCAGAGAGTAATAGGAAGTTTAGTGCAGAGAGTAATAGGAAGTTTAGTGCAGAGAGTAATAGGAAGTTTAGTGCAGAGAGTAATAGGAAGTTTAGTGCAGAGAGTAATAGGAAGTTTAGTGCAGAGAGTAACAGGAAGTTTAGTGCAGAGAGTAACAGGAAGTTTAGTGCAGAGAGTAACAGGAAGTTTAGTGCAGAGAGTAACAGGAAGTTTAGTGCAGAGAGTAACAGGAAGTTTAGTGCAGAGAGTAACAGGAAGTTTAGTGCAGAGAGTAACAGGAAGTTTAGTGCAGAGAGTAACAGGAAGTTTAGTGCAGAGAGTAACAGGAAGTTTAGTGCAGAGAGTAACAGGAAGTTTAGTGCAGAGAGTAACAGGAAGTTTAGTGCAGAGAGTAACAGGAAGTTTAGTGCAGAGAGTAACAGGAAGTTTAGTGCAGAGAGTAACAGGAAGTTTAGTGCAGAGAGTAATAGGAAGTTTAGTGCAGAGAGTAACAGGAAGTTTAGTGCAGAGAAACATATTGCAAATGAGAAACTGCGACAAGAGACTTTTGGAACATTACTTTAAAAACGGGGCAACTTCATCATTTGTAACGTCGGACAATACATTGAAAGCATCTTTTTAAGTACGGAAAATTCATCACACTAGGGAGAAGGTAATTGAATGTCGCACCAAGTTATACAATAGGAAAAAAGCATTTGCAAAAAAGCAGCTATAATGAAAGAACAAAAAAAAAACTTTGGCTGTCTGAACAGAAGTTAATCTCGCTTCACGCAACACTGCGTCACGTGACATACAGGTTCGTCTGACGTTGACCACAGAGGTCAACAAACTTTTCAGGCACATTCAAAGCGTTCTCAGGGCGAAACCGATGGCTGGTCTTCCCACGGAATCTCGACACTGGAAACTATACGAATGAGAATATTGAAAATGGGTGGCGTTGTATGTTTGATAAAGGAACATGAACGAAAAGAGTGGTATCCATACATCGATGCAGAGAGGAAAAGGTCAGAGGGAGAATGGGGTAAAGAGAAGGTGGTACAGGAAGAAGGGGTGAAGTTGGGAGAAGATAATAGTGTGTGTGTGGTGTGTGTGTGTGTGTGTGTGTGTGTGTGTGTGTGTGTGTGTGTGTGTGTGAGAGACAGAGAGAGAGAGAGAGAGGGGAGGGGGAGGAAGGCTGACATTTCAGCAGAAAAGATGAAAGTATAGAAATGCTGTGTCGAACCGGTCGTGCTGAAGAATTCAGTCAAGCGTGATGGATTTGTTCCTCTTTCTTTCGTTCTTTCTTTCTTTCTTGCGCTTTAGATTGGTGTTGTTTGGTTGAACAGGTCTGCGCGCTGAATGAAAGCGCGTTATCGTGAGTTTTCAAAGAGCATTTCATGGTTAAATGATCTCTGATACGTGGGGAATGAAGCCGAGCTTTGAGCACACGGAGCCTGAGCAACGAGGAAACACAAGCTAAGGACAGTTGTTTGTTATTTTCCGGACAAGAGTTTACAACTTTTCTGATAGAAGGGCGAGCCTATGCATTCAGAGAGAGAGAGAGAGAGAGAGAGAGAGAGAGAGAGAGAGAGAGAGAGAGAGAGAGCGCGTCTATTTTATCAAGGATGGAGGTGTTAGGCAAAACCTGTTCTTCAAGACTGTCCTTCTATGGGTCCTACTTTTGCAACACGAGAGAGAGAGAGAGAGAGAGAGGAGAGAGAGAGAGAGAGAGAGAGAGAGAGAGAGAGAGAGAGAGAGAGAGAGAGAGAGAGTGTCAACCTCGGGTGATGTCGATGGAGGAAGGACTAGCGCACAGCCCAAACACACTCACAGCTTGCTTACAATCTCATTCATATATCATGCATTCATCACATCAAACCACTAGTAAAGTCTATAACTTTACTACACATGATCATAGAACAAAACATCCATGCATATGGAATCAAACAAAATAAAACATTCTCTCTTTCCTGAACTTCACAAAATCATTTATCTAAAAACACATTAACAACACCCGGGTATAAATAGATTTCTACTTTACCTGGCCAGGTGATCTTAACTATTCACGAATCACTGTCTTTTTCTTTTCCTTTTTTTTCTTTTCACTGTCACTTTCACAACACGACACAACTGCTGGCACTGGTGTTGGTCTGCTTGCACTGGTCAGGCTAGACTGCTGGCACTGGCGTTGGTCTGTGGTTCTGCTTGACGAAGTGACGCTGCCAGTATGAGGTCGAACCCCCGGTTCAGATGGAACAGTGACTATCAACATCGATCTGTTTCCTTTCTTTCTTCCTGCATTAACGCATGCACTCTCTCTCTCTCCTCCTAGTCTGCTCTATTAAATGGACATGGTTGCTTTTCTTTTCCTTTTCTTTTCTTTCTTTTTCTCTTCATTAGTTAGCAACTCTCTCTCTCCACATCTCTCCTTAGTCCTTCCTCTGCAGACTATCTCGTGCTAATCTCTCAACTTGGTTCTCTTCTCTCCTCCCCCTCATCTCTCTCTCTGCCCCTCTCTCCTGCAGAGCTTCCACTCAGAACCTCCTCTCTCTCTCTCTCTGTTCGTTGTCCTCTCTCTCACTCACGCATTACTTTATGCCCTAACTCCGTGTCCAAGGGCCAGTACCATTGGTCAGTATTTTTACCACCTCGTACCCGAAGTTATCTCCCTCTAATTCCATTGGATATTCAAATCATGACAGTCACGCCTACACACCTTACTCTCTGTGATGGTCAATTGGTCATTTAATTGATTAGCTTGATTTCACCCCCACCACACACTACTACCTTCTCCCTCTCCCTTTCCGGCGACGTCGTAAATTGGCTAGATGAGTCTGGGTAGGCGCCGGGACGTCTGACCAACCTATCGAGACCTGTCGGTCCAGCCACTCCGACTGTCTACGTGGAAGATTAAGATTAGCCTCTCGCTGTGCTCAGATTGGCCGGATGAGTCTGATCCAGGCGTAATAGACTCGTTTGACCAGACATCGAGGCGTCGGTCAGCTACTTAGTCCGTCTGGCTAGACAGACCGTCTCCGTGGAACCTCTCCCCTATGCTAATTGGCTGGATCCGACACATGGGGCCGTCTGCCTGATGCCCAGAATATTTGAGTTAGAGCTTATGTCCGACTGGGCTTGGTGGCGATTGACCACGAATTTGGTTTGTGTTTGTTTTTGAACCGTGACAATTTCCCCCTTGCAAAAGACTATGCACCGCATTGTCTCAAAACAACGGTACAAAAAAAAGACAACAACCGAATTTGCTGACACACACTACACGTGCAAAGTTTGAAAAATACTTTACAACCACGGTTTTATAAATTATAAAATATATCATTAGTGAATACCACTCCAATGAGTTATCATTGACGTGCGCTCTTGCGTTATTTCAACTCATTTATAACAACCTCTGTGCGCACTTATGCAATTCCCCTACCTGCGGATTTGCCACATCTTCTCTTCACAATTTCTATGAAAAGCACAATATAATATGATCACGATCCATGACACTTCACTGAGGAATCTCCATCCTCACTTATTGCAAATAATGCATCACTACACAAGCGACTGCATGCTCCAAGCATAACTACATTCACATGAGCAAGTCTCACAAAGAAAATATAACAAGTCTCACACAAAAAATATGAACCATAGCCAACTGGAATGAACCCATATCCAATCAAACATAACTGTAATCAACACATATTATCAACAAAGCACCCCGGATATGACTGACTTCCTCTGAGTTGCAGCTTGTTAGACTACGCGACTTAAATAGTCAGCTCCGACATTCTGTCGACCTGGAATGTAACTGCACTCGGTACCTGTAGGGCTGCAGTGCCATTGCCCAACGCAGAACCCTGCTGTTTTTCAGCTGTGCCTCCTGCAGGAATTTGAGTGGTTGATGATCTGTCTCTATCACGAACTCTTTCCCATACAGTATTTGTGGAACTCTGCACGGCCCACACGACAGCTAAACACTCCTTCTCTACAGTTGCGTTCCCTTCTTCACACTTTGTCAACTTCCTGATAGCATACCTCACAGGGAACTCGACCCCTTCATGCTCCTGCAACAATACTGCACCTATCCCACCGCCTGATGCATCTGTCCGCAACAAAAATGGTTTTGACATATCTGGTAGCTTCAAGATGGGACGGGAACCTAGTCTTTCCAACACCGTCATGCAGTGCTTGCTCTGCAGCGTCTGACCATCCGACCACTGCTGGTTTCCCTGCTTTGACCAAATCACTGAGAGGACTCGTGATTGCTGCGAAATTTGGAACAAACTCCTATGAATCCAATAAAACCTAGCAGACTCCTGACTTCTGTTTTGGTCTTTGGTCTCTCTGAATTCATCATCTTCTCCACCTTTCCCCATTCTGGCTGCTTTGTGTCGCCTCCGACAACAAAACCTAGGAACTCCAGGCTTGGAAAACCACCTGGCACTTTGTGGTCTGGCTGTGAGATTGGCTTGTCTCAACCTCTCTAAAACTGCTCCTAGCTGCCTCAAATGCTCCTCCCATGTCTCGGATGCTATCAGAATGTCATCCATGAAATTCACAACGCCTTCCAATCCCGTCAATAACTTCCTCATCATCCGAGAGAAGACTGCAGGTGCGTTGACCATCCCAAAAGGGAGTACTCCCGCCACTGGTATAGCCCCATAGGAGTGGAGAATGCTGTGACTTCCTTTGAGTCCTCACTCAAGGCTATTTGCCAGTAACCCTTGCTCAGATCTATCCTGTGAAATACTGGCTCTTGCTTGTGGCGATCTGAGCGAACAGGTCTTCCATGTTCGGTATGACCTCTGCATCGACCTTGGTGACACTGTTCAGACGTCTATAGTCAACACAGAATCGATGCTCACCTGACTTTTTCCTCACTAAGACGACGGGTGCACTATACGATGATTTGGACGGTTCAATCACCCCGAGGTCCAACATCTTTTCTACCTCCTCCTCGATCACTTGCTTGGTGGCATATGGGATCGGGTAGGCTTTCACATGTACGGGTTTTTTGCGATGTTAACTCCACCGTAGAGTTGTCCTGCCTGGTTTATCAGTCAGGGACGCCCTATACTGTTCTAGGAGCCCCCTAACTTCCTCCTGTCTCCTACTGTCTTGCCCTTCATACAGTGACACATCCCTGTATGACTCTTCTCCTGGAAACTCAGGCAACAAAATCTCCCCTTCTTCTGCTGGTCTCCTTCACCTCCATCAATGATTGCTGCTGCGCCCATGTGCTGAGTCTCACGCTGAATATATTTGCGGAGCAGTTTGCATGGAAAAGTTTTGATTTCCCATTCACATCGATTCGGTAGTCCTGATCATACCTTTTCAATGATGGTGAATGGTCCCTTCCAATGCATCAGCAGCTTGTTGTGATCCGTGGAAGCAGTAACAGACTTGATCTCCCACCTTGAGGAATTGCTTCCTCACCTTCCTGTCATATTGCTTCTTCTGAACGACCCTAGCCTCCTGCAAACTCTCCCTTGCGACCTTACATGTCTCCTCTAGCCTATTGCGTAAGTCCACCACATACTGATAAGTGGTTTTGACTTCTTCTGACTCCTGTTCTCCGACCACAGCTCTTTGAGAATGCACACTGGTCCCCGAACTGTCCGCCCATACAGCAGCTCAAATGGCGAAAAGCCTGTGCTTTCCTGAGGGCTTCCCTGTAGGCGAACAGTGCCGCTGGAATGTAGCGGTCCCAATCTGCTGGCCTTTCCTCACAGAGCTTCTTTAAGATGCCCTTCAGCACACCATTGAATACTCTCCACCAAGCCATTGCATTGTGGGTGGTAATGGGGTAGTGAGAAGCTGTGTGATCCCTAGCAGCCTGTTGACCTCCTTCATCACGCCTGAGGTGAACTGTGACCCCCTGTCACTGAGAATTGTGCTGGCACACCCACGCGAGAGAAGAATGTCTACCAGCCCTTCACGACCTGTTGCGTATCTACGCCTTTCAATGCAACGCTTCTGGGTATCTGGTCGCGTAGTCCACGAGCGTCAACACATACCTGTGCCCGCCTTTGAACAGGCGCGATTGGGCCAATCAGATCAACAGCCACCCTCCTGAATGGAGTGTCAATTAAAGGAGGCTGTTTAAGAGGCGCCTTCCTCTTCACCCCTCTTGTGGCTGACCTTTGACACACGTCACATGACATGCAGAAACGCTTGATGTCTGCCATTGCTCCTGGCCAATGAAAGTCATCAAAGATTCGGTCAGCTGTTTTGCTGGTGCCGAGATGACCCGCCATGAGCGACTCGTGACCCACTGACATGACAGTGTCACGATAACCTGCTGGTACCTCTAACTGAGTGGTCACCTTACCTGTCTTCCCCTTGGTGAACACTCGTACAACAGCCCGCCTTTCACAGGAATTCTGTCTCACCTCCTCTAACCTCCTGTTTCTCTCCACCTCTTGCAACTCCCAAGACTTCACGAGCGAAGGGTCTTGTTCCTCGCGCTGCCCTAAACTCATCAGGCGACACATCTATGCCTGACTTCCTTGCTGGAACGACTAACGGTTTATCACCTTTTCCTCCTTCTTGCTCCGTGTTTGAACTGCTGCCCCTGTAGCAGTCAACAACTCAGGATCCCCTGGATCCCTTGCACCTGGAATATTTCCAATGATCAAATCATGAAGGGTTTCTCCATCACCAACGCAGACAACTCGCCTGAGAAGTAAGGGGTACGTACTTCTATCTTAGCAACTGGAAACTCCCTCACAGTGCCATCGATTAGAGTACAGGTCTGGATTTGCCCTGTCAAATCCCCTTTCTCGACCAGCGTTGTTCTCACCACACGCATGAACAACCAGTGTCTCGTAACACTTTCACCCTCTGCTGGCCAATCCACCCTCTTTCCACTGGTAACGAACCACTCAGCCTAGGCCCTCCATCCCTGACACTGACTGCTGTCCAGTGCTAGCCATAGCTGCACTCCACCCTCTTCAGATCGGATCCCTGTTGGTTCCACTGCAGGTCGTTTCCCTTGACGACCCTTACCACCTCTTGCAAGCTGCTGCCTTCTGGAACCTCATGCGACAAATCCCATCGCCACATGTCCCTTCTTGTGACAAATGAAACACCTATTGTCCCTTTGTCCTCCTTTCTGCCCCACCAACTGGGTTTGCAGACTGTGCAGAAAACTCCCCTAGTCTCCTTGCAACCCTTCTCACCTGTGCCTACACCTGTTTCTCCTGCACCTTAGTGCCCAAACGTGCCTCTCTATACACCTCTGCGAACTTCAACAACTCCCCTGCTGTCTCTGGCTGTCTCTCTTTCAAATGTATGGTTAACTCAGGCCGCAACCTGACAAAATCTGTTCCTTCATAACCAGCTCTTTCAATTCGCAAACTCCTTCTTCGTACCACTCAACTCTAGCCAATTATCAAAATAGTGATCTAAACGTGCACCAAACTGAGTGTACGTTTCACCTGCTTGCAATCTAGCTGAACGAAATTTCTTTCTGAATCCTTCCTCTGTGAGGTCAAATCCCTTCATCAATGATTCCTTCACAGCACCAAAATCAGATTGTTGGTCTGCTGGTAACGCAGTGAAAATCTGTAAGGCCTTACCCGTCAATAGCGCTGACAAAATGACTGCCCACTCTTCTGAAGGCCAACCCTGACTGGTCGCAAACGTTTCGAAACGACTGATGTATGCATCAATCGAATCGGTTCCTTCAGAAAATTTGGGCAACTTTGGTCGGGGGCTAACTGCGCACAGAGTCACTGGAAACTGAACTCCCATCCTCGGTGGTCTCCCTTTGTATTCTCACCTTTTCTAACTCAATTGAATCCTCAATCTTTCTGTTTCCTGTGTTTCCCTAGCTTTTAATCTTTCTGTTTCCTGTGCTTCGCTAGCCTGATTAGCCTGAATCCTTAATCTTTCTGTTTCCTGCGTGAATCTTTCTGTTTCTTGCATTTCTTTAGCCTTTTCCTGCTCTGCTATCTCTAACTGCAACACGGCGTCTCTCCGCTCGCTCATCTCTTTCCATCTTTTGTTGGTTTTCAACGAATGCTCGCAACTCTTCGCCCGAATAGCCTAAATCACGAGCGACGCTCACAAGTTGTTCAATAGGGTGTTCTTTTCTTTCTCCGCCATTATAACTTTTTTTTTTTTTTTTTGAACAAGATTTTACTACTACGACAGCCAAACTGTGGTTACCGACACGAGTGACGTAATAGCACAATCCTATGATGATAATATTAGCTTGGACAACGTAATTAGTTTTTATAAGACGCCTAGCGCCTGACCCAACTATGAGAGCGAATATAGGCAATCTGTGCGAAATGAGTACTCTGGGGCTGAAATGCCAAGCCTAGTATTAACTATCTGGAAGCAATGCCAACCTAGTAATTTAACTATCTTGGGAACATACAGTAAGACAACCCCTTGTCTTAGGATTACAATACTTGAATCCCACCCAGCTTCCTCTCTGAGAAGTTGAACAATTATAATAAATGGGCCAGAATATCCTGGCAAGCTCGCCAATAAATTGTCAACCTCGGGTGATGTCGATGGAGGAAGGACTAGCGCACAGCCCAAACACACTCACAGCTGCTTACAATCTCATTCATATATCATGCATTCGTCACATCACACCACTAGTAAAGTCTATAACTTTACTACAACATGATCATAGAACAAAACACAATGCATATGGAATCAAACAAAATAAAACATTCTCTCTTTCCTGAATTCACAAAATCATTTATCTAAAACATCATTAACTAACCTGGTATAAATAGATTTCTACTTTACCTGCCAGTGATCTTAACTATTCACGAATCACTGTCTTTTCTTTTCCTTTTTTTTCTTTCACTGTCACTTTCACAACACGACACAACTGCTGGCACTGGTGTTGGTCTGCTTGCACTGGTCAGGCTAGACTGCTGGCACTGGCGTTGGTCTGTGGTTCTGCTTGACGAAGTGACGCTGCCAGGTATGAGAGGTCGAACCCCCGGTTCAGATGGAACAGTGACTATCAACATCGATCTGTTCTCCTATTCTTTCTTCCTGCATTAACGCATTGCACTCTCTCTCTCTCTCCTAGTCTGCTCTATTAAATGGACATGGTTGCTTTTCTTTTTCCTTTTCTTTTCTTTCTTTTTTCTCTTCATTAGTTAGCAACTCTCTCTCACCACATCTCTCTTAGTCCTTCCTCTGCAGACTATCTCGTGCTAATCTCTCAACTTGGTTCTCTTCTCTCCTCCCCTCATCTCTCTCTCTGCCCC
>CM031601.1:93507276-93509776 GCA_018398815.1 Conus ventricosus | reverse complement strand
CGGGAGGGGGGTTAGGGGGTTGGGAGGTGGAGACGGATGTGTTTGAAATCTCCATGACGCTGATAATAGATCAACAAATAAACATGAAACTTGTTACGAACATATTTTGTATGTGTTCTGAGTAATAAGCCCCATAATCAACACTTCTACATTTATTTATCTGTCTTTCTATTCATTTATTTATTAATTTTCCCCCCTTTTTTCTAAACATTTATTCATTTCATTCACACACGTGTTGTCTGTTACTCTATCATTTGTTGATGTATTCGTTTGTTTCTCTGACTAAAACATAATGTTAAAAGAAGCAAAAAAAACAAAAAAAAAACAAAAAAAAAAACCTCGCACAGATCGTTCATCTCCTCATTCCATTCCCCAAATCTACACAGCACCAACAACCAAGTGAAAAGAAACGAAATTACAAAGAAAGGAAGAAGAAGGAGAGAAAGCAAAGAATAAGTAAAAAGAAAAAAATATATAACCCAAAGACGGTAAGAAAGGCAAGCCGAATGACAGAAAACAGTTTAAAAAGTGAGGGGGGGGGGTCGTGCAATACTGGGAGGAGAGGAGGAGGAGAAGGAGGAGGAGGAGAGGAGAAGGAGGAGAGGAGGAGGAGAAGGAGGAGGAGGAGAGGAGGAGAAGGAGAGAGGAGGAACACAGAGGAATAAAAAGAATAGGAAACAGAGGATTATAGAGACATTAAGAAGGGATATGAATGAAAGGGGGGGGGGGGAGAGGGGGGAAAGGGGAGGGACAAAGCGATGAACGATGGGTGGGAGAGAGATGGGCCAAGGAGGGAATAACGGGACAGTCGAGGGGGGGGGGGGGGGGGGTAGTGTGTGGTGTATATTGGGGGTGGGGTGGGAGGATAAGGGTGGGCAAGAACGGGAGAGATGGCAAAAGAAGGGAGTGGGGAGGAAGGGTGGTGGGAAGGAGACTCCTGATGAGAAGGGGATCGTATAAATCAAACACAACACAATCTGACGAGGCTTGGAGTGTCTTCTGCAGATTACAGGCTAAAAATAGTGACATGGCCAATATTGCAGAGAGCATTGGCGAGTTGTTGAACCCGGACATTGGACATAGTATCGTATCACACACACACCACACACACACACACACACACCACACACACACACACACACACACACACACACACACACACACACACACGAACGCACGCACGTTCTCTCACGCACGCACGCACGCACGCACGCACGCACGCACGCACGCACGCACGCACGCACGCACGCACGCACACACACACACACACACACACACACACACACACACACGCACGCACGCACACACACACACACACACACACACACACACACACACACACGCACACACACACACGCTTGGATATGTGGATGAAGAGAAACAGGTTCGAAAAGGAAGAGAGATATCCAGAGATTGTAAGTTGCTTCCAGGTGTGTAGTGTGTGTGTGTGCGTGCGTGCGTGCGTGCATGCATGCGTGCGTGAGTGCGTGCGTGCGTGCATGTGTCTGTGTGTGTGTCTGTGTGTGTGTGTGTGTGTGGGGGGGGGGGATGGTGGAGGTGTTTGTCCTGTTAAAAAAGCATGAAGTAGAGGCGGCGAAAAAATAGCACAAGATCTGTTTTTTGTTTTTGGATTTTGATTTTGGGCCGGATAGTGGGGGTTTGAAAGTTTTCCAATCACAGGGGATTTTTTTGTGTTGATCTTTTCTTCAACCTATCTCTTATCTCTGTTATCATTGTTAACTCTCTCGCTTCGCTCATGAAATGTCCCTCCAACTGCGTTTTTTTTTTCTTTTTTTTTTTGGTCTCATCTTCTGTGCCAGATAAGTTGCATGGCACCCACGCCGCTCATTCCGGCTCTCCGTCCACTGCCACAGCCTGACTTGTTCCGCCACCGGCCACCCATGGAGAGTAGTCAATGTCAAGTCATCGTGAGGTCACCCACGTGAGGAGACACTGCTCTGCGGCCTAGTACAGTCCCTTCGGGGGAGTTCTGTGGTGCCTCTTTATGATCCAACGTACGCAGAACACCATCTACTAAGCTCCCCCTCCTGTCGACGCTATCTGATCAGTCACGGAGCCAGCGTGAGCGCTCTCCGAAGACACACAGCACATCCGTCCAACGACGTCCTCATGGATATTCGACACCAGTGACCCCAACAGAAACTGACCAAGGGTACAGATATGGAGGGGAAATGAAACGAGGCCATTATGAGAGCAGGCGTGAACAGCCACCGAATTTGATGCATTTCTGTGTATACCATTCAGTAAGGACGAGGAAGATGAATGTAACGCTAAGGATTTTCATTCTTAGACTGTTAGACAGGACTCAGCCTTACACTTCTTTCATAGTATATGCCGACGACAACCAGACTGAGAAATACAGACACCTGCCGCGTTGATCAGAATATTTGGAAACACTATCATAGACGCATGCATAGACTCGACTGTGTGGTTCCAGTCTTCTCAAATGAGCCCTTAGCGAACTCAGGTTCGGATAGGA
>CM031601.1:93499776-93502276 GCA_018398815.1 Conus ventricosus | reverse complement strand
CTATCTGTTAGTTTGGTTGTTGATTGTTGCTTACCTATTCATTCATTTACTACTTATTTATCTATCTGTTAGTTTGGTTGTTGATTGTTGCTTACCTATTCATTCATTTATCTACTTATTTATCTATCTGTTAGTTTGGTTGTTGATTGTTGCTTACCTATTCATTCATTTATCTACTTATTTATCTATCTGTTAGTTTGGTTGTTGATTGTTGCTTACCTATTCATTCATTTATCTACTTATTTATCTATCTGTTAGTTTGGTTGTTGATTGTTGCTTACCTATTCATTCATTTATCTACTTATTTATCTATCTGTTAGTTTGGTTGTTGATTGTTGCTTACCTATTCATTCATTTATCTACTTATTTATCTATCTGTTAGTTTGGTTGTTGATTGTTGCTTACCTATTCATTCATTTATCTACTTATTTATCTATCTGTTAGTTTGGTTGTTGATTGTTGCTTACCTATTCATTCATTTATCTACTTATTTATCTATCTGTTAGTTTGGTTGTTGATTGTTGCTTACCTATTCATTCATTTATCTACTTATTTATCTATCTGTTAGTTTGGTTGTTGATTGTTGCTTACCTATTCATTCATTTATCTACTTATTTATCTATCTGTTAGTTTGGTTGTTGATTGTTGCTTACCTATTCATTCATTTATCTACTTATTTATCTATCTGTTAGTTTGGTTGTTGATTGTTGCTTACCTATTCATTCATTTATCTACTTATTTATCTATCTGTTAGTTTGGTTGTTGATTGTTGCTTACCTATTCATTCATTTATCTACTTATTTATCTATCTGTTAGTTTGGTTGTTGATTGTTGCTTACCTATTCATTCATTTATCTACTTATTTATCTATCTGTTAGTTTGGTTGTTGATTGTTGCTTACCTATTCATTCATTTATCTACTTATTTATCTATCTGTTAGTTTGGTTGTTGATTGTTGCTTACCTATTCATTCATTTATCTACTTATTTATTTATCTGTTAGTTTGGTTGTTGATTGTTGCTTACCTATTCATTCATTTATCTACTTATTTATCTATCTGTTAGTTTGGTTGTTGATTGTTGCTTACCTATTCATTCATTTATCTACTTATTTATCTATCTGTTAGTTTGGTTGTTGATTGTTGCTTACCTATTCATTCATTTATCTACTTATTTATCTATCTGTTAGTTTGGTTGTTATTGTTGCTAATCATATTCATTCATTTATCTACTTATTTATCTATCTGTTAGTTTGGTTGTTGATTGTTGCTTACCTATTCATTCATTTATCTACTTATTTATCTATCTGTTAGTTTGGTTGTTGATTGTTGCTTACCTATTCATTCATTTATCTACTTATTTATCTATCTGTTAGTTTGGTTGTTGATTGTTGCTTACCTATTCATTCATTTATCTACTTATTTATCTATCTGTTAGTTTGGTTGTTGATTGTTGCTTACCTATTCATTCATTTATCTACTTATTTATCTATCTGTTAGTTTGGTTGTTGATTGTTGCTTACCTATTCATTCATTTATCTACTTATTTATCTATCTGTTAGTTTGGTTGTTGATTGTTGCTTACCTATTCATCATTTATCTACTTATTTATCTATCTGTTATTTGGTTGTTGATTGTTGCTTACCTATTCGTTTATCTATTTGTTATGTTTTCGTCATGAAGACACATGTTAACAATAAAAAATACATGTTTTTTTCATGCAGAACACAATTAAAAGATCTCATTCATATCTCCGAAGCATATATCCCTCTAGAAAGCAAGGGAATAGGAGAGAAAAGACAAAGAGAGAAAAGCAGAAAGAAAAAGAGATGGAAATGAAAGAAGAAATCTGAAAAAGAAATTAACAACATGATAAGAAAACAGGATAAAGAAGAGAATGAATGAATAAGTGCTTGTCGAAAAAATCAGGCCAAAAATATCTCTGTCATTAAAACCAAGACTTTGCCATGATTTAAGGGGAAAAAGGAGGAGGAAGGAGAGAAAAAAGAGACAATTTGAATTTGAAGGAATGAACGAAAACAATAACTCCTGTCATTAAAACCATGACTTTGCCACGATTACAAAATCAAAAACAAACAAACAAACAACAGAAAAGACAAGACCGAGGAATAGAGGGGAGAAAAGAGAAAATTAGAATAATAATAATGATTATTTATGGCGCTTAATCGTACATCATGAGCTCAAAGCGCTTACAAATACATAAAAGGTTACAGAAAAACATAAATGAAACAAATTAGAAAATGAATATTGCGATAAGTACTATGCATCTAGAAACAAGGGTACACATTCACACACACACACACACACACCACACACACACACACACACACACACACACACACACACACACACACACACACACACACACACACACACACACGCACGCACGCACGCACGCACGCACGCACGCACGCACGCACGATCCCACACACACTGTCGCACAACAACGGACACAACAGCATGCACGTGAGTGAATGAAAG
>CM031601.1:93482276-93492276 GCA_018398815.1 Conus ventricosus | reverse complement strand
TAGTGAAACAAATGAAAAAAATTTAAAATGCAGAAAAAAGAAAAAACAAATGATAAATAAGAAGAAAAACAAGGGTCAAAATAAGTAAATAACTGAAAAATAAATAAAATAAAAAAACAATGCCTAAAAACCAGTTTTTCCCAAATTTAATTTTGGGGCAAAAAAGCAAAGGGTGAGTTAAGTCTTTTTTTTTTGTCTTTGAATTATTTTTTTTTGGACAGCGGCTCGACAAAGTCGAACGATTTGGGAACCCCAAACGATTTTTTTTCTACCCTGGATCATATAATTCTTTTGACCCAAAGAACAATCAAAAAACAGCGACAGGCTTTCGAGCATAAACATCGCAACTGAAAAAACAGTCTGTAAAAAAAAAAAAAAAAAAAAAGGAAGAATAAACAAAAGGCTATTCAAAACGTGGTGAATGGCAAGATTAAATTTTGTTCGCCTCTCCGACAGATCTCTTGCAGGTTGTCCCTTCCAGAGAATCCAAAAAGGGGAGGTTATTGCCCATCAAAAACAGGAGGCCCGAAAAGGGGGCCGCTTTTGACGATGGCCACTGCGAAAAAACAAACTAAATCGTTTTGTCTTCGGTGTTTTCTCTCTCTCTCTCTCTCTCTCTCTCCTCTCTCTCTCTCTCTCTTCTTCTCCCCTCTCCTCCCCTCTCCCCCTCTCTCTCTCTTTCCGACTGAAAAGTGATGAAATTAAGCGAAAAGGCAGATGATCTTAAATCCCTTCAAAAAGGAACAATGTCATTTTCCCCGGGTGTTATCACGAGAGAATGAAATCGCAAGTTTGGGCTTAATTCGGGGCTTAATGACAGAAAAATTGGACGCCCGAAAATCCCATTTGACAACTACACAACGAACAAAAAGGGCAGACTCTCCGATAATGGGTTGTTGCACCTTCTAAAAACATAAAAAAAAAACTGCTAAACGCCAAAGAAAATTAAAAGGGAACCAAAAATTCATAACGAGGACTTTTCCAGGGGTTAGGAAATTCGAAAAAAGTTGGTGCTCATCAAAAAGAAGCCAAAAAAACAAAAAAAAGAGGGCCCAAGGTCTACATCATTTGACTTTGAGGGAAAAAAAATTCTCAGTCGTGGATGGTAATCTCAAAAGAGACCTAGGAAAAGGGCCGGGCCGGTAAGGAAAACACAGGGGTGTAAATAAAGTAATAAAAAATATCCTTCACACTGACGACGCGCTGTGGGAACAAGTAAAACGGACACCGCCTACTCCTAAACACGAGATTGAAAATCCTGCGTTGGGGATGAGGGGTCGACAACCCTCCTGCGACACATGACAAAAAATTTTTCAAAGCGGTTTTTTTCTCTGATTTTCATGTGTCCCGAATAAATACGAGATAAATTTTTGGGGAAGTCAGTGAGTTATTGGCATAAAATTTGGGATATCGTGATATCATTGGTCATGGGGTGGGATTTTGGGTGACGTCATTAGTATGTGAGTGGGACCCATTTTTTTGTTAGTCATGGTATTGTGAGTCAGTCATGTTGTTGGTCTGAGGTTTTGATGTCAGTGAGAATTATCATGGGTTGGATTTCACATGTTGTTATTATGAAGGTGGTAATGTCTTTAGTCATGATTGGGGTGAGTTATTGTTGAAAGCAATGTATCAATCATGCTCATGTTATTGGGACAACAAAAATAAAAACATAATAGTGATTTTTTTTTCTAAAGTTAGTGACATTATTGATTATGACCTGATTTTGCAAATAGGGGATGATGACGTTTTCGACCAAAAAGCCAAGAAATTTTTAAAAAGAAGGGTTAACTTTTTGCTTATAACATTGAGGGATGGCAGTTTTTATGAACCGATAGCGATTTTTTTTGGAATTTGACTTTGCTTTGCGGTGGAAACTTTTTCTCAGACCTTTTCTTCACATGTTTTCCCCCGCATAAAGCCTATTTTTTCCCGGCGTCGACTGTCTGACTCTGTCCTGCCCCCTCTCGGGGGCGTTGTGCTATTAGCAGAAAGGAACTAACTGTTTAAAGGGAAGTATTGAAAGGGAATATGAAAATGTTTATTTGAAGTTATCAAAAAGTTTATTTAATTCACACCCTGACTTGTTTTTTTGGTGCAATCTCCCCCCGATGATCGGCATACACAAAGATACGGAGAAAACAATGTGTTGCACTAATTAACATGTATCGGGATGTTCTTAAACTGTTTGGCGATTTTAAAATTTATTTTGTTTGGTGATTTAATGCTAGGCTGGTGCCAAATACCCTCATGATACTTTACCCCTGACATTTTTTTGATAACTCTTCTTGACCCATGTTAATTAACCCATCCTAGTCGCATTTATGGATCATGTCGGAACTTTGGAAAAATCCATAAATGCTGTGAACATTTGTTTTTAAATACAAAAGGGGAACGTAGGGGTGATGCACATGGAATTTTTACATATGGGCCCATCTGGTTGTAGTGTTATTGTTTATTTTTGATGTCGAGCGCTTTTTGTCCTTGTGTTCGGCTGAAATTCAGAGAAAATTTTGAGTTAAAAAAATTCCAGTATTTTGGAGTTGTTGACTACCGCTTTTGCTAAATTTCCAAAAGATTTCACCCAAAGGAAATTTTATTCAAATTTTTGGAATGAAGTTTTAGTCAAGCTTTTATTTTTTTTTGGGATTCTGAAGGTTAAAAACCACAAAATGAAGCAATTGAACCGTTTATTATGAATTAACGCCGCTTTTACAAAGTTTTAAAGAGGGTTTTTTATAGGGACGGTGATGAAGAAGATGTAACAAAGGTAGGACAAAAAGCAGTTTGGGACGATTGGGGAAAGTAGACGTAGATTATTTTTAAGGAGAAAGTTAGAGTTTTTAATAGACACACAGACACGGGAAAACTGCATATTGTGGGAAAAAAAAACAATAAAATTTCTTTTAAGAGATAAAGAGCTGGGCAAAGGGGAGGGGGTGTGAGCTACAAAAAAAAATGAATATCCGAAGTTTTTCTGGGGACTGTGAAGTCTTATGTTTCAAAATCTTCCGTTCAAATGAAATTACTAAAGAGGGGGTAAATCATTTTTAAAAATGTTTCAATTTACTGCCGTTTATGGAAAAGATATTGATTTCCCTTTTACATTGAGGGTATGGGGAAAAATGTGTTGGTTTTCCCTGGGGGGGAACAGTTGATGACGATTTTATTGAAGTTTAGAAGAGATAATATATATTCTTTAGCGAACTAAATAATGATGAAGTTTTTGGAAGTATAAAAGCACAAAAAAAAGGGGAAGGCTTCGGGGCCAGAGGTAAATGGTGAAATTTTTCAAAAAAACCCCTCAACCAAATAATACAAATTTTTTGTTAATCTTCAATTTTTTTTCACGTTTGGGTTTATACCCGAGTTGGATGAGTCTTTTTTCCACCATTACATAAAAAAAGGGGTACTGCTGTCCCGATAATTATAGAGGATATTTTTGTGAATATAAATAGTAAAAATTTTAGTTTTATTTTAAATAAAAACCTCAAACGGATGAAAAAAAAAGAATTAATTCATGAAACCCAAGCCGGCTTTCGAAAACATTAAAAGTAAATCGATCGATTTTTCTTAACAGCGTTAGTTTTAAAACATTATTTAAAGCAGAAATTGTATTTCTTCATAGATTTTAAGAAGGGGTTCGATTCGGGATACGGGGAAAGGCTTTGGTTGTTTTTAAGAAAAATGAGATAAGGGGTAAAAATTTTTTACAATAAAAAAACATGTTAATTTTTGTAAAAGCTGGGGGTTGAGTAGGAGGAGATTTTCGAAACATTTAGTGCCCCGTGGCCTTAAACAAGGAGAATTGGTCCGTTTTTTTCTCTTTTTATTCATTTAGCTGAAAAATTACACGAAAGGGAAAGCATGGTGTTCAACTTTAAACCCCGATTTCATTGAAAATTTTTAAATTTCCCCTTTCAGACGATGTTTTTGGTTTTAGATACCCTAAACGGATTACAAAACCAAATAAATATCTTTTGGAATGTTCCAGCGTTAGGTAATGTGAACCTGAGAAAAAAATATTGTTATATTTTTGAAATGGTGGTTTTGTTTCTATTCGGAAAGGGGGAAATAGGGGAAAAGAAAAACTTTCGATAGTAAATATGTATAAAATTTGGTATTTTCCTTTCTACCGTCGTCTAAACACATTTTCCCTTTTGGGTTTGCCAGTCTGCAAAAAAAGGGGGAATTGCAAATTCGTATTTTGTGGGGCAGTTGGTAATTCGCCCTGCAGTATTTTTCAAAATGTTTTTATGCCAAAAACAGTCCCGCTGACGTATGGGGCGAGATATGGGGATAAGAACAAAACTTTACCAAATTTAAACTGTTCTCTTTTTTTTTTTTAAAAAAGGTTTTCAAAATAAAAATACTTCTTCAAAAAACTAGCTTATGGTGAAAACTGGACGATATCCCCTTTTTTTAAATGTTATTTTTAAATGCCCGAAAAATTTGGGTTTCGCTTTGAGAAGCCACTGAATAGGGTTACCACTTAAAGCAATAACATTTACAAAAAATGCAGAAAACAAGATAAAAAAATTGGGTGTCTCCAGCGGAACTTTATATCGTTTTTTGGTTTTGGAATGTTTTGGGGGAAAACCAAGGGTCGAAAAAAGAATTGTTTATATAAAATTTTAAAAAAAGACTAATAAGTGTTTAAGCAGATGATTTTTACATAACAACAAGAGTGATTTCTTTTTATTGTTCATTTAATTCGGGGTTATCTATTAGTTTTTTATCTAACACAGTAAAAATGTTCCTTGCGAAATGCTTTTTACTAATTAAGACTTGGTGTTCCCTCTTTAGACCTATCGTTTTCGACATTGCAAAATGTTTCAGGAGAAAATTTTTAAATGCCCATTTTTTGGTTTTTTTTTTGAGAAAGGAAAAAACTTCATTTTTAGATGTCCGAAAAAATAAGGAACAAGGGGAAAAGTAATTCCCCCCAGTTTTAAAAACCCCTCATGTTTTTGATTTTCAATGTTTTGGGAAACCAGAAAAGTACTAATAAATAACTAGCAACATTTAAATTCAAATCATTGCAAATTTTAGACGGCTTTTTCCCGATTTAAAAGAATTTCAAACCGTTTCAAAACATCTGGTATTCCGCATGTACTTTTGCTTTCCCATTGGTGAACATTTCGATAGTAGTCTAATTTGACATGTTAACACTATAATGTTGTCATATTGTACTTTGAACTCACCCCAGTTGGGCGGGAGGGCCAATCATTAAATTTCGTATTCGTATTGTATTCGTTTCGTATTCTCTCTCTTGTCCCCTTACGGGCAAGAGCCAATGAATAAAAACGTGTTTGCTTACGTTACCCTTGGAAAAAAGTCATCATCATCATACCATCTCATCTCTCCTTTTCTTTTGTGTGTGTGTGTGGGTTGGGTGTGGTGTTGTTCGCGGGTACGTACAGTACTTTATTCATCCTTTAAAAATCAATTTTAATTATAAAATGTTATTAGGTGAACCATATCTTTATTTGTTACGTTAGTCATTTGTTCCCCAAAAACTACTGTCTGGCAAATATTGAATTCCTGTTCGTCACCTATCCACCTCTCCAACATGAATGAATAAGCAAACTAGATAAACAGTAATTATAAAGTGAAATAATCAAGTGAAAAAATGCATAAATAAAACAATTAAATAAGAATACAATAAAAAGTAAAACAAATGATAAAACAATGAATAAATTAAAAAGAACTACAAAATTAAACAGAACCAATGAAATAGAAATTAACCAGTCAAATGGAGGGAATATAAAAATGGCCAAAGTAACAAACGCAACTGCAAAAAAAAAGAAAGAAAAAAAGAAAAGAAAAATAAATAAATGAACAAATGTAACTAAAACATCAGTCTTTTCCCAGAATTATATGTCATTGCAAGGTGAGGTTTTCTTTTTCTCCTTGTTTCTTGAAAACTGTCTTTTCTTTTATGGAAGTGGCTCGGCAAACTCAAACGATTTGGGAACCGCCATCGAGTTTATGTCCTGGGTCATATAACTTCGTTTGATCCCACAGGAACAATCAGGAACAACGGCAGGCGCTGGAGAGCATAAAACATCGCAGACTGCCAAAACAGCTTGACAACATGAAGAGAAAAGAATAGAAAAAAAAAAATAACAAAAGATGCCATTCGAACGTGGTGAATGGCAAGATTCAATTACTGGTTCACAGCTCTCCGACATGATATCTAGCAGGTTGCCTCCCTTCCATGGACCCGTTGCGGAAAATCTAAGGGAGGTTATTGCCACGATCGATAACAGGAGGCGGTTAAAGGGGCCGACGTTGACGACAGCTACTGTGAAGAAACTAACTGATATCATGTCTGTCCGTCTTTCTGTCTGTGTCTGTCTGTCTGTCTTTCTGTCTGTGTCAGTCTGTCTCTCTGTCTGTCTGTCTGTGTCTGTCTGTCTGTCTGTCTGTCTGTCTGTCTCTCTCTCTCTCTCTCTCTCTCTCTCTCTCTCTCTGTCTGTCTCTCTCTCTCTCTCTCTCTCTCTCTCTCTCTCTCTCTCTCTCTCTCTCTCTCTCACTGGTATGTACAATACTTCATTTATCATTGAAGGATCAATTTTAGTATCACGATAATGTTATTTACTCTGAACCATCATCTTCATTTGTGACTGATAGAGTCATTCGTTCCCCACAAACTACTGCATGTCTGGCACAAATCTTGAATTCCTGTTCGTCACCGTATCCACCTCTCCAAGATAAATAAATTAAAACTAGATAAATAATGAGAAGAAAGTGAAATAATCAAATCAATGAATAAATAGATGAAACAATTGAATAAAAATGTAATGAAAAGGAAAACAAATGACACAACAATGAATAAATTAAAAAACCAACAAAATTAAACAGAACCAATGAAATAGAAATTAACCAGTCAAATGGAGGGAAATATAAAAATGGTCAAAATAACTAACGCAACTGTAAAAACAAAAAAGAAAATAAATAAACAAATGTCGCTAAATGGTCAAAATAACTAATGGAACTGAAAAAAAAAAGAAATAAACAAATGTAACTAATACACCAGACTTTCTCCCAGAATTATACATTAATGGACAAAAAATGCTTGGTGATTTTTTCTTCTTCTTCTTCTCGTCTCTTGAAAACTTTCTGTTTCTTTCTTGTTTTTTGTTTTTTATTTTATTTTTTATTTACAGCAGTGGGCTCGACAAACTCGAACGATTTGGGAACCGCCATCGATTTTATGTCCTAGATCATATAACTTCGTTTGATCCCACAGGAACAATCAGGAACTAGCGGCAGGCGCTGTAGAGCATAAAACATCGCAGACTGCAAAAAACAGTCTGAAAAAAAGAAAAGAATAGATGGATATAACAAAAGAGCCATTCGAACGTGTGAATGGCAAGATTCAATTATTGGTTCGCAGCTCTCCGACATGATCTCTTGCAGGTTGTCTCCCTTCCATCGACCCATTGGCGGAGAATCCAAAGGAGGTTATTGCCACGATCAATAACAGGAGACGATTAAAGGGCCGACGTTGACGACGGCTACTGCGAAGAAACTAACTGATATCATGTCCGTCTGTCTGTCTGTCTGTCAATCTCTCTCTCTCTCTCTCTCTCTCTCTCTCTCTCTCTCTCTCTCTCTCTCTCTCTGTGTGTGTGTGTGTGTGGGTGTGTGTGTGTGTGTGTGTGTGTCTGTAAGGGGACAGAGGTAGGTATAGAAAAGGAAAGAGGGACTGTGGTTAGTGTGTTGAGTCTGGGAGGTAGAGAGGAAAGAGGACTTTGGTTAGTGTGTTGAGTCTGGAGGTAGAGAGGAAAGGAGGACTGTGGTTGTGTGTTGAGTCTGGGAGGTAGAGAGGAAAGGAGGACTGTGGTTAGTGTGTTGAGTCTGGGAGGTAGAGAGGAAAGGAGGACTGTGGTTAGTGTGTTGAGTCTGGGAGGTAGAGAGGAAAGGAGGACTGTGGTTAGTGTGTTGAGTCTGGGAGGTAGAGAGGAAAGGAGGACTGTGGTTAGTGTGTGAGTCTGGGAGGTAGAGAGGAAAGGAGGACTGTGGTTAGTGTGTTGAGTCTGGGAGGTAGAGAGGAAAGGAGGACTGTGGTTAGTGTGTTGAGTCTGGGAGGTAGAGAGGAAAGGAGGACTGTGGTTAGTGTGTTGAGTCTGGAGGTAGAGAGGAAAGGAGGACTGTGGTTAGTGTGTTGAGTCTGGGAGGTAGAGAGGAAAGGAGGACTGTGGTTAGTGTGTTGAGTCTGGGAGGTAGAGAGGAAAGGAGGACTGTGGTTAGTGTGTTGAGTCTGGGAGGTAGAGAGGAAAGGAGACGAGCAGAGGAAGGAGGTAGGGCATTGCAAATATCCCCTGCATGTCTCGACGACTTCAATTTTGTATATATGGATAAAATGCTTTATGCGATTGTGAATTTCCTTCCCTATGCAGTCATTCATGTCTCCCCATTTTTTAAGACACCATATCGTCACACGAGAAAGTAATGGAATGCCCCCTTAATGCCCCCCACCCCCTTCTCCCACACACCCCACCCTGTTCATACACAGATTCGAACTGTATCATTCAAACCGTGGAGTCTTATTGTGAACATGTATTCATGTGTCATCTATTGCACAGGCATGCCCTATAGTTTTTACTTAGACATGTTTTCTAAATGGCAGACTTCATTGAATGGATGATCCCGTTACGGTCTAGCACCATTAGGGCCCAATCAAATTTGGGCACAATAGCATTAGAGTCCAGTACCTTTGGGGCTCAGTACCATTCTAGCCCAGAAAAATCAGGGTCCAGTACCCTTAGGGCTTATTGACACTGAGCCCTTTTAAACAGGCATCTCATGGATTGAGCCCTATTGGACTGGGCCGTTTTAAACAGGCATCTCATAGGATTGAGCCCTATTGGACTGGGCCGTTTTAAAACAGGCATCTCATAGGATTGAGCCCTATTGGACTGGGCCGTTTTCAACAGGCATCTCATAGGATTGAGCCCTATTGGACTGGGCCGTTTAAAACAGGCATCTCATAGGATTGAGCCCTATTGGACTGGGCCGTTTTAAACAGGCATCTCATAGGATTGAGCCCTATTGGACTGGGCCGTTTTAAACAGGCATCTCATAGGATTGAGCCCTATTGGACTGGGCCGTTTTAAACAGGCATCTCACAGGATTGAGCCCTATTGACACTGGGCCCTTTTAAACAGGCATCTCATAGGATTGAGCCCTATTGGACTGGGCCGTTTTAAACAGGCATCTCATAGGATTGAGCCCTATTGGACTGGGCCGTTTTAAACAGGCATCTCATAGGATTGAGCCCTATTGGACTGGGCCCTTTTGGAATTAGAACCCAATGAGACAGGGGTTTAATGGAACAGCTTTGCTTGAGGTTGACTCCAGTTCAGTCCTGGGCCCAGTAACGCCCAGTTCAATTACGATTCAGCGTTGGGAGACAATGGTACTTGGACGTAATGGAACTATTTCTGTAAAATGCTGTTTCCATTAGGTCTCAGTACCACTGAGTCCCAGATTGGGTGCAGATGGGCCTTGGACCGAGTGGCGTCCATCTGTCATAGGAAAGATTCCACTTTCGTGTTATTTTCGTCTGTGCCTTTAGTACTGTCTGCGTCAGCTACAAGCGAAGCCCACTAAGGAGAGTGCTGACTTCATCCGAAGTGGAATATTGTGTTCGGTTCGTCTTTTCATTTGGATCTATACCCAAATGTTAGGAATAAAAAAGACATTTGTAGCATAGTCGATAGAATTTTCTTTTTCATTATGTTGAAGTGTGTGTGCACACTCACAGGCACACGCACGCACACACACATACACACACACACACACCACACACACACACACACACACACGCGCGCGCGCGCGCGCGCGCGCACGCTCGCACGCACACACGTACACACGCACGCGCGCACGCACGCACGCACGCACGCACACACACACGCACGCACGCACTCACGCACGCACGCACACACACACACACACACACACACACACACACACACACACACACACACAC
>CM031601.1:93452276-93464776 GCA_018398815.1 Conus ventricosus | reverse complement strand
TAGTGTTCAAGGGCATCCTATCATGATCTTCACAGCAGAATCATGTGAATCGTACTGCATTAAGGAATACCAACAAACAGAATGTAGGGAGGGAGAGATTCAGGGGAGGGGGGGTATATGTGGTTCCAGTTTAATCTATTTGATTGTTGCTGTTTGTTGTACGTAATTTTCTTGTTCGTTTTTTGTTTTTGCGGGGAATGCAGCTTAGTCGCTGGCTGTTTTATTAAAAGAATCAGAATGCATTCAAACATACCAATGGCCCTCTCAATGACAAGGAAATTGCACCCAAACCAGCAAATAAACAATTCGTCCATCCAATAACTAAACAACCCTCCCAACAACAACTAAAAGATCTACTCCTCAGCAATATAACATCCGCCAGCCGACATCTAAACAATCGCCCAACCCACAACTAAACAGTCCACCTAACCAAAAACTAAACATTCACCTAACAACGACTTTTTGATCTACCAAACCAATATACTAACAATTCACCAGCGAAGAACCGAGCAATCCATCCAACCAACAACCCAAACAATCTGCTCAGCCAACAACCAACTCAACCAGCAGCTAAACAGTCCACTCTATGGCTGCTAGACAATCCGGTAATCGATAAGAGAACAATTCACTAGCCAGCATCTAAACAGTCATAAACTTCACAAAGTCAGCAACAAAACAATACCAGGACAACCAAACAAAAGACCAGCGTATATACTGATGCTTTAGATGGTAGCTTCATAAGCAATGACCTGAATGTATTCAACGTCATCTTGAGCCAACTTGAGAAGATAGGGACTGCTCCTCTTTGTTTCCATTGCCCTGAAAGTTGTTTGTCTCACTGAAGAATGCCAAACAGGTTCGAGACGCGTCGTGTTTTGTCTTGCAACTTGTTTGTCTTTTTGTCTGGCGGATCAAGTATGATTTCTATTTTAAAGTTGAATCAGACACGTTTGATGTACATACTTCCAAGACATCGTTTGAAAACAGTTTTTTTTTTTCTGAAGTGTACAGGATACAAACTGATGGATTAACAAATCAATGTGTGTGTGTGTGTGTGTGTGTGTGTGTGTGTGTGTGTGTGTGTGTGTGTGTGTGTGTGTGTTTTTGTGTGTGTGTTTTCAGTTTGTCTCTAACGCTCAGCTGCCCAATGAATTTGAAAATCCCCCCTTCGACGGAGGGTGCACGTGAAGTTTGGGGAAGCTGTGAGTCCGGGGAGGGACATGGGTCTAGCGTCCAGTTTTGTTTTTTAAAGTGCCCCGAAAATCTCTTGCTTCAGAAAAAATTCGAAGGTCAATCAGTACCCTCGGTAAATGGAGATTTAAAAAACCGTCTCCCTGAATGTCTGTTTTTGGTGGTTTCCCGTTTCTCTCTCTTCTCTCTCTTCTCTCTCTCCTCTCTTCTCTCTCTCTCTCCCCCTCTCCTCCTCTCCCCCTCTCTCTCTCTTTTCTCTTTTTCTCTTTCTCTTTCTCTCTCTCTTCTCTCTCTCTCTCTCCTCTCTTCTCTCTCTCTCTCTTTTTAAACCCCACAACTCATGCTCCAAGAGATTTTAAAAAGAAAGTCCCGCGAATGGGAAGCAAATAATTTTAAAACCCCTCTCTCCCCTTTTCTCTCCTCTCTCTCTCTCTCTCTCTCTCTCTCTCTCTGGTTTTCTCCAAGTGATGCATAAGCAATGTTTTTTAAAGAATTTTTCAGAGTGTGTATGGGTGGCAGAAAAGGTTTGTGTGTTTTAAAAAAAAGGGGTCACACCCCCTTGAAATTTCCGCCCCATTTATTAATTTTTGCACGTTTCTCCCTCTTACCAAGAAATTGCCTTTTTGCATCAGTCTGTCTTTCTATCTGTCTGTCTGCCTCTTTCTTTTTTCTTTCTCTTTTTTTTCTCTCTGTCGGGGCCCTGTCTTTTCGTTTTTGTCTCCCTCTTTTCTTTTTTTGCCGCGTTTTCCCGGGCGTTGTCTGTCTTCCCCCTCTGTCTCTCCGTCTTTCCTTTTTTTTTCCTATCCCCCGTCTATGTAGTCTATTGATAATTATACTTTTGGTGAAAAACTACTTTTGGTTATTTTTCCCCCGGGGGAAATATAGGGTAAAATCTCTCTCTCCTCTCTCTCTCTCTCTCTCTCTCTCTCTCCTCTTCTCTCTCCTCTCTCTCTCTTCTTCCTCTCTCTCTCTGTATTCTGTTGATGATTTCCCCTTTGGTGAAAAACTATCCATGTGGTTATTTTTTTTCCCTAAGAAATATATTTTAAAAAAAACGCAACGATTTTTGCTGTATGGATTGACCGGTTCGTCCCAGACCTCCTTTTGCCCTTTAAACCGTCGAAGAGAGTTTAAACAATCGATGGCAAAAAACATAGCGGAAGAATGACGTTTTGGGCCCCGGGGCGACCCCCGAGGGAGATGCTTCCATCTTGGTGAAGTCTGGCTCCCCTGAGGTTCCCTGTTTATGTCCATGGCGTGTCGGGAAAAAACGATTATTCCGCCGCCCGTTCCCCGAGGATGTTGGGGCTCTTTAGTGCAAATGCTTCTCCCCCTTTACAAGGTTTGCTGGCAACTTTTTTTTTTCCCTTTTCTTTCTTTGCTTTGTCTTTTTGATTTTTCACCGGGGTTTGCACCAAAACATTTTAACAGTGATTTTTAAGTAGATATTTTCTTTTCATCTTATTAACAGAGGAGAGGGAGAGAGAGAGAGAGAGAGAGAGAGAGAGAGGAGAAGGAGAAAAGGGGGAGAAAGGAGAGAGAGAGAGAAAGATATGATGTATGATGTGATGATGATGATGAGATGTTTAGATTGATGATAGATAATCTTTATTTCCCAAGGGTAAAATAAGCAAACAAGTTTTTTTTTTCATCGGCCTTGCCCCTTAAGGGACTAATATGCTAGCGCTAAGACTTTCAAAACTATAAAAAAAACCTATCTTCACAACCTTAAAAAGTTAAACCATTAACAGTTAAGGGATAGATACTTTATATGTAAAAAAAACGATTTTTTAAAAAAAAACAAAAATCAAGAATTGATTAATAGAGATAAAATCAGCCACTGAGATATGGAAAAGCGATCCCCTATCGAAAGAGAGAGAGAAAAAGAGGGGAGGAGAAGGGGAGAGGGGAGAGAGAGAAGAAGAGAGAGAGAAAAAGTTACATTCCTTTTTTTAAAAAAATTTAAAATAACAAATGCTAAGGTGATAACTAGACAATTACAAAACATCAATAATATAACATTTGTACTTTCTTTTACATTTCAGATGTGTTTTAAGGCAAAACGAGAAGAACAAACAGTTTTTGTAAACGCAATAAATTCTAGTTTAATTCAAAATTATTTTTATAATGTGTGCGTGTGCGTGTGCGTATGCATGTGCGCGCGCGCGCGTGTGTGTGTGTGTGTTGTGTGTGTGTGTGTGTGTTGTGTGTGTGTGTGTGTGTGTGTGTGTGTGTGTGTGTGTGTGTGTGTGTGTGTGTGTGTGTGTGTGAGAGAGAGAGAAGAGAGAGAGAGAGAGAGAGAGAGAGATTGAGAGAGAGAGAGAGATAGAGAGAGAGAGAGAGAGAGAGAGTAGAGAGAGAGAGAGAGGGAGAGAGAGTGAGAGACGAGAGAGAGAGAGAGAGAGACTCTGACACTGACACTGACATCTTTTATTGACATTGGCTAATTGCCTTTTTGTCAAGGGGGTGCAATGTCGTTCTTTTTCTTGCATAGAAGGAAAGAAACAAAAGAAATCTGCAAATTAGGTGAATACACAATTAAGCAAAATGAAGAAATTATTTCCATTTCCATCACTCATTTGTGTTTCTTGTGTATGTTCTAGTACAAAATCATTCTCACACTACAACCATTCCCTTCACATATGCAGACTGATCCATCCTATCTTCCATCGACTTGCACGCACGCATTTATATCTTTATCCTCCCTTCCCCCCATTCACACATATTCTCTGCATAGATAATGTATCTGGCTTAATATTATGAAAACCATTCACTTGAACCATCAAGCTTCAAGGTCAAATAAGTGTTCTAAACAATAAAAATGAATTATAATTGATATTCCCTCAGTGTTTTGAAATTTTATTCATTCAAATTTTCTTCATAGTGTCTACAGCTTCTGTTACATATTTAACCAGCATCTTTAACAATGTTTCATCACTTGTTTGCAAACTATTGAGAGAGAGAGAGAGAGAGAGAGAGAGAGAGAGAGAGAGAGAGAGAGAGAGAGAGAGAGGAGAGAGAGAGGCAGAGACAGAGAGAGATTTGGCTGGATGTTAGGAAGCTTAGATAGAATTGGCTGGATGTTAGGAGAAAGGAATGAAATTAAACAATAAAGAAATCAGAACAACCGCTTTCTATGACTGCCCCCCCCCCCCCCCCCCCCGCCTTACTAACAGGTGGATGATTATGTGTATTGTTGAAAGACTTCTTTATATGTTTGTGTTTTCGTGTCATTTCGAGACATTTTGTGACGAAAAAAAAAATCAGTTTCCTGTTTTCACAAGACGTAGAACACTGATTAAGGTAAATCACAAGAAATGGTTCAAGGCTGTCGATGAATTGCATCCGAGAAAATGTCGTCTCTGGCAACACAATAATAGTCAGTAAACCTATTCCTGCAGACAAAAAAAAAAAAAAATCAAGGGAAGATAACACATTTCTTTCTATCGTAAATGGAATTGTCTTCTTTTCAGTTTGTATTTCAAACAAATTCAGAGCGTGCATATATTTAATTTGAAGTGGACGCCAACATGACGATTGGGATATTGTCTGCATTTCAGATGCCCTGCTCCACAGCCATGTTTTGACATTTTCTCCCTTTGATTGAACTAAAGCTGATTAATGAGGCATGGGCCTGCCTGCCAGCAGCATTTGTCTCATGAAAACGGCGGGTCATTCTCCCTGAAAGCGGGTTTTAACACTGGTTACCTCCCTTGCAGATTTTGAAAGATCGTCTATTACTCTCAGCGGAAGGCTCACAAATCCATCTTCAAATGACCAGTAACTAAAAAGAAACGTATTCTTCATCCCCAACAAAATTCCCGTCAAACATCCAAACCTCCATCACTTTTAGTGTATGACTTTTTTTTTTAGAGGAGAATTATGGTATGAAGAGGCAAACATTACGCGTGAAATATTCTAGGAACAGAGCGTAGCATGCCTGGTTAAATGCATGGAACACTTTTAGAAACAACGTCTGGAATTTTTTGGCAGCCACACTAGCTGCCTTTTATTCATTACGACTTTCTCTTACTTCTACTACTACCTCCACTGCTGCTTCTGCTGCTGATCATGTCTTTTGTCTCCATTGTGCAATAAAACTCTTGGTGTCACATATGTATTGACTGAGAGTTGAGATCGTACTATCGAATGCACAAACATAATACAGAAGATCCGGCTGATGTGAGTTTGTAGTCTTTCAGGGAAATCAACAGTGTGTTTTTAAAATACATGACCGGCCAGTTGGTCGCAGACTTTAATTCAGAGCAGTCTTTTAATGGGTGACTTGACATGCTTTTGAATCGAAAGTTTTGGAATTCTTGTTTGTTTACAGTTAATCCATTTAACTGGCCTTCAGTCCTATTGATGGCTTCCGTGGTCGGTTGGGCTTTAAACAACGTAACTTGACTTGTCTCAAACCGTCTGTCTGTCTCTTTCTTTCTCACTATTATATACGTAGCTCTTGTAACTCTGTTCAGAGCTCAATATGCTTCGTACATTGTGAGTGTCACACGTTGTTGGTGTTGTTGCGGGGTGCAGTTGGTTTTGATTCCGAGAAGCTGGTCCTGGAGTGGTCGACGGACGACAACCCGGTGGACGTCAACAGCCAGATCGAGTTGCCGCAGTTCCAGGTGGTGGGCTTTGAGAGCAGGGCCTGCCAGACCAAGACCTGTCCAGAATCGGTAAGATGGCGGTCTCCTTCTCCTTGTTCTGGTTCTGGTTGTGGTTGTGGTTGTTGTTGTTGTTGTTGTTGTTGCTGTTGTTGTTGTTGTTGTTGTTTCTTCTTCTTCTTCTTCTTCTTCTTCTTCTTCTTCTTCTTCTTCTTTCTTCTTCTTCTTCTTCCTTCTTCTTCTTCTTCGTTTCCTCGTTCTTGTTCTTGTTCTTCTTGTTCTTGCTCTTCTTCTTCTTCTGCTTCTTTTTCTCCTCCTCCCCCACCGCCTCCTCCTCCTCTTCCTCCTCCTCCTCCTCCTCCTCCTCCTGCTCCTCCTCCTACTACTACTACCACTACTACTACTACTACTACTACTACTACTACTACCATCATCACCACTACTACTACTATCCCTTATCCCCCCCCCCCCCCCCCCCCCCTCACACATACAGCCGTGCGTATTTTCCTTTCAGATACACTCATGTTCATTGTATGTATTTATGAATCATCACTCACATCACTGTATGTATTTATGAATCAGCACTCACATCACTGTATGTATTTATGAATCAGCACTCACATCACTGTATGTATTTATGAATCAGCACTCACATCACTGTATGTATTTATGAATCAGCACTCACATCACTGTATGTATTTATGAATCATCACTCACATCACTGTATGTATTTATGAATCATCACTCACATCACTGTATGTATTTATGAATCAGCATTCACATCACTGTATGTATTTATGAATCATCAGCACTCACATCACTGTGTGTATTTATGAAAACCTCACTCACATCACTGTATGTATTTATGAATTATCACCCACATCACTGCATGTATTTATGAATCCTCACTCGCATCACTGTATGTAATAATGAATCATCACCCACATCACTGTATGTAATTATGAATCATCACCCACATCATGCATGTATTTATGAATCATCACTCGCATCAGTATGTTTTTTATAAATCATCCCCCACATCACTGTTTTAATTATAATCATCCCCCACATACTGTTGTGACTATAAATCCCACCCACATCACGTATGTAATTATTCATCCCCCACCACTTAGTAATTATAATACACCCACATCACTGTAGTGCCTAATTATGAACACCCCACATAAACTGTATTAACTGTGAATGATCCCTTCACATCACATCATCATCATCATCATCATCATCTTCATCATCATCATCAAAACATCATCTCACCCCGCGTCGTCGTCGTCGTCGTCGCGTCTTATCTCATCATCATCATCCTCTATCATCTCATCATCATATCATCTTCTCACCACAAATGAAATCAGCGTAAAAAGATTAGAAATTCATCGGGGAAAGTGAGACAAGAGGGGGTGTGACGAAAAATACATCAAAACGGTAAAAACAAAACCCGTGACAAATCACAACAGAGAGGCGAACGCAAAAAAACTTTGTAAGACAGACACCCCAAAACGGACTAAAGATAGGTCAAACTCTACAGGGTTCGGATGTCACGTGCTTCCCTTATCCCACTCTTCCCACTCCCTTTCCTCTCTCCATCCCCACCCCCGTAGCTTTTGACCAACTGAAAACGAAAACAAACATGGAGGGGGAAACTTTTGAACTCGTAGGGCAGAGAGAAGACGATCTATCGTTTGCAGCAGAATTCGAACCCCCTCCCCCTCACGAAAGCACAACCCCCCCCTACCAGACGCATTGTTTACCCTGACTGGCTAACAATTAGGAACCCAGCTGTTGGGGAACCTTCCAAGGGAGCGGAGCCTGCAGTCACCTGATCCAGATGACCCCCCCTCCACCCCCACGTCATGTTCCTGCTGCCCTTCTGCTCACCGTGGGCGCCGGGCCGGCAGGATCCCCGGGGGGTTTCCCCCGGCTCCCCATGACCCCCCAAAGCCCCTCCGCAACGCCTCCCTCCCCGTGAGGGAGGGGGGTTTGGGGGGGGGGGGGGGGGGGGGGGGGGAAGGGGTCCTCACGTTTCGCTCTGCCACGTTTTTCCAAATTTTTACTTGTCATGGGGGTAGATGATGAGAAAAGATTTTGGACAGGGGGGAAAACGTTTTAAAAAAAACACGCACAAACTGCGAAAAAACAGCTAGTTCTTTTTCAAGGGGGCATTACCTAAAAAGTCTTCTGGGTTGCCGAACCTAACGTGGGTATCTAAAAGCATAGTCACGTGCCCCTTTGGGTTCAACACGCATTTCCCGTATGCCCCAAGCAAAGGTTTTTTTTTTTTTAAAGGTAACCCAGTCCAACCAGGCCGTGGACAGACGCCGTAATGGTCTAAAGACAGACTACAACTAAAACGTTGTCCTTGCAAGAAAGATCAGAGACACACGGACACCACCAAAGAAAAGGGTTCAGCCAAAACATTTTGTGGGGTGCACCAACAACAAGTAAAATTGATGTACATTGAAGAAAAACAAGGGGCACATAAAAAGGTCGCTTGGTGTTTCAAAATGTTTGTGTTCTAAAAAGTTTGGTATTTCCAGTAATTTTGGTTTTTCTAGCATGTTTCGTTCTTTTTAATTGGGGATAAGGGGGAATAAACGCGGGAAAACATAAATCAGAGGGGGGGTTTTAAAATTTTTCAGTTTGGGTTTTCGTTTCTCTCTTATTAAACATTTTAAACACCTGAAAATAGTCGGTTTGTGATTACGAAATTTGTCCTCACGATAGTACCATAGGAGCCGTTTATTGATCCGGCCTTCCTTTCTCTGGTTTTGACGGGGATTCATCTTAGTCTAGCTGTTTAATCATTCCGTGGGTGATTGTGTGTTTTTGTGTGTGTGTGTGTGTGTGTGTGTGGTGTGTTGTGTGTGGTGTGTGTGGTGTTGTGTATTTTGTTTTGTGTTTTGTTGTGTGTGTGTGTGGGGTGTGTGTGTGTAGTGTGTGAGGTGTGTGTGTGTGTGTGGGGTGTGGTGTGTGTGTGGTGTTGTTGTGTGTCGGCATGCGGGGCGTACGCGGGGGTAAGTATGTGTTTTTTGGTTTTTTTTTTTGGGAAAAGAATGAATAGCTATCCCCGCAAGGGGCATTTATTTTCCCTTAGCAAGTAACTAAGGGTCTTGGTTTTGGTAGAAAAAAGGAGACGTGATTGTTGTGGTGGCGAGTGTTGCGACGTTTTTTTTCTTGTTTTTTTTTTGCATGCCCACCGTTAAGATCACCCAGGTAGGGGGTCAAAGGGGGACTTTTGTGGACGGGACATTGGGGTGGGAGGGGGTTTTGTGGTTGGGGTGATGATATGACAAACTTGTCGTCATCAGCTTGTCATACATACATAAAACCCCTTGTGCGAATCGAGCCCCCCCGAACAGAACGTCTTGCAGAGCTGGTGGTGATGACTACATGAAAGCGGGGAAGTGTAGCTGTACCAGCCCTTGAAAAGAACGGCCTTCACATTCGTCTGCCCGTGCCAACGTTTCTGCCCCAGGTAAAAAGGGATCAAGAGAAGGGGAGAAGGGGATGGGGGGCAAAAGGGTGTTTGGAGGGGAGAGGAGAGGAGAGGTGAGGGAAAGAACTGTTATTTTGGGACCTCGGGTGTTTGCGGTGGTGGTTAGGGGGTGATGGTGAACTTTTGTCTTGTTAAACCCTCGGTTTTTGCGGGGGTGTTAGGCTGTGTCGTCTGGTGCTCCCAAGTTTGGGTCCTGCTGGGGCCGGGGGGTTGTTTGCTCAAGCGTTTAGAATTTTTATTTAAATTAGTACTGGTAATACGACAGAGATTTTGGGTAAGGTACCATGCCGCGAGACTCCCCACCCAGGGGGCTATTTAGCGAAAGGCTTACAAACATTTATTATTTTGACAATACAGCCATCCGACTAGAAATCCCGGGTTTTGTTTGTGTTTTTGCGCGCGTTTTGGAATTTTGGGGGGCTGCAATGTGAGGGGTCGAGGGGGGTGTTGCATTGGGGTGTTCATAAGGGATTTCCCTTGAGTTTCCTTCAGTCCTCTTCCCGGAAAGGGGGGTCGGTGGGTTGTTGCCCCTGTTGGAAAAACAAATCAGATGTGGCCCTATCGGGGTTTGGGGGGTGGTTGTCGTGGCCTTAGTGACAGTGACAGGGGTGATAAACATGATCTGGTGTTGTTGCATGATCACAGGGAAAGTCGGGGCTTTCTGCTGATAGAAATCCCAAAAGAACCCCAAAGGATGTTCGTATAGACGGCTGGTAAAACAAGCACTGTATTCTTTTCCTTTGTATATTCACGGTAAGGTTATTACGCTCGATGTCTTTTCCAACCCCCGGGGGAAATTTTTAACGATTTAATTTCATTCATTGTTTCGTTGTCTTTGGCGAAACGTGTGATGCCCATTTGGCATAGGCAGTCAAGCTAAAATCTCTTTTTATTTGGCCACCCCGGGTGAGAAGATAAAAATTCTTATTATTAATCTTAAAAATTTGCTTCTACCATGAGTCCCTGCTCGTGTGGAATGATATGATCGGTGTGGTGTGTGTTGTGTTTGTGTGTGTTGTGGTGTGTGGGTGTGTGTGTGTTGTGGTGTGTTTTGGTGGTGTGGGTGTGTGTGCGCGTAGTGTTATTGAATGTATGAGTTGTGTGTGTGTGGTGCGTGGGCGTGCGTGCGGGCGGCGTATGTGTGTTTTGGTGTGTGTTGTGGTGGGTGTGTGTGGTGTGTGTGTGTTGGTGTTCGTGCGGTTTACGTGCGTGCTGTTCCATGTGCAGATTTCCTCCTGAGGCCATTGCCCTGTGAGTCCACCTGCCTGTCTTCGTCTTTGCCGCTCTCCTGGAGTTTTGCCATCGTCAACGTCCCACCGCCGCCAGGAAAGGCCCCGCGCAGGGGGCAGGGGGAGGCGCAGGGGCCCCCCCCTCCCCATTCCCACCCACCGTTTCCCTGGAGAAGGTCCCTTCCCCTCCTCTCCTATCTACACCGCTCCCTGGCACCCTGGACGCCGGTCCCAGGACCTGGATCTGGAGCGAGGCATCTTTTTCAGGCAGGGGAGTGAACAGCCTATTTTCAAACACGTTACTGAGTTTAAACAGCGAATGTAGATCGAAAAATTGATGGATGCATTACATGGAAATGCGATTCACAGAATTTTGTAAAAAGTGGGTACCCTACAGAATCTTTGGAAACTAACGATGAAAAGAACGAGTGTAAAATGGTAATACCATCTGTTTTCACACGGATACTATACATCAGAATTTTAAATTTGGGGAAAATTTCAACATCTCGAGTTAGGGGAAGCATTGACCCCTATTAATGGACTGATTGTTTGGGGGGATCTGTTTGTTGTGAATATACTTTTCCATCGGGTGCCAATTCTAGAAGAGGGCAGGGGGCAGAACATCTTTATGCTTAGGAAAATACTCAGTTGTTGTCGAAGGACCCCACAGCTTATGGGAAAGAAGGAATAGGTGGAGGAGGGGGGGGGGGGCGGGGGAAAAGGAAAAATGGGGGATAAAAAAGGGGTTGGGGTTTGGTGTGCGTGCTGATTTAAAAGGGGGACTTTTTTTTAGTCATCCGTTTGTTTTTTTTTTTGCTTGTGTTGTGGTGTTGTGTGTGTGTTTTGTGTGTGTGTTGTGGTGTGTGTGGGTGTGTGTGTGGTGTGTGTTTATGTGTTGTGCTCGCATCTGGGCGTGCGGCGTGTATGTTGTGTGTGTGTGTTGGTGTGTGTGTGTGTGTGTGGTGTGTGTTTGTGTGTGTGTGTGTTTTGTGTGGTTTTTTTCTCAAGCCATCCTTTTCGTCTTAACCCTTTTTACAAATCTTTTCAATATTGCCTAACGATATAATTTTCTCTCATTCCAAAGACATTTTCCCAAATCACGGGAAAACCATGGCAACCAGGGGAAAGAAATTTGTCCCGGAACCCGTTTCAGGGGGGTGAAATAAAAGGGGGGCAGTCGGAACAAAGGGCCCCCGGCCTCTGGAAGTTGAGTGACTGACAACTCCCCCGACGAGCAGCACGATGCATCAATGCTCAGTTGTGTTTTGTTGTTGTTTTCAAAGTACCAAAGTTTTCATGGGCAAATTGTCGTTTAGTAGCTGTAACATGAACCTTGGAAGTGCAAGGCAAAAAGAACAATGGGGCCCACACAGAGCGAAAAAAACCCCAAGGGCCCCCACAGAGCGAAAAACAGCCCACGAGGGCCGACACAGAGCGAACACAGCCCACCTGGGCCGACACAGACGAACACGCCCCCGAGGGGGGAACCCAGGCGAACCAGCCCACATGGGCCGACACGAGCGAACCACCCCCGATGGGCCGACACAGAGAAAAAGCCCCCGAGGGGCCCACACAGAGCGAACACGCCACGATGGCCCACACAGAGCGAACACAGCCCCATGGGCCCCCACAGAGCGAACACAGCCCACGTGGGGCCACACAGACGAACACAGCCCACGAGGCCGACCAAGCAACACGCCCACGATGGGCCGACACAGAGCGAACACAGCCCACGTGCATGAAAATATATTTTTTTTGTCAGGTGTTTACACTTATCTTTTTGATTACAATTGCACAGAGAAAAGCCATTAATCCCACAAATCGAGTCTAATGAAAAATTTGTCATTCATCTATGTACCTCACTGAACATGTTGTTTCCCCCTTTTTAATGCGGCACCGATTTAATCTCTAAATGCACCCCGTTTACAATCTTAAAAAAAAAATTAAAAAAAAAAAAAA
>CM031601.1:93419776-93434776 GCA_018398815.1 Conus ventricosus | reverse complement strand
TGCTGTTGTGAAGGGGATAAAGAGTCTTCTTGTCTATGATGATTCCGGTAAAGTACACTTGTTGCAGAAAATATAAACGAGGAGCCTGTTTTTGTTTATTTATTTTCTTCTCTGTTTATTTCTCAAACCTATTTTCGCTCTGCCTTTATATCATTCATTACTTATTTTTCTTTATTCGTCTTTCGCTGTTCAACTCCAAAACCGAACTTTGTTAAGGCTTGCAACACTGAAGTATTGATTAACTTTGGTGTTTTGTTTGTTTCTTTGTGATTACAGTTACCACGGTTTATGAATTTACCATACATTTGACCATAGACAGACTCCATACGATGGCCATTGTTGTACTTTTCGATTGTGATCTCGTTGTTGCCATTAATAGTGGTTTGATTCATAATTGCGTGTACTGGCTTTTCGTGAGTGTGAATGTGTAGAACATGTATTGGCAAGAGAGTAGACATAGGTCAAGCAGAGAGTTTGATGTGACTCACGTCGATGATATTGAGGTTTAAGGCTTGCTTTATGGTAAGCTCACATTTGTTGTTGAATTGTTTCCTTCGGGAAGAAACTTATACAGGGACCTAGTATTACACATTGAAATATCATTGTTTTCCCTTTTCAATGTATGTGCGTGTCAAAACCGACCCCTGGAGGTCTGCCCTGACAGGATCGGTCTAGGTGGGAGTGAAGGGAGTGACTGACCTCACACGCCCCGCAAGAGACCACACAATAAAGATTACGATACAACACCCCATTTATTCACAACACACACAATAATAAATAAGCATTCCAACACACACAACATGCACACATCAAATCAAGCACTCCAACACACACAACATGCACGATTATAAATAAACATTTCACCATACGACGTACACAATCACAATTTACAGCATTCCAGCACATATGACATATACACAATTATAAAGAAACATTTCCAGCATCCATCCCTTCCCACACCCTGGAGTGCCTCCACACCCCTGCCTCCGTCAAGTCTACTAGGAGCACCCTGTCGCACTAGGTGCTCCGAACCGGATTGGTTCTTGAAGGGAGTCGCTCAAAGCCGACACCCTCGACACACAAGCAGGCAGTGAAGAGCGCGTCCCGGAGGGGGGGGGGGGGGGGACGTGGCGCTGTTACTAGAGGTCCTGGACGGGGGTCAGGGCCGGCCATCAAGACGGCGGGCTCCTCTACCAGTCCGCGGTCCCGACCAGAGCGTGGCCTCGACCAGCGCGTGGCACCATCCAGTCCGCGGTCCCAGCCAGAGCGTGGCCTCAACCAGCACGTGGCACCATCCAGTCCGTGGTCCCAGCCAGAGCGTGGCCTCAACCAGCACGTGGCACCATCCAGTCCGTGGTCCCAGCCAGAGCGTGGCCTCAACCAGCACGTGGCACCATCCAGTCCGTGGTCCCAGCCAGAGCGTGGCCTCAACCAGCACGTGGCACCATCCAGTCCGTGGTCCCAGCCAGAGCGTGGCCTCAACCAGCACGTGGCACCATCCAGTCCAGACTCCGGGTGAAGCCCCCGGAGGGGGGGGGGGAAACGTAGCTGGGAGGAGAGAAGAAAGGGAGGGAAGGAAGAAGGAAGGAGGAAGGAAGAAGGGTACTGGAACCCCGCTGTCAGTACAGTCTGACCCATGCTGTTAAATCTTAACAGCCACTCGCATGATGGGCGAGGGGAAGTCTACTAAATGCACCTATAATCCCAGTTCAACACAGACCTGAGCATAACACAGTAAACCCATCGAATCAGGAATGTTCATTAGGGTCTTCTCACACGATGCAGGTAAAAGACTGCATTAAATCAACAGGTTATAAAACAAATATGAATTATCTTCACCCTTCTCTCACTCACGTTTAACATTTGCCTTTCTTAGGAAATAACCAACACAGCGACCATCGCTTTATAACTGCCACCACATTTGCAAATAATAATTCAATGGCATAATTGTCACATTTTATAGCCACATTTCAAAATAACACAAATCTCCAACCACGCATCCAAACGACAAATCATGCGTACGCACGCTCGCGAACATAAAACTCGTTCTCCTTGCACACACAAACAGACGGTGGCCGAAGAATAAGAGTCCGGCGAATGTGACAGGGGCGGACGAGCGATACCAAGCAAGTTCCAACCTGAATCACCAGGTTCTCTCCCATCCCCACCGACTACCGCATCACCAGATGCATAAACAGGAGAAAGCACGCCTTGGCTTAAGGCTGTGTCAGACCAATTGACATAGGCCAGAACACCAAGGCTACATCAAAATGTTGTTATGCTCTGCATAGTTATGTGGGGATTGTCTTCAGTCGTGACAAGCTCCTAGCATAACACAGTCTCCCAAATCCCCCGAAGTCGGAGTGTGGCTGCCCATGTGGCGGGGTAATCAAAAACGGTCACACACGTAATGTTCTCATCCCCAGCTGATGCATTTGTGCCATAGTGTTCAAATACTTCGGCTGTTCGGATGATCCCTGGAGTCTTTTAGCCAGGGTACGACAACAACAACAACAACAACAGGAGAAAGAATTTTGGAAATAATTTAGAATGGCCAGGTTAAAGATTGAATTAACCAGAGAAAAGGTCTCCCACAATATTTCTCTTACAATTTCGAAAACAAAAAAAATTGCGCAAAAGAGAAGACTAAGCGGCTAACAACAACAAACCAAAACAAACAAACCACGAAACTGATGCTTACCAGCTACCCGTGGGTGACCCAGAAGAGGCGGGTCAAACGACTCTCTCTGCCCTCTGTCCAGTCGAGAGGACAGAGGCACAGGTGCGGAAAAAGAAGAAGTGATGTCCCTCTCCTACAGGCCGACTGTAGGAATTGAAGATACCGACTGTACCCTCGATGATACGGTGAAGAACCAGGACCGGAGCAGGCGCTCCAGAGACATCTTCCGCTCGAGTGAAGAGCTAACCTCCCTCAGCGATGGCGGCCAACATGCCACGCTGCGTCACAGAGTGAGCATACTTCAAACTAAAAGAAATGAAGCACGTGCGACAGGTAAAAGACAAGCGAGAGGCCGATAGACAGCAAGTTCGAGAGAAAGGTACCAGCCACCCATGAACCTGCAGGATGAATAGCACGGGCAGTGGAATTAGAGAGAGAGAGAGAGAGAGAAAGCAAACCGAAGTTGAGCTGAACTACACCAAGGTGCAACCGCACCACAAGCCACATTAAGGGACGGATACACGACAACAGCAACGACAATAAACAAATGAATAATTCCGCCACCCTAGATGGGTCAAACGTCGTAGGCCTCGTGACAAACTCGTGACAAACCCCCCTTCTAAAAGCATCTGTTTCTCTGAGATACAGTGCTCCTTTGAACCTTGACGCATGTGCAAATTCACAACAATGGGACCGAACCCAACTCTCTGTGCTCGACAGAGTACGAGGAATCCAATACAAACATTCTACGATAGAATCACACAGGGAAATACGAAATACTACATTTATCAAACAACTAAGCAAACCTTCCAACCATGAAAATAACAATCCGAACCATTGGTGATTCACTACCATTAACATCACTGAAGTGAAAACTGTCACTACATCTGATACAGAGACCAAAAGGGGATATAACCCTGGTTGAGGGGAAGTGTCCCTCTGACTGATTTTCCAATGTGCTGACTACGGAGCTCGGCTAAGATAGTCAGCATCCGTATTACAGGAACCCTTGATGTGACGGAAAGTGAACGCATGACTCTGCAGTTCCACTGCCTAACTCATGAGTCGATGACTGACTGGCCGGATCCGGTCCAGGCACTGGAGAGAATGATGATCGCTCTCCAGTACAAACTTCCGGCCGTACTTCTTCTTGGGCACGCCAGTGCGCGTCCAAATCTGCCTGAGAGATTCAGCAACAGTAGGGGCATCGATAGTCCTAAGCGGGGCAGCCTCTGGGTACCGACTCGCAGATTCTACCACTACCGAAGTGTAGCGGTGACCGCGACCGGATGGAGGATTAATGGGTCCCACCAGGTCGACCCCAACCTTGCTGAATGGCTCCCCAACCCGTGGCACTGACCCCAGGGGAACACGCGTCAAGCGACCCTTAGGCGTTGTCCGTTGGCAGACATCGCAACTGCGGCAGTACTGCCTAACCTGTGAGTTCATCCCTGGCCAAAAGAAGTCCTGCCTTACTCGCTCGAGAGTCCGCTTGGAGCCCATATGACCTGCCATGGGGGAATCGTGGGCCTGCCGGAGAACAGACTCTCTCAGGCTTTGGGGAACAACAAGCTGCTTGGCCACACGATCTGCCTGAGTGAAAAACCCTAAAGAGGATCCCCTTGTGGAGCTTGAAGCTCACCTTGGCGTGTCGGGCAGACTGAGCAGGACGACCTACCAGTTGTCGCAGGCGTTGGACATCCAAGTCCCTGGCCTGAAGACGGACCATGGTAGCAGGATCGGCCCTGGCCAGAACCTCGTCAAAGATCGGCCGAAGAACGGGACGCAATTCCTGTTCCTGCTTCTTAGCTTTGGCGCGTGTGGTGACTCCCACACACGCCTGTACGGGCAAATCCGTAGACACGGACTGACTGCGTCCGTCTGCGAAGGTGATAGTATTCCCTATGATAAGGGAATACAGAGGTCGCTCCACCGCGATAGCCCATACTTCGCCACAGAAGTAGGGGGTGGAGATAGGAATAAGTACAGAAGGACGGGTGGAGGTAAAACCAGCCTCCAACCCGCACACATCATAACTAGCGCCCCGCCGGGCCTCAGGGGAAACCAAATCCTTATCAACAAAGAGCGTTGATGCTCCCGAATCCCTGATGGTGTCGACCAAGGAGGAACCAACAACAGAGAGAAACACTGGGCACTCTGAATCACCAGAAGCTGGGATGGAACCCACGTTAGCCGAGGCACGAGGATGCTGGAAAGGACTAACCCCACGACTACCAGCGGCTCTAGGGCAATCTTTCCTGATGTGGCCAGGACGACCACAAAGAAAACAAATCGGGGTGCTGAGGTCCCCGATGAACTGCCTGCCTTGTTCACCCGCTAGCAGTTGTCGGCGCCTTATTGCCACTAAATCCTGTGGAGGGCTTCCTCTCCGTATCTGGGCGATGCCCATAAGCCCTGCGAGCTTCAGCAAACACCTCAGCGGTGTGAATCGCAGCCGCGAAATCCTGAGGTGCTGTCTCGCCTATCCGGATCCTCAACTCTGGGGACACAGTGTTGGTGAGCTGTTCAATGAGGATCAGATCCTCCAGCTCCAACTTAGCCAACTGACGCCAGTACCCTAGCGTTTTGCGCAGCCTATCACCAAACTGCACGAAGGTCTCGTCGTTATTCTTCTTCATGGACCTGAACTTCCTCCTGTACGTCTCTGGGGTAAGGTGGAAACGCTTACGCAGAGCCAACTGCATGTCTGCATAAGACGCGCCTTCATTTAGAGTGAGAACACACTCCCTTGCAGCACCAGATAATCCAGAAAAAAGGTGCATGGCCTTTTGTTCCTCAGACAATTGGTATGAACTAGCAACCTTGTCAAAATGCTCTAGGAACATATCAATGTCCTCACTAGGTCTGAACTCTGGAAGCTTTAACTTTGGGCCTCTAACTCTATCACCTGCCTGGTGATTAACCCCCTGACTTACAGATGTGGGAGACCGCGAAAGAAGTTGTTCCATCTCCTCCCTACGCAGAGCCTCCATCCTGTCTAGTTCTTCCCTACGGAGGGCAGCCTCTTCCCTACGCTGAGCCTCCTGTCTGACAGCCTCTTCCCTACGCTGAGCCTCCTGTCTGGCAGCCTCCTCCCTATGCTGAGCAGCCTCTTCCTTACGCTGAGCCTCCTGTCTGACAGCCTCCTCCCTACGCTGAGCAGCCTCTTCCTTACGAAGGGCCTCCTGTCGGGCAGCCTCTTCTCTGCGCAGCATAGCCTCTTCCCTATGCAGAATCTCCTGTCTGTCAGTCTCCTCTCTGCGCAGAGCCTCCATCCTATCCAACTCTTCCCTTCGCAGAGTTTCCTGCCTAGCAGCCTCTTCCCTACGCTGAGCAGCCTCTTCACTACGCTGCCGCTCCAGAAACATCAGGACGGACGTGATGTCCTGGGCGGGGTTCCCCACTCCCGACACGGGAGGATGACCCGTCTGACCCGTCCCCTGGGTCTCGACCTTCCCATGAGGAAAGTCCCCCGGGGCATACTCCTTACGAGGGGAAGCATGGAGAATAGGGGGCTTTGGTTTCTGCGACTCAACAGAAGCCCACAGTTGCTTCGCTATACTCTGACGCTTCCGAGCGGAAGTGCCAGTCGGGGTCTCAGCAGGAAAATCCCCTAGCGAAGAAGAAGTGAAAGTACTCGCTGGACTATCGGCTACAGCACTGGAATAAGTGGAAGTCACTGTAGTCGAAGTGCTGGTACTAATAGTGGGGACTACATTTAGAAGACCCTTCTTCTTCGACGCCCGAGTAGCCATACCACCAGCACCGGACGTTGCCATGACAACTATATCCTACAGTTATCAAATACAGGGGAAAGACAATTCCACTTGAAAAACAAATATTTTAGGGGTGTGTGTATATGTGTGTATGTGTGTGTGTGCGTGTGTGCGGACAAGTTCTGGCTGCTCCCACTCTGGCAACACCGTGCTCTACAACACGAGCAACAGTGCGGTGGGGCTCACCGAAAAAAAAAAACAACCAAAAACTATGTCTGGCTGTCCCCACTCTGACAACACTGCGCTCCACAGCACGAGCAACAGTGCAGTGGGCTGGCCGGAAAAACAAACAGGCAGACGGAATCCGGAGAGAGGGAAAAAAACGACACTAACGTCCGATACAACCCCCTGTACTCAATAACCCGGTAGAGAAAAAAAAACAAGAACTGGCTAAATACAAAACAGGAATGGAAGACTGAGCGGCAACAGAAAGGCAAGACTTACGGCCGTACCTGCGTGAGGTACCCGGCGGAAGGAGGTCTGGACGCGGTCGACTCCCCTCGGTCTCACCTCGACCCCGAGTCACACCGGATGTTCCCTCAGGCCACAAAAAGACTCCTTCACGCTAGAGTCACCCAGCCAACCACCCACAAACAAACACGACAAACTGACTAAACATATACAAAACAGACAAAACTAAACAGGTACTCCGCGAAACGAGAGAGACAGCCAGAGCCCTTCACATCCCGGACGAGCCCCCACAATTGTCACGACCGACCCCTGGAGGTCTGCCCTGACAGGATCGGTCTAGGTGGGAGTGAAGGGAGTGACTGACCTCACACGCCCCGCAAGAGACCACACAATAAAGATTACGATACAACACCCCATTTATTCACAACACACACAATAATAAATAAGCATTCCAACACACACAACATGCACAATCACAATCAAGCACTCCAACACACACAACATGCACGATTATAAATATAACATTTCACCAAACGACGTACACAATCACAATTACAGCATTCCAGCACATATGACATATACACAATTATAAAGAAACATTTCCAGCATCCATCCCTTCCCACACCCTGGAGTGCCTCCACACCCCTGCCTCCGTCAAGTCTACTGGGAGCACCCTGTCGCACTAGGTGCTCCGAACCGGATTGGTTCTTGAAGGGAGTCGCTCAAAGCCGACACCCTCGACACACAAGCAGGCAGTGAAGAGCGCGTCCCGGGGGGGGGGGGGGGGGGGGAACGTGGCGCTGTTACTGGAGGTCCTGGACGGGGGTCAGGGCCGGCCAGTCAAGACGGCGGGCTCCTCTACCAGTCCGCGGTCCCGACCAGAGCGTGGCCTCGACCAGCGCGTGGCACCATCCAGTCCGCGGTCCCAGCCAGAGCGTGGCCTCAACCAGCACGTGGCACCATCCAGTCCGTGGTCCCAGCCAGAGCGTGGCCTCAACCAGCACGTGGCACCATCCAGTCCGTGGTCCCAGCCAGAGAGTGGCCTCAACCAGCACGTGGCACCATCCAGTCCGTGGTCCCAGCCAGAGCGTGGCCTCAACCAGCACGTGGCACCATCCAGTCCGTGGTCCCAGCCAGAGCGTGGCCTCAACCAGCACGTGGCACCATCCAGTCCAGACTCCGGGTGAAGCCCCCGGGAGGGGGGGGGGGAAACGTAGCTGGGAGGAGAGAAGAAAGGGAGGGAAGGAAGAAGGAAGGAGGAAGGAAGAAGGGTACTGGAACCCCGCTGTCAGTACAGTCTGACCCATGCTGTTAAATCTTAACAGCCACTCGCATGATGGGCGAGGGGAAGTCTACTAAATGCACCTATAATCCCAGTTCAACACAGACCTGAGCATAACACAGTAAACCCATCGAATCAGGAATGTTCATTAGGGTCTTCTCACACGATGCAGGTAAAAGACTGCATTAAATCAACAGGTTATAAAACAAATATGAATTATCTTCACCCTTCTCTCACTCACGTTTAACATTTGCCTTTCTTAGGAAATAACCAACACAGCGACCATCGCTTTATAACTGCCACCACATTTGCAAATAATAATTCAATGGCATAATTGTCACATTTTATAGCCACATTTCAAAATAACACAAATCTCCAACCACGCATCCAAACGACAAATCATGCGTACGCACGCTCGCGAACATAAAACTCGTTCTCCTTGCACACACAAACAGACGGTGGCCGAAGAATAAGAGTCCGGCGAATGTGACAGGGGCGGACGAGCGATACCAAGCAAGTTCCAACCCTGAATCACCAGGTTCTCTCCCATCCCACCGACTACCGCATCACCAGATGCATAAACAGGAGAAAGAATTTTGGAAATAATTTAGAATGGCCAGGTTAAAGATTGAATTAACCAGAGAAAAGGTCACCCACAATATTTCTCTTACAATTTCGAAAACAAAAGAAAATTGCGCAAAAGAGAAGACTAAGCCGGCTAACAACAACAAACCAAACAAACAAACCACGAAACTGATGCTTACCAGCTACCCGTGGGTGACCCAGAAGAGGCGGGTCAAACGACTCTCTCTGCCCTCTGTCCAGTCGAGAGGACAGAGGCACAGGTGCGGAAAAGAAGAAGTGATGTCCCTCTCCTACAGGCCGACTGTAGGAATTGAAGATACCGACTGTACCCTCGATGATACGGTGAAGAACCAGGACCGGAGCAGGCGCTCCAGAGACATCTTCCGCTCGAGTGAAGAGCTAACCTCCCTCAGCGATGGCGGCCAACATGCCACGCTGCGTCACAGAGTGAGCATACTTCAAACTAAAAGAAATGAAGCACGTGCGACAGGTAAAAAGACAAGCGAGAGGCCGATAGACAGCAAGTTCGAGAGAAAGGTACCAGCCACCCATGAACCTGCAGGATGAATAGCACGGGCAGTGGAATTAGAGAGAGAGAGAGAGAAAGCAAACCGAAGTTGAGCTGAACTACACCAAGGTGCAACCGCACCACAAGCCACATTAAGGGACGGATACACGACAACAGCAACGACAATAAACAAATGAATAATTCCGCCACCCTAGATGGGTCAAACGTCGTAGGCCTCGTGACAAACTCGTGACAGTGCGTTTGTTTTGGAGTTGTGGTGCTGTTAAAAAAATGTGCATTTTAAAAAACATTTCGGTGAATAGTTCTAGCGTTAGGGGAATTATGCAGCCAAACTTTTCACAGGTAAAAGTTTTTTGGCACTAAAAATTGCAAATGTGCTAGACGTATACAGAAACGAACACACACAAAACCCCAACACACACACCACCACACACCACACACACACAACCACACACAACACCAACCACACACACACACACGACACACACCCCACACAAACGCACGCACGCACCACGCACGCACGCACGCACGCACGCACGAAAACACGCCGCAACACACCCACCACCACACACAACCACACACACACACACACACACACACACACACACACCACTCACCATCACACACACCAAAACTCCAGACACAGACCAGTCCACACACCACACGACCAACGCACACAACACAACACACACACCCACACAACACACACACACACACACACACCACACACACACACCCACCACACCACACACCACTCACTCACTCACTCCCACACCACACAACCACACATCACAGACACAACACAGACAAAAGACAGACAACAGACACACAACCACCCACACCACACACCACACACACACACACACACACACAACACCACACAACACACACCAACACACAAAAAACTAGCAAGCGCACAGAGCGCGCGCCCCCCCCCAAAACCCCCACGAACAGAGAAAAAAGGAGAGAGAGAAAAGGAGAGAGAGAGAGAGGAGAGAGAAGAGAGAGAGAGAGAGGGGAAACCGGAAAAATACTTCGACGTAGTATTTGGCCACAAAAGTGCTTACAATGCTTTATAATAATGTTTTCTTTTCTTTCCTTTTAACGAACTCCTTTTTTCTCACGTTGCTACCAAGCTTTTTTTTTTTTTTTTTAAAATTGGGTTAAAATGAGTAATTCTTTTATAAATACTGTAGAATTGCTTCCCCTAGACCATCACATAAGACATAATTTCAGATTCTCCATTGTAAACACTCTACAAATTAGCAGGGGAAAGCATTTACAGAAGAACGACAACAGCACAGTAGCAGCACAATAGGGGCAGCAACAATAAAAATCAGCAAAATAAAAACAAAATAACAACAAAATCAAAAGCGACAACAACATCATCAAAAACAACATTTTTTACCCCTACTTTTTACCACATTTTTTTGCACCCGGCCTTCCTTAAAAGCCAAACCCCAAATCTCCAGGAGATTTCTTTGTATGCCTGCCCCCCCCCCCCCCCCCCCCCCCCCCCCCCCCCCCCATCACACCCACACCCACACAATCATCCTTACCCATCTCCCGCTACACACACACACACACACGCACACACGCACGCACGCACGCACGCACGCACGCACGCACGCACACACACACACACACACACACACACACACACATCTCCTGTCCACCTCGCCCCTGTCCCGTTCCTATGTTTCTGTCCCCAGTCTTTCTCTCTCCACACATGCAGACAGTAGATATAAACACAAGCAAACCAAGGAACAAACAGTGCAAACTTTTCAAACAATATGAACTTTAATATGTAGAATTAGCTCAGTGGTAGAGCGCCGGACTCGTGGATCCTGGCGTTGCGGGTTCGATTCTCCCGGGCCGTTTCAATACAGGGGATTTTTCCCTCGGAATTAACATTAGTTCCGACTCCATTTCCCGTACAGTCCTTCGAATGAGACTATAAACCGAGGTTCCGTGTGTGAACGCACGCATAACATCTTGCACACATGTAAAATCCCATCACCAACTTCGGAGGACAAGGCCAGTTTGGCCGGTGGTAAGGATGACACGTTACACATAGCATGCACCCGGCGTGAGAAATGGAAAGAATGAAGAAAGCGAGGAAATGAGTGAACGATATTGAACGATACTGACTGAATGACACGGGAAACGACTGAATGAAGAGCCAGCTGGCAGCCCTTCAGTCGGCACTACCCAGGTAGACAGCCCGTTGTGTAAACGAGTGTGGATTGTAAAGCGCTTAGTGCTTGGTCTCTAGCCGAGGATAGGCGCTATATAAGTATTCATAATAATAATAATATGCTTTGCATTCAACTAGAAGTCATGCAGTTCAATTATGCGTGTGATGAACTATCAACAAATATAGAGTGGCACAAAACGTGGGCATATCTGATGTCTTAAGTTGATATTAGAAACATTATGATAGAGCCTATTAAGTATTAGTCTAGATCCATAGTCTGTATTTGAATAAAGGTAACTCGCAAGCATCGAATTCTGTGTGAGAAAGGTTGCGTAACGTTACTGGCAATTAACCAAGATATTAACCCGGCTGGATAAGAATTTCATTGTAGAATTGTGTCAAGTATTAGTTTGGGGAAATGTTCAAAAACATGTTACACAAGACCCACTAACATGCAAGAGAGCGTTCCATGATCATAATCGACTTTCGTGTGTGCAAGGAAGAAGCTTTTTAGAAATTTTGATACATGGATTGCGTTTTATTATGATAGTGACCACTTCATTGTTGTGCAAAATGTTTTCTCACGGTCAAAAGAAAGTAATCTATCATCACAACGCAATATTAACTGAAAGAGTATTCATTTGTCATTTCGTTGAATATGTTGCTCTACTTGTGTTTTTGACTGTCCCCATTTTGAGAAAAACGCACAAAAAACGCAAGAGCGGACAGATATTAGCGGAGGAACGGAGTATTGGTTTGGATCACGTCTCCGTGTGTGTGTGTGATGTGAGTGAGTGAGTGAGTGTGTGTATGTGTGTGTGTGTGTGTGTGTGTGTGTGTGTGTGTGTGTGTGTGTGTGTGTGTGTGTGTGTGTCTGTATGTGTCTAAGTGTGTTCTCTTCTCTCTCTCTCTCTCTCTCTCTCTCCTCTCTCTCTCTCTCTCCTCTCTCCTCTCTCTCTCTCTCTCTCTCTCTCTCTCTCTGTATGTGTGTGTGTGTGTGTGTGTGTGTGTGTGTGTGTGTGTGTGTGTGTGTGTGTGTGTGTGTATGTGCGTGCGTGCGTGCGTGCGTGCGTGCGTGCGTGTGTGTGTGTGTGGTGTGTGTGTGTGTGGTGTGTGTGTGTGTGTGTGTGTGTGTGCACGCTCGCGCGCGCGTATATATATATATATATATATATATATATATATATATATATATATATAATATGAGTCAGCCTCTCTCTCTCTCTCTCTCTCTCTCTCTCTCTCCTCTCTCTCTCTCTCTCTCTCTCTCTCTCTCTCTGTATCCACAGTCGTGTATGCGTGCATGCGCGCGCGCGTGCCTGTGTGTGTGTGTGTGTGTGTGTGTGTGTGTGTGTGTGTGTGTGTGTGTGTGTGTGTGTGTGTGTGTGTGTGTGTGTGCGCGTGTGCGTGTGCATGTACGGGTGTGTGTGTGTATGTGTGTGTGCGTGTGTGTGTGCTCTCGCACGCGCACATGCACACTCATCTAGCACGTAGAATAATTATAAAGAAAGATGGACTGAGCGGATGCTAACCAAGTTTCATCAATGTATTCTTTGGGTCACGTGTATTTAGCCGATTCGATTTTGATGTCTCTGGCAAAAGAAGACTCGAAAACCTGCAAAAGTCAGTGAGGAAATCAACAACGACGACAACAACAACTCGTTAACCTTGTGACCGAGAAGAGATATTGTTGTCATGCGTGTAGGGAGGGGTGTAAGCGCACAGGGGAAAACATCCTTTTCATGAAAGATGGTAACGTAAGAAAACGCCACCTTGCGCACTGACAAAACATTGAGAAGGCTTGGACCATGTTGGTATGCTTGTTTTCTTTTCCTTCCATTTGTCTGTCTGTCTGTCTGTCTGTCTGTCTCTCTCTCTCTCTCTCTCTCTCTCTCTCTCTCTCTCTCTCTCTCTCTCTCTCTCTCTCTCTCTCTCTTGGCTGCTATGGTCGCCGTCACTTGACTCATAAACTACTCATTTGACTCGTAACCTACTCACTTGACTCATAACTACCGTATCAAAAGGGAAGGGAGGAGGGGTAGTGGTGGTGTGGTGGTGGTGGTCGTAGTAGCAGTGGAGTGTGGAACGCGAGGGGTTGGGCACTCGAGCAACGAGTGCTGTACCAACCGCCTCAACCGCTGACGGTTGTACGGTAGCTTCTCTCGCTCCACCCAGCACAGATGTCTGTGGCGCTGTACCAACCGCCTCAACCGCTGACGGTTGTACGGAAGAAGAAGAAAATGGTGGAAGAGTGCACTCACCAGGGTTTGAGTATGGTGATCGGGGGAACAAGAAGGAAAGCAAGCTTTCTGCTCATAGAGCTGTCATCGGGCTTAGAGTTAGTGGGTGACAGAGACAGATCTTATATGAGGACTGACAATAAAAAGAAGAAGGAATGAACAGAGCTCAGAGACAAAAGGAAGTTAACTGGGGTTAAGCAGTGAGTAGGAATCATGAGCAACTTAAAAGTAGAAAGCCAGAAGGCCTGTTTGGGAAAAAAAAAGGGGGGGGGGGGGGGGAGGGATTAGTAGAGAAAGAGAAGGGGGTGCCTGAAGCTCAGCTGCTGTCACTCTCTGGTGTTCAGGCCGGCAGGGGCGAGGGTCCCCAGTCGTGCAATGATGGATGACTCCATAAGGAGGCGATAGAGTCCACTGGACCGGTTCTGCCAGACAGCAGCCACTCTCGCATGGTGAAGTTGTGGTAGGGGCTGTTGAAGTGAGAGCCTACGGGATCTTCATATCCCAGCCGCATTGAGCGAAGGTGCTCAGGAAACGCTCATTCAGGCTGCGGTACGTCTCCCCAGTGTATTTCTTTGAACACAAGGTGCGAGTGATGACGTACACCAGGTCTGCAGATTGACAGTTGAAGCTTGCTAGGACCCTGAACTGGCCAGAAGGACCAGCAACTGTGGTGCAGCTGTCAATGAATGGACATGTCTTGCACTCTTTGCGAGTGCATGGGTGTGTGCCCAGGGGTTGTGCTCTCGCCTTGCAGACAGAGGCACGCACTAGATGGTCCCTCAAATTTGTGTCTCAAGTACGGAAGCTTCTCTCGCTCCACCCAGCATCGTTGTCTGTGTCTGTCTAGTTCTCTGTCTGTCTGCCCCATCTTCTCTGCCCTGTGTCTGTCTAGGTCTCTGTCTGTCAGCCCCATCTTCTCTGCCCTGTGTCTGTCTAGTTCTCTGTCTGTCAGTCCCATCTTCTCTGCCCTGTGTCTGTCTAGTTCTCTGTCTGTCTGCCCCATCTCCTCTGCCCCTGCTCATCCTTAGAGAGGGGTCGTCGGGAGTTCACTGGTTCTGGTGACATGTCCACGCCACTTCAGCTTTCTTTTCTTCTGTGTGGTCAGCAGGTTCTGGTGACATGTCCACGCCACTTCAGCTTTTGTTTCTTCTGTGTGGTCAGCAGTCTGATGCTTCTGCAGACTTCGCTCTTTGTGACATGCTGGTGTCATCATGTCTCTTCTGTGCAGGCCCTAAGTTTGATATCGTTTTGTGTCCGTGTCTGGACGTTAGTGTGTGCTTCAGTTTTACCTCTGCACAAA
>CM031601.1:93379776-93409776 GCA_018398815.1 Conus ventricosus | reverse complement strand
TGATTTTGTTTTTCATTCAGGCCTGATATTAACATCGTGCACACTTTACAGAAATCAACAGACATTAAAAGAAAAAAATGTTTTACAATCCGTTGAAATATTTCACTAGCGTGTAACAGGCGGGCAGGAGATGTGCACACTCGAAGTAGCGACATTAAATAATGACAGCAGCAACAACAACAGTAATGAAAATAACGATGATGATGATAATTATAATGATAATAATAATAATAATGTTAATAATAACATAATAATAGCACCACCACCACCAATAATAATAATAATAATAATAATAATAATAATAATAATAATAATAATGATAATGATAATAATAATGATAATAATGATGATGATGATATCACACACATATACACACACACGCGCGCACGCACATACGCACGCACGCACGCAAGCACGCACACATATGTATATAAAGAAAAGGAAACGCACCGCCAAGTATTTACATATGCACTGTACAAGATTTCATTCACACTAGTCGCATAAGCGCCTGTACATTCACGGATCAACAAGCACCAACCGACGTATGAAGTAGTCAACCATCACTACTACCACCATACCACAGAAAGTCTCTGCAAATGCCATGATGCGGTCGCAGCAGATGCGACTACGGGAAAGCCCCACAAGGACAAACAAGCAAACTCTCACCCGATTTCCAGTCCTTTCTGCATTCTACAACACGACATGATATACCCCACCAATACAATTACCCACCCTCCCCCGTGCCCCCTCAAAACACACATATACATACCCCATTTTCTCTCTTCCGGCATGAACATACGAGCGAGCATCAAAACGTTTGTGTACAGTGAGCTGGTGTCCTTAAGTGTCTATGATTTCAGTCGGCATATTTGTTCAGTTATATGCATATGACACGTTTGTATCTGCCATACTTCATCACTGACTCAATGAGTAGACGGAGGAGGAGGAGGAAGAGGAGGAGGAGGAGGAGGAAGAGGAGGAGAAGGAGGAGGAGGAGGAGGAGAAGGAGGAGAAGGAGGAGGTGTAAAATAGCCCAATCCCATCTTACAGCTCGAACGATTCTTTAAATGCCTATCATCCTCTGTCTTCTTGACCCTAATGCCAGAATCCACCCACCCCTTTCCTTGGAGGGCAAACGACCAGTTAGTTTCCTGGAGATGCCAAGGCGGAGAAACCTAGAAACTGCGGTTTGCCACAGGGTATCGGTATAGGCAACACGGAGGTACAGAGGGCACGAGGAGGGAGGGGAGGGGGTAGGGGGTAGCTGGCAGAATGAACGAGACTTAAAGGTAACTGGTTCTGACTTTCCAAGTGTTGTATCTGATACACCCGGTCGACAAGGAGGAAGAGGGTAGGGATGAGAAAAAGTGAAAACCTGAGGATATGGGGACAGAGGGTAGGAGTTGGAGGTGATAGGTGTGTGTGTGTGTGTGTGTGTGTGTGTGTGTGTGTGTGTGTGTGTGTGTGTGTGTGTGTGTGTGTGTGTGTGTGTGTGTGTGTGTGTGTGTGTGTGGTGTGTGTGTGTGTGTAGATGCAGGCGTGCAGGGTTGAATGGAGAGAGAGAAACAGACAGACAGACAGACAGACAGACAGACAGACAGACAGATAGACAGACAACCATGGGCAGAGACAGAGCGTGACAGACAGACAGGCAGACAGACAGGCAGACAGACAGGCAGACATGCAGGTAGGCAGACAGACAGACAGGCAGACAGACAGAAAGACAGACAGACAGACAGACAGACTGACAGACAGACAGACAGACAGACAGGCAGACAGACAGACACACAGAGGGGATTTGTTTGAAGAGGCGATCCACTCGAAAAGGTGAGTCAACAGTAAATCACAGGCACAGCAAATATTCATCAACAGTAAATCACAGGCACAGCAAATATTCATCAACAGTAAATCACAGGCACAGCAAATATTCATCAACAGTAAATCACGGGCACAGCAAATATTCATCAACAGCAAATCACGGGCACAGCAAATATTCATCAACAGCAAATCACGGGCACAGCAAATATTCATCAACAGCAAATCACGGGCACAGCAAATATTCATCAACAGCAAATCACAGGAACAGCAAATATTCATCAACAGCAAATCACAGGCACAGCAAATATTCATAACAAAGAAATGGAAACAGGCAAAAAGAACAGAGAAAAGTGACCAATGAAGTAATGAGCAATATACTGATTGAATGTTGAATGGTTTATGCAAATGAAAGGCAGACCATTTGAAAATATATTCATTGTTAGCTGACACGAGCAATATCAGTCTACCTGGGAAAAAACTGCTTCTGATTTTCGTAAGGAATGTCTCGTTTCAGTCATCGTGTAAAGCAGAGTAACAACACACAAAATAGACTTAATCTACTTGTGCATTTTTGCATAATGGGCGAATAAGTTCACGTTGATCATACCGTTTCTAAGAATGATGGTGAACGCATATTCAGGACACCGAATGAAAATCGTATCATTATTCATCTTAACTGTCTATCCATAGTCATTACTGCATGCTGGAATACTTTGGACAATATTACATTGTCTATACAAAATCCAAATCTATTACTATCCTGACCATGGGTATGTCACACTTGCCACCTGCAATCTATTCATCTTGTAAGACATGAACGTAAAAATCAGCAGTGCACCCTACAGCCTTACTGAACCATACACATACCAGACCTAGTTCATACTGTTTCGCTTTTTAACCATTCTTCCCCGATTGACTTTGCCCCTATCATCTTAATCATACAACATATTGCGCGGTTTTGTTTTCTCGGTAGTCTTGATTTCTACATTCGTGGACACTTAAGCTAATAATGTGTGCATCTAATCACAGAATTTGAACCTATTTGTCTCACTGTATATCTAATCACTTGACTTGTTTGTAATGTCCCACAATCAAATGTGTTCAACGCAAACAAAATGGACCGTATCACACTACAATGCGTCATTATCAAGCCCCCAACATTCCAGCCCCATGTTTTACGATGGGCTGCACCTTAGAATCAAACAATTGGAAAAAACAAAAAACTTTAGAGTCCGTTTTCTTTATCTAGATATTGAGATGTTGCATAATACATATCACACCACGCTTTGTCCTGTTTGATGTTGCATAATACATATCACACCACGCTTTGTCCTGTGTGATGTTGCATAATACATATCACACCACGCTTTGTCCTGTGTGATGTTGCATAATACATATCACACCACGCTTTGTCCTGTGTGATGTTGCATAATACATATCACACCACGCTTTGTCCTGTTTGCGTTGGACTAATGAAGTTCGCGTTTGTTCTTCAGATTGTTCTTCACTTATGTATTTGTTTCTTTATCTATTTATTCATTTATTGATTTATTTACTTACTTCTTCATTTATCTACTTCGCTTGTGGAGACACACACCAGGCCATGATGGGAGCATCGGGTCTGGTGTTCAGTCGATGTACTGTGTCGAACTGTACTTGCTCAGTCAGGTCCAGAGTGTGAACAGGTTACGGAGTAATCCCCGACTGTCCGCACACGCTTCATTATCTCTCTCTGGCAAACCGTAAAAAACAAGATCATTGCGTTTGGAGCGACCCCCCAAGTCATCAATTCTGGAACCAAACGCGTCTACTTTAGCTCATAGATCATTGTTAGTGTTGTTGAGATCTAGATTCCGGATTCGTGATTGCTGTGTTCATCCTCAAGGTCCCGTGCCTCAATCTGAAGGGCCACGACGCCCTCACGTAAATCTTACCCACCCTTCCTGACCCTTCCCCATGGGTATTCGTCTGGAAATGATAGTTGATGTAAGCCAGAATCTGCAAACCCCCTACTGACGTAATAGCGCGGTGTTTCAAAAACGAGGTGATGAGGGGGGAAAACGAAGAAAATTTGAAAAAAAAAAAAAAAAATAGTCGACATTAGAGCCCCCCAGATTACCCCCCAAAATTTGGGGGTTTTGGGGGTTTTTTTGTGCTTGTGGTTTTTTTATGGTTTATCAAGAGTCCAAACCGGTGATGTGATTTTCATAATAGCGATTTTAAAGAAAAAAAAAACATTTTGGGGACCGAGTAATTTTACCTATATTTTGGAGCAACAGGGGAACATAGAGTTTAAAACCCACTGTCCCTACCAAGGAGGGTAGGAAAGGAAAGGAAGGCAGACCATTTGCGTTCCCGGCTGATACTTTTCCCTCCCCAAAAGATGCGGAGAGGAGAGCAAAGTATCCCCTTCTCTTTAGAAAACGGGGAAACCTTCATTCGCCATTTTCGCCCTCACCCTTTTGGGCGAAAAGTGGCCGAAAAAAGGTTTTCCCTTTTCTCTGAAAAGTAAGACTTAAAACTAGTTTTCTACATTTTCGCGTACAGCTTTTCAATCCCACCCCTTTTGCGGGACGTCCCCAAAAAAAAACTTGGCTGAGCCCTGTGCGAACCCCCCCTAATTGAGGGCTTGGGTTTGTGGCGGGGCGTACCCTGGACGGATCCATGGCCGTTTATGGCCCAAGGGAGGGGGGGCGTCCCGGCCGTGGCAAAGGATTGCTTTGGATATTTCTTTAGACAGGGAGCCATAAATACGGTTTGCGTTTCACAAAACGCGCGCACCCGCACTCCGAACATGCATACCACACTCCAAAAAACACACACACACACACAAACACCACAACCACACACCAACACACACCACAACACACACTTATCACTTACAAAACCACACAACACACCAAAACACACACACACACAACCACACACACACACACACAAAAACCCACAACACCACACCTCACTCACTCACTCACTTACTCATTTATATTTTACAAAACCACCACACACACACACACAGCCACGCACAACACACACACAACACAAAACCCCACACAAACACATGCACCGCACACCACACACCACACACACAACACACTGGGGCGTGCGCACGCACGCCCCCACGCACTCACCAGGCGCGCACTTGCGGCGCCCCCAACCACTTACACACACACACAACACACCACACACACCAAACCCCAACCACACACACATCCATAGTGTCTGCGTGGCCAAAAAATAAATACTGCCGAACCCCCTTTCTTCCCCCCTTTTCACCCCTTTCCTCACGCGGTTAAAATTATTGCTTCATGCCGCGAAAATGCCTGTCACACCCGGGCCCAAATCAGCGGGGCGCAGTGTTACGGGCGTCAAGGACAGGAAACACACTTTCCCCCCACTGACCCCCGGACTTAAAGGAGTTTTTAACTGCGCTGTGTACTGTGCTGGTGTGTTATTCTAAAAAAAGGCTCCCTTTTCACTGAAGAGGGCTCCCCTTTGAACACCACAAGTTTTACCAATTTGCATGTTAAGTTTTTTGAAAAAAAAACAGGTGAAGCATGTTCGTTCCCGGGAAACCAAAAAAGAAGTATTGCTTTCCTAAAAGGAACAGAAAAAAAAAAAAGTGAACCGATGTTTTGGAAATGGACGACTATTTAAAAAGTTTGTTGGTTCAAGGAAAATGAAAACGTTGAAGGCAATATTGTTGCCAAAGTATGGGCCAGTTTTAAATGTGTTTGACTTCGATGAGTGGCCCTTTATTTAATAAATGGCGCTGCATTGTTGAAATTTGGGGCCAAAGCAAAAAAACCCATCATGGTTGTTTGTTGGGCTTTGGCTTGAACACCCCAAGTCATTTTTTAAAAAAACAAAAAACCGCTCAACATGGGTTCTTTTCTTAAGCGCTTTAACAGGGTGTTGCATGAGAAAAATTATTCAAATTTCATGTGTTTTTATAACTATCAAAATTTCTAAGCAGGAATCATATAAATAAAACTTGTAGCAAACGCCAAAACCTTATTAGACTTATGCAACGATAACGATTTTCGAATGTTCTGGAAAACAAACTAAAGGCGGGCAGACCTTATAATCTACCAGTATGGAGAGGAGTAGTGTGTGGCCGCACTATCTTCATATAAATGCCCCAAATAAAATGAGGGGTTTTACTACTCGGCGATTGAGCCGCCATAAAACCCGGGTACAGCGTATTGCTGAACTCTCCCAAACCCAGTTCAAGCCTGGTTGAGAAAGAGGAGCACACAAACTGGGCCCAAAGTGAAAAATTGACCTTTGACCGCAAACGCGGCACCCCTGCCGCCAATGACGTCGCACGGAGCCCTGAAAAAGTCGGCAAAAAAACAGGCCAAGTGATCATAATATCACTTGATAAAAGCGCGGAGCCCAGCAAAGTCAGGGCAAACTGGCCAAGTGATAATGTGACACTTGGCCTATTGATTGAGGTTGCGGCAAGACACACCTTTTTTATCCAAAGAAAAAGGGTCCTGAGTTTCACTTTTTGTTTTTTTTTTGGGTGTTTGGGTTTTTGGCCTACCCACGCAGCACGCCCCTTCCCCCCCCCCCAACGTTTATTGTGTTTTTTGTTTTTTGTTTGTGTTTCTTGTTTTTTTTTGCCTCCCCACGCTTGCCACCCCCCACCCACGCATGACACATAAAAGTTCCTTCAAATTTTTAATTTTTCCCCCCCAAAAGTAAGTTCTTACTCAATTTTTTTTAAAATCATCCTTAAGTTACCAAAGTTCTTACTTAAGTTACTTCTAAGTTTTAATTAAGTCCCCCCAGGTTCTTAATAATTTCTTAATAAGTTCTTATAATTTTCTTGATAAAGTTTGAAAATTCTTGATTAAGTATCTTTTAAGTCAACCAATTTTTATTTGAGTTATCTTATAATTTATCAAAAAACAAAATCATTTTTTTATTTTAAAATAGCGATGTCTAATTGTACACACACCCCCAAAAAAAAGCGTCATCGTTGAGGAGTCTTGCTCACGTTCCGCATGATTTAATGAAGGTTTTAAAACCCCTAAGCAACCGCATTGTTCTGGTCATGGAAATGTCTTTTTTAGACTCCATGTCTTTATTTATTGACTTTTCTTTTTAATACGGCCAGATCTTTTTTTAAAAAATTTTAAAAAATTTATTGCATTATAAATGGATCAAATGATCTTTTGTTGTTACGGTTTGGGTAGTTGTTTTTTTTTCTGTTTTTAAAAAGGTTTAGATTTTTTGTTGCTTTTGTTTTGGCTGCCATTCTTTATATTTTTTAAAACCGTAATAACTGCCCCCAACGCGCAATGGGAAAAAAAGGTAACAGTTTTAAGTTAAATATTCCATAAAGATTTTGGCGCTGTGGGGGCTTGTATCACTGGAGTTTTTATAGCGGGATGATCAACTTGTTCTGGTGTGGCCGGTATGTTTCATGATGAGTTTTTTCGCAACTTTAAATTTTTTTTGTCTGTTCCTCTGCAATTTTTTTCCTGCTTTAACACCCCCAGGGAGGATGCTTTTCATGGTCCCCATGGTTCGGGTTTTTTTTCTGCTGATTTTCGGGTTTGGGTTACTTTCTCCCCTGATTCAATTTTTCCTGTTCGATGTTTTTTCCAGCTCGTTCTTTTGAAGGGGAAAACAAAATCTATATGATTAAAAGTTTTTAATCCCATGTTTTTAATGGCGATAACAATGTTCCAAATTATAGTTAGTCACACCCGAGCTCAATGATTTTTTTTAAAACGGGATCTTGCTTTAAATCAAGAAGATTTTGTTCAGATAAAAGGGAGAAATCTATACTAGTTTAGTGTAAAACTAAGAACCTTTTTTGCCCCCCCTTTTTTTCCCTTTCTACCCCCCGCTGCGTTTTCATCCCCTGTTAGATACTTTAAATGCTTGCGGCGACATTGTTGTATCTGTTAATGCTGAATTCATTTCGAAAAAAACTGTTTTGTTTTTCCCACGCCGCCAAAGAAAAAACCCCCCCTTTTGGGGGGCATAACGTTTGGCCATCAATTGGGCTTTCATAAGTTCGGAAGGTTTAGGCTGCCCGTACTGTTGTCATCACGTTCTTTTTTTTAATAATTATAATATTTTATTTTATAAAAGAGCCCCCCGAAAAAACGTTCCCAACCTTGATACCATTCGTGTTATTGGAGGGCTAAGTGTAGGATCTAATGTTTGGGAAAAGTTTTTAAAAAATAAACCCGGCAGATTTTGGGCAAACACTTTGAGGATCAGCAAAGCTGATTGCACATTGCAGCTTCGGGTTTCCCCGAAGATTTTCTAGTCAGCAAGGGAAAAATTCCAGACAGTATAAATTAAAAAAAAAAATACATTTATAAAAAATGGCTTCACTCCCCAAATAAGATGGGGGCGCTGGGTGAATGCGCTTGCTTTTAGCGGAAGTAATTTCGCATTTAGTAAACGCGGGGTGACGGGAGAGAAAAAAAACTAACAAAAACTATGGGGGAACTAGCAGCTGCACAAACGCCTATGAAAAGCAGAGACTTTAGCAGTTAGATTTATTAATGACACATGAAAAAAAACAGGGGCATGCAGCTTACACATTTAAATTTGACAAGCAATAAAACAATATTTCATAACAGGGAAAACCCAAACGGACATTGCCCCACCAAAATTATGACTTTTATAACCATAAAAAACAAAAGAGCAAAAATCGGTTTATTGTTGTTGTTTTCCGTTTTGTATTTTGTTGCCATAAATTGGGAGTAAAAAATGAACAAAACTATTTTTCCCAAAAAGGATTTGGAAGGGGAAAAACACAATTAAAAAAACTAACCAAAAGTGGGGTCAGTGAACAAACAGCAAAAAAATGGGTTTTCTAAAAAACGATTTGGCAAAATTTTTTTACCACGCCCAAAAGAAACGGCCCAAATTTACACAACTCCAAAAAACACCCCCAAATGGATTTTAATTTCCCTCGATAGGGTTAGAGAAAAAGTTTAATAGCACTCCATCATTGACAGGCTTAAGATAAAAGATGGGAGCCCTTAACCAAAAAAGTGCTTTTGTGTTGCTGTCGCTTAAAAACATATACCAACGAGGGGCACAACTTATCCCGCATGATTAAGTTTAGATGAAAAGAATTTTAAAACCAAGTGAAACAATTATTGTTAAAAAAAAAGAGTTACCCTTAAAAAAGGATTCCGGAGTTCACAGATCACAGGGTTTAATAAAACCCCAAAAAATTAGCCGAAAGACTTTTCCCCCCCTCCGTATCCCGGGGATTTAAAAATTCCGAAAACAGAATGGGGGTTGAAGACGCCCCCAGTTTTGCGCGCAAAAGAATAATGAAAATTTTTAAAAGGCCCAAAAAACCCGTACAAGCAATCAAAAGAAAAAAAATAAATGCTGTTTAAGGAGACTTTATCCGGCAATATTCCATTTGGGTTTTAAAGAAGGTATTTATTTACCGGGGGAAGCAGAAGGGGACACTCGATCGGGAACAGATCCCTTTGGAGTGTTGACCCTACGAAAAAAAAAGAATTGTAAAAAGAAACCGCCCGTGTTTTATTTACGAAGAAATGACCAAAAAACAACCAGCTCCCCAAAGATCTTTTGTGAAAGAAGAACTGCGATTTTTCCCCCCGGCACAGTTCCGCTTTAATTTAAAAATTTCTAAAATATTTGAGTTTTAAAAAGGGGGAAACCCGAAGGAAGTGCAGAAAGAAACAAGAAAGGTAAAGGAAAAGGCCCCTTTAAAATTTTCGGGGAAAATTTTATGCGTGTAAAGTATTAAGGGAAAAATTTTTGGGGATTAATCAATGCATGCAAATCATCCAATCACCCACAACCAAACCCCCCAAATTGGGAAAAAAAAAATCTTGAAATAATAAAAAAAAATTCGAAGCACAAAGCAAAATGAGAAAAGATTTTTAATAATTATAAGCTATGATTGATCTATAATAAAATTTATGAAAAAAAATAAACCCCCTTTTATCGGTCCCCGTGCCATTGCATATGAAAACCTGGATTAAACACCCCTTTTGTTTGGGTTTTATTAATGACTTCTTTTTTTTTACTGTTGTGTTGATTATTTAGATTAATTTGCGTTTTATTGTCATGATGAAAAATCTTATTGCCAACAATGTTCTTTATAGTTGATGCGATATGTTTGACTGACAAAGCTGCGGATTTCCCTTTCTTTTTAAAAGATTTTCTCCTGCCGAAATACGTACTTTTCGATTTAACCCAAATATCCTTGATCCCTTTCCAGATAATTCATCCCTTTATCTTTCCGAAACCTTTTATTAGAAAAAGCAAAAGGGGAATCTTTAGGTAATCAAAGTGTGTATACCCCGCTGCCCTTTGCCACTTCGGTTTCCATGTTTTTAAAAATGTCTTCATAGGAAAATTTTATAAAAAAACTGTCTGTATCTGTGTAAAATATCTGGGTCAGGGAAAAAGAGGGTTTAAAGTAGTCATAAAGAAAATCTAACATTAAAAGCTTTGAAAATTTTAAAACGGGGAAACCCAAAAAATACAGGCTTGTCCAAATTTTACTTTCTTTTTTTTCTCATTAGCCCCAAAACTGATCATGAAAACTTCTGAAGTCCCGATAATTAGGGTTTTTAAGTCCTTAATTGTTCTTTCTGGGGGCCAAACTGAATCTTTGCGCTTTGGGGATTCTCCATAGTCTTTCCCAAAAAGCTTTGTTCATCAGCTTTAAAAGTCTTTCTGAAAATCTGTGGATTTTGTTCTAAGACAGGTTTTCATGATTTTGGTTTCAGAATTTTTCTTGATAAAAGCAAAAATGCGATGAATGCTGCAAAAACAAACCAGTCTTAAATAAAAAATTTTAGAAGCTGTAATGACAGCAAATTTTTTTTGCCTCGAAGATTAGGGACAAATTTAGGCGGTTTGTTTTTGCCTCTTTAGCTTTTTTTGTGCAATGGATGTCATTATGCAGGTATGGAGTTCAGGGATTTCTAAGTCAACTTTAGAATGAAACCACGCTGTTGACAGGCGTTTTTTAAAATGCCAAACCCCTTTAATGCCTTTTGAAAATTTTTTCGGATCACCCCCTGGTACATTTTTAAAATTAGTAATGGGAAATATTTCGCCATAGCCCAACCCAGATTGTTTGCATTAAAACATAAATAGTTGCCTTTTACCCCGGATCATAGTCTCCAAGTATTTGTTTTTTGCTTTACAGTAATGAGCGACCCTACTAATTTTCCCCCCCCAATCCCTTTTCAATATCTGAATCTTGGTAGGCAGACAATAAACAATCTTACTCCAGAAAAATTTAAGAAAGCGCCCCCGTATCCCGGGCGCAGAAATATAAAGCCGGGAACAGGGTATAATGTTTCGCAGGTCTTTTTTATAAATTTTTAAAGAGTCCCCCAACAAAAATACATCTGCCATCAAGTATGAAACATGATATCTCCCCTCGTTTTAAATCTAACTTTGCCCAAGCATCTTGGATGTGGGAATCGGAGTCGTGAGTCCTTTTTCCCCTTTAAAATGGAAAAAAAACGCCCCTTTAGGAGGAAGTGTATCTTGTCAAACCTTTCCCAACTGTTTATTTTTTTTCTAAGGGAAAAGCCCTTTTAACGAGAGTGGGGCAAATTTCTTCCCTTTTTGGGGGAGGACTTTTTAAAGGGCATAGCCAGGCCTCTAAGAACCCAATTGCTGATAAGTCATAAAAAGACATTATTTTTAAAATGAAAACATGTACTTTTTGATGACTGTGAAGCATGACACCCGAAAGGGATCTCCACTGCTTTCATATAAAGAGAGTCTAAAACCCGCAGTTATGAAAGAATACAGGCAGCTTCCATACTTAGGGTCAACTTTGTTGAAGATTGCATTTTTTATGCGCTGCCCTCTAACTTTCCCCAATGTGATCTGGCTCTTATGTTTATTCGCTGCGTCGATGAGAGGGCCCAAACCACAAAACCCAAAAATTGTGGTGGTCATCTGTTTTTGGTTTTAGGGGTCATTAGATTCAATAAATTTGATTTTTGAAAGTCATTTCGCACTTGTGCATGCGTTTAAGAATATTCTGCGGCATTTGGCCCTTATATAATTTTGGCTTTTAAAAAACGCACCCACCCGACAAAAGAAATTTAAAGCAAATGAACAATTTGAGATTACCTTTTAAAATTTTTTCGAAGTTTTTTTGGCGCTGGCCCTTTATAAGGAACAATAGTGATTCGAAGTCTGCGTAAACAACTATGGTGAATTTTTCATCCCTTCCATTTTAAAATAACTTTTGATCGGGTGGGGGTGTAATTAGTTCCGTATTACAGTTACAAAATTTTTTCAATGTTTTTTTATGTTGCTTGCGGCTTGAACAAAGGCATTCTTGTTAAACATTTTCTACAGAAAATTCTTGTTTGCCATGATCTTTTGAAGTATGCTTCATTAGTCTACTCATCATGCGTATCAATGTGTAATGCGGTAGCCCTGCTGGTGAAAACATCAGTAGTAAGTCAACATGATTTTTGTCTGGTTCGCCAATTGTTGGGGCTGTTCTTGGACACTTTAATTGGCAGTAGATTTGTTTCCTCATCCCATGTGTATACATTAACAGTTATTGGTTTGTTTTGTTCTTCAAACCGATCAAGGGAATCCACGCTAACAGGAAAGGACCCCCCACTAAAGTTAAGGTCATTGATGTAAGGCTGATAGTTAGATACTCTCTCTGCGTTTTTGCGGATATAATGCAGCCTTGCGAGAACACACCACATAAAGCATTTTTTTGTCTGAATTCTTTATGTTTAGAACTGCTCTTTTCGCTACCAACTCTCGAGGCAGTGGAATGTAAGACTTGCCAACAATCGGTGCATACTTAGCCTGTTTTAATCTGATCTCTAAAACTTCGCCCTCTGACCAACCAGAGCCTCTCATTTTGGCTTCTTCAGCGCAGCGACAAACTGTGCAAGCAGTTCGTCTGCCCAACCGGGTGTTAAGTCGTTATGAGAAAGAATAGTCTGTTGTTTAGTTGAGACCCAGACTTCTAGATTTTCTTCATTTATTGTTATATAGTCGATTAAAACAGCTAACATTACTTTAACAGGGCGGTCTATTGTTAGTTTGCCTGGAACTTGAGAAATAGCATGAACAACACTTGCCTGTACTTTGTTGGGTCAATGACTTCTAGATCAATATCATTCAGTGCTCTTGATAAACGCTCTCTCTCAAGCATCCCTTCAAAAAATTCGTCTTGCCCTTCATATATCTTAGCCATGTTGAGTTTCTTTTCCTAACTCAAAATATTTATTTAAATTATAAAAAAAAATAATTAATCAGAATCAATATCAACGGTCTTTTTGCGCTTGGACTCATAAACTAAAGTATAAACACCCTTCGGTGTTGTTACTGTGAGCTGTTTAGAACAGAGTTTAATGTCTCGTTTACTTTTTTTAAGCATTCCTTTTTTATCTGCTCGGCGTCTGGCTGTTGAGAAAAAGTTGTCCTCGCCTTTCTTTGAAGATCAAACTTTTGTCTTTTGTAGTCATCAAAATCGGCCTGTAAACGATTAAATTCTTCATCCGTGATGTTTTGAGTCAACAAGCGCTTTATTTATTGTCAGTTTAAACGAACTAAGTTTAGCCGTTATTAGTTGAACCATAGCTGTGTGCTTTTGGAGTTTAGTTTTTAATTTTTGCCAGCAGCGCTTACAGCTAATGAACACACACCGAGAGCTAAAGACAAACCTCCTAGAGGTAAAGCTGCGGGTGCGCCTATGCCCGTTGCTAAGAGACCAACACTTGTTCCTGCTGATAGAGCACTTATAGTCGATGCCCCAGTATTAACATAAGTAACAGCATTAAAGGCAGCAGAATACCTTCGTTTGGTTTTGCTGTATTTTGAAAGGTCTTGCTCTAGTTTTTGTTGCATTTGCGTAATGTTGGTTAATCTGAAGGTTTTTATGTTAGGGGTTTCTACTATCTCTTCTTTTGGCGGCGCTGTAGGCACATTTGGATAAACCTGAACAGACATGCTTTTTATAAAATAGAAATAATTTAGTATTGTATATCTTTTAATCTTTTATTTTCAATATTCAGCTGCGCATCATATATTAAAAACAAATGTACATTAAGCGGTTTATCGGCTTCTTCTTCTTTATCAATTTGAATGTTTATTACGTCTCTCACAGTTCTCCCGCTTCCATGCAACTGATTATCCTCTGTTGACCTTAGGTCAATCCATAAACCGTATTTTGTTGTTAAATAATCATCAAGCCTAACATTGTGAAGATGTAAATCTTTAGACACAAGGTCAACTGTTGGATTTCTACACCTCCCGCCTCCAAACAGTTTTCTTATTTCATCAAAATGCTGATAAGGTTTAAGCCCGCTAGCGTAAATTTGTTAGGACTACCCTCAATCGAACATTGTACTTTCGTATTTTTGGATTAAAAAACTTTCACTTCCTCTTTTGAACGGTTCTTCATCTTCGCACAGCAATAAAATCCCTTTTAAGCGATCTTGCTGCGACACTAAAACTAAAATTCCATATAGCGTCTGCCCTGCTTCGGGGATATGTTGTATGATGAATCACTCCTTTCGTAATATATTGCTAATTTGACTGATATTGATGCTCAATCAGCCTTGCTAAATTAGGGTTGCTAACAACGTCAAACTCTAACGAGATGTCAGAAATGCTGTACTTTGCTTCGGTGTCTGATGTTTTTGATAACGCGTTGTATTCATTAAAAGTTAGTTCATATGACAATCTGTCTTTAATGCTCCTTGAAAGTACGGTGCATGCGCTTTTAACAACTCAAAATCTAAGGGATGGAAAAGCGATTTCCATACGCAAAATTTACAGCTGCATACTTTTTACCGTCTTTAGTATCTGCGGCGCCTATTCTATGTTTTAGTGCTTCTTCATTTTCGATTCCTTGAAACGCAAGATCAGCCCTTTCATTCCCGGTTAGCCATAGATCAGAATAGGTTAAAAATATGTCTGCATTGTGTAAAGAAAATATTTCTTGCCCCTCAAGTTTTATAGAAATTTTCTTAACAATTGCCCGCCCCAAATTCTGGACAACTGTCCTGTTGTGTCTGTTTTTTGAATCGAGTACTATTTTGAAAGTAAGACGCGCAGAGCCTGGCACAATCACTTCATCTGCTCCTAGGTCCGGAAATTTGACAGTAAGAATTTGATCTGCATCAATAGTAGATGGATTATTTGGAACAGTAATATTCCGTTATATTCCCTTCACGCCAAAGGGTTCTTTCAGTCTTCTATGCGGGTCAAGAATCGAGCCATAATGCATGTAACATTTTTTATAAAACAAAATAAAAAAATTAATTATTAAAGAAACATGGCAGGCATTGAAGATGAAGATTATGATGTTTTGATCCTGGAGACGACATGAGTGAAATGACTCCTTGGTGCAACATCGCTCGGGGCTCTCTTTGCGGCGTGAATTAACAGAAAGTAAGGTCAGATCATTATACCAAAGTTTAGGCCAAGAACCTCCTGAATTTATAGACCCTAATGATTTTGAAGTAAAAGATGACCATTTGTTTGTGAGGAGCGACCAAGGACAACTTGTTCAGCTACAACTAAAAAAGACCCATCAAAGTTTTTAGCCGTGGGTTCAATTAGAAATAGACTCCCTGCGAGCGTACAAAATCGCCTTGCCTTGTTAGGCCAAAATTAAGGGCGGAGGCAGTTTCTAAACTTCAAAACACACTGCAAGAACTCCCGACAGATAACCAAATGCAAAACATGGAACTTAAAGAATTAAAATCAATCAGCAGGTGAATTAATAAATGTAATAGAAGCAGAATCCAGTTTTCCGAAGAAACAGCGTTAAAGACTATACACGACTCGCCGCTACCCATGCGAGAACTAACGGCCCTTGATCATGCTTTAAGAACCATCAAAGGCGAATTAACAAACAATTAGCAAAACTAGTGAACTAGATGAGCATATAAAAAAGAAAAAGAAAAACTCGTTGAGGCTGATGACGCCAACTTAGGGCCTGATATTAAAGAAAGAATAGCCCAAAGACTAAAAGATCTTGAACAAGAAAGATCAGCAAGACTAAAGTGACGACTACTAACCGGGACCAATTACGAACCCAAGTGAATAGAATAAGAGAAACTATCGAAAAAATTTTATATGAAGACACGACACTAGCAGAACGAATACGAACACTGTTTAGAGAGCAAGGTGTCACATTAGCAAGCGTTATAACAGCCTTAGGATTTGCAATAAGCACACTGGGGTTGGGTATTACAGGCGGCGGCGGAGGTCAAAGTCCAGTGCCTCCGCCGCCACCGCCATCGCCTCCACCTGATAAATCATGGTAAAAAAACAGCTTGATCATCTTGCAAGTTTTATTAAAAAAATTAGCTGGTAAAGCCGTGGACGCTTTACCAGGAATATTGGGGAGTATTGTCAGCTGGCTTTTGTCTACTGCAAGCAAAGTAGTTGGCTTTATGGCCGAGCACTTATGGACATTAGTTCTTGTAATAGTTGGGTTACTATTTAGTAAGATAAAGACCAAGTAATCCTATGCCAGTTAATCCAAGAACAAGCGCTGTCTTTTCATATTCATGGTCATCGCGAACAGAGTCCGCGAGCTTTGCTGAGTCTTCAATGGCCTTTGGGCTTTGGGCCGCGGGGATTGGATGACTTATTCTTGGGGGTCATCTTGTTTTTTTTACTGCTTGCAATATTACTGGCTCAGAATTTATGTCGTTTTGTCCAACCTCTGTTCATTTCCTGCAACAAGAATTTCATTGTTGTAGTTTATTATTGTTCCTATCTGGAGCCTGAGGTCAGAAGGCAGCATGTATAAACCAGTGCCAACAGCAAAGTCTACTTTCGATCTTGCGTATTGTAAAACATTTTGGTACCTTTTAATACTTGAAGGGAAATCAACAGTAGAATTAATGGCGTCCTCTAAATTTGCTAAGTATTGTTTTTGTGCGTCAAAGCCAGTAGAAGGATCTGTTATGTTCGATCTTGTCTGTGCTTGTGAACCTAGCAAACACCAAACGTAAGTGCGAACAGAGTCGTTATTCGTTCTATTCCTGCTTTAGTTAGGCCCCTTTGAAGTGTCTAAGATAAATGTTGTCCATGCTGTTTTATGCTCTTGCTCTATGGACCCGAGGTGAACAGCTGTGCCCGAAGAGAAAGATTGTAAGGAGGATTCCAATCATACTTATACTTTCTGTGCACGCCCCAATAATAAGGGGTGCCTAAGCCATGATTAAGATCCAACTTTTGTCTAAAGTCTGTCTTGATGTTAATATTGAATTCGTTACAGATTCTTTCAAAAGCCTTCATGTCTATTCTGTTGCTGAATGAGTTAAACGGTTTGTCATTGGTAATGGCGCTTGCAGTTCAGTCAAAATACGTCTGAAGGTGTAATAGAAATGAAATCTATACACTGACCTAACCAAAGGATTAGGATGAATTTAAGTGATCAGCATACGACACTCCACACCCAGTTGATGCGCAAAACACAGCAAAGTTTAACTGGTTCTGATAAAACTGCATCGGATGACTAAACCACACTTCGGATGTAGTCTTTTTAATAGGGGGGTTAAGATATCTGCTTAATGGAGTACTCACCTTTACTTGAAAAGTGTCAGTCCCGGGTCACAGAAATGTCAAGAGTATCGTTGCTATATTTTAAGATTGTAGTGCGGCCCAACAGAATATTTTGCATCAGTATATTTGAATGCACTCATTTTTAATTTGTTTTAAAAAATGTTTGTAACAATAACAACTCAAGACAGCCCTTCGTTTTTAGAACATGCTATTAATAACAATTGCGGAAGCAGAACGGTTGCGCTTCATGAAATATTTTACAAAGTTGTATGGTTTAATATAACTAAAGCCAAGGGGAATAATAAGATTCAAAAAATTGACAAAACCGGGGCCATAGTTAGCCAGTTAACAATACCTGATGGTTATTACGGGTTTTGCTCACTAAAAGAAGCAATGAGTAACTTCGACATTGCTCTCAAACTTAACAATGCGAATCTGAAAACAATGTTGACCTTCAAACCTGAAGAAGAAGAAGTAGGGTACTATTTTGATAAAGAGCTAGCTAAAATGTTAGGCTTTACAACTGCCGACCGGTCCATTCATAGTTTTAGAGTTGCAGCAAACAAAACTACTTATGAGGGAGAAAATCCGCTCGATCTTGCATTACATTCATTACTCTATGTTCATTTGGATGAGCTGAGCACTGATGAAAACTTATATGATGGAAGGCCCTCAACTGTTTTAAGAGCTCTTCCATCAGGGAAAGCTGCATATTGCGATTATGAAATTATACAATTCCCTAATTTACAGTTTAAAAGATTAGTTTGTGGGAGGGTCGGATCATTTAATATAAAAATCGCAGACAAAACAGGGAAAGTCGTGAAATGTGATAACCTGCACATTGTTTTGGAAATAAAATAATAAGTTGTACTAAAAAATGTCGCGTGGGCCAGAAGAATCAGGAGTTACATTAGCGCCTGTAAGGTGTATAACTTTAGAATTAAAAGACCTTGCAGACGTTGCGGACTTTGAACAGAACGGTGAGATAGGCGCTTTGTATGGTTTTGAGTACACTAAAGATGGTGATTATAAACGCAAAGAGGTTGGCGACAGCAAAAAAGTTTCCTAAACTAGAACAGCTGCGCAATCTAGAAGCAAATAATGTTGGCCAGTATGAATATAAAATAGTTCGAAAACCTGACCTCAAATGGCACTTGGAACCATATTTAGAATGGGACATAAAATTTGAATTCATAAGCCCATTTACATATTTTAGCCATCAAAAAAGTTTCAGAAAAGCATTCAACTCTGGCCCTTTACATGTAAGTCTTATGCCGGACGACAATAGTCAGAAAGAAATTGAAATAACGCCGTATGGGAAAAAACAGTACATCCTCCACAGAAAAGAAACAGTTGTAAAAAAAGCTTCTACAAAATTACAGTTCTTTCCAAGCAGAAAATTAGGAGACACGTTCACAATGATATTTGAAATTTCTGTCTTTAAAGATGTGGAGAGGGATGGGGTTGTGGGCGTTAGTGATGACCTTATAAAAGGAATTAATATTAGCTGGCAAAACTTAGACGTTAAACGCCTTAACGTTGTTGTCGTCGTTCTTCACAATGGCGAGGATATTAAGATCATAACAACAAGCAACAAAATCAATGTTGACTTAAATAGAAACAATCTTACAGAACTGAATTGGATTAATCTTACACATTTAGGCCTCATAGGGTTTTATTATACTGAACAAGTTTTGACGGAGAGTATGATAAAAATAATAACTGGATTAGATTAAACTCTGTTATAAAACTATGGAGCAGTTAAACTTTATGATAAAATCCCCTCATTGTTCAATGATTTGTGGGCAGACTGGTTGTGGAAAAACAATATTTGTCCTAGACTTATTACAAACAGTTTATCGTTATAATTTTAATCATATTGTGGTTTTCTGTCCAACACTTAAATGGAACAAAACATATCATAATAGAAGGTTTATATGGACAGATGATGACATATATTTAGTTGATCCTAGCAATAAACTGAGTGAGTGTTTAGAACAGTTTTATAGACTGTTTGAAGGAACGCAGACACTATTTATTATAGATGACTGTTCAGCAGAAAGAGACATAGTTAAAAAAAAGAAATACTTTGTCAAAACTGGCTTTCAGTGGAAGACATGCTGGAATAAGTGTGTGGATTTTATGTCAAAAATATAACTCAGTTTTAAAAGACTTTAGAGAACAGTTAAAGACTGTAGTTCTATTTCACATGAAAGACAGAGACTCATTTGATGAATGTTTGCGTGAAAATGATGTTATTGAAAATGACCAGGAAAAACACAGGATTAAACAAAAACTGAAATCTGAAAAGTTTAGTAAATTAGTATTGAAAACGGATAACCCTACACAGTATGTTTGTTTGTAGATAATCGTTATTTTTTGGTTATTGAAGTCTTACTTGTCAGAGAACAGGGAAACCTTTATTCTGGCTCACTTTCGCCCGAAACTGGTTGAGGGCGAAAGTGAGCCAGAATGAAGGTTTCCCTGTTCTCTCTCATTACACTGACCACATGGCCCGCTCTGGCATGCGGGGGGAGAGACTAGGACAGCCGTTCCAGCTGAACACAGGGTCAGCTCTCCGTTACTCACTAAGTGCCGGAAAGGAAATGTAATCAAGTGGCCCCCTTGTGTGTATTCAACAGCTTATCTCTAGTCCACTGGAGAAACCTGAACCTTTGGCAGAATTTGACACCCTGTCTTTTCTTTCAAGATAGCTGAGCAGTACACAACTTGTTGACTTGGAAGAATCTCCACTGCTTCATTAAACAAGGCGAGATGTTTGACATGTTAACTGATTTACTTACCATGTTCTACATCTTTGCATGTGTGTGTGTGTGTGTGTGAGTGTGCGTGTGCGGGCTCACGAGCGCGCGTGTGTGCATGCGTGTGTGTATGCGCACGCACACGAGAGAGAGAGAGAGAAGAGAGAGAGAGAGAGAGAGAGAGAGAGAGATGAGAGAGAGAGAGAGTGAGAGAGAGAGAGGTGTGTGTGTGTGTGTGTGTGTGTGTGTGTGTGTGTGTTTACGTATGCGCGCTCACGCATGAGCATGTGTGTGTGCGCGCACTTGCATGCCTGCCTGCCTGCGTATGTGTGTGCGTGCGTATGTGTGTGCGCGTGCGTGCGTATGTGTGTGTGTATGCCAGTGTGCGCGCGAGCGCGAGAACATGGGCACGCGCACGTTTGTGTGTTTGTGTGTGTGTGTGTGCATGCGTGCATGTGTGATTATTGCATGCACACACACGCGAGCGCGCATGTATGCCTCTGTGTGTGTATGCGTGTGCGTGTGTGCATGGATGCGTGTGTGCGCGTGTGCATATGTGTGTGTGTGCGCACATGTATGTGTGTGTATGCGTGCGTGCATGCATAGGTGTGTGTGTGTGTGTGTGTGTGTGTGTGGTGTGTGTGTGTGTGTGTGTGTGTGTGTGTGTGTGTGTGTGTGTGTGTGTGTGTGATTATATATGTGCGGGCATGCACGAGTGTGCCTCTGTGTGTGTGCCTGTATGTGTATGTGTGTGTTGTGTGTTGTGTGTGTGTTGTGTGTGTGTGTGTGTGTGTGTGTGTTTGCGCGCGCGTTTCTGTGTGTGTGCCTGTGCGTGTTTGTGTGTGTGTCTGTGAGAGAGAGAGAGTGTGTGTGTGGGTGCGTGTGTGTGTGGGTGTCTGCAAAGGCACTTGCGTACAATAATTTCATCTACATGGAAAACAGTCTTTATCCTAACACTTAATAGATGTTTGCGACAGAGATTAATGCATGTACGTAGTAACTGCTTTTGTATTTGCTGTTATCAAGTTATGTTGTGACTCACACCGTATTTCTCAATTTTGAGGTAATAGTGTACTCGTATTTGTATTTGATGTACTTCACCCTATTTGATCACTTTTCAAGAAAAAAATTGAGTAAATGTGTCAATGTCACTATTGGTATACCGATATGTGTGGGGTTTGTTTTCTTTTTGTTCTTGTACATGTTCTCGAGTGTCCTTTCTGTTCCACTGTGAACAGTGTTTTAGTGTTTTATCCAAACCAAAATGTTAACTGTTCATGTTGTTTACTTTTTCTTGTTTGTTTGTTTCAGAAAAGTGAGTGAATGAGCTGTCAGAGGTGATGAAGCTGAGTTGAGAGACAGAAAACTTGCACCAGCTTTCTGTCAAGATCAACAATAAGCGCCTTGATTGGAGGCTGAAAGTCAACAGTATGGAGAAGGTGGAGGTACCTGCAGACGGGAATTGCTTTTTTGTGCTACTTCACTGCATCTGCACGAGGATGCAGAAGACCTCCGACCAAACTATGTGATTTCATGGCGCAGAATGCTGAAGATTATATCCAGTTTCACAACAATAATCCCGGCCTCAGTTCAGTCGAGAGGCAAAGAAGCGTGACCTGCTGGACCTGTGTGACATGGGCATCACTATTATAACAGTATCCCAAACAGCTGCTCTGTTTCAGACAGGCTGCCTGAACCGGACAAAACAGAGAGCACAGATACTGATGATGAGTGACTTGCTTTTTTTTTTTTTTTTTTTTTTTTTTTTACTTTATGACACCAAGGGATTGTGATCTTTCATTTGCTTCTAAAGGTCGGAGATGCCTCCTGTTTTCATGTGCCAGTGTGAAATGAGTGAATTTAGAAAATTCTGACAAGTGCTATTCCTTTGGTAATTCACACATCATTATGTTTACTTTTTTTTCGAGTGACACTGTCAGTATAGCATGAACATGAACAAATTTGGCCCGCTGATTCAGTAGTATAGTGTACACTGACAAAAGTATTCATTGTAAACATAGTCATATACCGCGGACTGCGTAAGCAACTCACAGTATTAAAAAGAAGACTAAGCTGCACTTTCATCTGAACTGTAAACAAGCCATTCTTGTGGATAAAGGTGAAGACTGCCCTGTGAAAGTTCTCATTTGTACACCAAGTATCATATGCTTTAAACAAATTCCCTGACTCAGACATGCAACCTTAATATTTGATGAAAAAAGTGTGAACTGGCTGTGCACAGTGCCAGCTGCAAGGAAAGGCTGTTTCCCTGATTTGTATAAACATTCATGGTCAGGCTGAATGGTGGTGTAACAATATGTGAAAGTGTGCGTTGTGAAAGTTCTGTCTTTCTGGATCAACGTGAATGGAGAAAACAACTATTAAAGGTGAGATGATTTCTTGTATCTCTGGATGTGTCATTGTACTTTTATCGGAATGAATGTGTGACTGACTTGGCTTCAGTCTTTTTTCCATTTTTTCTCTCTTGAAAAAAAGGCAAAAAATATATATAATATATATATATATATATATATATAATAAATAAAATAAATAAATAAATAAAACAAACAAAAAACCATCACAATGGCAAGGTATTGTTCACTGTTAAACTATTTTTCAGTCAAAATAGCAAGTGTGACTAAGTAATCCCATGGGTCACAACATAACTGACTAACGATGCACACATCTCTATGGCAGACTTGGGTAAACGAAGCATGCTCAACCGTAGCCTAAACTTTGAGGCAGGAAGTTTGTTTACATTCACGCCACAGCAAGGTTAGGGATGTGGTAGTCCGCTGTTCCTCAAACAAGCAAAGCCAGATGTCAAGTAGACTGTGTGCCACCACCGTCTACAAGAATGGAATCCAGATGTGGCCTGTGCTGCTGTGGAGGACGGTCAGATAAAGAGCGCGCTACAGCAGGCTTACTACTGGAAGTCTGGTTTGCTCCAAATTATGAAGAGCCCTAGTGAGGCAGTTTTCAAGCAAGGAATGACTATTTTTTGTAAATGTGTGTTTTTATGTTTTCTGTTGAATACTGTTTGATGCTGCTAACAGCACTTATACATTACAACTGGAACTTGAAACCATTGTGAGTTTTGTGACTATAGAAGTACTCGTGTGATTTCTGCAATTGTTTAAAAACTTCAAGTGGGCATTTCTCAAATCCGCCATTTTGGAGATGAACCGGTGTGCCTCTAACGTAGCGTTAAGTTCCGCAATCACCGCCATTACCACAGCTCCAGGACTGGGTAAAAGTGAACATGCCCCTCTGATCATTAACGTCTCATGCCGTTACCAAGGATCCACAAACAATCCCGGCTAAATTTTAATAAAGCAAACTACAGCGAGATGGAGCTGTTAAATGGGAAGATGAACTCAGCAGCTTACCAGTCAATGAGGCATGGATATAAAATTCAAAGAGCGACTGAACCAGTGTGCTGAAAAACATGTCCACAAAACCAGTGGTTCAAACACTCCGAGGAAAAAATGGATGGATGGGGAAACGCTAAAATCAGTGCGCAAAAAACAAGCTCTTCAGACGATGGTCAGAAACGGATGATGGTAGAGACTATCAGGCATATGCAAAAGCCAATAACGAGGCATCTAAGGCATGCAAAAAGCAAAGAAGAAACTGGAGGCCACAGTCGCCGCCAGGCCAAAACCAGTCCCAAAGCATTCTGGTCTTATGTCAAATCGAAAACAAAGATGAAAACAGGAGTAGGTGACCTGGAAAAAGAGGGTGGAACCAGAACAACAAACGACAAGGAAAAAGCTGACCTCCTAAATAGTTTCTTCTGGAGCGTCTTTACAAATGAGAAAGAGGGCGAATTACCAGAGATACCCTAGTACAGTTATGAAGAACTGTGCGATTTTACTATCACTACAGAAGAAGTTAAGAAACTCCTCTCAGATTTAAATGCTTCCAAGGCATCAGGACCAGATGGTATCAGCATGCGCATGCTTGTTGAGTTGTCAAGCGTCCTAGCGGTTCCCGTGACCATCATTTTCAAGAAGTCCCTAAAGACGGGTAAGATCCCAGAGGATTGGCGAACAGCAACTGTCACCCCCATTTTCAAGAAAGGAAGTCTTCTCAAAGCTAACAACTACAGACCTGTGAGTCTCACCTGTGTACTGTGTAAGACGATGGAAGAGCTGATCCGTGAGAAAATGATAGCGCACCTACAAGACAACAATCTAATCAGCAGACGGCAACACGGTTTCACCAAAGGACGCTCATGCATAACCCAGCTTCTGGAAACCCTAGACATCTGGACAGAGTCTTAGATGCTGGAGGTGGCATCGATGCCATATACATGGATTTCATGAAGGCTTTCGACAGCGTCCCATATCGCCGATTGATAGCAAAAGTTGAAGCCCATGGAATAAAGGGTAAAGTCCTTCAATGGAGCCAAGATTTCCTGACCAACAGGGTGCAGTGCGTCAATATCAACGGAACAAAGTCAGGCCAAACAGATGTGACCAGTGGCATCCCACAGGGCAGTGTGTTAGGACCTGTTCTTTTTCTGTTGTACATCAACGATTTGCCCCAACACGTCCAGAGTCATGTTGAGCTTTTTGCTGATGATACAAAAATCTTCGCCCGAAACGACAACAGTGATGCACAGAAAACTCTCCAAGAGGATCTCAACCGACTCCAGAAGTGGTCAACCGATTGGCAATTAAAGTTCCACCCTCAAAAATGCAGTGTGATTAGGCTTGGTAACCCCAAAACAGAGGCAACATATTGTATGAACAGCAAAAGCTCTGAGGGTGAGGATTGCACTATTAGACTGGAAGAGAGTGAAGTAGAGCGAGACTTGGGAGTGTTGGTGGACAAGGACCTTAGTTTCAAGAACCATGTGGCAGAAGCAACGGCAAAGGCTAATAGGATCCTTGGGGTCATCAGAAGGTCCTTTGATCACCTTACACCAGAAACCTGTGTCCAAATCTATAAGTCCCTTGTGAGGCCAGTCCTTGAGTACGGTCACGTGTTATGGCAGCCAAGATTCAAAACCCTGTGTGCGGACCTGGAGAATGGTCAAAAGCGAGCAACAAAACTCATTGGCCCCCTGAAAGAAAAATCATATCCAGAGCGCCTAGCAGCACTTAAACTGCCAAGCCTGGAACACCGCAGAAAAAGAGGCGACATGATTGACACTTTTAAGTTCATGCATGGCTTATATGACACAGACAGACCACAACTCCAGCTCCACCAAGGTAGAGACACTAGAGGGAACTCTCTAAAACTAGAGAAAGGACATTGCAGACTAAATATGCGTTCTAACGTCTTTGCGCAGCGAGTGGTGTCCACATGGAACAGTCTTCCAGATTGTGTTGTGACGGCCCCGAGCATTAGTGCTTTTAAAAGAAGACTGGATGCCCACTGGGAAAGTCTGCCAAACAAATCTGACCCCAGCTGTTGCAACCAGACTGCTTTTGCCATGCCACGCAGGCAAGTCTAGTTTGAACAGGAGTGGTGAACAGGCCTTGTAGAAAGGCCTCCAACACCCAATACATCAAGTATCAAGTAAGTAAGACAATACAGACAAACAGATTACAGGACATATGATAATGCATTTTGACTTCTTAGGCCTTCTTCAGGCAAAACCAAACAACATTTACGGCAATGAAAACGAAGAACTTATCTTCTCATATTCGGCGCAGAATGGGTGTTGGATGAAAACGAGGTCGTTGAGAAGGGGATCATGGAGTTGAAATAATAATGATGACAATAATAATAATTATGGCAACAATGGCAATAATAGTGATAAAAGTGACGAAGAGGAAAACATGTAAATAATAAGAGGAGGAATACTGTCCGTCTTGGGGTGATAATATGACGATAGTACTTGCAGTATTCATAGAGGCTAAAGTGGGTAATAACCGCTTCATCTTGGAAAGGAGCAAGCACGAGTCAGCGTTCCCATGATCGCCACCACGTCCATCCAGCGACGGTTCTGATGCCTTCGCCAATACCGGCGATGTTAATACAAACTTAAAACATGCCTGGCTGTGGAAAGGAGACTACCAATGAGGGCACCACGACAGCAGGGAGGAGGGACCACAGAAATTAAACATTGGGTAACAATGAATCAGAACAGGGATGCGGATGGTGTGGAAGATTCTATGGAGATCCATGTTGGTCTCAGACCATGTGGCAGAGCTGTATCCAACGCTTCTTTTTCAAACGGTTCCCGTGCGTCAACCAGGCCCGAGAAATACAGGCATCTGTCGTGCTGGTTAGAAATTTTGAATTTTTTTTTTTTTTTTTTTTTTTGAGAAATGTAGTTTTACATCAATTAAGTGGTTAAAACTCGAATTTGTGTATATGTATGTGTGTGTGTGTGCATGTGCGTGCGTGCGCGCGCGCGTGTGTGTGTGTGTGTGTGTGTGTGTGTGCGCGCGCGTGCGTGCGTGCATGCGTGCGTGCGCGCGCGCGCGTATGTGTGTGTTGTGTGTGTGTGTGTGTTTGTGTGTGTGTGTGTGTGTGTGTGTGTGTGTGTGTGTGTGTGTGTGTGTGTGTGTGTGTGTGTGTGTGTGTGTGTGTGTGTGTACACGCCCGCACGCGCGCGCACACGTGTGTGTGTGTGTGTGTGTGTGTGTGTGTGTGTGTGTGTGTGTGTGTGTGTGTGTGTGTGTGTGTGTGTATGTGTGTGTGAGTCTCTGTGAGTGTGTGTGTTGTGTGTGTGTGTGTGTGTGTGTGTGTGTGTGTGTGTGTGTGTGTGTGTGTGTGTGTGTGTGTGTGTGTGTGTGTGTGGTGTTTGAGTCCATAGTATACTCAATGCTGGGTAGAAACCGACCATGTCCAGAAAATTCCACAAAAAAATGAATCTCAGGAGAATCGGACTACCAGCCGATAAATCAGTATGGCTAATTACAGCACCATGGCAGCGGTGAGATTAGGGCTTTTTGTCTTTTGTTAGTATCCTTTGAACTCAGAAGAAGTACCTCGTGGATGGAACATGCCGATGTATTGTTCATGGATATTGTGTATCTGCCGGTAAGTCCAGCACCGACAGCTGGGAAATGACATGCATGGATTCTCCAAACATTTGTTTGGTTGTTCTTGCAAATATTTCCTTGTGCCAACACACTTATAGTTGAGTAGGGTACACCAATTATTCACACACACACACACACACACACACACACACACACACACACACACACACACACACACACACACGCCGCACGCACAACACACAAACACACAAACGCGCGCGCATACACACGCATGCACGCACGCACGTACACGCACACACACACACACACACACACACACACACACACACACACACACACACACACACACACACTCACACACACACACACACACACACGGAGCTGAACAGAAGAATGCCGTCATATTATTCATAAAGAAGAATACCGTCATACCATTCATGAAGAACAAAAGTCCATTCGATCTGGCTTGAGGCGATGTAGATGTCACTGGACAATGACGTTAGGTGTATTCAACAGCCTCATGTGTCATAATTTGTAACGCTTAAACCACGTGATAGAGGCAAGCCCTGGATTGTGTTGTATTTTAGCATGAGCGGCGCAGACATACTCGTTCTAAATGCACCAGTGGTGACTGGTATTTTCGCAATACACAGAAGTCGCCATTGCAGTTCAGCTGTCGGCCTGCACCTATATTACATGATATTGAAACTATCGTGCTGAGACCACTACCAAGGAACGTTGTCTGATAGGGTTTTCAATGGAGGCTCCTTTATTAAAAACAAAACAAAACAGCACAAAACAACAATGAAAGAGAGCTTCTTTCAGTCAGAAATTGAGGTCAGATTTGTTTTGATAATAATCGCATTATTTACATGTGTGTTTGTTTAACATTCACAGTGACTATCAATGCTTTCACTTTGATTATTGACGGAGAGAAAACATAACGGAGACAAAGGTTTGACAGCAAGTGAACTATGATGCTTCCTGCGTAGATTCAGACGTGTAACGCCATGTTCTTCCGCGAAGGGAGGTTACTCAAATGATGACTGAATCAGCACCCAGCGAGCAGCTTAACCACAGCCAGCACTTCATAGCTCACTTCAGGTCAGTGTTTACAGCTATTTTCACGTCGTCGTCGTGTGTCATCTGAGGGTAATTACATGAAATAGATACAGGTAAACCACATGGGAATGAAGAGGCATGTACTTTGAATCGTCCGTAAACGTCTTCAGAACGTCTTCAGCACAGCCTTTTGACACATGCATCCATCAACACTGCCATTGTGGATGCAATTTTGCAGAGAGAGAGAGAGAGAGAGAGAGAGAGAGAGAGAGAGAGAGAGAGAGAGAGAGAGAGAGAGAATGAGACAGAGAGAGAATGAGACAGAGAGTCTATGTGCATCTTTAGAACACATAAAAAACACAGACGTTCGACACATGCATCCATCATCGCCGCCATTTTGAATGCCATTCTGCAGAGAGAGAGAGAGAGAGAGAGAGAGAGAGAGAGAGAGAGAGAGAGAGGAGACAAAGGAAAATTGCATCCACACCATAATTCATCCTCACTGCAGAGAGAGAGAGAGAGAGAGAGAGAGAGAGAGAGAGAGAGAGAGAGAGAGAGAGAGAGAGAGAGAGAGAGGAGACAAAGGAAAATTGCATCCACACCATAATTCATCCTCACTGCAGAGAGAGAGAGAGAGAGAGAGAGAGAGAGAGAGAGAGAGAGAGAGAGAGAGAGAGAGAGAGAGAGAGAGGAGACAAAGGAAAATTGCATCCACACCATAATTCATCCTCACTATTGCATTATTAAATCAGTGGACAAAGTAAACAAGAAGAACAAGAACCACATAGCAACAAACCCAAACAGAACAAAAGGGAACTTTGGTCCCCAGTACTGTCCTGGAGTCACAAAGGGAAACGGAACATTACCGTCGTCCGGTATTGTCACAGCTGACTTAACATGCATCAAAAACAAAACCCATCTATACGTCCATCTTCAGTCAGACCTAAATTCAAAGACTGATGCGTACATTTGGGGAAGAACTGATGTTTTTTTCTTTCTTTTTGAAAAAAAAATCTATTTCTTTTCTTTATTAGGGTCAAGAAATATAAATCATCAGCACACCAAATGTTTATATGTGTGTCTTCTTCACTGTCCAGGTCAGAGAAGAGCGCGTACACGCTCAATCACACACGCATGGGCACACACACACACACACACACACACACACACACACACACACACACACACACACACACACACACACACACACACACCACGCACGCACGCACGCACGCACGCACGCACGATCACACACGTGAGAGAGAGAGAGAGAGAGAGAGAGAGAGAGAGAGAGAGAGAGAGAGAGAGAGAGAGAGAGAGAGAGAGGGGGTGTCACTCATTCTCCAACGGGATTGGAAATGGCTCAAAAACATGCTACTCAATGGCTGGTAATCTAACATGCCGGTTCCGTAACGGCAGGTGGTCAGCTCAAAGTTCAGTTACATCATATCAAATCAGTCGATTTTTTTTCTGACGCCTGCTTGCCAGCAGAACCGATTCATTAGCACATGCATGAGAAATGGTCACTCTGATCTGATTTGTGGAACTGTGAGGTGTAGATTTCGCGCGTGCACACGCATACACACGCACCCCCCCCCCCCCCACAACACACACACATACGTACACACACACACACACACACACACACACACACACACACACACACACACACACACACACACACACACATGCACGCGCCCGCGCGCGAGCACTCACACGCACACACACACGCGCACACATACACAAACACACGCACACACACACACACACACACACACACACACACACACACACACACACACACACACACACACACACACACTGGATGTCAGTAAAAGTTT
>CM031601.1:93354776-93374776 GCA_018398815.1 Conus ventricosus | reverse complement strand
AGCCGTCAGCATGAGAAGAATAGAAGAAGAGGAGGGGAGGGGTGTGGGCAGACGAGACAGTGGAAGGGGAGGCAATCAGCGGGGAGGGGTGGGGGCAGACGAGACAGTGGAAGGGGAGGCAATCAGAGGGGAGGGGTGGGGGCAGACGAGACAGTGGAAGGGGAGGCAATCAGAGGGGAGGGGTGGGGCAGACGAGACAGTGGAAGGGGAGGCAATCAGAGGGGAGGGGTGGGGGCAGACGAGACAGTGGAAGGGGAGGCAATCAGAGGGGAGGGGTGAGGGCAGACGAGACAGTGGAAGGGGAGGCAATCAGAGGGGAGGGGTGGGGGCAGACGAGACAGTGGAAGGGGAGGCAATCAGAGGGGAGGGGTGGGGGCAGACGAGACAGTGGAAGGGGAGGCAATCAGAGGGGAGGGGTGAGGGCAGACGAGACAGTGGAAGGGGAGGCAATCAGAGGGGGAGGGGTGGGGGCAGACGAGACAGTGGAAGGGGGAGGCAATCAGCGGGGAGGGGTGGGGGCAGACGAGACAGTGGAAGGGGGAGGCAATCAGCGGGAGAGTGAACAGACGAATGGAGGACCACGAGAGAAAAAAAGGAGAGAAGAGAGGGGGAATTAGAAAGGATGATAAGATGATGAAGAAGGGGGGGGGGGGGGGGGGGGTGGAGGGAGGGACAGGACGGAAGTGAGCCCCGGAGTAGGAGGATGTAGGGGAGGGGTGGGGGTGTGGGGCAAAAAATCTTCACGTATAATAGTATCTCTTGCTCTTCATAAATATTGAATATAGAAAAGAGTGTGGGGAAGGTCTGGAGAGGTTGGGTTCACGTATTACTGGGCAGTGGCAAAACACAAACACGGTAAGAGGGGGAGACAAGAAATGGGGAGAGAGAGAGAGAGAGAGAGAGAAGAGAGAGAGAGAGAGAGAGAGAGAGAGAGAGAGAGAGAGAGAGAGACAGACAGACAGACAGAGACAGAGACAGAGACAGACAGACAGACAGACAGAGCCGGCCAGAATAAACTAAAGCACTAATCTCCATGTGGCCACTTGTTAGTCATGATTTCAGATAACGCTTTCACTGCCTCACGATTCTGCAACAACACACAGGAACAGCAATAGCTGTAGCTGATACCTCTCTAAGACCAGAAATCAGACATCTCTTGCTCTTCATAAATATTGAATATAGAAAAGAGTGTGGGGAAAGTTTGGAGAGGTTGAGTTAACATACTGCTGGATGGTAGCAAAACACAAGTGCAGGAAGAGGGGGGGTGTAAAGATTGAGAGAGAGAGAGAGAGAGAGAGAGAGAGAGAGAGAGAGAGAGAGAGAGAGAGAGAGAGAGACAGAGAGAGAAAGACATAATACATACATACAGACAGACAGACAGACAGAGGCAGAGACAGAGAGCACCGGCCTCAATAAAGCGCAAATCTCCATGTGACCATTTGTCAGTCATGATTTTAGATAACGCTTTCACGGCCTCACGATTCTGTAATAACAAATAGGAACAGCAGTAGCTGTAGCTGATATCTCACGAAGACCAGAAATCCGACATGCCAGTTCTGTTATGACAGGTGTTCGCAATCCCCGTTTTCCTGGCGCTGGCGTTTACATCGTGAAGAAAACCTGATCATGGGTTTGGCTAGTAATCATGTTGTGGCAGGAAACCCGTTCAGTTCGGAGGTGCATGGGAGATAATCAGCAAAATTAATATTGATGCACTCAACTTGGTATGACAGTGAACCAACAGAGGAAATCTCTTTAAGTGAATTTTGAAATTTCATATAAGGTTGAACAAAGGTCATTATACTCTAGAAGCGGATAATCTATTCCAAAATCATAGTTTGCTAAAATGTAGTGAAGGTGACAGGCCAGATTCTAAATCAACACACAATACAAAACAGGACAGTAGATTTTCAACAGGTTTATCTTCTTTGGAGGTCACAAACAAAACCTCTAAAAACGCATAGAAAAAACTTCATACACACCAGTCAGCATGAGAAAAAGAAACTAAGGAGATTGAACTGGAGAGGTGGGGGCAGAAGAGACGACAGTGAGGAGGGAAGGCAATTGAGACAGTGGGAGGGGTAGAGTAAACAGCCGAAATGGGTCCACAAGAAGACAGAAGGGGGGGGGGGGGGAATCAGGAAGGATAGTAAAATGATAAAGGGGAGGGGCAGGAGGACAGGATGGATGCAAGCAATGGAAAGGGGGGATGTGGGGGGACGATAAAATCTTCACGTGTGATGATAGCATCTCTTGCTGTTCATAAATATTGAATATAGAAAAGAGTGTGGGGAAAGTGTGGAGAGGTTGAGTTAACATGCTGCTGGATGGTAGCAAAACATAAGTGCAGTAAGAGGGAGGGGCAAGAAATGTAAAGATTGAGAGAGAGAGAGAGAGAGAGAGAGAGAGAGAGAGAGAGAGAGAGAGAGAGAGAGAGATTTTGACACTTTGTCACATTGACACTTGCTTATATTTTATGATCATTACCAAAAAAAAGTCATTTGACAAGGGGGGTAACACGACAATATCCTTTTCTTTCTTCGTTCATCACGAGCAAACATTAAGGTTAAATCCAGTGTAAAATCAACTCAAAAGCTAACAAAACTTTAAAGACCAGATCGTTCCTGGATATCCTCGTACATGCTAATACCGTAATGATATTAGAAAAAGAAAAAGAAAACAAGAGAGAGAGAGAGAGAGAGAGAGAGAGAGAGAGAGAGAGAGAGAGAGAGAGACAGACAGACAGACAGACAGACAGACAGACAGACAGACAGACAGACAGAGAGACTGAGGCAAAGAGAGACAGAGACAGAGAGCACCGGCCTCAATAAAGCGCGAATCTCCATGTGCCCACTTGCTGGTCATGATTTCAGATAACGCTTTCACTGCCTCACCATTCTACAACGGCAAACAGGAACAGTAGTAGCTGATATCTCTCTAAGACCAGAAATCCGACATGCCAGTTCCGTTATGACAGGTGTTCGGAATCCCCGTTTTCCTGGTGTTGGCGTTCACATCATAAAAAAAAACATGATCATGGGGTTGGCCAGTGACCACCATGTTGTGGCAGAAAACCTGTATAGATCGGAGGTGCATGGGAGATAATCAACAACTATTGACCCACTGAAGCTGGTGGAACAATGTACCAGCCTAGGACATCGCAGTGAGTGGTTTTGAATTTCACGTACGGTTTGATGCAGGTGTTTACTCTAGAAACTGATAACCTGTTCCAAAGTCATATTTTGTTACAATGTTGGGAAGGCTGAAGGTGTAAAGCACAATTCAGAACTACTGAACTATTTGACAGTAGATTTTCGACAGGTTTAAAGTGAATTTTAACATTTCATTCGCGGTTTGATGCTGGTTTTTTTTTTCACTCTAGAGGCTGATCATCTGTTCCAAAGTCATATTTTCGTACAATGTTGTGAAGGCTGAAGGTGTAAAGCTAAATTCTGATTTAACGAACGGTACGACAGTAGATTTTCGACAGGTTTCACTTCTTCAGAAGTCACAAACAAAAAGCCATAACAATGCATTAAATTACTTCACATACAACAGTCAGTATAAGAGGAAGAATCGAAGATTGAATCGGAGGGGTGGGGTGGGGGTAGATGAGATAGTGAGGAGGGAAGGCAAGCTGGGGTGGAGGGGACAAACAAAATGGTTCCACAAGACGAAAAAGGAGAGGGGGGTGGGGGTGGGGCTGAAATCAGAATGAATAGTAGGATGAGGAAGGGGAGGGTGAGGAGGGTAAAGTCAGAATGAACAGTAGGACGAGGAAGGGGAGGGTGGGGAAGGACAGGAGTGAAACAAGCCCTGGAAAGGGAGGATGTGGCAGAGAGGTGGGGGACAATAACAAAAAAAATTCACTTATAATGAAATCTCCTGATCTTCATAAATGCTATTTCAATAAAAGAAAGGGTGTGAGAGAGGTTTGAGAAGGTAAGGTTAGCGTATGGCTGGATGGTGGCAAAACACAAGCACGAGGAGAGACAGAGACAGAGACAAGAGAGAGAGGGGAGGAGAGAGAGAGAGAGAGAGAGAGAGAGAGAGAGAGAGAGAGAGAGAGAGAGAGAGAGAGAAGCTCAAACCTTTTTACCCTGCATAAATCAAAAGAATCTTGACAACACTCTGGATACAAATAGAATGAGATCCACAGGAGGTATCCAAAATAACATACATCAGTCTGACGTTACATGGACAGATATAACCTTGTCTTTAAGACATAAAACAATCCGTTATGAGAAAGGCCCAAAATCACAGTCGAAAAACAAGCAAAAAGTAAAAAAACAAATATCATGGATTAGGTGCAATACTCTCATAAAATTAAAGGAAAAGGAGGTGAGCTCACCATAAACCACGATAACACTGTTAGCGGTAAAAACAAAGGTTGGAATATACCGCTTGAAAAGATATAATAAATATGTCAAAATTTGAAAACAAAGAAGATTTTGTAAGAGAAATCACTTCCCAGTGCATGGGAGTTTACGCACCGCGCTACTCACGTGGATAAGGCTGAGACCTTGCTGAGAGATGAGGGAGGGGGGGGGGGGGGGGTCCGGGAGGAGGGTGGAGAAGGAGGAGGAGTCATGGGGGAGATGGAAGAGGTGCAAAGGAAACAGAGAATGGGATGGGTGCGTGGGGAAAGGGGTGGGAGAAAGAGGGTTGGGTGGGAGAGAGGGGGGGGGGGGAGGTCTAAAAAGGTCAAAGAGAATGACAGACAAGGACATAAATAGAAAAGAATAGCAAATACCATGGCGTGTGAATGAGAAAATGACGACAGAGAGAGAGAGAGAGAGAGAGAGAGAGAGAGAGAGAGAGAGAGAGAGAGCGAGAGAGAGAGAGAGAGAGAGAGAGAGAGAGAGAGAGAGAGCGAGAGAGAGAGAGAGAGAGAGAGAGAGAGAAGAGAGAGAGAGACAGAGACAGAGAGAGAGAGAGAGAGAGAGAGAGAGAGACAGAGACAGAGACAGAGAGAGAGAGAGAGAGAGAGAGACAGAGACAGAGAGAGAGAGAGAGAGGGAGAGAGAAGTCCACTCATCTGCAATCCCCAAGCGCAAATTAGCGAGGGACCTGCCGCAAATGGTTTCATATGACGTTTCGATAGCCTGACCATTCGGCTGACAACGGCAGCAATGGTTGTAGCTGATTGCCTTCTATTAGCTTTTTATCAGACATTCTGGCTCGGCTATGGTAGGCGATCAGAATCCATGCTTTCCGCATGTTGACTTACATTACAACACACACATAAAGCGGGTTTTGTTCGTGATATCTGCTATCCAAAAAAAAAAAAAAAAAAAGCCTGCAAGACTTGGTGAAGTGGTTAGTGATGCAGATTCCGGGCTGGGAGGTCTGCGGGTTCGATTCGTGTCAGAGTCATTTGTGAGATTTTTCTGCTTTGACTGGCTCTCAACCTGAGTTGGATTTGCTTAACGTTCTGTTGGAAAGACTGGGACTGCACAGTTGAGTTTCTTCCACTTAATGGATGCGTCTCATAGAGTGTTGGTCAAATTTTCTGACCAACACTGCAGGTGTCTGAATCCCTCGTGCCTAGTTGACGCTGGGAAATATTAGGAACGTAAGCGTAGAGCATTGCATTGTCGTGTAGGCTCAGGGCTGAGAGGAATCCACAACATCATCTTCTTCATCCACATATGAATCGATCAGCATAAAAATATGTCTCAAATTCCATGACCCTTCATGCCAGAATGGAGACCTCATGTTCCAGAGGGAGAACTCACTCACGATGGCTCAGCGACTAAGCAATTATTGTCATCAGCAGGGGGTTTGGTAGGTGGTGTCCTACATATGTTGGATCAGAACAGGGAAACTGAGCATCACCGAAGTCACTCGGCAGCAGTGCAGTGTCTTCTCGAGTTGGTCGTAAACATCAACGGAACAAACAAGACGCACAGGTCATAAATATATGCTTCCATCTCTCTCTCTCTCTCTCTCTCCCACTCACACACACACACACACACACACACACACACACACATGCGGGCGTGCACGCACGCACGGACACACACACACACACACACACACACACACACACACACACACACACACACACACACACACCACACACGCACACACACACGCGCGCACGCACGCACGCACGCACGCACGCACGCACGATGTACGAGCGAAAGAGCGGCAAAAAAAATTAACACTGTTTTGGGTCTGTGTTTATTTGATAAGTAAAGAAAAAGAAAGATGATTCAAGACACTGTCCATCGCTGAAGATGTGCAGATCGTATTTTCTAGATTGGGTGGGGGGGGGGTTGTGTTGCAATCGTTGAAATTGTTAGTTTAAACGAGAGAGAGAGAGAGAGAGAGAGAGAGAGAGGAGAGAGAGAGAGAGAGAGAGAGAGAGAGAGACAGACAGACAGACAGACAGACAGACAAAGAGACACACAGACGAGAGAGAGAGAGAGAGAGGGGAGAGAGAGAGAGAGAGAGAGAGAGAGAGAGAGAGAGAGGAATTGTTACCTACTTATGCGAATTTGTTGATGATGTTGCCACGGGAAAAGATACCAAAAAATCAGTTGATGACTTTCCGTTAGGTAAGTGAAACCGAAGCATTATACAATGATGATGCTGATGACGGATTCTCCCGTCGTGTCCGACGGATGAGTAGGCAGGCAGGTCATCTGCTGATGTGAGTCGTCATGTGGGAATGAAGATCAATTCTTGAGGCACAAAGTCTTCCACAGACGCTGTACGGAATGGAGTCCTGCAAGGATGGGCCCCGTCTTCTCCGATTCCTCCTTTAAAGAATTGTGTGAATGAATGACTTGTGCGTTGAGTTTAACGTGGTGAGAGCCCTGATATGGCCCTTTGTGGGCGGCTGGGCTATAAGCAACATCACCTTACCTGCTCTGTTGCGATGTCTTTGTGCCCTGGGTACATTGCTGCTTCCACTGTGTTCTGTCAAGGGCAACATCTTCCCAGGAAGCAGTGTTGATGTTGCAGCTTCTGAGGTTGGCCTTCAAGGTGTCTTTGTATCTCCTGAGAGGCCTTCCTTGGTCACGTTGTCGTTCCTTCAGTTGTCCATAGAGCAGCATCTTTGGAATTCTGCAGTCCTCTATGCGGACAACGCGTCCTGTCCGTCGGAGCTAGTTTTCCTAAAAGCTAAACCAATGTGAAAGGGGAATTCACACCCACCCTCATACACATCACCACATCGGACTACACACCTACACACCCACCCACATACACATCACCACATCGGACTACACACCTACACACATGGGAGAAAACAAGCTTTTTTCTGTTTAATCTTGAGCCCATTGATATTACCTCACTCTCTCAAGATGCAGTCTAGCTTAAGGCGATTCAATTATCACTGGGCAACGACAATTTGCAAAGTCAACGATCTCTTTGTTCAAAATGCTGGCGCTCATAGGGCACGTGACGCGAAGCATGCTCATTCCTTTGCTTGCGTATTGAATGCATGTGTGATACATGCATACTAGCTCTGAATGCACACATGGTAAATGGCAAACTCAGAATACATGCAGGTGGCCGTTGCAGATATGCCATGGTTTTCAGCTGCCGCACCGCGCCAGTGTACAAGACTTTAAATCACTACCACACTAAATAATAGTACAAAGGGAAGTTATCCAACATGCTTTTAAATTCAAATCTAAACAAGATGACTTCCCTTTTGAAAGGCAACTTCTCTGTGTTGAATATTTCGATCAGATCCGTTTTGTATGGATGTGTCAACATGCGTGATAGTTGGGCATTCTCAGTGAACACTAAGGTGCTTGCTAATGAAATTCATTTGATGATTGATGGAAAGGAACTCGTATTGAAGATAAATCACGTTGAAAGGCGAATGATAGGACATAGTTCATGTGCAGATAGAAAGTCTGGCGTGCTACATCGGCCACGTTCTGTTGTGAGGAAGGTCAGTTAGTACTGAGTCTGCTGTGAGGATGGTCAGTTAGTACTAAATGGGTCTGCTGTGAGGATGGCCAGTTAGTACTAAATGGGTCTGCTGTGAGGATGGTCAGTTAGTACTAAATGGGTCTGCTGTGAGGATGGTCAGTTAGTACTAAATGGGTCTGCTGTGAGGATGGTCAGTTAGTACTAAATGGGTCTGCTGTGAGGATGGTCAGTTAGTACTAAATGGGTCTGCTGTGAGGAAGGTCAGTTAGTACTAAATGGGTCTGCTGTGAGGATGGTCAGTTAGTACTAAATGGGTCTGCTGTGAGGAAGGTCAGTTAGTACTAAATGGGTCTGTTGTGAGGATGGTCAGTTAGTACTAAATGGGTCTGCTGTGAGGATGGTCAGTTAGTACTAAATGGTTCTGCTGTGAGGAAGGTCAGTTAGTACTAAATGGGTCTGCTGTGAGGATGGTCAGTTAGTACTAAATGGGTCTGCTGTGAGGAAGGTCAGTTAGTACTAAATGGGTCTGCTGTGAGGATGGTCAGTTAGTACTAAATGGGTCTGCTGTGAGGATGGTCAGTTAGTACTAACTGGGTATGCTGTGAGGAAGGTCAGTTAGTATTAACTGGGTCTGCTGTGAGGAAGGTCAGTTAGTACTAACTGGGCCTGCTGTGAGGAAGGTCAGTTAGTACTAACTGGGTCTGCTGTGAGGAAGGTCAGTTAGTATTAACTGGGTCTGCTGTGAGGAAGGTCAGTTAGTACTAACTGGGCCTGCTGTGAGGAAGGTCAGTTAGTACTAACTGGGCCTGCTGTGAGGAAGGTCCGTTAGTACTAACTGGGTCTGCTGTGAGGAAGGTCAGTTAGTACTAACTGGGTCTGTTGTGAGGAAGGTCAGTTAGTACTAACTGGGTCAGTCCCTGGCACAGAAGATGGACACAGCTCCGCACTGCCAACAGTTTGATTGATTTCACGTCACTGGTCACAGTCATGTTCACCACTAATGACGTGACCACAGTATAATTACGGCGGGAAGCCAATTACATTAAAGAGATACAGACTTTATACACTGGAGGAAATTAAGGAGCATGTCGATTGAACTGTCCATACACGTATTCAGAATAACTTTTTTAAAGGCGTAGCTCTGAGACGCGTGCGTCCATTATAGTCACCAGATTTGATAGCATTTCACACACACACACACACACACACACACACACACACACACACACACACACACACAAGAGAAACAGAATAAAAAAAAGAATATAAAAGAGAAAAAGATCCCAAGGAAAAAGTTAAAAAGCTTCTTGAGAAGAAAAGAGCAAGAAACGCACAAAACAAAGTAAATGCACAAGCAAAGCGGCAATATTGGTCTTCATTTTGTGAGAATGAGGTGTCAAATTTTAAAGATATGCAAAAAACTTGGACACATTTAGAAACAATGAAAAATGGGGTTTACCTACCGCAGTGCCCTATCACATTAAACAATTCAGAGTTTCCATCAAATTTTGATAAAGCTGAAGCTTTTGCTGATCTATTTGCAAGAAACAGTAGCATTGACAACTTAACAACTAATAAACACCGTGAAAATGAAGAAAAGAAAAATATATATATAGTCCACAGCCAGTAGACGATCATTGTCTGAATACTCAATAACATTGCAGGAAGTCAAAGAATGTATTATGAATTTGAATAAGAATAAATCAGTGGGCCTAGACGGCATTTCTAATGAAATGTTAAGTCATCTTCCACAAAATATGATATATTTTTTGCAATCATTTTTTCAAAAATGTTGGACAGATGGCAACATGCCTCAAATTTGGAAGCATTCTATTATGTTCCAATTCACAAGAAGGGAAACCACTCAGAGATATACATAGTTATCGACCTATTGCATTAACATCAAATACATGTAAATTGATGGAAAAGATTGCTTTAAAAAGACTTGTTTCATCATTGTAATAAACATACAATCATACCAATCAACCATGCTGCATTTCAGACAGGCAGATCATCAATAGAACATTTGGTCAGACTCACAACGCATGTAAAGCATCAGTTTGCACGTCGTATAAAACGTACTTGCAACGTTTTTGATATACGAAAAGCCTATGAACAAGTATGGCAACAAGCGGCTTTTGTTTAAATTAAAAAATATTGGTATTAACGGAAACATGTACAATATATTCAATGTTTTCTTCATCGTAGGCATATTCAAACAAAAGTAGGAAATACCTATTCTAACCCAAGACCTTTACAAATGGGCTTACCCCAAGGATCGGTAATTTTCTCCCAATTTTGTTTAATATTTTGATTTCTGATCTACCCAAAGGTCTTTCTAAAGATACAGAGTTAGCCCAATTTGCTGACGATATATGTCTATGGAGTAAAGTAACGATGAAAAGAAAATACTCCGTTAACATCACTGAATTATATTAAAATTAAATACCAACACGAACTAAATAAAATCAGTACATTTTTACACGAAAACGGGCTATCCCTTTCACCTGAAAAAACGAATTTGATGCTTTTTAATTCTGGAAATGATCCAAATAAGCTTCCAGTTTTCACATTAGACGGCACTTATTTAAACTATGTTAAAAGCGTTAAATTCTTAGTGTAATCCTAAGTAGTAAACTAACATGGAATACTCATATTGACCATATTTTAAATAAAGCAAGAAAAGTCTGAATTTCCTTAAAATTGTCAGTAAACAATCTTGGGGGCAAGACACTAAAAGTTTAACTGTTTTAGCAACTGCCCTTGTACGCTCAAGACTTACATATGCTCAGGAAGTATTTTTAATGCACCAAAATATCTCCTAAATAAACTTCAGAGCACTGATTGCAAAGCCTTCAAAATTGCCCTAGGGGTACCCACACATACGTCAAACTTAGGGACATACAACGAAGTAGGAGTTCTACCTCTATCTGAAATTAGACAAGCTTCTACTTTAAAATTCATCTTAAAAAGTTTCTCACAAAAAATTTTTTGCTCAGAAGAGGTATGTTTAGATTCGGAAAAGGATTTTGGAAAACGTGCACAATATATACAATCCACAAAATCTATCTATTCGTTTTCCTCGGATCTTCTAAAAGATACAAAAATAGAGAAAAATAATATCGCCGGAAAACCTACGTTTTCACCCATTCCAAAATGGGTACAATCAAAAGCTTCCTTTGACATTGACTACAATAATTTAACTAAAAAGGATTCTCCCAACATTTTGAGAAATTTTGTCTACACTCACTTAGAAAATAAGTACAGCCATCACTTAAAAATATTCACAGATGGCTCAGTATTAGATGATAATAGCACGGGAGCAGCTTTCATAATTCCTAGCTTAAAAATAGAAAAGTTATTTCATCTTGGTAAAAGTCTGTCTATATATAGCGCAGAATTACTTGCTAATACTCAAATCATTGGATTTCATTTTGAATTTCCCCATAAATAACAGTCAAGTCGTAATATGCGCTGATTCAAAAGCAGCATTGAATGATATTAAGTCTTCAAATTCATGTGTACGATTAGACATGATAACTGAAATTAATCATATAGTACACCTTCTTTCCCAAAACGGCATTAATATTACTTTTTGTTGGGTACCTTCTCATTGTGGTATATCGGCAAATGAACAAGTAGACAAAGTTGCAAAAAAGGCAGCTCAAAACCTTAGCGGCACAGTAACAATAAACGTTCGCTTAGATCTGACAGAATGTTTCTCTATCATAAATAAAACATCTCATGATAATGCGACAAAAACACTGAGGAACTCGGACATATATTATTATAACAATTGCACCAAATGTAATGACAAAAACAATGGGATAACATCATACAAAAGATATATTTTCTCATCCAGGGAGATTGAAAGTCTAATCCATAGGTTTCGTTTAAATTCGTTTAAAACAAAATATTGCAAAGATATTAAATGTATGTGTGGGGATTCATAAGTGTCAATCATTTACTGATTCATTGTCCCAAAACAAAAGAGCTTTTAATAAATCAGGTATGAGGGTTTTGTTGATGGATCGACTCCTTTACCACTATCTAGTATATTAAACAATTTTGCGACTCTTGAATCTATTTCTAAATGTTTATTAGACTGTTCACTTAATATTTATCTTTAGCATTTGTGATTGTTACAGTTACAATTTTAGTTTAAGTTAAATGTTCTGATGAATAGGGTGGGGTGGAGGGTTATGATTACATTCATTACGTACCACTTTAAAACTTACACTCCCTTACACTCCCTAAAAAAATGCATCTCTCTCATTCCTTACATCAAGCTCATTCTACACTATAATATTGTCTGAATCACTTTTAGTGGAAGGACGTTAAACTGAAGAACAACACACACACACACACACACACACACACACACACACACACACACACACACACACACACACACACTTGCAAGCACACACACACACACACACACTTGCAAGCACACACACACACACACACACCACACACACACACACACACACACACACACACACACACACACACTTGCAAACACACACACACACACACACACACACTTGCAAACACACACACACACACACACACACACACACACACACACACACACACACACACACACACACACACGGAGAGAGAGAGAGAGAGAGAGAGAGAGAGAGAGAGAGAGAGAGAGAGAGAGAGAGAGAGAGAGAGGACCCCAATCCTCAAACACACTCCATCTGACGAACGATGAACACTGAAGGGTTTGCCGTCGCTTAGGATTCCTAAAAACAAACTCTCCAGTCACGATTCAGCTCCAACCACAGCAAGGGCTGCTACGACACAAATTGTCACCCAGCACAAAACTATTGTCCGTGTGACAACCTAGTTCTTTCCTTGAATTTCAATCACCGGTGATGGACGGTTTTCTTCTGGAATTATGGTATTTCAAACAACATTTTTGTTATCTGAAACAATATATCGCTTAAAAAACCCGAAATGGACACATTCATCACAATAAATAGTATTATTTTGGAACTAATGCGCAGAATGTTACGAAACAAAGGCAGAACGTCCGTCATACAAAATGCAAAAATCTTTAAAAAAACTTTTGAGAGTTAAATTTAGTAAAGTTAAAGTAAAGGCGCTTCGGCACATCAACCATAAAAACCCAATTAGTTGCTTCCTTGCTCATCGTGATCAAAGCCACCGCGTGTCTGTTGTTTCATGATTCCTGTGTACCATTGCTTCGCTACCCCGCCACAGCAGAAACATGCCAACAATTGATTTATGTAAATGAAACTTAGTGTATGCGTGACGGGATAGCAATGATCTGAGCTACTGTGCGTGCCTTTACTGCTAACCGAAAAAGTCGTTGAGGTACTACAGGATGATGTTTTTGTTTGCGTGTTTGTCTGCTTGCTTTATTGCGAAGAGAGCAGTGTCAATGAAGTTTTTGTGTATTTCAAGGGCTATGAGTCATCGAGTCACCATTGCTGTATTATGTTTAGAGTTTCACAGCAGGAGTGCTGTTAGACAGACTGAACTATCTCCCCCAAGGAAACGAAAAAATCAGAAACAAGCCCTGAACTTGACATTTAGAAAATGTTGAGACACACACACACACACGCACACACGCACACACGCATGCTGTGCCTCTTTCTCTTTCTCTGTCTGTCTGTCTCTCCACCCCCCCCCCCCCCCCCGTCTCTCTCTCTCTCTCTCTCTCTCTCTCTCCCTCTCTCTCTCTCTAGCGTGCACACACACACACACACACACACACACACACACACACACACACACACACACACACAAACCAGAAACACACATACACACACTCACTCACTCAGTCACACACACACACACACACACACACACACACACACACACACACACACACACACACACACACACACACGCACGCACGCACGCGTGCATTGCGCCCACACACACACGGAAGTGCGCTCGCATGCACGCGCACACTCACAGAAGAGAGAGAGAGAGAGAGAGAGAGAGAGAAGAGAGAGAGAGAGAGAGAGAGAGAGACACTGACACTGACACTGACACTGACACTAGTTTATTGAATAGGCCACAGCCCCTTTCAATGGGGGGAGATATCATGGAACATTGGATTCGTCGCGCGCCGCGCGCGCGCACACACCCACCCACCCACCCACCCACCCACCCACCCACCACACACACACCACACACACACACACACGCACGCACGCACGCACGCACACACACAGAATCTTGCACATGCAGACAGTGTACAACTCGAGAAATTATCACGATTCATCAGCACTGAACATCCTATACCACGCAATATTTATCTATTTTCATTAGTGTTAACAGTTTGAAGTCGGAGCTTGAATGCGAAGAATAAAAACTTAGAAAAATCAAGAATATTTTCCTCGGACAATTTTTTAGACACGCTACACTGCTAATACCTGAAGAATTTCCATTAACAATACTTTGCAGATACTTTTGCCTATAACCGTTGTATAGCGGGCATTCAAAAATGAGGTGAATTTCTGTTTCAAGCTTGCCGCTACAAAAGGGACAGTTCCAGTTCTCCGTATTTTTTGAATAACGGTATTTGTGAACATTAATCTGTGATACTCCCAACCTAAACTGGGCAAGTACATTGCGATATGCATTCATCCATAGGACATCCACATATTTCCCCCTTCCAAAATATGTCTTATATTGTTTGTACTCAGAGAATCTACCACTAGTTTCCATGTGGTCATACCATCGCAGACAAAAAGAACTATACAACCTTTCCTTAAACTCTTTGAAGAACAATTTCTCTTGTCCACAACCAAACAGCCACACTTGCTCAAATCCATTTTCACACAAAACAGTTTGAACTTTTGTGACCCAAGTGTTAGTTCCGCGCTCATGCATCTTTAAAAGCATATGATAAGATTTCTTTGAAAACAGATGATCCGGTTGTTTCAATAAACGAAACCATATTTAATACATTTTGAAACAGAATTAATCCATAAGGGATACCTGCCTAACTCGCCATAAATCATATCCTTTGGGGTTTTATCAGTAACATGCAGTAACCGTTTACACGCATAAAGATGAACACGCTCTACCTGTTCAAACCTTTGAAAGCCCCATACTCTGCTCCATACAACAAAACTGGAACAACCTGAGTATCAAAAGTTTGAAAAATATTTCAGCTGAGTTACAATCTATTCTGTTCAGAGTTTTCAGGATTTCTATTGTACTTACCTTAGCTCTACTTGTAGTATCTTCCATTGCGGCTGTGAAGCTGTGACGGGTGGAAAAAGTCAATCCTAAATATTTGTATGAATTAACAACTTCAACTGGTTTACCATCTAAAAGCCATTTTTCTCGTGGTCCTAGAAACCCACCCTTCCTGAACACTATTATCTTAGATTTATCCATGTTAATAGTTAATCCTAGTCTGTGTGCAGATACTTGAAGATTGTTAAGCTGATTTTGTAGTCCGATCACTGTCGTTGATAGCAGTGTAAGATCGTCAGCGAAAAGTAGCAGGAAAAGATCAGTGTCTGAAGAACTGAGAGACAAGCCATGCCTACCTTTAACAGTCAGTTCACTAGCTAACTCATTTATTAGTAATGAGAAAAGTATCGGACTCATTATGCAGCCTTGTTTTCAGACCTTGCAAACAAGAAAAGAACTCCGAGAGACCATTCTTGCTCATTACACAGGATTGTACGGATTTATACATGGCTTGGATTATCCGCAGCATTCTCCCGTTCACGCCTGTTTTTATATGAACTGACAGTAAAATGTCTCTTCTTACGGTGTCGTACGCTTTTCGAAAATCGATGAAAGCAACATACATTTTTTGGTTTCTAGAGAAATACTTTTCAATACAAGCGTGGAGTGTAAAAATATGATCCACTGTCGAGCGTCCCTTACGAAAGCCTGCTTGCGCATCATTCAACAAAGAATTGTTCTCAGCCCATACGTACAGCCTATTGTTTATGATTTTGGTGAACACCTTACTTACAACACTCAATAATGATATCCCCTGTAATTATCGGGATTGTTTGGGTCCCCTTTCTTGTGCAACGGTACAATAATCGCTTTAGTCCATTCATCGGGAAATAATCCATCGACAATAAGCTTATTGAAATAACATTTCAAATATTTTATTATTTCTGGTTCTGCGGATTTTTAACATTTCAGCCAGAACACCATCCGGGCCTGCCGCTTTCCTACATTTTAATTGTTTAATCGCTTTACTTATCTCCGCCCCGCTTATTTCACAATCAAGAGTGCTGTTGTAATTTGGATTTTCCCCTTGATAAATCCGTATGAGCTAAGTTTTCAGTAATGTCTGCATTAAACACTTTTTCAAAGTGTAGGACCCATTCACCATTGCTGATGTTATTAATGACGGGTGTACGTTTCCTGTGCTTCTTAATTTCTTTCCAGAATTCTTTGGAATCACTTGCGGAGCCAAGTAGCGCTGTTACCGACGCTTTTTTGTAGTCTTTTTTCTTACCTTCTGTTAGAGCCTTGTATTCTTTTCGCTTTGATGTATATTCTTTATAATGTTCTTTTCTTTTTGTTCGACTGGAACGTCTCAAATATCCTCTTTACCTCTTTTTTCTTTAACAAGCATTCTTTGTCGAACCATCTTGAATTCCGATCTCCTACACTGGTTATCAATGACTACGAGTTTTTTCATACAGTTAGCAGCCTCCATTAGAGATCTGTTGAATAGTCTAATGGACCCATCTGGATCAACATCTATCAGGTTTTCTGCTACCTTCATTCTATCTCGAAATATATGTGATGAAAGTTATCCTTAAAACTGTCTGCTTTGTTAACTTGCCATACAGTTTTTTTCGTTTTGTTATTTTTCCTTGTCATCGAGCTGTGCTGATCACTATCAGTCTGACCTTGACAATACATCTCTACAGGCATATGGTCAGATTCTATTCTGTCACCAACTATTACGCTGCCAACCATTTGAGAGAAATCGACATCAGTTAAGAAATAATCCACAACACTATGACCATGTTCAGACATGTAGGTCAGTTTTCCTTCCTCGTCTCCTGTCACATAACCATTCATGATTAACATTCTATAGCAAATGCATAGTTCAAGGGTTTTCTTCCAAAATTATTAATTTGAGTATCATTTGATTTTCGGCTTAGTTGCCACAAGGGCTCATTATGGAATGGATTACTTTCCTCGTCGTTGTCCTGGAAGAGATCTACATTTATTTGATATTTAGAAGTCCGTGCGTTAAAATCGCCGGTACAGATCACATGCACGTCCTCATACTCATCTGTCAGATCATGTAAACACCTGTCTATCTCATCAATATGACAGTTACTCTGGGACTGGTCATAAAAGGGACTGCCTATGGAGGTACGTACGTAGCTAAATACAAAACATCCCTAGTACAACCAAAGAGAGTCTTGGACAGACTCAGTACAATGATGTTTTCCGAGTCCATTCTTATTTCATGCACTTGTTTTTTTTAGAGAGTTTCTTATCAATACTAAAATGCCACCTGACCTTCTACCTTGCTGCGACAGTTTCACTGCAGGACACACTAATTTCTTAAAATCCAAAAAAATATTTGAGATATCGAAGTTCACATCAACAAATGTCTCTGTTAGAGTAACAATATCAAATTGATTAATATAACTTACCCAGTCAGTATCGCACAGTTTGCTTGCTAAGCCACCAATGTTATATGACAGAAACGATACACTGGGTGCTGCTGGGGGCCGGCCGGACTCCTATCTGTTGACGTCTGCTTGGTCTTCAGCAGGTGTCAGTTGTAAAGTCAGGGTCGTCTGTCTGGTCGTTAGTCTGGTCATCTGGTTGGTCATCAGTCTGGTCAACTGTCTGGTTGTCAGTCTGGTCATCTGTCCTGTGTGTGTCAACACCAGGTGAGCCATGTCGACTGCAGGAGTAGGACCACGGTGGGACAGGCGGAACATGGAGTCGATCCTTATCTGGGATGGCGGGGTCCTACCTTGTTCTATTCCAAAGTCCCGGGGAGTTGGGGAGCCATCGTTTCCACGGCACCATGCAAGGGTGCGGGTGCCTGCCTTTCTGCTATTGTTCCTCGCCCGTTCTGCTCCTGGCTCTGCTGCTTCCGTGCTCGGTGCCGCTTGTCCGCAGGTTGTACTTGGAGTTGGGGCGTGGAGCAGTGGTGTCGTCGGCACGGGGCCGTTCCCTGGGTGATGATCTTCCTGGACCTGTCGCTCCTCGTTGCTGCTGTCTGCTGTCCCCCGTTCCCCTGCCGCTGACTTCAGGCTGCTTCCTGGCACCACGCTGGGAGGTCAACTGGCCGGCACTGGTGATCCGTGGTCGCTGGTCACGGAGCGGTGAAGATTCCCTTCACGTCCCTCGACGGCAGTGGAAGGTACTCTTCAACTGGCAGCAGCAGATCCGCTGATCCGCCCGCACGGTGTTGTTGCTGTCTGTGTTGACCTGGTCTGACCTGGCCTGTGGCAGACCTTCCTGTTATCCCACTGCTCCCTGTCTGGCTTCTTGTCACACGTTGGCTGGCGAGGTTCAAACTCATAGACAGCGTTTTCTGTGACAAGCTTGTCAAAACGCAACCTTGCAACTTCTCCTTTGGAAATTAAATCTCGTCTCATGCTGAGCAGCGCTCTTCGTTTGGTTTGTACTGCTGCTGAAAATCCTCTCTAATGTAAATACCATGGTACCGTTCTGATTCCCTCAGTCGCCGGGCTAGAGACAGAATTAGAGACTTTTGTTTAAAGGAAAAAAACTTAACGATGACAGCCTTGCCCGCTCTATGAGCTCGTTCTACATGAACTTCTTGTCAAGACGTAATCCTTCCTTGATGACCGCCTTCACGAGCTGTTCACACTTTTCCCAAGAGGTTTCTAATGGAAGGCCAAAAAAGAGAAGGTTATTGCGCCGACTCTGGTTCTCAAGGTAGTCACACTTGTTTTGAAGTAGATGAATCTCTTTTCTCAGATCTGTGTTTCTTCTGATAGTGCTTGACATTTTTTTTGCAAAATCATGAACATTATAGTCAGTATGATTTTGAATTTCTTCTAACTGGATAAGGCGACGATCAATTTTGTCTTCCACGCTTATCAGTCTGTCTTCGATCATCTGACCTTGTCGTTTTTGCATTCTCCATTCTTGTTATTGCTTCAGTAATGACAGATATATTATCGTGAAGGAGGGGCAAACGGGAATTCAAGTCTTGTTCTTTCCGTCATTGTAAATGGCTTCACCAGCTCACCTGTGCTATGTTCCTTTACTGTCGCTGGTCCGGGATTGGACTCCACATCGCCACAGGCAAGAAGGAGGCTTGCTAAAAATACAGTGGCGATGGCACAAAGATTACGGAAGATCCCCCCCTGAAGTGAAGTGTCAGTCTGTAACGTACTTGCTGGGTTGCATCAGGTTTTCTTCTTATGAACATGTTTGCACAGGCAAGCATTAAAAAATGACAGCGTCAGATCATCCATGGTCTTGCTGTAAACAGGAGTGCTACAGTTGTAATCCTGAGCCGTTGCACCGAGACATGCCGTCGGCCGAAGCGGTGCTGTCCATTCTGAGGCAAAGCGTTAGCAACACGCAGCCAGTGAACATAGTCCGTGCCAAACTCAGTGGCCAGCGAAGCGAGAGGCGCAAAGTCCTTGACTGCATGACCAAGAAACTTCTCTTCCGCATGAAGTTTTGAAAACAAAAATTAAAACAACCAACAGCTTCTTGCGTGCAAATTTGACACAGGCATGACAGGCAGATAAATATATATTCACTGATCACAAATGTAGGATACACAAACCGTAATTGTTATAGTTATTGCGGAAATATAGAAACATTTGCCGGAGCTGTGCAAAACACGTCCGCTTCGTACGGTGAACGAGTCACCCCCGAGAGAGAGGAGAGAGAGAGAGAGAGAGAGAGAGAGAGAGAGAGAGAGAGACAGACAGACAGACAGACAGACAGACAGACAGAGGCAGACAGAGAGATCGCGCCAGTTTCAGTAACAGGAAGCGGCCACCCGTCAATCATGGGTTTCAGATAACGCATGCCCTGTGTCATGATTCTGCAACAAGGAGGAACAGCCAGTGCTGACGTTGGTACTCTCCATGGCTAGACATCCGACATGCCACTTC
>CM031601.1:93337315-93339815 GCA_018398815.1 Conus ventricosus | reverse complement strand
TTGCTTTACTGTATCGCCCATTGTCAAGTGACTTTACTGTATTGCCCATTGTCAGATTGCTTTACTGTATCGCCCATTGTCAAGTGACTTTACTGTGTTGCCCATTGTCAAGTGACTTTACTGTATTGCCCATTGTCAGATTGCTTTACTGTATCGCCCATTGTCAAGTGACTTTACTGTATTGCCCATTGTCAGATTGCTTTAGTGTATCGCCCATTGTCAAGTGACTTTACTGTATTGCCCATTGTCAGATTGCTTTACTGTATCGCCCATTGTCAAGTGACTTTACTGTATTGCCCATTGTCAGATTGCTTTACTGTATCGCCCATTGTCAAGTGACTTTACTGTATTGCCCATTGTCAGATTGCTTTACTGTATCGTCCATTGTCAAGTGACTTTACTGTGTTGCCCATTGTCAAGTGACTTTACTGTATTGCCCATTGTCAGATTGCTTTACTGTATCGCCCATTGTCAAGTGACTTTACTGTATTGCCCATTGTCAGATTGCTTTACTGTATTGCCCATTGTCAGATTGCTTTACTGTATCGTCCATTGTCAAATGACTTTACTGTATCACCCATGCTGACCATGTCACAAACCCTAAAGGCCGAAGAACTACCAGGCAGAATGTGAATCAGGAGGAAAAGTTGTTGAACATAATATGAAAAAAAAGGCTGATGTGGTGTGAACGTGTGACCGGATCAAAGGGATGAAACACAAGTGGACACACAGGATGACTGAATGAACCAGGACAACCTTCAGCGTGACCTGGGCACAAACCAACAACAAATAGAGACAGACACATTTGGTGCAGGAATGATCAGTGAAGTACCTCCCCTCCCAACCCCATCCCCTCCCATTCACGTTCTTGGTGGGCTCTGGTTCCAGTAAAGAAAAAAGAGAAGAAAAATAACGTAAAGCATAGAAGTAAACAGGGTTGTGGGATACCATGTATTTCCTTTTTTCCAATTAGAAAAATCAGGAATGATTGAACAAATTAACATATGAACAGATAGAAGAAATCAACGCAGTGCGCGCGCGCACGCACGCACGCACGCACGCACGCACGCACGCACGCACGCACGCACGCACGCACGCACGCACGCACACACACACACACACACACACACACACACACACACACACACACGTAGAGACACATACACACATACACACACACATACACACACACACACACCACACACACACACACACACACACACACACACACACATATACATACATACACACACACACACGCACGCACGCACGCACACACACACACACACACACACACACACACACCACACACACACACACACACACACACACACACACACACACACAATCACACACACACGCACGCACGCACGCACGCACGCACGCACGCACGCACACACACAAATGAACCGTGCCATGAACTCCGAATTCTTTCAAGTCCTCGACAAGTGCGTTCTATGTGCTATATATAACACCTTTCGACAAAAAAAAAAGCCAATGAAACGTCAGCGAAGTGAGATGTGTCAATAGTTTTTTGTTAGTGTTTTCAGTACAACCAAACTTCTCATACCCTCGTCCCTGTGAGTTCCATCACACACACACACACACACACACACACACACACACACACACACACACACACACACACACACACACACACACACACACACACACACACATATACATACATACACACACACACACGCACGCACGCACACACACACACACACACACACACACACACACACACACACACACACACACACACACACACACACACTCACTAAAGAATGTCCTCAGACACCCTGGAATCATCCATTGGTCATGTCTTGATTGATTGGTGTATTTATACACTGTCTAGACATTTTGGCTTTTCAATTGAGGCGTTGTCGTGAGGACGTGCTTGGCTTCCTGTGTATCATCCTTGGTACTGTTTGTTTTGCATCCCTTTCTTCTGTGAGATCTAGGGGAGAGAGAGAGAGAGAGAGAGAGAGAGAGAGAGAGGAGAGAGAGAGAGAGAGGAGAGAGAGAGAGAGAGAGAGAGAGAGAGAGAGAGACAGACAGACAGACAAACAAACAAGCAAAGAGAGAGATACAGCGACACACACACACACACAGACACACACACACAGACACACAGACACACACACACACACACACACACACACACACACACACACACACACACACGCGCGCACGCACGCACGCACGCACGCACGCACGCACGCACGCACACACAACACACACACACACACACACACACACACACACACACACACCAGAGATCATAGCATGCAAGCCGAGTGTTATGAAAAGTGACTTTTTTTTTCTTTTCTTTTTTTAAAGTACGGTTTCCACTGGGGTTGTTGTTAAGGCGACAAAATGAACAGTTCCAGAGGACTATAATCATATCAATAATAATAATAATATAATGAACAAAGTCAGCATGCATTCATAATTCACTCAGGGATCGCAAACATTGGCTTACATGGGAACCATC
>CM031601.1:93329815-93332315 GCA_018398815.1 Conus ventricosus | reverse complement strand
GAGCTTGATCTCTTCAGCGCAAGGTAGGCGTTTTCATTCAACGCGCCCTGTTTCTGCCTCTCTGTCTCAGTCAATCTGTCTCAGCCTGTGTCTGTCTGTCAGTCTGTCAGTCTGTCTGTCTGTTTGTCTCTCTCTCTCTCTCTCTCTCTCTCTCTCTCTCTCTCTCTCTCTCTCTCTCTCTCTCTCTCTGTTTGTCTCTCTCTCTCCTTCTCTCTCCTCTCTCTCTCTCTCTCTCTCTCTCTCTCTCTCTCTCTCTCTCTCTTTCTCCTTTCTCTGCCTGTCTGTCTGTCTGTCTCTCTCTCTCTCTCTCTCTCTCTCTCTCTCTCTCTCTCTCTCTCTCTCTCTCTCTCTCTCTCTCTCGCTCTGTGTGTGTGTTGTGTGTGTGTGTGTGTGTGTGTGTGTGTGTGTGCGCGCGCGCGAGCGCGCGTGTGTGTATTTTGATTTGTGTGTATATGTGTGTAAGTGTGTCTGTATGTGTATGTGTATAGGTGTGTGTGTGTGTATGTGCGTGTGTGCGCGTGCGCGCATGTGTGTGTGTGTGTATGCGCATGCGCGCGCGCGCGCGCGCGCGCGCGCGCGCGCGTGTGTGTGTGTGTGTGTGTGTTGTGTGTGTGTGTGTGTGTGTGCATGCATGCGTGCGCGCGCGCTCGCGTGCCCTTGAGGGAAGACTTGTGGATGCTGCTCCCCGTCTGGTGCATTGAAAGGGGCTATTCAGCGCTTCAAACGCCCAGGGACGGTCTGCTGGGCTCTCCTAATAAAAGCCCAGAGTCGTGACAGAAGCATGAAGAGAGCGTGACATCAGGGAGTTGACTGAGAACCTATGGAGTATTTTGACTGGGAAGAAGAGAGAGGGAAAAGACCGGAGATCGATGAACAAAATGGAAAGGAGCTGTCGGGAGAGCTATGGCCCTAACATGACTACTGCGAGCACCGCTACTGCAAAAAGGACGTGTTTGGATGTGAACGTGTAGGGAGAAGTCGGATGGTATGCATGGAATATTAAAAGCGCCATACTCTCTCTCTCTCTCTCTCTCTCTCCATGTATATATATATACATATAAAATCAGAGTTAAAAAGCCACTCAGAACGTTAAAAGTGCTCAACCATGTAGGGAGCGACATACCAGTTTAAAATACCATTTTAAAATGGAAAAATTAAAAACCTACAAGCTTGTTTCAAGCTAAAACGCTCTCCTCAGGGTATACAATTTGGGCACGCCACCGGTGTTATATATTGTGGTGTGTGGGCGTGTGAGTTCTGTGCGTGTGGCACGTGGCTTGCCGGTTTTTTTCTTTTTGGGGGCGCGTTCAGGGGGGACGTGTTACGGAATGGTGCATTGACGCACAGAACTCACACGCCCACACACCACAATATATAACACCGCGTTAGATAGATAGATGGATGGATAGATAGATAGATAGATAGATAGATAGATAGATAGATAGATAGTTAGATAGATAGATGGATGGATGGATGGATGGATGGATAGATAGATAGATAGATAGATAGATAGATTGACAGATGCGCATTTGGCTTTTGCGTGTGCTAGGGTGGTTTGTTCTGCACTTTTTGCAGTCCAGCATTATTTTCTGCTCCGATCTGCAAATTATCTTTCAGCGACCGTGAAGGATAGCCAGGTCACGTGACTGGATGGTAAATAATGCCTTGTCTCCTCGCTGCCACCCCCCCCCCCCCCCCCCTCCCTCCTCTTCCTCACGTTCCTTCTGCTCCCCAATTCTCCCCTTACTCCTTCGCTGCACTTACGTTTGGCTAAGCGTCTTTCGTCTCTTTCTCAGGGCAGTCACGTCACATTATAAGAAGGGATGCCACTCTCAGCGCAGGAAAGATCCTCCCCCCACCCCTTTCGCCTCTCCTTCACCCCTACCCCACACCCATCCCAATACACACACGCGCGCACACACGCATTCCCCCCTTGGCCAAATGTGATGAAACCGCCAATGGCGAGATGTTAACCCCCCCCCGCCCCCCCCCGCTACTGGCACAACTCCCCTCGCTATTTTTAGACAGTGCATCTCATTTGGCTAAGAGTATTGTTCGATGATTACAATGTATCAAACGATGTAAGTGGGCATCAGAGAGGTCAGTGTAGTAGTATTGCCATATCCACGTCTGTTTCGGCAGTCGGTACGTGTCAAAATCTTTGGTATTGGTAGGGAGTGTGTTTGAGGGAGGAAGGATGACGAGGGTTGGAGGATGAAAGCTGTGTCCCTATAAATGGCAGGAATGCGCTGACTCTGCTGCTAATTGTGCAATATTGTGCAAGGTGATTCATGTGTGTCAGAACAGACTTTGCTGAGCGGTAACAGAAATACTCAACAGCAGTGCGTTATTTCCTCTGGTAGGTGGCTGAAAACACCCAATAGCACAAAGTTATTTCTCTGGTAGGTGGCTGAAAACACCCAACAGCACAAAGTTATTTCTTCTGGTAGGTGGCTGAAAACACCCAACAGCACAAAGTTATTTCTTCTGGTAGGTGGCT
>CM031601.1:93312315-93327315 GCA_018398815.1 Conus ventricosus | reverse complement strand
CACATAACAAAGTAAACAAAACAATGGAAACTCTTGCCCGACAAGTAAGACATCATTGTAAATGACAGACGCACAGGGGGCAACATTATATCCACTTCCACTGTCTTTGATAACGTGTATTCTTTGCAAACAGGACGCTCCTCCAAGCCAGTTGTCATGTACGACCATTTCCATTAATGGCCCGGAACATGAAACCGTCAGAAAGGATGGGATAAGAGGGGTGAGAAGGAGGAAGAGGGGTGGATGACGGGGATGGGGGGGGGGGGGGGGCGTGGGGGAAGAGGAGGGGGGGGGGCGGAGTTAGTGACCTGGGAGAGAAAAATAGGACAGGGAGGAGGACGAAAAACGAGAAATGAGCTTAGTTGATGGTTGTATGGAGATACATGTACAGCTGCAAGTAGACAAGATGGCTATAGAGCCTATGTGCTCTCTCTCTCTCTCTCTCTCTCTCTCTCTCTCTCTCTCTCTCCCCTCTCCTCTCTCTCTCTCTCTCTCTCTCTCTGTCTCGTGTGTCTCTCTCTCTCTCTGTCTGTCTCTGTCTGTCTCTCTCTCCCCTCTCTCTCCTCTCTCTCTCTCTCTCTCTCTAGTCTGTCTCAAATTGGATGATGAATTCTCTACCCGCCCATGTCCCTTTCCGTTGTCTCCTGATTGGCTGATCATCTCTCTGCCTGCCTATGTACCTTTCAGCTGTCTCTTGATTGGCTGATAATCTCCGATTGGTCGATAATCTCTCCACCTGCCCATGTCCTTTCCCGTTGTCTCCTGATTGGCTGATAATCTCCGATTGACTGATGGATTCTCCGCCTACAGATGTCTCTTTCCGTTGTCTCCCCCCTTGTACCCGTGGTGACTGGGCTATCATTGTGCATTTTTCCCTCCATGTGTGTGTGTGTGTGTTGTGTGTGTGTGTGTGTGTGTGTGTGTGTGTGTTTCTTTCCTGGTGCTTCAAAATCGATTGTCTTGCAACTCCTTGGTATCTTTTGATTGTCAGATTATTCTAAACATGCTCTTTCCCGCACCCCACTCTCGCCTCTTTCTCCCTCTCCCTCCCTCTCTCTCTCTCTCTCTCTCTCTCTCTCTCTCCTCTCTCTCTCTCTCTCTCTCTCTCTCTCTCTCTCTCTCGCCCTTCCCTGCACTCCTTTCGCTCCTGCGTCTATCTCTTTCGCCCCCCCCCCCCTCTCTCTCTCATTTATTATTTTTTCTCTTTTTTTTTTAATAGATAATTCCGTATCTAATTTTTGTTCTAGCCACTTTTACATGCTTGTTTTATTGCCTCATTTTATTTTGCATTGTTGACCCTACTCAGGGCAAGAGCTGGATGTAAAAAAGAGACATCAGTGCTTATCTATTATCCTCGTAAATAAAGAATTTTGTCTTGTCTTGTCTTGTCTCCTGATTGGCTGATAATCTTTCCACCTGCCCATGCCTCTTTCTGCTGTCTCCTGATTGGCTGATAATCTTTCCACCTGCCCATGTCTCTTTCTGCTGTCTCCTGGTTGGCTGATAATCTTTCCACTTGCCCATGCACCTTTCAGCTGTCTCCTAGTTGGCTAATAATCCCCGATTGGCTGATGAATTCCTCGCCTACTCAGTGTGCCTTTCAATTATCTCCTGATTGACCGATAATCTCTTCGCCTGCCCATTTACTAAATAGCTGTCCCCTGATGGGCTAATAATATCCGATTGGCCGATATGCATCTCGTCTGCCCACGTGCCTTTCAGTTGTCTCCTGATTGGCTGATAATCTCTCCGCCTGTCGAGGTACATTTCAGCAGATAAGACGTCGGAAGACCAAGGCCAGGATTTAAAACCACAGTGCCAAGGACATCCACGCTGTTGGTTCGGATGAGGAATTTGCACAGCCCTCGATGCCAGGCGCCTGAAACTCAACCTGCCACGAGCAAACGAAACTGAAGATTGGGAGAAACTGGATGCAAAAATCGTCCAAAGACTCGATGCACTGATAGGGAAAAGCACCCTGGAACACAAACTAGCCACATATGGGGACATTGTGTATGCCACATGTAGAGACGCCTATGGAGTAAAACTCCCCAAAGAGAAAACACCTCCAAAGAAATCCAGACGCCAAGAAAAGATGGACAAGATCAGAGTCCAAAAGAACAACCTCAAGAAGCAAATGAAGCCCGCACTGCCAGCTGAAAAACAAGGCTTGGAAAAACTGGGGGAAGACCTGAAAGGAAAACACAGCGCCCCACCCAAGCGGAATCTGCGAGGAAGAGGAAGAGCAAAAAGAAGAAACACAAGAGCGCTTCTTCAGAGACCCCTTCCAGTTTGCCAGAACACTGTTTGAGCAGCCAAAATCTGGGACCCTAAGTGTGGACAAAGGAGTTCTTGAGCAGCATCTGAGGAAAAAAATATTCTGACTCACAGAGCAAAGCACCACTCGACATTCAAGGTCTGGTGTGGCCAACCAACCCTGAGGAACAGTTCAATGGCAAGCCTCCAACATTGGCGGAAATCAAGAAGGTGGTCGACAAAGCCAGAGCCAAATTCATCACCAGGGCCAAACGGAATACCTTACCAGCTTTACAAGAATGTCCCAAGGTGCTGGAGTGGCTTCACAGGCTGCTGCGATGGGCTTGGAGAAACCAGAAGATCAGCGGCCAGTGGATGACGGCAGATGGTGTGTACATCCCCAAAGAGCAAAACTCAAGTGACATCAGCCAGTTCAGGCCAATATCACTACTGAACGCCCGAAGGGAAAATCTTCTTCTCTGTCATGGCAGCAAGGCTGACCAAGTACCTGATGGAAAACAAGTACTTGGATGTGTCAGTCCAGAAAGGTGGCATCCCAGGCGTGGCTGGCTGTGTAGAACACGCCAAAATGATCTGGGACGCAATCCAAAAAGCAAAAACAGAAAAGAGAGACCTGGACGTAGTGTGGCTTGATCTGGCAAACGCATATGGATCTGTACCCCATGAGATGATACAGTTGGCTCTTGAGATGTACCATGTGCCAAAGAACATCCGCGACATGCTCAAGAAGTACTTCAATGGCTTCTCAATGCGGTTCTCTACCAAGGAGTACACAACTGATTGGATCAACTTGGAAGTGGGCATTGCAATGGGCTGTGCAATTTCCCCGATACTGTTCGTGTGGCAATGGAACTCATCTTGAAAGCAGCAACAAACAACGTGAGACAAACAGACCTTGGCGATGGATACAAGATGCCTCCTCTCAAGGCCTTCATGGATGACACTACAGTGATTTCATCCAGAGAAGACGAGACACGTCATGTGCTGGAGAGGCTGGACGACATAGTTGCCTCATCCAGAATGAAGTTCAAGCCAAAGAAATCACGGAGTCTCTCACTGAGGAAAGGAAAGTGGCCGAATCTGTGGTCTTCAGTGTTGCCAACCAGGCCATTCCAACAGTCACAGAAGAACCAGTCAAGAGCCTTGGAAGATGGTATGATGAATACGCTGAAAGACACACAAAGAGCAAAAGAAACCAAGCAGATGGCGGAAGAAGGCTTGGAGACAATTGACCAGTGTGGGCTCCCTGGCAAATACAAGGTCTGGTGTCTGCAGTTCATGCTGATACCAAAGCTCCTAGGGCCCTCTGATGATATACGACATCTGCACCAGCACAGTGGAGGCAATGGAAGCCAAAATAAACAAGTTCACAAGGAAATGGCTTGGTGTCCCACCCTGTCTGACTGACATCGCGCTGTACTGTCGCCAAGCAAAGCTGAAACTACCACTGAAATCCATCCTGGAGGAATACAAAGCAGGGAAGATCAGACTTCAAAGCATGCTGGGGGACTCAGGAGACAAGGTGGTAGAAGCAATCAAGCCCCAGCTGAAGACAGGCAGAAAATGGAAAGTTCAAGAGGCGATGGATTCTGCAAAAGAAAGTCTCAAGATCAGAGAAATAACAGGACACACACAGACCAACAGACAAGGGACTGGGGGTGACCAAAACTGAATGGTGGTCAAAGGCCAAAAGGAAAAGCCAAAAGAGACATGATGATTCAGGAGATGAGAAAAGAAGAAGACCAAAAAAGACTCCAAAAAGCAGTCCAGCAGAGCCAGCAAGGGCAATGGACAACGTGGGAGAATGCACTCCAAAGAAGTCTCACTTGGAATGACATTTGGCACATGGCCCCTCTCAGGATCAGCTTCATTCTCAGATCTGCATATGACCTTCTGCCCTCAAATGCAAACCTGGTGAAGTGGGGGAAAACAGACGATCCTGCATGCCCCCTCTGCCATGAAAAACAAACAGTGGAGCATGTTCTAAGCTCATGTAAAGTAGCCCTGGCTCAAGGAAGGTACACATGAGGCACAACCAAGTGCTCAAAGAGATTGTACAAGTAGTCTGGGCTAGTACCAACACCACAAAAGGAGAAATTTAGGACTCCCAAAGCACCCGCAACATTCTTCAAAGGCAGGAGGCAGCAAATCATGGCCAAGAAAAAACAGTGCCACTCGAAACATGCAGGCAGAGTCTGCTGGATGGGACAGATGACTGGAGTGCACTGCAGACCTCCCAGAATGGAAGAGTCACCCAGAGATCATCAGCAAGAGTGGAATGAGACCAGACATAGTAGTCCACTCTAAGTCAACCAAGCAGCTGATCATGATCGAGCTCACGGTGCCATATGAGAACAGAATGGAGGCAGCTCAAATCTACAAGACTGAAAAGTATGCTGATCTGGCAAACAGCCTGAGGAGAGAAGGCTATCAGGTCAAAGTCCTCACTGCAGAAATTGGAGCTAGGGGATTTGTAGGGAAAGTCTGCATACAGCCTCATGAAACAGCTCTCAGTTGCAGGGAAGGAAAAAGCCAGAGCCCTGAAAGCAATGGCAGAAGCGGCAGAGAGGTGTTCAAGCTGGATCTGGTCAAGGAGGAACAAAAGTGAACTTCATAAGGCTTAAGTTCCCTACAAATATCAGGTGTCCCTGTGGCTCAGTGGTTAAAGCGCGAGTCATTAAGTAGAAATGAGCATGTCCAGAGGGTCATGGGTTCGAATCCCAGCCATGGCTCGTCCAAGATGGGGAAAAAAAAAAGGGGCAGCAGAGGGACATCCGGAGTCATGAACGGGTGTGGCCCAACCCCCTAGAGTGTCAGGAGATAAGGGCCGAAACACTTGCTTGAAGGGGGCTTCTCTTCTGAGGACTCTCTGCTGCACGCTCTCCACGAGTTTCTTTTACAGCTGTCTCCTGATTGGTTGATAATCTCTCCGCCTGTCGAGGTACATTTCAGCTGTCTCCTGATTGGTTGATAATTTTCCCATTTATTCCTGTGCCTTTCAGTTGTCGTCCGTCTCCCTTTCTCTATATGTCTTTTATTTATGTCTCGGTTCCCATTCCCCCTCAGCCTGTTTGTTCATATCTCTCTCCCCTCTCTCTCTCTCTCTCTCTCTCTCTCTCCACAGTGTTTCGAATTATAACGCCACACAATCAGCTGATGAGCTAATTGCGGCAAAGTTGGGTTTGATTTTAGACTGCCATGTTAAGAGCTATATGTGCTCCATTGGACACAGCAATGTCATGCCGGGATCAGTGGTGTGTAGACCTATGAGTGTTGTTTGCTTTTATTTCAGGGAAAGTGTATGATAGGGTGAAGAGGCTATGGTAGTAATATGTGCATGCTGATAAAATAAACAATAACGTTGAATGTGTCAGTGCGGATCAAACTAATAATAGTGACGACTTATAACTTTTGACCACGGTGTGTTGAAGACTATGTAAACTGTGATACCAACCGTGCGGCAGAAAAATGAAACTTCTGGACAAGTCACTGACTGTGTGACTGAACATGGACGAGACATGAAACCATAATTAGATGTATGAATTACACGCGCGCATCTTTGACACCCACAATTAATGAAATAGAATTGGAAAAAGTGTGTCATCGTCAGAAGGATACCTGTTTCGTCTAGTGACAAAAGCAAGAGAAGTCAAGCTTGTCAACATGCAGAGAAACTTGTAAAAAGGCGTGTCGTTTCTCCACTGGAATATGTGTGGATTGTTTCGTAACTACATCAGAGATCTTGTATATTTTGTTTCTTCCTTTGATTTTACCCGTTTGTTGGAACTTTTGCTGGGTCGTTTGAGTCTTTTTTTTTTTTTTGGAAATAGATTTTTTTTTAAAACCAGCAGTGAGATGTGCAAACCAGAGTCAGTGTTCAGGAGGACTGGGTTGTATGGTGCGAAAAAAAATCCTTATGTGTTTCAAATAGATTGTGACTATCAGTGTTTTAGTGTCATCTATACTTGATCAAGACTGTTATGGTTTTAGTAAGACTCTCTTACTTGTATACTGATCAGCCGTTAATTGGTCTTACTACGTAAACTACGTAGATTATTCAGAACTTTTTTTTCTGAAAAAGATTGGATACAAATGATACTGCGTAAAAACTGCTCATATGTTTAGTTCAGTGGTTGCAGTGCAAAAACAATTTGTAAGTAATCAGAAGTTGTATGTTGCTTTTGTGGACTTCTTGAAAGCCTTCGATTAAGTTTCACGAAAACTATAATGACCTATTATGTTAAAGAATGGAATTAGGGGTAAACTGTGCTGTTCAGTAAAGAGTATGTATGGCAAGGTAAAAGCAAAACAAACAAGCAAACAAACACCCCCCTCCCCCCCCCCAAAAAAAAAAAAAAGTGGAATAAGATAATAAGATCTTGTTATGTGTAACAGAGGAGCTCAGCCATGGGACGATTGTAGCTCTCTCTCTCTCTCTCTCTCTCTCTCTCTCTCTCTCTCTCTCTCTCTCTCTCTCTCTCTCTCTCTCCTCTCTCTCTTCTCTCTCTCTCTCTGTGTGTGTGTGTGTGTGTGTGTGTATGTGTGTGTGTGTGTGTGTGTGTGTCTGTGTGTTCATAGATGAATTATCTACCTTGCTTTTTTGCTCATATCATTTTATTGTCTACAACTGTTGTTATCTTGTGTCACTGTTGAATAGCTTGTATTCTGTTGCAACCAGATTAGAATTAAACGAATAAGATCAATATTGTCTTTGGTAAAGATGGATTTGGGGCATGAAGTAAGAAATGGGTCAAAGGGGGTGGGGAGGGACGTCAGTATATTGTTGTGGTCAACGCACATGTGTATGTTGGATTTTTCTTTCACAACCTTATCAAGCTTTACTTTGTGGTTCCAAGATATTTCAGATAGAGCAAAAAGTGCAGTCACAGCTACACTTCACGTTTTATATAAGTTTGTAACATATTTTTAGTCTTCTTAAAGTTGTTTTACTATCAGGTGCATTCAGTCTTAAGTAATGGAGCGGAGAGTTGGGCTCTTGAGAAAAGCGTTGAAAGAGAAAATGTCCATTTGAATGCTAAGAAAAGGTTTTTGATTGTTGACAACCGAATTCCTAATGATTTTGTTTACAGTGAATTCGGAAGATATCCAGGTTATGCTCATTCGTTTTAGAAATGTATTACATACTGGCTGGATATACCCCACATGGGAGAAATCAAACATATAAGGTGTTGTGTAATCTGTAATGGCACGAATACATGGGCTACCAAAGTTCGTCAATGCTTGATTTCATTCGGTTTTGCCTATGTTTGGATCAACCAGGGAATTGAAATATTTCAAAACCAGGTGTAATTTTCTGCAGAAGGTAGGACTAGCATGATCGTATCTATAGCAGTGACAGATCTGTGCAACGCAGACTGCTTAAATCAACGCCAATGATAGAAACCATACAATAAAATGAATAATGAATATGTATACCAAGAGTGTACTAAGCTTAGAGTTAGTGTTTCTGAATTCGCTTGTCATTGTTTCAAGTGAAGATGAACTGACGTGTCGATTGTGTAACATGGCTTAGGAAGATGAAATGGATTTCCTTTCTTGCTGTCCTGCTTTCCGTGACCTTATATCAAAATTCATACAGCAAAGTATTAGTTCAACTCTTGCGATTTCAGAGTAAATTTACTTCTAGTGTCTTGAAATTAATACATCCTTTTCAATGTTGTCCTGTACATTCATGAAGTACAACAAATGATACTTACGGTATAGTATTGATACTTTAGTACGGGGCATATGTATTTGTTTTCTCTTTTCAATGTCTCCTGTAATGATATTTTATATTATGTATGTTACGGGTATTACCTCTTTCAGTATGAATCTCTAATCCCTGGCCTTAGTCCGATTAAACCTCTCTCTCTCTCTCTCTCTCTCTCTCTCTCTCTCTCTCTCTCTCTCTCTCTCTCTCTCTCTCTCTCTCTCAATGATCTTTCATGTCTTGTTCTCCTCTCTTTGTCTTTCTGTGCCCAATCATACTAACCTGTACGTTGTATGTATCTGTGTCTGTATGTTCGTTTGTATTTCCGTCTCCCCCCTCCTCTCCCCACCACTTCCCCACTTGTCTGTGTACATGTCTGTCAATCTCTTGCCGTCTGTCTCGCATACAAAAAGCGAGTATAATGAGCGCTGATATGGCCTCTTGTGGTTGCTTGGGTTAGAAACAAAATGAAAGGAACAGAATGGAAGCCCGTGCATGCTTTGTTTATCTACAGTTTTGTTTCGTGCGTATCCGGTATCCTCTCGAACCTTTCTTTCCAGACAGATAGAAACAGACAATTGAAAAGCTGATCATTATCAAATAATAGTACAAATGACAGAGTCCTCCATTCCAACCATGCTAACGTCCACTCTAACTGACAACGTACATCATATGTAGGACCAACCTTTCCTTGCAGTTATTAAATCGGGAAGGGTACAATCCGACGAACCATGTTTTGCAATACTTTCGTGTTTTTTTTTCTGTCTTATGTTTCCTCCCCCCCCCCCCCTCATTCCCCCCTCTACATCCTTTCCCATCCCCAGTGGCATTACCCTTACACTACCCATCCCCTGCGGCCCAATAAATAACCACAGCCATACTCATTCTGCTGCAGCTCCAGTACTGACAGTGCACTGGGGGCAGTCCATACATCAGGTGGTCACGAGGCAAGCCATCCGGGGAGTTATTGTCGCTGAGACGTTGATACCGGTCAATAGTGCCTGCACTGATCCCAGACTGGCAGAACAGCAAACAGTGCCAAGACCCCTGCTGACAAAAACAATTGCTGTGTTAGGGAGCCAGTCTGAGTGGGCGGTCCTCTACCTCAGGGCTCCAACAAGTCCGTCTGTTTGGTGGTCGTTAGCTACTTCAGTTCTATCAACCATCTTTTCGTACCCTTTTCTGCTGAAGATTCTGTCTTTTGTGTTCAGGGCCGACAAGCCTCGTTGTTTTTTCCCGTGAAATCTTTACTGATGTTTATTGACGCCCATCGTGCATACGTACCCTTCTCCAACCCCTCCCCCCCCCCCCCCCCCCCCCCACCCGCCCCCGATACATACACAAATGTAAGAGACCGCGATCCAAATGATGTTGAACTGTGAACACAAGTACAAAGATCAGCTGATCAGGAAGTGGGGTGGGTGGGTGGGTGGGTGGTGGTGGTGGTAGTGGTGGTGTGTTCTCTTATTTGGGAATCGTCAGGAGTGTGCGCGCCTGTGAGCGTGCAACATACTCAAAGAAGCACACGTTTTAGAAAAAATAAAAACAAACAATCAAAAACAAACAAACACACGTGCGCTTTCTGACGTCTGAACCCACGCTTTATTACCAGCGCTTTTGATTTGTGCCTAACTTTCGCCAGCTTTATTACCAGCGCTTTTGATTTGTGTCTAACTTTCGCCAGCTTTATTACCAGCGCTTTTGATTTGTGTCTAACTTTCGCAAGGTTTATTACTAGCGCTTTTGACTTGTGCCTAACTTTCGCCAACTCAGATCCCCATGAATTTTGACACGAACTCACCGCTCGGACGCAGATGTGAAGAAAATAATCCTGCAATGACATTGTGAGCAATGCATGAAGAGCCATATAATGTGACCTTTTCTTAAGGAAATAGTCATCAATGGAGATAGTGAAGACGATGCTGTTGGGCTCCACTTCCATCATAAACAAAACAAAATGTTCGGGGCCCCCGTGTGCGTGCGTGCGCGCGCCGCGCGCGCGCGCGCGTGTGTGTGTGTGTGTGTGTGTGTGTGTGTGTGTGTGTGTGTGTGTGTGTGTGCTCGTTCGTGCGCACGTGTGTGTGCATACGTGGTTTGGTATATTTGTTTGTGTGTGTAAGAGCGCACATGGGTTTGCTCTTTTTTCTTTTCTAGAATTACTTTAAACCTAGTTGTTCAAAATATTTTTCCCAAAGCACTTGAAATAATATCACTCTCCGTGAAGGGCACTTACGTCATGTGGCTGTGAGGAAAACAGTTTCCTTTCTCCTCGTTGCCGATCCCTCCCCCCCCCCCCCCCCCCCCCCCCCCCCCCACCGCCCTCCGCTTCTGTTCCTTCCACCCCCCTCCCACCATTCCTTCGATGCACTCAGATTTGGCTATCTGCCCTTCCTTCAAAAGGGCAATCGCAGCACTTCATGTTTCGGGAAGACCATTCTCATTAAAGGAAAGCTAACGCTTGCAAACCGCTCTTCTCCTCGTCCTCTTCCCCCGTACCACGCACCCTTCCGCCTTGGCCAATGGCAATCATTCTCGTTCATCCCCCAGGGCTAGATATGAAACTGGTAATAGCGAGAAGTTATTCCCTCGCTATTGGCAAATGGTATCACCTCGCTATTCGGACAGAACGTCTCATATGACTAAATGTATTGTTCTGCTTAAAGAGGGGTGATAGGAAGTCAGAGGGTGCCAGAGAAGTCAGTTTAGCATTTCCCCATCCTCGTTCATGGCTAGGGTCACTTCGCGTCTAATTCTTTGATATAGGTTAATCAACTGGACATATTGTCAAGGGATTGGATGCTGTGAGAAAGGGAGGGCTGTCCATGGGAATAGCAGGTGTGTCCTGTGCTGTGTAACAGTTATTGTCATTCTGACCTGACATTGATGACTCTGTAACCTATTGGTGACGAAATTGCAGATGTACAGAACCGGCAGTGGCTGTATGTTGGGTGTACAGAATCAGCAATATGAGGGGTGCCTTAGAGCAAAGGCTTAGAAGAAGGAAGGGCATGAAGAAATGTTAGATTGAACCTTTATGAAAAAGGGCGATTTAGGGGAATCAGTGTTGCTGAGAGAGAGAGAGAGAGAGAGAGAGAGAGAGAGAGAGAGAGAGAGAGAGAGAGAGAGAGACTGAGAGAGAGAGAGAGGTGATGGTGGAACGCAGATACAGATGATAAAAGGATTATGGATATGTACTGTAAACGACTTCAAATTCTCTCTCTCTCTCTCTCTCTCTCTCTCTCTCTCTCTCTCTCTCTCTCTCTCTCTCTCTCTCTCTCTCTCTCTCCCTCTCTCTCTCTCTCCCTCTTCTCTCTCTCTTGTTGACAATGATACAAACATGCAGAAAGAACAGGAAAAGGGAAATCATATGGTACAATCCCCCATATGATGGAAGAGTCAAAACAAACGTAGGGAAAGAATTTTTTTTTAATCTTGACATCATCTTTCCCAAACGACCACAAATTATTTAAGATATTCATCAAAAAACAACATCAAATTATCATACTCATGTATGCCGAGTCTTAAAAGTATCATTGATTCAGCAAACAAAATGAAAAGCAGCACAGAGAAAAATGAGGGTGGCGAAAGGAAATCTTGCAACTGTACCAAAAAAAGAACAGTGTCCCCTAAACAACAAATGCCTTTACAACAACGTTGTGTACCAAGCCACTGTAACATCAGAGAACGCAGAAGAAACATATGTAGGTATCACTGACAATCAATTCAAAACTAGATATGCAAACCATAAACAATCATTCAACGAAGAAAGATACAAAAACCAAACAGAACTGAGTAAATACATTTGGAAACTTAAAGATAAAAACACAGACTACAACATATCTTGGAAAATCTTAAAAGAGCAGCACCATACAATAACATTTCAAAAAGATGTAATCTATGCCTAACAGAGAAATACATTATACTATGTAAACCACAATTAGCAACTTTAAATATTAGAACAGAAATGGTTAACAATTGCAGACACTGATGGACGTTTTTATCAGTGAACAAAATCAAAAACACATGACAAGCACATGCAACACGGGGAAAAACAGCAAGCTATATATAACACTGACAGCACAAGCCCCCCACATCCTGACGACTGAACATGCAAGAAACATATCTGTAGATGTTTTTAAGCTTGGTTTTAGCTTGTTTTTAATCTGACAAATATATATATATATATATATATATATATATATATATATATATATATATATATATATATCTCTGTCTGTATCTCTCTCTCTCTCTCTCTCTCTCTCTCTCTCTCTCTCTCTCTCTCTCTCTCTTTCTTTCTCTCTCTCTCTCACTGAAAATCATTCAATACCCATGAAGCCTTCTGTTCCAGACAAAACAAAACAAAGCATGGAAACGATCGCCCAGATATATAAGACATGATCATAAATGACAGGCAGACGCACAAGGACAACATTCCGTCCAATCCTCAGTTGTCACCTACCACTATTCTCATCTCCAGGTGTCAATTTGAAACAACCAAAAGGAAGAGAGGACAGGTGGAGAGGGAGGGGCCTGTAGGGGAGGGAGTAGAATTGGTGGCCTTGGGTAGAAAATAGGATGGGAGATGAGGGTAATCAATGACAATGAGCACGGTTGACGGTAATGGGGAAATACCTGTATAGCTGTGGAGTAGACGAGATAGCCATGTATGCTACTTGTTCCGCTCTCTCTTCCTCCATCTCCATTCTCTCTCTCTCTCTCTCTCTCTCTCTCTCTCTCTCTCTCTCTCTCTCTCTCTCTCTCTCTCTCTCTCTCTCTCTCTCTCTCTCTCTCTCTTTCTGTAGGTCTCTGACTGGCAGTAACACTGACAGTGGCGAATAACATGATCACAGATGACCGACATTCTGAGCTAAGGTTCCTGCCAGCTTCTCTTGTCTTATATCAAGTTACTTTAAGTCTAGTGGCTGACATGTTTGACTGTTGAATTGACAGTCATGAGTTTGAACCACTGTTGAGTCCAAATTTTACGACTCGAAAAACGATTCTATGCATTCAGCAGAAGATTTAGACTGGAAAGATTAAAGAGACTCGAAAGGGTAGAATTCCATAATGCCACGCCCTAGTCATACTAAACATCTCGCAGTTCACCGCCTGCTGCAGGAATTAGGCGATGAGACTTGCACCAAAGCACTACGTTCCCAGCAGCCATCTCTCTCTCTCTCTCTCTCTCTCTCTCTCTCTCTCTCTCTCTCTCTCTCTCTCTCTCTCTGAAATTCATTCAATGCCCATGAAGTCTTCTGTGCCAGACAAGACGAAACAAACTTGTGGAAACACTGGCCCAGTCCCGCCTTGGCTTAAGGCTGTGTCAGGCCAATTGACATAGGCTAGACCACCAAGGCTACATCTAAATGTTGTCATGCTTTGCATACGTTATGCGGGGATCGTCTTCAGTTGTGACAAGCTCCTAGCATAACATTATCAGTCTCCCAAATCCCTCGAAGTCGGAGTGTTGCTGCCCAAGTAGCGGGGTAATCAAGAACGGTCACACACGTAATGTTCTCATCCCCAGCTGATGCATTGGTATCATAGTGTTCAAGTACTTCGGCTGTTTGGATGATTCCTGGCGTCTTTTAGCCAGGGTACAACAACAACAACAACAACAACAACAACAACAACTGGCCCAGGCGTGTAGGACATTACTATAAATGGTCGGCAGACGCACAGTGACAACATTCAGTCCAACCGCCCCGTCGTTGATTATACACAACATTTGCAAGTAGGACAGTCCTCCTCGTCGGTGGTCACCTACTACTGTTCTCACTCCTAGGCGTGGATGTGGATGAATCCACAAAGAAGGCGGGGGGGGGGGGGGGGGGGGGGAGGATGGAGAGGGAGGGGCGTGGGTGGTTCAGAGTTGGTGGCCTCAGATAGGTAACAGGACGGAGAGGAGGGTTAATGATGACAATGAGCACGATTGCTGGTGATGAGGAGATACCTGTGCAGCTGGGAAGCAGAGAGACGGCCATGTGGTCTACATGTTCCGCTCTCTCTTCCTCCATTTCCATCTTTCACATTTAGTTTCTCTTCGTTCCGTTTTCCCCACTTCCCATAGGTCTCTCGTCTCGTCTCGTCTCGTCTCTCTCTCTCTCTCTCTCTCTCTCTCTCTCTCTCTCTCTCTCTCTCTCTCTCTCTCCGCACACGCACACGCACACGCACACGCACACACTCACACGTAGACACACACACGCACGCACGCACGCACGCACGCACGCACGCACGCACGCACGCACCACACACACACACACACACACACACACACACACACACACACACACACACTTTTCTCTACAGACCTGAAAGTGTATCCATAACCAGCCAATAAAAACTCCCAAGAGGCTGTCCTGCTAGACAAATGAAAACAGGCGTTGGTAACACTAGTAGCAGTGGCCAATAACATTATCACAGATGACCAACAGTCAGAGCCAACGTTCATCCCAGTTTCCGCCTTGCATCACGCTGCCCTGAGTGAAATATCTAAAGCGTTTGGCTGTTGAACTGACAGACATGAGTCTGAACTAATTTTTAGTGCCAATGTTTTACAACCGTCTCTATGAAATCAGCCGTAATTTAGTTCAGGAAAGATTAAAGAGGCTGAAAAGTAGGATTTCGTATTGCTGCGCCATAGACACACCAAACATCTTGCAGTTCAGTGTCCCCCTAAAGGCATTAATTAGGTGGATGGGACTTGAAACAAACCCTTCTTTTACTGACAGCTCTCTCTCTCTCTCTCTCTCTCTCTCTCTCTCTCTCTCTCTCTCTCTCTCTCTCTCTCTCTCTCACTCTCTCTCTCTCTCTCCCCTCGCTCTCTCTCTCTCTCTCTCTCTCTCTCTCTCTCTCTCTCTCTCTCTCTCTCTCTCTCTCTCTCTGTATGTCTGTCTGTCTGCCTGTCTGTTTCCGTGAGCTTCCGTAGTTCTCTAATTCCCTCGGTCTGCATGTGTGTTCCTCGGTTATATTCTTTCTCTCTTTCTGTCTTTCTCCCTTTTACATGCCTC
>CM031601.1:93302315-93304815 GCA_018398815.1 Conus ventricosus | reverse complement strand
AAGTTAAGAAGCCATTGAAATCAAGACCAGACGCCCCAGCCTGAACAGAGATTAAGGCTTTGAACTCCGCCTATCTACAATCAGATCCTGACAACCGTTCACCCACACAACAGTCGCCCCACCAGGCCTCGCTGCCACAACAGCAACAGTGAGCTGATGAAGACAGGGCGACCCTGTCGAAATATTCTCCAAGTCAGTTTTTGATTCTGATCCTTAAAGGTCTACTTTAGAGGTTTTCGATAATTGGTCAGCTTATGCAGAAATATGAAATGTTTGATAAATTGATAAAACAAACATCCGATTCTCTCCCGATCACACGAAATCGATCCGCGAAAGTGGGCATTTTTACCTGTAATCAGGAAAACGGGAGGTAATCAACTAAATCTTGGCATGGCTTAACTACTCTTGGATGTAACGTCACATGATGGACTGGCCGTCAGCCGCGACCTACACAACAAGCCAACGGCGACAGAAAGCGATTCTGATGGTTCTTGCACATCCCCATCGGTATTTAATTTATCATGTAAAAGCAGTGACTATGATTGCGACAGCCAATGTAACTCTGGGGATGTTTCTGCAAAGCCTTTACCTTATCAGTTTGAACGCTAAGTTCTTTTTACCACGTCAGTTCCAGTGGACCACGGAAACGAGCTATTCAGTTCCAGCTGGACGCCCGAACACATCATTCCGAAGGCGTACGGACTTTTACCGAAGTCTCGAGGGAGGCTACCGACTGACTTCTTGATGCGATCACGCGGTGACGGCGAGCGGAGATTCTCCTTCCTCAAGCCTTAACGTGTTCATTCAATTTGACAAGTGTGATCTGTCCATAGATAAGAACAGAATAAACGTGCGACTATCGTACTCATCTGTACGAGCTTACCACTCCGCCTTCAAAGTATACGCGCACAATGCAGACGAAGTTTTTGATCCACTCGAACGGGCTCGGCAATTGTCGGAACAGTCGTTTCCGTGGTCCAGCTGGAACTGACGTGGTAAAAATAACTTGGTGGCCCGGCATGGTTGCACCAAAGATAGTTCTTTGGTTGCACCAACCGAATCCACTTCTTTCGAGTATCTGGATCAGATGGAAATGTGTGCAAAGAATATCCGTCTCCTGTTGAGCTGCTGCACACGCCTACAGCACAATATCTGCTACCCCCTCGTGACTTTTTAGGCTGTGGGGATCGCAAACTCGTGTTGATTTCACTTGGCGTTGGCTTGTTGTGTAGGTCGCGGCTGACGACCAGTCCATCAAGTGACGTCACGGTTTTCGGTCTACCGCGCGGGGTTTGAACAGGTGTGCAAAACTCGTTTTTTTTATCTATTAAATTCTTCCGGCGACTTTCTTTGAAAAATGAATACCATACTGTAGTTATATGACATGTAGACCTGTTTTTAACAAATTATCGAAAATCTCTAAAGTAGACCTTTAACTACTTTTCTAATGTTGAATCCAGAATCCAGAAACCTACATTCTTATTTAATTACTGCGGTTGTTATCTGCAGTCACAACAACATTACAACATCAACAATGACAATAGATTCAGCAATAATGACGATAATGAGAACAGCAAAGACAACAGCCTCGTGTTTTTTTTTTTTTTTAATATGATTTTTATTCGCTTTGTTGTAAGTTATGAATTTGTTGTAAGCTTGCTCATGGTTTAAACTTTCGTGACAATAATCAGAAATCCGATTTGTTATCGTTGTCTTCGTCATCTTCATCGTCGTCATCGTCGTCGTTGTTGTTGTCGTCGTCGTCGTCGTCGTCGTTATCGTGGTTGTTGTTGTTGTCATGTTCTGCATGCTTGTTAACGTTTGTGGTTATTATGACGCTGGTCAAAATTTGTGATCGTAAGGCTTGGCTTACCGACCTGTCCAGTGACTAGATAGCCTGGTGATTTTTTTGTTTTTGCTTAATAGGTACCTTTTATACTTTCAGATTTGGTAGGCTGAACGACTGTCTGACTGAAGAAATAGAAATATAGTTGCGATTGGTTTTTCAAAGGGAGGATAACCAAAGGGGAAATAATTAGGGGAAAAAGTAGGATAAAAACAAGAAAGAAAGACATAAAGAAGGGAAGGGAAGGAAGGAGGGATGAAACAAAGAAAGAAAGAATGAACAACAACAACAACAACAACAAAAGAAAGAAAACAAGGTAAACAACGACGACAAGGAGGCTGAATGGTAAGCTAACGGACTGATTGATCGATTATTTGATCAGTTCGCAAGTAGGGAAACTCGAAATGTCGTAACGTTCTTGCTAACGCAATTAATCAATTATTTAGTACGTAACTTTGTCAGTCTGGATAGAATGGAAACCCCGTGACGGACGCATTCAAAGGCTATCCCGTCCATCGCCATCACCGAGACGCCGCCAGAACCAACGTTGTTTGACTTCTGTCCTGCAGCGTCCTCTTCAAACAGAGAGGGCAGACAGGGGGGTGGGGGGGTGGGGTGGGGGTGACCCTCCCTGCAACCAGACGATCACATGGG
>CM031601.1:93284815-93287315 GCA_018398815.1 Conus ventricosus | reverse complement strand
TGTCTGTCCAACCACAGTCCTGGCACTGGCAGTCCACAGCCACAGCCCTGTCTGTCCAACCACAGTCCTGGCATTGGCAGTCCACAACCACAGCCCTGTCTGTCCAACAACAGTCTGGCATTGGCAGTCCACAGCCAGAGCCTTGACTGTCCCGCCACAGTCCTGGCATTGGCAGTCCACAGCCACAGCCTGTCTGTCCAACCACAGTCCTGGCATTGGCAGTCCACAGCCACAGCCTTGTCTGTCCAGCCACAGTCCTGGCACTGGCAGGTCCACAGCCACAGCCTTGTCTGTCCAGCCACAGTCCTGGCATTTGGGAGTCCACAGCCACAGCCCCGTCTGTTCAGCCACAGTCCTGGGGATTGGGCAGTCCACAGCCCTGTCTGTCCAGCCACAGTCCTGGCATTGGCAGTCCACAGCCCTGTCTGTCCAGCCACAGTCCTGGCATTTGCAGTCCACAGCCCTGTCTGTCCAGCCACAGTCCTGGCATTGGCAGTCCACAGCCACAGCCTTGTCTGTCCAACCACAGTCCTGGCATTGGCAGTCCACAGCCACAGCCTTGTCTGTTAAACCACAGTCCTGGCATTGGCAGTCCACAGCCACAGCCCTGTCTGTCCAGCCACAGTCCTGGCATTGGCAGTCCACAGCCACAGCCCTGTCTGTCAGCCACAGTCCTGGCATTGGCAGTCCACAGCCCTGTCTGTCCAGCCACAGTCCTGGCATTGGCAGTCCACAGGGACCCTCCACAGCCACAGCCTTGTCTGTCCAACCACAGTCCTGGCATTGGCAGTCCATAGAGACCCGTCCACAGCCACAGCCTTGTCTGTCCAACCACAGTCTTGGCATTGGCAGTCCACAGCCTTGTCTGTCCAACCACAGTCCTGGCATTGGCAGTCCATAGAAACCCGTCCACAGCCACAGCCTTGTCTGTCCAACCACAGTCCTGGCATTGGCGTCCACAGCCTTGTCTGTCCAGCCACAGTCCTGGCATTGGCAGTCCATAGAGACCCGTCCACAGCCACAGCCTTGTCTGTCCAACCACAGTCCTGGCATTGGCAGTCCACAGCCTTGTCTGTCCAACCACAGTCCTGGCATTGGCAGTCCATAGAAACCGTCCACACCCACAGCCTTGTCTGTCAACCACAGTCCTGGCATTGGCAGTCCACAGCCGTGTCTGTCCAGCCACAGTCCTGGCATTGGCAGTCCATAGAGACCGTCCACAGCCACAGCCTTGTCTGTCAACCACAGTCTGGCATTGGCAGTCCACAGCTTGTCTGTCCAACCACAGTCCTGGCATTGGCAGTCCACAGGGCCCCGTCGATATCAAGTCGCCAGGAGGTAACCCACTAGAGGAAAACACTCTGCTGCTGAGTCACTTCGGTGGTGTTTAGTGTTGCCTTGTTCTGATCAGCACACGCAGGAACCACTGCTGCTGCTGTTGTGGTTGTTGTTGTTGTTGTTGTTGTTGTTGTCGGACCCTGGCTAAAAGACTCCAGGGATCATCCGAAGAGCCGAAGCACTTGAACACTATGGTACAAGTTCATCAGCTGGGGATGAGAGCATTTCGTGTGTGACCGTTTTTGATTACCCGCCACATGGGCAGCCACACTCGACTTCGGGGGATTTTGGAGACTGATAATGTTATGCTAGGCGCTTGTCACAACTGAAGACAATCTCCGCATAACTATGCAGAGCATAACATTTTGATGTAGCTTGGTGTTCTAGCCCATGGCAATTGGCCTGACACAGCTTAAGCCAAGGCGGAGCCACCTGCTCAGCCCATCACTGACGACTATAACTGTTTAGTTGCGGAGCGTTGTGAATGCGTTCTTGGTCCTAAGGGTGTCACCACGTCTGCCAAACGACAGTGCCCATAAAATTACTAGTACGGTAACCCCAACAGAACCACGGCAAGGGCATAGAAGTGATGAGGTATTCGGAGCTGAGGTCACCATGAGAGCAGGGCATGAAGGGTCACAGAATTTTAGATATTGTGTTTATGCTGATCGATATGGATGAGGTTGATGAAGTTGATCCTACGAATTTCCATTCTACTCTGAGACCGCGTGACAGAATGTACTCGACACTTACTTTCATAACATATCTCGACGTCAGCCTGGTCCGAGAAATGCACCTTTAGTATGGCTAAGGAAATGTGAACAACACTGTCAGAGATACATCCATTAAATGGACAAAACTCGACTGTTTGGTTCCAGTCTTCCTGACAGAGCCTGTGGCAAACTCACCTTGGGTTTTAAGCGGTCGGGGCAGAAAAATCCCACACATGAATGGCATTGATGGAATCGAACCCACGATCTCTCAGCCGGGAGTCCGCGTCGCTAACCTTCGCTGCGGCGACGGCTTAATCTTCCCTTTATTTGGACACAAATATTGCTTCGTTCTGCTCAAGAGGAGAAAATCCTCTCTTTCAATAACTCACAACAGCCATAAGGAACCGAGCAAGAGAAAATCTATGAATGCTCTCCGAATGAATCCTTCA
>CM031601.1:93244878-93284715 GCA_018398815.1 Conus ventricosus | reverse complement strand
ACGCCCCACGAGCTCACGCTCTTCTCTCTCTCTCTATCTCTCTCTCCCCCCTCTCTCTCTCTCTCTCTCACACACACACACACACGCGCGCGCGCGCGCACGCGCACAGATTCTTCTTTTGTTGTGCTGTCACATTCCGTGCCTTTCGCGGATTGATCCATTTCGGTCCCGTCTACAGCCACAGCCCTGTCTGTCCAACCCGCCCTGGCACTGGCAGTCCAGCCACGCCTCTGTCCAACCCAGTCCTGGCACTGCATCACAGCCCAGCCTGTTGCCAGCCAGTCTGGCATTGGCAGTCCACAACAGCCTTGTCTGTCCAACCACAGTCCTGGCATTGGCAGTCCACAGGGACCCTCCACAGCCACAGCCTTGTCTGTCCAGCCACAGTCCTGGCATTGGCAGTCCACAGCCACAGCCCTGTCTGTCCAACCACAGTCCTGGCACTGGCAGTCCATAGAGACCCGTACACAGCCACAGCCTTGTCTGTCCAGCCACAGTCCTGGCACTGGCAGTCCACAGCCACAGCCCTGTCTGTCCAACCACAGTCCTGGCACTGGCAGTCCACAGCCACAGCCCTGTCTGCCCAACCACAGTCCTGGCATTGGCAGTCCACAGCCACAGCCCTGTCTGTCCAGCCACAGTCCTGGCATTGGCAGTCCACAGCCACAGCCTTGTCTGTCCAGCCACAGTCCTGGCATTGGCAGTCCACAGCCACAGCCCTGTCTGTCCAACCACAGTCCTGGCAATGGCAGTCCACAGCCACAGCCCTGTCTGTCCAGTCACAGTCCTGGCACTGGCAGTCCACAGCCACAGCCTTGTCTGTCCAACCACAGTCCTGGCATTTGCAGTCCACAGCCCTGTCTGTCCAACCACAGTCCTGGCACTGGCAGTCCACAGCCACAGCCCTGTCTGTCCAACCACAGTCCTGGCATTGGCAGTCCACAACCACAGCCCTGTCTGTCCAACAACAGTCCTGGCATTGGCAGTCCACAGCCAGAGCCTTGACTGTCCAGCCACAGTCCTGGCATTGGCAGTCCACAGCCACAGCCCTGTCTGTCCAACCACAGTCCTGGCATTGGCAGTCCACAGCCACAGCCTTGTCTGTCCAGCCACAGTCCTGGCACTGGCAGTCCACAGCCACAGCCTTGTCTGTCCAGCCACAGTCCTGGCATTGGCAGTCCACACCCACAGCCCTGTCTGTTCAGCCACAGTCCTGGCATTGGCAGTCCACAGCCCTGTCTGTCCAGCCACAGTCCTGGCATTGGCAGTCCACAGCCCTGTCTGTCCAGCCACAGTCCTGGCATTTGCAGTCCACAGCCCTGTCTGTCCAGCCACAGTCCTGGCATTGGCAGTCCACAGCCACAGCCTTGTCTGTCCAACCACAGTCCTGGCATTGGCAGTCCACAGCCACAGCCTTGTCTGTTAAACCACAGTCCTGGCATTGGCAGTCCACAGCCACAGCCCTGTCTGTCCAGCCACAGTCCTGGCATTGGCAGTCCACAGCCACAGCCCTGTCTGTCCAGCCACAGTCCTGGCATTGGCAGTCCACAGCCCTGTCTGTCCAGCCACAGTCCTGGCATTGGCAGTCCACAGGGACCCTCCACAGCCACAGCCTTGTCTGTCCAACCACAGTCCTGGCATTGGCAGTCCATAGAGACCCGTCCACAGCCACAGCCTTGTCTGTCCAACCACAGTCTTGGCATTGGCAGTCCACAGCCTTGTCTGTCCAACCACAGTCCTGGCATTGGCAGTCCATAGAAACCCGTCCACAGCCACAGCCTTGTCTGTCCAACCACAGTCCTGGCATTGGCAGTCCACAGCCTTGTCTGTCCAGCCACAGTCCTGGCATTGGCAGTCCATAGAGACCCGTCCACAGCCACAGCCTTGTCTGTCCAACCACAGTCCTGGCATTGGCAGTCCACAGCCTTGTCTGTCCAACCACAGTCCTGGCATTGGCAGTCCATAGAAACCCGTCCACACCCACAGCCTTGTCTGTCCAACCACAGTCCTGGCATTGGCAGTCCACAGCCGTGTCTGTCCAGCCACAGTCCTGGCATTGGCAGTCCATAGAGACCCGTCCACAGCCACAGCCTTGTCTGTCCAACCACAGTCCTGGCATTGGCAGTCCACAGCCTTGTCTGTCCAACCACAGTCCTGGCATTGGCAGTCCACAGGGACCCGTCGATATCAAGTCGCCAGGAGGTAACCCACTAGAGGAAACACACTCTGCTGCTGAGTCACTTCGGTGGTGTTTAGTGTTGCCTTGTTCTGATCAGCACACGCAGGAACCACCTGCTGCTGCTGTTGTGGTTGTTGTTGTTGTTGTTGTTGTTGTTGTCGGACCCTGGCTAAAAGACTCCAGGATCATCCGAAGAGCCGAAGCACTTGAACACTATGGTACAAGTTCATCAGCTGGGGATGAGAGCATTTCGTGTGTGACCGTTTTTGATTACCCCGCCACATGGGCAGCCACACTCCGACTTCGGGGATTTTGGAGACTGATAATGTTATGCTAGGCGCTTGTCACAACTGAAGACAATCTCCGCATAACTATGCAGAGCATAACATTTTGATGTAGCCTTGGTGTTCTAGCCCATGGCAATTGGCCTGACACAGCCTTAAGCCAAGGCGGAGCCACCTGCTCAGCCCATCACTGACGACTATAACTGTTTAGTTGCGGAGCCGTTGTGAATGCGTTCTTGGTCCTAAGGGTGTCACCACGTCTGCCAAACGACAGTGCCCATAAAATTACTAGTACCGGTAACCCCAACAGAACCACGGCAAGGGCATAGAAGTGATGAGGTATTCGGAGCTGAGGTCCCATGAGAGCAGGGCATGAAGGGTCACAGAATTTGAGATATTGTGTTTATGCTGATCGATATGGATGTAGGTTGATGAAGTTGATCCTACGAATGTTCCATTCTATCTGAGACCGCGTGACAGAATGTACTCGACACTTACTTTCATAACATATCTCGACGTCAGCCTGGTCCGAGAAATGCACCTTTAGTATGGCTAAGGAAATGTGAACAACACTGTCAGAGATACATCCATTAAATGGACAAAACTCGACTGTTTGGTTCCAGTCTTCCTGACAGAGCCTGTGGCAAACTCACCTCTGGGTTTAAGCCGGTCGGGGCAGAAAAATCCCACACATGATGCATTGATTGGAATCGAACCCACGATCTCTCAGCCGGGAGTCCGCGTCGCTAACCTTCGCTGCGGCGACGGCTTTAATCTTCCCTTTATTTGGACACAAATATTGCTTCGTTCTGCTCAAGAGGAGAAAATCCTCTCTTTCAATAAACTCACAACAGCCATAAGGAACCGAGCAAGAGAAAATCTATGAATCTCTCCGAATGAATCCTTCACTAAAACAGCTCACTGTGGTTGAGATTAACCCTTTTTTATTACAAGGTATTATGCAAGGCACCAACAAAATGATGAATCCACCACGTTGCGTTTCTACTGAATGAGGGAGTTTAAGATTCCCAAAGACCACAGGACGTGTGCTGTAACCGAAATCCGCCTGGCTGAAGAATAGACTCAGTTTCAGTTTCATTAAGAAGTCATTGCGTGCGGGCTAGTCCATAAACGACACACCACATCTGCTACGTTTCAAGACCACACTGCGCACGAACTATAGCTGATGGATAATGAATTAATTGCAAGATGAGAGAATGTATGAAGAGGCTCTCATGTCTACGACTGTCACGGTCAAAATTCAACACAACCGAAGTGTGGTCCGTCGCCGGCCACTTCGACTGGACATAAGTCCAAACGCAGACATCTTGGCGCCACGTAGACCGGGCCCATGGTTCGGATCCGGCCAATTAAGCTTAGTGGAGAGGCTTCACAGAGACGGTACGATCCACCCAGACTGACTAAGCCGTTTTGACCGACGCCTCGATGTCTAGCGAGACGAGTCGTGGCGCCTACCCAGACTCAGCTGGCCAATTTACACTGACCAGTGTCCACGACTTAAGCCACACGGCGCCAGTTAAGTAGGAAAGGGGGGAAGGTAGTGTGTGGTGGGGGTGAAATCTAGCTAATCAATTAAATGACCAATTGACCACCACAGAGAGTAAGGCGTGTCGGCGTGACTGTCATGATTTGAATATCCAATGGAATTAGAGGGAGATAACTTCGGGTGTCAGGGCGGTAAAAATACTGACCAATGGTACTCGCCCTTTTTGGGAGATCGGAACGAATAAGAAAGATGTGAGAGGGAGAGAACGAGAAGAAGGAGGAAAACGAACAGGCAGAGAGAGAGAGGGAGAAGTTCGGGGAAGTAGGCTCTCGCCTACAGGAAGGCAGGGAGATGAGAACGAACAGGGGGAACGAGGGGGAGAACGAACAGAGAAACAGAGAGAGGGAGAGGTTCTAGGTCTGCTTGAGAGAAAAGCAGAGAGATGAGGGGAGGAGAGAAGAGAACCAAGTTGAGAGATTAGCATGAGATAGTCTGCAGAGGAAGGACTGAGGAGAGATGTGGAGAGAGAGAGAGTTGCTAATTAATGAAGAAGAAAAGAAAGAAAAGAAAAAAGAAAAGAAAAGCAACCATGTCCATTTGATAAGAGCAGACTAGAAGAGAGAGAGAGAGAGTGCAATGCGTTAATGCAGGAAGAAAGAAAGGAGAACAGATCGATGTTGATAGTCACTGTTCTATCCTCACTGGGGTTCGACCTCGTACTTGGCCAGCGCCACTTTCATCAGCAGTCCAGCCTGACCAACGCCAGCAGTCCGGCTTGACCGGTGCAAGCAGACCAACACCAGCGCCAGCAGTTGTGACGCGTTGTGAAAGTGACAGTGAAAGAAAAAAAAAAAGGGAAAAGAAAAAGAGACAGTGATTCGTGAATAGTTAAGATCACCTGGCCAGGTAAAGTAGAAATCTATTTATACCCGGGTTAGTTAATGATGTTTTAGATAAATGATTTTGTGAAGTTCAGGAAAGAGAGAATGTTTTATTTTGTTTCATTCCATATGCATTGATGTTTCGTTCTATGAACATGTGTAGTAAAGTTATAGACTTTACTAGTGGTTTGATGTGACGAATGCATGATATATGAATGAGATCGTAAGCAAGCTGTGAGTGTGTTTGGGCTGTGCGCTAGTCCTTCCTCCACTGACATCACCCGAGGTTGACAATTTATTGGCGAGCCTGCCAGGATATTCTGGCCCATTTATTATAATTGTTCAACTTCTCAGAGAGGAAGCTGGGTGGGATTCAAGTATTGTAATCCTAAGACAAGGGGTTGTCTTACTGTATGTTCCCAAGATAGTTAAATACTAGGCTTGGCATTGCTTCCAAGATAGTTAATACTAGGCTTGGCATTTCAGCCCCAGAGTACTTATTTCGCACAGATTGCCTATAATTCGCTCTCATAGGGGGTCAGGCGCTGGGCGTTTTATAAAAAACTAACTACGTTGCCCCCAAGCTAATTTTGTCATTCATAGGATTGTGCTATTACGTCATCGTGTCGGTAACCACCAGTTTGGCTGTCGTATTTATAAAATCTTGTTCAAAAAAAAAAAAAAGGAGGATATAATGGCGAAAAAAAAGAACACCCAAATTGAAAACTTGTGAGCGTCGCTCGTGATTTGGGTTTACTCAGGAGATGAGTTGCGTGCATTCGTTGAAAACCAGCAAAAAGATGGAAAGGGATGAACGCGCGGAAAGACGCCGTATCGCAGTAGAGGCGCAGGAAACAGAAAGTTTAAAGGGATTCAGGCTAATGATAATCGGGCTCGGGAGGAAACAGAAAGGATTAAAGCTAGGGAAACGCAGGAAACAGAAAGACTAAAGGAAGCGAGGAAACAGAAAGTTTAAAGGTTCAATTAGAGTTGGAGAAAGTGAGAATACAAAGGGAGACCACCGAGGTGGTAGCTCACTTTCCAGTGACTCTGTGCGCAGCTATGCTCCCCACCCCAAGTTCCCAAAATTCTCTGAAGGAACCGATTCGATTGATGCATACATCAGTCGTTTTCGAAACGTTTGCGACCATCAGGGTTGGCCTCCAGAAGAGTGGGCAGCCCATTTTGTCGGCGTTACTGACGGGAAAAGGCATTGCAGATTTTCCACTGCGTTCCCAGCAGAACAACAGTCTGATTTCGGCGCTGTGAAGGAATCGTTGATGAAAGGATTTGACCTCACAGAGGAGGGGTTCAGGAAGAAATTTCGTTCAGCTAAATTACAAGCAGGTGAGACGTACACTCAGTTTGGTGCACGTTAGATCACTATTTGAGAAATGGTTAGAGTTGAGCGGTACGAAAAGGAGTTCGCGAGTTAAAAGAGCTAGTTATGAAGGAACAGATTTTGTCAGGTTGCGGCCCTAAAGTTAACCATACATTTGAAAGAGAGACAGCCAGAGACAGCAGGAGAGTTGTTAAAGTTCGCAGAGGTGTATAGAGAGGCACGTTTGGGCACGAAGGTGCAGGAGAAACAGGTGCTGGGCACAGGTGAGAAGGGTGCAAGGAGACCGGGGGAGTTTTCTGCAAAGTCTGCAAACCCAGTGGTGGGGCAGAAGGAAGGGCAAGGGACATTAGGTGTTTCATTTGTCACAAGAAGGGACATGTGGCAGGGATTGTCGCATGAGGTTCCAGAAGGCAGCAGCCTTGCAAGAGGTGGATAAGGGTTCCGTCAAGGGAAACGCCCTGCAGTGGAACCAAAAGGGATTTCAGTCTGAAGAGGGTGAGTGCAGCTTATGGCTAGCACTGGACAGCAGTCAGTGTCAGGGAGGGAGGGCACTAGGCTGAGTGGTTCGTTACCAGTGGAAGAAGGGTGGATTGGCCAGCAGAGGGTGAAAGTGTTACGAGACACGGTTTTGTTCATGCGGTGTAGTACGAACAACGCTGGTCGATAAAGGGGATTTGACGGGCAAATCCAGACCTGTACTCTAATGGGATGGCACTGTGAGGGAGTTTCCAGTTTGCAAAGATAGAAGTACGTACCCCTTACTTCTCAGGCGAGTTGTCTGCGTTGGTGATGGAGAAACCCCTTCATGATTTGATCATTGGAAATATTCCGGGGGCCCAAGGGATCCAGGGGATCCTGAGTTGTTGACTGCAAACAGGGCAGCAGTTTCAAACACGGAGCAAGAAGGAGGAAAAAGTTGTTAAAACCGTTAGTTGTTCCAGGAAGGAAGTGGGGCATAGATGTGTCGCCTGATGGTTTAGGGCAGCGCAGGAACAAGACCCTTTCGCTCGTGAAGTCTTGGGAGTTGGCAAGAGGTGGAGAGAAACAGGAGGTTAGAGGAGGTGAGACAGAGTTTCTTGTAAAAGGCGGGCTGTTGTACGAGTGTTCACCAAGGGGAAGACAGGTAAGGTGACCACTCAGTTAGAGGTACCAGCAGGTTATCGTGACACTGTCATGTCAGTGGGTCACGAGTCGCTCATGGGGGTCATCCCCGGCCCCGGGTTTTTAAAAACGGCTGACCGAGTCTTTGTGATTTTCTTTGGGCCCAGGAGCAATGGCAGACATAAACGTTTCTGCATGTCATGTGATGGTGTCAAAGTTCAGCCACAAGAGGGGTGAAGAGGAAGGCGCCTCTTAAACATCCCCCTTTAATTGACACACCGTTCAGGAGGGTCGCTATTGATCTGATTGGCCCAATCTCGCCCTGTTCCAAAGGTGGGCACAGGAAAGAGACATGTAAGGTTGCAGGGAAGGTTTGCAGGGGGCAGGGGTCGGTCAGAAGAAGCATTATGACAGGAAGGAGGAAGCAATCCCCCAGGTGGGAGATCAAGTCCTGCTACTGCTTCCCACGGGTCACAACAAGCTCCCTGATGCATTGGAAAGGACCTTTCACCATCCTGAAAAGGTCGGTCGGGATTACCAAATTTGATGTAAAAGGGGAAACCAAAACTTTTCCATGCGAATTTTCTCCGCAAATATATTCAGCGTGAGACCAGCACATAGGCGCAGCAGCAACATTGATGGTGAAAGAGACCCGCAGAAGAAGGGAGATTTTGTTGCCTAAGTTTCCAGAAGAGTCATACAGGGATGTGTCACTGTATGAAGGGCTAGACAGTAGGAGTTCCTAGGTTTGTTGTCGGAGGCGACACAAAGCAGCCGGAAAGAGGAAAGGTGGAGAAGATGATGAATTCAGAGAGACCAAGGACCAAAACGGGGGGTCAGGAGTCTGCTAGGTTTATTGGGTTCTATAGGGAGTTTGTTCCAAATTTCGCAGCAATCACGAGTCCTCTCAGTGATTTGGTCAAGGCAGGGAAACCGGCAGTGGTCGAGTGGTCAGACGCTGCAGAGCAAGCACTGCAGACGGTGTTGAAAGACTAGGTTCCCGTCCCATCTTGAAGCTACCAGATATGTCCAAACCATTTTTGTTGCGGACAGATGCATCAGGTGGTGGGATAGGTGCAGAATTGTTACAGGAGCATGAAGGGGTCGAGTTCCCTGTGAGATATGCTAGCAGGAAGTTGACAAAGTGTGAAGAAGGGTACGCAACGTGGAGAAGGAGTGTTTTTGCTGTCGTGTGGGCCGTGCAGAAGTTCCACAAATACTTGTATGGGAAAGAGTTCGTGATAGAGACAGATCACCAACCACTCAAATTCCTGCAGGAGGCACAGCTGAAAAACAGCAGGGTTTTTACGTTGGGCAATGGCACTGCAGCCCTACAGGGACCGAGTGCAGTACATTCCGGCGACAGAAAGTCGGAGCTGACTATTTAAGCCGTGTGTCTAGCAAGCTTTCAACTCGAGGAAGTCAGTCATATCCGGGGTGCTTGTTGATAATATGTGTTGTTACAGTTATGTTGATTGGATGTGGGTTCATTCCCAGTTGGCTATGGTCCATATCTTCTGTGTGAGACTGTTTTTATTTTTTCTTTGTGAGATTTGTTCATGTGAATGTAGTTATGCTTGGAGCATACAGTCGCTTGTGTGTGAAAGCTTATTTGCAATAAGTGAGGATGGAGATTCCCCAGTGAAGTGTCATGGATCGTGATCATATTATATTGTGCTTTTCATAAGAATTGTGAAGAGAAGATATGGCAACCGCAGGTAGGGGAATTCATAAGTGTGCACAGAGGTCGTTAATAAATGAGTTGAAATAACGCAAGGCGCACGTCAATGATAACTCATTGGAGTGGGATTCCCCTAATGGTATTTTTTTATAATTTTATAAACCGTTGGTTGTAAAGTATTTTCCAAACTTTGCGCGTGTAGCTGTGTGTCAGCAAATTCGGTTGTTGTCTTTTTTGTACCGTTGTTTTGAGCAATGCGGTGCATAGTCTTTTGCAGGGGGAAATTGTCACGGTCAAAATTCAACACAACCGAAGTGTGGTCCGTCGCCGGGCCCCTTCGACTGGAAAATAAGTCCAAACGCAGACATCTTGGCGCCACGTAGACCGGGCCCATGGTTCGGATCCGGCCAATTAAGCTTAGTGGAGAGGCTTCACAGGACGGTACGATCCACCCAGACTGACTAAGCCGTTTTTGACCGACGCCTCGATGTCTAGCGAGACGAGTCGTGGCGCCTACCCAGACTCAGCTGGCCAATTTACACTGACCAGTGTCCAGACTTAAGCCACACGGCGCCAGTTAAGTAGGAAAGGGGGGAAGGTAGTGTGTGGTGGGGGGTGAAATCTAGCTAATCAATTAAATGACCAATTGACCACCACAGAGAGTAAGGCGTGTCGGCGTGACTGTCATGATTTGAAAATCCAATGGAATTAGAGGGAGATAACTTCGGGTGGGCAGGGCGGTAAAATACTGACCAATGGTACTCGCCCTTTTTGGGAGTCGGAACGAATAAGAAAGATGTGAGGGGAGAGAACGAGAAGAAGGAGAAACGAACAGGCAGAGAGAGAGGGGAGAAGTTCGGGGAAGTAGGCTCTCGCCTACAGGAAGGCAGGGAGATGAGAACGAACAGGGGGAACGAGGGGGGGAACGAACAAGGAAACAGAGGAGGGAGAGGTTTAGGTCTGCTTGAGAGAAAAGCAGAGAGATGAGGGGAGGAGAGAAGAAACCAAGTTGAGAGATGCATGAGGATAGTCCCGCAAGGAAGGACTGAGGAGAGATGTGGAGAGAGAGAGAGTTGCTAATTAATGAAGAAGAAAAGAAAGAAAAGAAAAAAGAAAAGAAAAGCAACCATGTCCATTTGATAAGAGGGAGACTAGAAGAGAGGAGAGAGAGAGTGCAATGCGTTAATGCAGGAAGAAAGAAAGGAGAACAGATCGATGTTGAAGTCACTGTTCTATCCTCACTGGGGTTCGACCCTGTACTTGGGGCCCGCCGCCCTTTCATCAGCAGTCCAGCCTGACCAAACCCCGCAGTCCGGCTTGACGGTTTCAAGCAGACCAACACCAGCGCCAGCAGTTGTGACGCGTTGTGAAAGTGACAGTGAAAGAAAAAAAAAAGGGAAAAGAAAAAGAGACGTGATTCGTGAATAGTTTAAGATCACCTGGCCCGGTAAAAGTAAAATCTATTTTTACCCGGGTTAGTTAATGATGTTTTAGATAAATGATTTTGTGAAGTTCAGGAAAGAGAGAATGTTTTTTTTTTTCATTCCATATGCATTGATGTTTCGTTCTATGAACAGGTGTAGTTAAAGTTATAGACTTTATAGTGGTTTGATGTGACGAATGATGATATATGAATGAGACGTAAGCAAGCTGTGAGTGTGTTTGGGCTGTGCGCTAGTCCTTCCTCCACTGACATCACCCGAGGTTGAAACGACTTACAGCCCAACCCGCCGGTCAGAACTTAGATCCCTACCCAACATTGTGCCTTTGTTTTAACTGTACGATATCTGTATGTTGTGTGTGTGTGGTGTGTGTTGTGTGTGGTGTGTGTGTGTGTGTGTGTGTGTGTGTGTGTGTGTGATCTGTGGGATGTGTGAGCCTGTCCTATTTTGCATGCATCCATGTGTATATGTATGAGTGCCTGTGTATATGCCCCGTATACTGACTGACTCCATGCACCTGCTTTGTAAAAGTGGAATGGAAGCCGAACTTGGCCCACGGGTAATGTGCCACCTTCGCTTGGAGAGACTCATATGGATGTACTGCCCAGAACTTGCAGGATCAAAGGAAATACAGGAGCTACACACTGGCAGGCGGGGCAACATAAAAACTGAATTAGCTTGGTCGATCTGATGTGACAAGAATCTAAAGAATCACCTCAACAAACAAGATTAAACCCACTATACCATAGACCATCTTTCACAGCTTAACATTAAGAGAGGGAGTGGCCGCACATCCAGACCTAACGGCAGAGCAAGAAAGATGACCAACCAGAACCAATAATTGGAATAGTCTCAATGCTAACAGTGCGAGACTCCTAAAGAATGGAGCAGACTCCTACTGGGCCTCTCCAAGGCAGACACAAATGATCAAACACACGTCAGCTGAGACAAGACTTTGAATCTCTCGGGTTCCTGTTGTTACTGTAAACGTATTATGAAACCTGAAAGGTGTGCCTCATAAAGCAATGCAAGTGTGTAAAAGTGGAGAGTCCATGGGGTTTGGGTGTGAAACGCGAGTCCCGTGTAAAAAAAACAAAAAAACGCAAACAACTTTCATTGAGTCATTACACGATAATATATTCAAAACTACCGAATTTTTGAGTAAATGTACGTCCAACTCGGGACAGCAGGGCGTGTTACTCCTGACAAGTTTCTGCTGAGTGACTAGAATATTGCGCTGGAAATTTCCCATTCATTGTGACTGAGTGCAATGTTTCACCTGAGCACTTGTCACCTTCGTGCGATTCGGTCTATGTTTGGGTCACCAACACAGTGTCGTGAGCCCACAACTTGCCTATAGACGCACATTCTCTGGGTTCCTTCTATCTACTTCCTCGTGGTGAAACAAACAAGACGTCGTAGACAAAAAATGTTGCTGGCACGATTGTGGGAAAGAATGGGCAAGCTTGGACACAGAAAAAGTGCAGCGAAAGGCGGGAAGAACGACGGATTCGTTTTGTGAATTGCAAACTCAGGTGAAAACTGTAAGGTCTTCAAAGCTGAAAGGTATAGGACCGATCACTGTGCAGAGGTAAGGGTCTTCAAAGCTGAAAGATATAGGACCGATCACTGTGCAGAGGTAAGGTCTTCAAGCGAACGATAAGACCGATCACTGTGCAAGGTAAGGCTTCGAAGCGAACGATATAGGACCGATCGCTGTGCAGAGGTAAAAGGGCTTCAAAGCTGAACGATATGGGACCGATCACTGTGCAGAGGTAAAGTCTTCAAAGCTGAAAGATACAGGACCGATCACTGTGCAGAGGGTATGAGAAATGGTTCCATTGTGAATGAGACCAAACAAGAAAAAAACTAAAAGTTGCATGCTGTTTTTTAGCATGGGCAGAAATCAAGATGGTGTTGCTATGTTTGTTAGTGCTAAATTGTCATCGGCGACAAATCAGTGAACAGACAGCAAACGGTTAACATCCAAATCTCCCCTTCCCCCAATTCCTCCCTGTCAGTGACGTAGCCTCACATCAAGCATGTGACGCTCCATCACATGTAGTTTAGTGATAGAATCATTTTCCCCATGCCACAATTAAAAAGGAAGAATATTTATGTGGCTTGACTCGTGTAGCGGGCTCCCCAAATAATTGTGAGAATGACTCATTAAAGAAACAAAACGTGGTCATGGGTGAAAGTGACCACTGAGAGATAGTTTTTAAAAAGGGCTGGAAGGTGCTGGTCATGTGTTTTGAACACTGAGTATGCACTCACTAGGAGGAGGGAGGAAAGAATCAGTTTAGCCCAGCAGATGGCCTAGAGACTCGAACCTGTCAGGACGCTGGTCCTCACTGCTGACCAGTCATTACCAGGTGAGCCTTTGATAGTTGGGGAAAGCTACAGGGGAAACCTAAGAAAAGAGAAAGAAAGAATTCATAAATTAAATTGGGAAGCAGGTTACTTACACGAACCTTATTCGTGTTTCAGCCCTTCGCCTTTTACCCTTCACCCTTCACCCCGTGAGGTGGTTAAAGATGGCCATGGTGTGGGGAACACCCGGTAGTTCAGCCCCGCAATTAAAGACTCCAGGGAAGAGTTGGAATTCATCATCTCTCCAGTGACAGGGGAAAATCGAGGGAGAGGAGTTGGAACTCATCATCCTCAGTGACAGGAGAAGTCGAGGGAGAGGATCGGGAAATCATATCTCCAGTGACGGAGAATTCAAGGGGGCGATACGATGTCTGAGAGAGACAGGGAATCATGACAGTATGGAACGAGTCTTATATCTGATGCAGGCATAGCATCAATGATTGAAAGAATTAATTATTCTCCTGGTCTGGATCTTGGGCCAGTGTTATGTGAAGGCCATGACTTTACAGAAACTTGTATTGATGTAAATGGGAAAATTGGTTACAAGGATGCATGTATAAAATCTGTTTATAAATTGTTTGATGTGATTTAGTAAAGTGTTTTTCCCTGAAGGAGAGGGGGAGAAGAAAAACATTCGGTTGTGCACCTTTTGGTTGATTGGAAAGATTGCGTGTGCGTATGGAGTAAATGCTGTCATGAATGCGTGTGTGCAAAAGTGACAGTGTGACAGTGGTGACCCCGACGTAGCTGCCATTGTTTTGTTCCCCTGGAAAAAAAGAATAAGAAGATTTTTATTTGTACCCTCAGGGGAAAGATTTCTGTTTGTGTCCTCGGGGTTTGGAAAAAGAAAAGAAGAAGATATAGTTTCATTTAAAAAAAAAGATTTTGATTTGTACCCTCAATCTCTTCCATTTCAACCACGCCATATCATCCCCAATCGAATGGCATGGTTGAACGTTTCAATGGAACGTTAAAGTCCATGTTGAGAAAGGTTGCAAGGCAGGAACCCCATGAATGGGATCGTTTCATACCGGCTTTGCTTTTCGCATACAGGGAAATGCCGAACGAAACGCTGGGATTCTCACCATTTGAGCATCTTTTCGGACACTCACCAAGGGTCCTTTGGATTTACTGATGACACAATGGACGAAAAAGACGACATCCCTGACAGTAAAACTGTTTACCAATACGTTTATGAACTGCATAATCGTTTGAAGGATGCATGTGAGCTTGCTCAACAGTCAGCTGATAGAAAAACAGATGTGTACAAGGTCTTTGCAGACAGAAAAGCAAAGGCACGTTCCTTCAGTGTTAGGGGATAAAGTCCTTGTACTACTCACTGATGAACATAACAAGCTTCGTGTTATGTGGAAGGGTCTTTTCAGGTGGTCGAAAAACTTTCTGCAGTTAATTATAAGATCAAAATGGCAAACACTGAGAAGGTATTTCTGTGAACATGTTGAAGAAGTATGTTGAACGTACAAATGTTGCCATCAACCAGTCAGTTGAATGGATATGTCCTATGTCAAAACTGATGTCAACATGACAGATATTATCAGTGATGATTTTGTACCCAATGTAACGTACAGGAAAAGTCAAAGTTTGTGAAATCAGCAAATGTAGGAGTGTTAACATCTACCAGTGCAGATGATGTTGTACCCTTCCTACTCTGTCTATCAAAGTTGAAACCTATGATGATGTGGTTCTGTCGAATGATTTGTCTGCAAGTCAAACAGAACAGATCAAAGAAATTTTGAAAGACTTTCAGGATGTGTTGACGGATACCCCAGGTACAGTGACTGGTATTGAGCCCCATAGTATTCAGTTAACTACTGAAATACCAGTGCGAACCAGACCATACCCCTCCCGTTTGCAAAAAAGAGGTTGTCGAGAGAGAAATCAAAGTAATGCTGGATTTAAAGGTCATAGAACCTTCTACATCTCCGTACAGCTCACCATTGTGCTGGTGGACAAACCTGATGGCTCGGTGCGGTTCTGCATCGATTACAGGAAATTCAATAAGATCACTGTGTTCGATGCCGAGCCCATCCCAGACATTGAAGAACTTCTGTGTCAGCTCTCAGAAGGAAATTATTTTGTGAAAGTAGACTTGACTAAAGGATACTGGCAGATTCCAAGTCTGAAGCTGACAAGGAAAAGACAGCATTTCAACTCCTTTTGGTCTTTTTCCAATGGATGAAAATGCCATTCGGTTTGCAAAATGCCCCAGCTTCTTTTGCCAGAATGATGCGAGCCCTGAAACTCCATAAATGTGGTGCAGTCCGTTTTTTTGACGATATTTTGTTGGCTGCAAAGTCATGGAGTGACCTCCTTTTTAACTTACGAGCTGTTTTTTTTTTTCCAGACTCAGACGTTTTGGTCTGACTGCGAGACCATCCAAAATTCGTGCCAGTTTTCAAACTCTCGAGTTTTTGGTCACACTATTTCAGTGGGAAAAATGATGCCAGAAGGAAAGAAAGTGGAAAAGATTTTATCTTTACACAAACCACTACAAAGAAACAGATCAGGTCACTCATCGGATTGTTGTCTTACTATAGACGATATGTACCGCACTTTGCGTCCCTGACGGCCCATTTGACTGAACTGACGAAAGGGACGAAGAACAAAAGTATTGTGTGGTCTGATGAATGCCAGAAGGCTTTGGAGTGTGTTCAGAACACCCTCAACTCATTTCCTGTTCTTTTGTTACCCCTCCCTCTCAGAAGACTTTATTTTGAGAACCGATGCCAGTTCCAAAGGAATGGGAGCGGTACTGTTGCAGGAAAAAAGTGCTTTTTTACATCCGTGCAATACGCCAGTAAAAGTTCTCAAAGACACAGGAGAAATACTCCACTATTGAGAGAGAGTGCTTGGCTATTGTATGGGCATGTGAGAAGTTCGCCAGGTTCTTGATTGGAAGAAAGTTTCGGTTACAGACTGACCATAGGCCACTGACGTTCTTGCAATCGTCAAAAACTAAGAACAGCAGATTATTAAGGTGGTCTTTGGCATTGCAGGAATTCCAGTTTACTATTGAACCAGAGCCTGGAACCAAAATGTCATGGCAGATTTATTGTCAGTGTATGAATATTCATGGACAAATGTAACTGTCTTCAAGGGAAAGGACTATTCCTGTTTTTGTCTTTCTTTATGATTACGGTTTCCTCACATTTGACAATGCATTGTAAGCTACTGACTATTTAAATCAAGTGGTATTTATGTTTAATTTGCTTGTTGAAGTGACTATATGTTTACAAGCAAAAACTACTTGATGTTAATGTATTACATATTATCTTTTGCTTTATTCTTTCGTAAACAATGAAAAAATCATCATGTACTATTTATGTCTAACTTGCTTGTGATGATGAATATATATGTATGTGTGATGAGCAAATAACTCTTTAGAAATGTATATACACAGTTTTGATTGTGCAGTGAGACAAACCTGTTGTTTTACATTAGTTAATTGTCAACAATGGAAAATATGTTTCACTTTTCAATGGACTATAACATTACATGTGGGGAAAAAACTATGTTTAAACTATGTTTATTTTTGTTTACATGTATATTGAGAAACATTTACACTTAGAAATATTCTCATTTTCATGAGGGTTTTGTAACATATGATGTGAGATAAAGATCAAGGGAAAATATGTGCTTCACATCTTGATATATAAACACAATTTGTACTTGAATTGTTAATATCCCTAATTGTTTTTGTCCATGTAATTTGTGAAATGTGTTTTGTGAGATGTGTGATCAATTATGAATTTTTTTTTATAGAAAGACTGAAAGTTTGAAATATGCTATTTATGGTGGATCATGATGATTGATTCTATACGTTGATTATATAATTTGGTGAATCATGTGTGATGGATACACATTTTGGAATTCATGGCTGAAGATGTGTTTAAGTGAAGTTGTAATCTGTTAAAAAAAAAATTCTGGAGAAAATTTTTTCACCCCAGGATGGGGGGGTGTCATGTGACGTAGCCTCACATCAAAGCATGTGACGCTCCATCAAATGTAGTTTAGTGATATGAATCATTTCCCCATGCCACAATTAAAAAGGAAGAATATTTTGGCTTGACTAGTGTAGCGGCGTCCCAAATAATTGTGAGAATGACTCATTAAAGAAACAAACGTGGTCATTGGGTGAAAGTGACCACTGAGAGATAGTTTAACAAGGGCTGGTAAGGTGCTGGTCATGTGTTTGAACACTGAGTATGCACTCACTGGAGGAGGGAGAAAGAATCAGTTTTTAGCCCAGCAGTTGGCCTAGAGACTCGAACCTGTCAGGACGCTGGTCCTCACTGCTGACCAGTCATTACCAGGTGAGCCATAGATAGTTGGGGAAAGCTACAGGGGAAAACCTAAAGAATAAGAGAAAGAAAGAATTCATAATTAAATTGGGAAGCAGGTACTTACACGAACCTTATTCGTGTTTCAGCCCTTCGCCTTTCACCCTTCACCCTTCACCCCCGTGAGGTGGTTAAAGATGGCCATGGTGTGGGGAACACACCGGTAGTTCAGCCCCAGCAATTAAAGACTCCAGGGAGAGGAGTTGGAATTCATCATCTCTCCAGTGACAGGAGAAGTCGAGGGAGAGGAGTTGGAACTCATCATCTCTCAAGTGACAGGAGAAGTCGAGGGAGAGGAGTCGGAACTCATATCTCCAGTGACGGAGAATTCAAGGGGCGATACGATGTCTGAGAGAGACAGGGAATCATGACAGTATGGAACGAGTCTTATACTCGTATCTGATGCAGGCATAGCATCAATGATTGAAAGAATTAATTATTCTCCTGGTCTGGATCTTGGGCCAGTGTTATGTGAAGGCCATGACTTTACAGAAACTTGTATTGATGTAAATGGGAAAATTGTTACAAGGATGCATGTATAAAATCTGTTTATAAATTGTTTGATGTGATTTAGTAAAGTGTTTTTCCCTGAAGGAGAGGGGGAGAAGAAAAACATTCGGTTGTGCGCCTTTTGGTTGATTGGAAAGATTGCATGTGCGTATGGAGTAAATGCTGTCATGAAATGCATGTGTGCAAAAGTGACAGTGTGACACCCCCCCCCCCAACATCAAATTTTGCTGGTTGGGGGTCAAAAAGGGGAAACGACGAAAATATAAAATCAAGATTCCCCCCAAATTGTCTCCTTTTCGATGAAAAACCCAAGCGCAGGGGGCGACTTTTTCCATCACATTTTTGCAAAAATTGTATTGCCCCAGCGATCTTTCAGCGTTGCGACAACAAAGGGGGTTTTGCCAAATTTAACCCCGGTGATTTGTCATCGTTGTTTTTTTTTTGGGCTTTTGGGCCCAGTTTTGAGTCTGTTATTTGTTTGCGCAATGAAGTCGACCTCTCTTCCCCTCCCCCTCTTTTCCTTCCTCTTTTCCCCTCTCTCTCCCCCTCTCTCCCCTCTCTCTCCCCCCTCTCCCCTCCCCTTCCCTCTCCCCCCCCACACGCATGGGACACAAAAACCCCACACAAACCACCCGGACGCACAACACAAAACACAGGGCGTGCACAAACACACACACCACACACCACCACACAACCCCACCAACCACCACACAAAAAACCCCCAACACACACCCAAAATTACACCTTTTACTTTATTTAAGGGTGTTTTTTAGTTTTGTTTTTTTCCCCCATGATTTTCCTTTGGGCTCGGTCGTCGGTCTGTCTGTCTGTCGGCTTTCGGGTGGGGCCTTCTTTCGTCTTTCAAATTTTCCCTTTTTCATTTATTCTTCCACCTTTGACCTCATCATCATCTTTCCTTTGCCCAGGAGGGGCGTAAGGAAGAGAGGCACTCTCAAAGCCGGCCCCGCCCAGCCCCCCCGGGTCCTTGCCTGTCGCATCACCCGTGGGGCCCCACCTTCCGGGTTTCCTTTCTTTGATTTTTCCCCTTTCCGCATTTGGGGGGGCTTTCCCCTTTTTGGGGGGGGGGGGGGGGGGGGCCCCCCTTCCAGGGGGCCCTGGATGATTTTTTTTGGGGGCAGGAATTGGGGTTAATTGCCCTGCCCGAACCCCCTCAGTTTCCTTTTTTGATTTTTTCCCCAAGGGGGGTTTTCTTGGGGGCCGGCAAGTGATGTTTTTTTTGGCTCCTCACAAGGTCTTTTTGTTTTTCCGGGGGGGGTCAAGGACCCGAGCAACCCCCCCTGAGCTTTTGGGTTTCCAAACTTTTGGTTTCCCCTTTTTGGTGGTCGGGGGGGGCAGGTTTCCTCCGGTCCCAGCCATACAGGGGAAAAGGGACGCCCAGGGATTTGTACAGTTTGATCTTGAGGAAAGTGATCTCCCTCCTTCCAACCCTTTTTTTGCTTTGCCATTGCTGCTTTTTCCATCGCTAGGGGGGTTTTGGGGTTTCTTTTGGTAGGGGCAAAACCGTTTTTTGGGGGAGAGTGGCGCCAAGGTTTTTGGGAAAGCGCCCACTTCTTAAAGCGGGTTGTCCTTTCATGTAGATTGAGGGGGGGGGTTTTGGGTTGTGCTTTTTTGACCGGGAAACTTTGTTTTTTTTCTGGGCTCCTTCCTTTCCCAAATAGGCACCCCCCCTTTTTCTTTCCAGTCCTTTGCGGGTCTTGTGGGCCCCCCTGGGTTGCTGCCTCCCCCGGTCAAAAGGGGCACTCGAACCTCAGATTTTTGAGGGGTTTTTCCCCTCCGATGGGGGGACAGTGGAGTGGAATTTCATGGGGGTTTTTCACGCATGATTTTTTTCCGGGAAAGAGATTGAACATTTCGGGAGATAGCGGGGGCACCCTTTGGGAAACAGAAAGGGAGATAGCCGGGCCCTTGAGGGAAAACCCCAATTGGGGGCTTAAGTATTTCCCCTACGGGTTGGGTTGAGGAGGACTGCGCGGGGGCGGTTTTTATACAGCGCCTGGAGGGGTTTTGGACGAGACCCTCCTCATGCCAAACTTTTTTGGCCCCCCTCCCACGGGACCCTTTTTTCCACACCCCCCAAAAACGTTTTCCCTTTAAAGTAAATGAATTTGTGGAACGGTCTCTCTGGGGGGTTGAAAGATTTTTCCCAAATCAGTACCCCGGCGGTGCAGTTCTTTCAAACTGTGCTTCTGCCGGGCCCGGAATCCAGCTTGTTCTTCCCCCAAGGTGTTTTTCCGGGCCTCTTTTTTCAGTCGTTTAAAGATGACCCCTGAGCAGGATTTTACGGGGGGGGGAATGAACTTATTTTTCGGGTATTTTCGGGGCGGGGGGCCGAGTTTTCCCCTTTTTGGGGGCAGGGGTTGTTGAGGGGGATTGAGCCCATTCGGTGGGCCACTTTTTTTGTCCCCCAGATCTTCTGACAAACGAGGGTTAAATAGAGTGCCCAAATTTTCCTTTCCCCTCCATGTTTGAGCGTCGGCTGGAATATTGTCTGCCCGGTAAATTTCCCTCCCGGGAAGGCGGCCATGGCTTTTTCCCATTTTCTTCCTGATCACGGGTAGTGGGGGGGGATTCCTTGATGGTTTTTGATCCCCTAAAACAGACTGCCCGCCTGGCAAAAAGGGTTTTAGTTGTAAAGTTTTTGGGGCAGTACTTTTCCACTGTTCAAAAAACAGGGGAAAGGCCTTTCTTCAGCAGCTCGCCGGGGGGTATCCTCAAGGACTGACATCGGGTTTTGCGGCGTCTGGTGGGGTTTTTTCGGGTGTGGGGGGGGCATTTTGGCTTTTTTCCCCTTTTCATGCCTTTTTCGAGGTTCTCGAATGTTTTTTATCCATTTTTTTGGTTTCTCTTTTCCCTTCTTTAAAAGGGGTTTTTTTTTTTTTTTTTCGATACGTGGGGCTTGTTCAGGGCGGAAATTTTTCGTATTCTTCAGGGACTTTTTTTGTCGCAGAGGTAAAGGGGATGTCGTTTGAGTTTCCAGGCTTGGTGTTTTTCCTCGTCGCCCAAGTATTCCCTCTGCCTTTTTCGCCAACTGCCCCCTTGAAGCGTTGGAGGTCTTTTGATGCCCTTTGTCCAGGAGGGGGGGAATGCCGCAAAACCCCCCCCCGAGCGTCCCCTGGAATGCCCTTCAATCTCGGGGGTCTTTTAACTTCCCGGGGTAAATTTAAATGCTTTGGCTGCGCAGTTTGGGGGAAACTTTTTCTTAAATTTTTGGATCTTCTTTTGTGAGCGCACGTGATCGGGGTGGGCGGGGCCAAAATTTTCCGCCCCGGGGGTAGGCCCCGGGCTTTGCTTTTTTTGATGTTTGTTTTAAAAGCGGGGGGGGAAGTGAGGAAAAAGGGCGATCTGGTTGTAAAGTCATTCCGTTGGGGCAAATGCCGGGTTGTTCTTTTTTTTGAAGTTTGGGGGGTAAAGGGTGTTGGCAAGGGGGGGAGCCGGGGGGTGCAGGCAAACTCCAGAAGGCGAAGCCCCCCTGTCGTTATTTTCCCCTGTCCCGTAGGCCCCACGGTTCCACCCCCACCCTTGTAGGCTTTGGGGGCCAAATTTTGGGCGTTAAAGTCCCCCTGAACTAGGGTTGTTTTCCCTTTCGGGGGCTTTTCTGAGGGGGGTCTTCTACTTTCCCGTAGAATTTTTTCCACCCCCTGATCTTCGGGGCGGGGTTTTTGGACTTTACCCCGGTATGATTTTGGGGTTTTTTGGGTTTGGGGCTGACACCAAATTGAGGTTTCTGTTTTTTCCCGGGGTGGCACTCAGGATGAAACCAGTGTTTTTTTTGCGTATGAAACTACGCCTTTTTCATGGGGGGTTGCCTTTTTCGCCCACTGTCCCAACATTTTGACCTTCCTTCTGTGTTTGGGGGTTTGGGGCCCGGGCCGGGGTTCTTCCGACATACCCCAAGGGCCCATTGGAACTTCCGCTCGGGCCTATTCTTTTACTTCCCGGGAAACTGTTGGATTTGGTACAACTTTCCGGGTTCCAAGGGTTTAATTTTTCCCGGGGTTGGCGGGTTTTGTATGAGGTCTTTGCCCCTTAGCGGGGATTTTTCACTTCCACCCTGGTGTTTGTCAGGGGGGAAAGCGGGGGTCTTTGGGAAACCCCGGGGGCCCCGGGGCCAACCGGTTTTGGTTGCGGCTAGGGTTTTGATTTTCTCTTTGCTTTTCTGGGGGTTTGGGGGTTAATCCTCATCCCATTTTGTCAGTCTTCCACAGTTTTTTCCATTAGGGCCCGGACCTTTAAATTTATTCTTTATTTTCAGTCTTTTCCATTCATTTTTCATTCACTTTTTTTTACCATTTTGGGGTTTATTCCTTGGGTTTGCCGTTCTTTCCTCCAATTTCAAAAGCATCCCCATTACGATCGTAACTTTTTTTATCTAAATTTCCGTCGTATTGGCTTCAGGGTTTCTTTTCTTCAGGGCCCACCAGAGAGATATAAACTGCCCAGGGGGTGCCACCCAGTCATTTTTCGCCCATTGTGTGCCTACCTCGTTTTTTGATTCCCCTTTTGGTGTGCCTCCCTCGCCTTTAAATTTTCCCCTTTGGGGGGCCACCTCAGTCATTGACCCTGCCCATTGGGTGCCTACCTCATTTCTTGATCGCCCTTTGGGGTCCCTTACCTCATTTCATTGTTCCCCCTTTGGTGTCCCTACCTCAGCCTTTGGGTTTTCGCCCTTTGGTGTCCTCCCCAAGTCTTTGTTCTGCCATTGGTGCCTCCCTCGTCTTTGATCTGCCCATTGTGTCCCTCCCTCAGTCATTGTTCCCTTGGGTGTGTTTTAACCTCAGTCATTGTTGGGCCCATTGTGTGCCTACCCAGTCATTGATCCCCCCTTTTGTGTGCCTACCTCAGTCATTGTCGGTCCATTGTGGGCCTCCCTCAGTCTTTGATTTTGCCCATTGGTCCCTTTACCTCGCCCTTTGACGGGCCCTGTGGGGGCCGCCTCAGTCATTGATCCCCCCATTTTTGGGCTCCTAGTCATTGATCTGCCTTTGGGGGCCTTTACCTAAATCATTGATCTCCCCAAATTGGTCCCACCTCAGCCCATTGATCTCCCCATTGTGTGCCCCCCTCAGTCATTGACTGCCCATTGGGGGGTCCCTACCTCATCTTGTTTGGCCCATTGGGGTGCCTACCTAAGTTTTTGATCCCCCATTTTTGGGGCCTCCCCTAAAGTCATTGATTTTGCCCAGGGGGGGCCCCTACCCTCATTGATCCCCCCTTTGGTGTGCCTACCTCATCATTGATCTCCCCATTGGTGCCTACCTCAGTCTTGGGCTGCCCATTGTGGCCAAACTTCAGTCATTGTTTGGCCCTTTTGTGTCCTTTCCTCAGTCCCGGCTCCCCATCACCATTAAATTGGCTTCGACCGGAAGAACGGATCGGGAAAATGGTGAGGGCAGGGAAAGAAAAAATCTGATTTATCGGGGGCTTTTACGATCTGTAAACGGGTTCGAGTTTCCCTTTAGGTCGTCGGGCTGAGGAAAAAAAATTACGATTCTCCCCCCTTTCCCCTCTCTCTCTCCCCCTTTTCTCTCCCCCTTCCCCTCTCTCCCCTCTTTTCTCTCTCTCTCTGTGGGTTTGTGTGGGTGTGTTGTGTGTGGGGGGGGGGGTGTGTGTGTGTGTGGGGTGTGCACCCCGTAGTAAAACGTATGAAAAACACACCACACACACACCAACACACACACACACACACACACACACGCCGCACGCACCACGCACGCAAGGGCATCACCACGCACGCACGCGCCCACACAAAACACCCCAAACACACCACCCCACAACACACCCCACACAAGCCCGCGCGCGAAAGGGAAGAGAAAAGGAGGGGGAGAGAGGGGAGGAGAGAGAGGGGAGAAAAGGAGAGAGAGAGATAAGAGAGAGAAGAGGGGGGCAGCGAGTAAAAAAAAAAAGTCTCGGGAGACACAGGGAAGAACACAGGGGAAAGGGTTTGTAAAGGGAAGAAAGATTGAGCTTTAAACAACGGGCAAAACCAACAGCAACAAAAACAACAACAACTCTCCGGGGGGTTTTTAATGTTCGGGATCTTCCCCCGGGTTCATTGATCACCTTTCGCTTAAACAGGGCCGTCCATCTTAGAAAACACTTAACAAGAAATTTTCCTGATCAGACCTCGGCCATCCCGATATAAATATTTTAATTGTAGCCAGGAGAAACCCCCCTTTTAAAAACAAGTCCCACCCCATGAGACCCGATTTTTCCCTGAAGCTTTTTTTTGGTGGATTTCGGGCTTTGGCTCGCAAAAAAATACCCACGAAAAGGTTTTTGGCACAGCACCTTTAAAATTTTTCCCGGAGGGAGGCGCAAAAAACGCCCAGTGTGGTCCACCCACCCCCCTTTTGCCCACCATTTTTTGAAACTCCCAGTTTTTTAAAGAACAGGGAGTACTTTAGGGGGGGAAACAAAGAAATGCTCTGTGGGTGTGGGTGTGTTGTGTGGGGGTGTGTGTGTGGGGTTTTGTGGGGTTTTTGGGTGTGTGTGTCCCCCGGGGGTAAAAAGGGGTTTCCACTCGCTCCGAAAAAAATACGGGGCCCCGTCTTTCTAAAAATTTCGTAGGGGGTTGCAGTAGGGGGCCAAGGGTTTGACCGTTAAAAACCCCGGGTACTAAGGGTTTTAAGGGCCCTTTTAAAAGGGGTTTTTCTTCGGGATGGAATATCCCCAAAAAAATACGGGCCCGACCTTTCTGGAAAATTTGGGGTATTTTCATTAAGGTAACGGAGGATGCCCGATTTTTTTGGGTTTACCGTTACAGCCTTTTATAACGGCGGGGCATCCCCCTGAGGGGTTTTTTTTAAAAAAAAAAAAATTTTCTAAAAAACTAGGGGGCCGATCTCTCTGAAAATTTGGGTTAAAGGTTCTTTAGGGGGTCACGAAAATCCCCTGATTTTTTATTTTAAACCTTTTAAAACCGGTTAGTAACGGCTTTTAAAAACCCCTTAACGGTTTTTTTTTTTTTTATAAAATATCTAAAGAAAGCACTTGGCCAATCTTTCTAAAAAATTGGGGGGGATGTTACTATGGGTTCCCGGGAGGGTTTGCCCGAAGTTTTTGGTTTACCTTTACAGCCGTTACTAAGGCTGTAAGGGCCTGTAACGCTTTTTTTCCTTTTTCATGGAATTTCCCAAAAAGTATTTTCCCGATCTTTGTGAAAATTAGAAAGGTAGGGTTAAATTTTGGGGTCTTGGAAAAACCCGATTTTTTTTTTAAATCCTTTTTTAAGCCTTTTCAAACGGCGGTAACGGACTGAAAAACGGGTTTTCTTTTTTATGGAATATCTCAGAAAGAACTTTGGCCGATCTTTCTAAAAATTTGTATGCAGGTTCTTTATGGGTCAAAAATTTGGGCCCGTTTTTTAGTTTACCAAAAATACCCTTTTCTAACGGCTGTAAGGGGCGTAACGCTTTTTCTTCTTCAGGAATATTCAAAAAAAGTATTGGCTGGGTTTTGGTTAACATTAGCATGTATGTTTCATTTTGGGTCCCGAATAAGCCCGAGGTTTTTTTTTACCGCAAATAGCCTTTACAAAACGGCTGAAAGGGCCGGAACGGTTTTTTTCTTCTTGGAATATCTCAAAAATTTCCCTGGCCGACTTTGGAAAATTAGCAGGTATGTTCATTTTGGGTCCCCGGGGGGGGTTTGCCCAGTTTTAGTTTTCCGGTTTAAACCATTACTAAGGGTTTTAAAAGGGGGCCTGAAACATTTTTTTTTTATGGAAATCCCCCAAAAAGGGCCCTTGGGGCGGATCTTTGTAAAACATTAGCAATATTTTTTCCCTTGGGGTCACGGATGATGCCCGATTTTTTAAGTTTACCGTTATGCGTTACAAACGGCGGGTAAGGGCCCTTTTAACGTTTTTTCCTTCTTTAATTATTCAGAAGGGATTTGGGCCGATTTTGTAAAAAAATTAGATGTTTTTCTTTTGGGGGTTTAAACCGGGGATCCCGGGGGGGTTTTGTTTTTTACCGTTATGGGGCCGTTATTTAAGGGCCCTGAAAACGGTTTTTTGGGCCTTTTATGGAATATCCGGAAAGAACGGGGCCGATATTTCAAATTTTTGTTTGGGGAAGTTCTTATATTACGGATGTCCCCGATGTTTAAGGGTTTTTTTTTTTTACCGTTATAGCCATTACTAAGGGCCCCTTAAGGGTTTTTCCCTTCTTTTATGGAAAACTTAGAAATTTTGGGGGGCCGATTTTTTCTAAATTTTTAAAAAGTGGTTTTATGGGTCACGGCTTTGGGCCGATGTTTCCCGGGAATAAAAACATTACTAACGGTTACACCAGTCCAAAAAGGGTTTTTTTCCCTTTATGGAAATCCACGCATTTTCAGAATAAACGGGGAAAAAAACTTTATAGTTTTGGGCATTTTGGTTTTCTTTTTTTTTTTGTCTTTTGCCAAAATTTTTCACTCAAAGGGCCGGGGAGTCTGAAATTGACTTCGAAACTAAACAAACATTTAAAAAGCCCGGTTTTTTCCCCGTTCAGTCTATAGTTTGTTTTTCCCAACGGGCCCACCCCGGGTTCTGGGTCAAGAAAAAAAATTTAAAGAACCCTGTTTCATTTCCCAAAGGCCCACTTTCGTGAAAAAGGAAAGCGGGAAAAGGGTGCTAAGACCACGGGAAACCCCCAGGCTCGGGGTCCCGTTTTGGGAAACAAAGAAAGTAGGGTTTTTCCCTTCGTGGGGACAAAAGGGATCTAATCACTTTCAAAACCCCATAACTTCCGGGGGGCCCTTCCCCAAACACCCGGTATTAGATTTGTGTGTTGGGGGTGTGGGCGTGCTGCGGGCGTGCGTGGGGGGCGGGCGTGCGTCCCGTGCGTGCTTTGCGGCGTGGGGTGTGGGTGTGTGTTTTGTGTGTGTTGTGTGTGGGGGGTGTTTGTTTTTGGGTGTGTGCTCCCCCGCGCCCCGGTTTTGTTGTGTGTGAGGGGATGGGGCTTTTTGCAATGTGTGCCTGGTGCACATGTGCGCATGCACGTGGTGGTGTGTGTGTGTGTGGGGTGTGTGTGGGTGTGTGTGGGTGGGTGTGGGGTTTTGTGTGTGTGTGTGTGTTTTGTGTTTGTGTGGGGACGTGTGGGTGTGGGGGGTGTGTGGGTGTGTGTGGGGTGTGGGTGGGTGTGGTGTGTTTTGTGATTTGATAAAAAATCCCCTTTCTGTGGGGATGTTTGTGATACAACCATCCATTCCCCCGACAGGAACGAGAAACAAGGGGGGGGGGAACTATTTAAAACCCCTTGGCTTTTTCGTTGTCGGTTTTTGTCTGTCGGGGGGGTGTTTTGGTTTTCCGGGGCCTCTGGGGGGCGGTCGGGCCTGCCCCGGGGGTCTTCTCGGGCTGGGGCTGCTGCCGGGCGGGTCGGTCTTTTTTGCCCTTTTCTCTCCCGCCTCTCCCTCTCTCTCTCCTCCCCTCTCTCCTCTCTTCTCTTTTTTCTCCCCCCTCTTCCCCTCTCTCCCCCCTCTCTTCTCTGAGCTTTGGTGGGGGGTTTTGGGGTGTGTGTGTGTGTGGTGCGGTGTGCGTGTGTGTGTGCGCGCGCGCGCTAGCACCGTTTAAATTCTTTTAAAATCCTTCCACCCATTTTCCAAACAAGGGTTCCGTTTCCTCCCTCCAACAAAGGGCACCTTCAATTCGGTTTTCAATGAACAAGCAGCTAAAACCCAGGTCATGGGTTTCTTTTCCCCCAAACGAAACTGATCGGCCCCGTAAATTTTGGCCCCGCTGACCACAAGAGGTTCGAGGAAATCCACGGGAAAAGGGTTCATCCGGAGTCCTAAAGCTGCCTTTTGTTTGTTCCGTTTAAATTTTCGGGTCTCCCTTGTTTTGAACCCTTTAAAAAGATTCCCCCGGAAAGGGGAAATGGCCACCCGAAAATGCCGTACCGGTGACCTAGCCGTTGGGTATGAAGAAAGGTACTTTGGGGGGGTTTGGGGGGTTTCAAAAACCGGAATTTTCGGGGTTTTTTCCAATTTTTCTTTTTTAAATTTTTTTTTTGTTTGTTTTTCTTTTTTTCTTTTTTTTTCTTTTTTTTTTCTTTTTTTTCCCTTTCTTTCTTTTTTTCTTTCTTTTGGTTTTGTTTTTTTTCTTTGTTTGGTTTTTTGTTTTTTTTTTTGGGGGCAAAAAAGGTTTGTCGGGGTTTTTTTTTGGTATGCTCCCATCACTATTGGGGGAAAGGGCTGTACGTGCTGGGGCTGCTGTTTTAAAGCCAATGCAGCAAGCGAGCTGGTCCTAGCCCCTTTGTTTTCTGTCTTTTGTCTTCTCGTAACTTTCTTTTTTGGGCTTTTGCTTTAAAAGTATAGGGGAATTTGTAAACAAAAAAAACCAAGCGGGCAATGCTAATCTCCTGCTCCAGGGGTTGGAGGGAACAATCAAGCTAATTCTGATACAATGAAATTAAAGTATGAAAATTTGTTTGTAGGGTAGGTATGTTTTTTAGTTGTAGTTTGTATTATGTATGTATTAGGGTATGTATGTATGTATGTATTATGTTTTTATCATTTTATGTATTTTTTTTAATGTATGTAGGGGTTTGATGTATGTATGTAGGTATGTATGTATGTATGTATGTAGGTATGTTTGATTAGGGATGAAAGATGTATTAGGGGATGTATGTTTGAAATTTTATGTATGTAGGGGTATGTGGGTATGTAGGGTTTTTTGTTTTGTTTTTCTTTGAGTGGGCGGGGGGTTTTGATAAAAAAGTTATCACTACGTTATTGGGTAATTAGGAATTTCCCACAAACTGGGGTTCCGGGCCCTTTTCCCTGCCTTTGCCCAAAAATATGGGAGCATAAAACTGGCAAAATACGGGGATTTTAGGTCAGAAAGGGGTTTGGGGTCAAGGCGGGGTTCGGGTGAGACGACACCCTCAAAAAACCCAGGAAAGGGCCCCTAAACCAAAAGGCCAAAAATAAAAAGGGGAGAAAACGGGGAATTCACTGCCAATGAGAACGCGAGATAAATAGAAAAAATTTAAGGGAAAGAGAGAGAGAGAGAAGGGGAGAGAGAAAAGAGGGGAGGGGAGAGAGAGAGGAGAGGAGGGGGAGAGGGGGGGGGGAAGGGAAGGGGGCGGGAAAACAGAAAAATGTCCCCTTTTTAAAACATTTTTTTCCTGGCCCCCGACTGTGCCCTGTTTTTGGGGGTTTTGGAACATTTAGGGAAAAGGGTTTCAAATTTTAAAATTATCAAAAAGGGTTTGCAAACAAAGATTGATTTTTTAAAGCATGCATGCATGCATGCAAGCAGTTTTATTTTTTGGATTTTTGTATGAAATGTTTTTTTATGTAGGGTATGTATGTATGTATGAGGCATGTATGTAAAATGTATGTAGGGTATGTAGGTATGTAGTATGTATGCATGCAGGGTATGTATTTATGTTGTTGTATTATGTAGGTATGTATGTATGTATGTATGTATGTTGCATGTAGTATTTTTTGTTTTTGTTTGTAGGATTTTTATGATGCAGGTATATTTTTATATTGTATGAAACATTGAACTAACAGAAAGCGGGAGCCTTTCAGGGAAGATTTTTGGGGAAATTTTAAAATTTTTTCCCTTTGTTTTTTTTGGCATGGGTTTAATTTGGTTCTGATTTTAATTTTGGGGGCCCAAAAAACCCCGAGGGGGCCCGCTCACTTTCCAGGGGGTTTTGGTTTGGGGGGGTTTGGTTTGCTCGGGGTCGGCCCAGCGCTTTGGTCAAATTCGTATTTCCGACATTTGCAAAGGGGTTTGCCCCTCTTTTTAAAATTTTTCTCTAAATCTTTTTAATTCATTTATCCTTTCAGCTTTCAATCATGCGCCGGGGTCCCAAAGCTTAGGGGGGGATGTTTGAATTTTATATGGCGGGGCCCACGAGAGTGACGCCTATTGATGAAACTGCAACTAAAACTAATTTGTTTTAAAGGGGTGGGGGGGAGAGGGTTTGGAAAAAGGGAAAAGAAGGAAAGACTCTTAAACAGAAACATTTTCCCGAAAAAAAAAAATTTTCTCTCTCTCTATTTTCTCTCTCTTCTCCCCTCCCCTCCTCTCTCCCCCTCTCTCCCCCTCTCCCCCTCCCCCTCTCCTCTTTTATGTGTCTTTTTGTTTTGTGTGGCGTCGGGGTGTTTTGTCTGTGGGGGTGAGTGTGGGGTTTTTTTGGAGTCTGTGTAATTGGGGTGTGGGGTGGGGGTGTGGGGTGTGGGTGTGTGGTGTGTGGGTGGGGTTGGTGTGTGTGTGTGGGGTTGTGGGGGTATGGGCGTGCGTGCGTGCGTGTTGCGTGCGGTGTGTGTGTGGGGGTGTGTGTGTAAAGTGTATTTTGTGCGTGCGTGGTGCGGGCGGGCGTGGGCGTGCGTGCGTGCGTGGGGCGTGCGTGCGTAGGTGCGTGGTGTGTGGGGGGGGGTGGGGGGGTGGGGTCGTCTGTGGTTTTCAATCCAATCATTACTCTTCCACCATCTTTTTTTTTCAACGGGAATTTTCGGCACGGAATCCAAAAACAACCGGGGGTTTAATGGCTCTAATCCACCGGTTTTCCCGGGGCAAAAACCCGGGCCCGGCTTTTCGCTTTTAATCCGCCAAGCCACGGCGGTCCATCAGTCCCGTCCCAAAAAAAGTTCCCCTCTGGAGTCAACTTTGCCTTTTTACTCTTCCCTTTGGTTTTTTTTTTTTCCTCCCTGCATTTTTGAGTTACCTCCCGCGGGGCTGGTTTGGCCGGGTGTTTGGGAAGCGCCCGATTTTTTGTGTTTTTGTTTAAAAATGACCCCACCAAAATGGGTTTTAAAAATTAAAAAAGGAAAAGGGCATTTAGCAATGTCCCTGAACTCTCCCCTCCCCCTCCCCTCCTCTCTCCCCCTCCCCTTTTCTCTCTCTCTCTCCTCTCCCCTCCTCTCTCTCTCTTCTCTCTCCCCTCCCCCTTTCTCTCTTTCTCTTCTTCTCTCTCTCTCTCTATTTTTCTCTCTCTCCCCCTTGGGGAGAGCTGAGGTGTTTATTATTTCTAAATTTTTTTATTGGTCCTCGATTGGTAAAGGGCGCGGTGTGGGTGGGTTGTGTGTGGGGTGTGGGGTGTGTGGGGGGTTTTTGTGGTGGTGTGTGGTGTGCCCGGGGCGTGCATGCGCGCGCGGGCGCGGGGTGTGTTGGGATGCATGGTGCTTTTGTAAAAAGAGAAGAAGAGACAGACAGACAGCAGAAAAGACAGACAGAAGACAGAAACCCTGGTTATCGTCAAAGTTAAAGGTTTGGGGCCCCGGGTCCAGTGGGCTCCCTTTTGAAAAAAAAGCACACCGAGAAAAAAATGGACAAAGCAGAACATCTTCTGGAAATGTCCCAAAAACCTTTCAGGCTTTTTAGGTGAGAGTGGGTTGCGGGTTTGCCCCTTAATGATCCAGGGGAAAGTCCCAAAAACTTTTTTTCAGGGTTAAGGGAAGAGTGGTTGGGTGCCCCATTAACCTCCCGGGTCCCCCTTTTTAAATCCCGGGGGGGGTTTTCCAAAACGAAGACCGGGGGAACACCTTTGGGGGTTTTGGGGGAAAAGGGCGGGGCCCCGGGGGGGCCATGTTTTAAAAAAGCTCACTTTCCCCCGGGAAAATGGGGTTTTTAAAAAGGGGGCCGGGCTGGGGGAGAGGCCGTGATTTGGAGAAAGCTTGGCGGGGAAAATTTGTTGACAACCGGGAAAGGGGGAAAATGGGCTTCCCGGGGGCAACGGACTTATGGGGGGCCTTTTTTGGGGGGGGGGGGGCGGGGTTGTTTTGTCCCCTGTAGCAGGAAAAAAGGCACACCCCGGGGGGCCCCGGGATGCATCGCACTTCTTCCCGTGGCCTTTTTTTTTGGTTTGCCGGGGGTTTTGTTCCCCCCCGGTTAATTGGAAAATTCCCTTGGTCCCCCCTTTGGGAAACGCCCCCGGGTGGGGCAAATTTTTCCAAACCCCTGGGTTTCAGAAAAGGAAGCCCAAGGGTTTGGGGGTTCCCCCGGTTAAGGTGAAGGTTTTTCTTTTACCCTATTTTGAAAAAAAAGGTTCCCAAATGGTCCCGGAAAGGTTTTTTCAGAAAAAATTAAAGAAAACAATTGTTGGGTTTCCCCTTCCCGCCAAAAAACCTTGGGTGTATTCTTTTTTTTTAACCAATTTTTTGAAAGGGTAAAAAAAAAAAACCCGGGCAAATAAAGGTTTCAAAAATTTAAAACCGTTTTTAAACTTAATTGTAGGTTTTCCCCAAAATTTTTTCCCTCGGAAAATAAAAAACCCCCGCTAGGGGCCTAATAATTTTCCCTTTTTTTTTATTTAATAAAACTTAAAAAATAACGTTAAAAATTTTTCAACCCCTGCAAAAAGAACCTTTCCCCTTTTTCCCCCAAATTAAAAATGAGGTTTTAAACAAAAATGTTTAAAACCCCTCGGCACGGAAAAACCAAATGGGGCAGGGGCGTGGGGAGAGCCCCCACCGCCCGAACAAGGTTTTTCGGGGGAAAAACAAAAAACCTTTAAACCAACACACCCAAAAAAACAACTTCCAAGAAAAAAACAAACACACAAACACACAAACGGGTGCACGAAAACCCCCAAGGCACCCACCAAAAACCCCGGCCGCGCCGCGGTGCGCTCGCACGCCGACGCCGCGACAGCAAAAGCACACGCCCACCACGCACACACCACCCCCCCCCCCCCAAAAACAAACCCAAACCACAACCACCAAAAACACAACCACACAAAGGAGAGAGAAAGAAGAGAGAAAAAAGAAAAAAGAGGAAAAGGGGCATTCCCGCATGGGGGAACGAAAAAACACCGGCCAACAGCCCGGGGCCCCAAAATTCCACACAAAACTAAAAGCCTTCAAAATTCACAAGAAAAAAGGAGGGAAATTGAAAAAAAAGAGGTTTAAAAGGAGAAAAAAAAGGATACATTTTTCCCTTGGGTTGTCAGAAAAACCCCGGGTTTCAAAACCGTGTCAAATTAAACCATGGGGGGTGCCCAAAAACCCCACTCCGTCCCTGCCAACCTTTTTGGGGGGTTTAAGGCTTTTTTGCCCCAATTAAAAAGGGGTTTTAAAAAGGGGATTTAAAAAAATTACATTTTCCCCCTGTAAAGAACCTGTAGGGTTTACCTTGGGGAAAATTGTTGGGGGGCCCCCCCCCCCCCCTCCCCCCCCCCCCCCCCAAAAAAATTTTTCCCAACAAAACACAACTTTTTTACACCAAAACCCCACAAACACCCCACCCCCCCCCCCACACACAACCTCTCACACAACACACACACAACCCACACACACACACACACACACACACCACACCAAAACTAAACCCCCTTAAAAAACACACCACACTCCCCCAAAAAAATAAAAAAAAAGAAAGAGAGAGAGAATGAGGAAAAAGAGAGAGAAGGAGAGAGGAGAGGAGAGAGAGAGGAGAGAGAGAGAGGAGAGAAGGAGAGAGATGAGAAGGGGAGAGAGAGAAATTTTTCCGGGAGGGGGGGGGGGTTTGAAGGGCGGCAAAAAAAACCCAAAGCCCTTTTATCCCGGGGCGGGCCACCCTCATCCCTGTCTTTAAAACACCGCGCTGAACGTGCCCTCACACACCCCCGGAAAAAGCTCCACACGAAAGGGTGTGATCAGTTGGCCACCAGTTCCATGTCCATTTGGGAATTAATTTCCCGCTAACAAAACCCCTTTTAGTGGAGCGCAAAATTGTTAAAAACGATTTGGGGTTTTGTATTGCTCCCCCCCACCCCCCCTTCCCCCACCCCCCAAACCCCAAACCCGGGGCCCTGTACGCGATTTTAAAAACCCTCGGCAAAATAAAACAGGTTTTTTATTTCTCCCCCACCCCACTACCGATGACTTGGACGGGGGGGCAGCAAGTTCATATCATAAATTCAAAACGCACGGGGGTTTTTTTTTGTTCTTTGGGTTGCATTTTTGGGTTTTTTTGTTTTTTTTTTGGGTTTTTTTTGGTTTGCCAAGGGGCGGGGGTCACCACCTTTTCCCAAAAAAATCAATCTGAAAAAAGACTTTTCAAAAGGGTTGGAAAAAAATCTTGCTCTGTTCTAATTCCCTTCTTTTTAAAATTTTTTAAACCCCTGACGTTTTGGTTTCCCGCTAGTAAAGGGGCATTCAATGGTTTCCCAACGCTAAAATTCCCGGAAAAGGGGGGGTTTCGCCCGATAAGAAAAACCTCAGGGGAAATTTTTTAAATTAAAAAAATCCCCCCTAAACCCCAAATTTTCCCAAAATTGTTTGGGATGTAAAAAAAACACCCAAAAAGAAAAAACTATGCCTTCACTTATTTTTGGGAAAAGGGGGGTGTTTCGGTACTTTTTAAAGGGCGTTGGGGCCCCATTGATCCTGTTTAAAGGGCCGGGGGTCATCCGAAACCCTTTTAACCTTTCCCCCTGTCAACGGTTCGTTTTGATACGGGGGGACCCCGTGGGGATGTTTGGGAATTTTTTGTCCGTGAAAAAACGTCCCCTCCAGGAAAACTTTTTGCTAAATTTTTTCTCTTTTCGGGGCGTTCGGGGTTTTAAAAAATTTTTTTCTTTCCTTTGGGGACGTGATTTGTCTTTACTCACTGCCAAATTGGGGGGCCCTTCATCTCTCTCTCTCTCTCTCCCCTCTCCCCTCTCCCCCCTTCCCCCCCTCCCTTCCCCCCTATTTTTTTCCCCTCTCTTTCTCCCCCCTTCCCCTCTCTCTTGTTTCCCTTTGAAAAAACTAAAACTATTTTTTTTTCTAAAAAAACAAAAAGTTTAAAATGGAACATGTTTTTTTTTTTCTTTTAAAAATCTAAAAAATACCCGGTTTGTTTTCTTGTTTTCTGTTGTTATTCTTGTTATTTGGGTTGGGTGTAAATTTGGGGACTTAATTGTGAGGATTTTAACAGGGGGCATTTTGGACACTAGTTTCCCTCCTTTAGTGCCTACCGCTCAAATGGAAATCATTATGCCTTTTTTTTTGGCACCCAGGGGTATCTAGCTTTTTTGTTTTTAGGCCCCGGGGGTGGTAAGTTTACGTGGCACAGCAAGGCTAGTTCCCCAGATGTTTTTTTTCCCGGGGCTTTAGCGGAGGGCCCGGGGGGGAAAACCATTTTATCAAAATAGTTTAAGGGGACCCAGTCCTGGGTGTATGTACAAAGGGATTTTTCTCAAAAACTTTAGACCAACCCGCGAACACAACTTCCCCCTTTGCGTGGGTGACTTCCCCCACACTTGGGCCTATACTCGGGGGACGCGCTCTTTTCGAAGAAGGGGCCCGGGAATAAAATCCTTAGATGACATTTTCTTGGCGAGGAAAATACAAAATCCAACTGGAAAAAAATTACATTAAAACACTTACAGGCAACCCGGGCCCCAAAACTCACACACCACCACACACCACACCCCACCCACACACACACACAACACACACACACACACAACCACCCCACACACACACACAACCCCAACACCACAACCACACACCCCAAAACCCCACACACACAACACCTCGGGAAAAAACAAACCAGGGAAATGACAACTGGGGAAAATTTACTTTCCCCGGAACAAAAAAATGTCAGGCCAAGGTTGGGTTTAGGAACCTTTAAGGGTTCGGGTTTTTGCTTCCCAACTTAACTTCCACGGGCAAGTTTTCATTGGGTCTGAAGGCCGACGGAATTTAAGGGTTACGACACAAACTTCCCCCGGAAGGTAGTTTTGAATCAACACAGGGCAAAAACCTTTTTTTGACGTTTATTTTTTGACCAAGATTGTAAAACAAACAATAAGTAAACAAATCAAAAAGGGTAAAAAGTAATTTAAAAAGAATATTAAAAAAAAGGAAAAAAAAAAAGTTATCCCATTTTAATTTCCCAAGGGTCAATGGTTTAGCAAGGCAAATTTAATTTCTTTTATTTTTTTTTTTTTTCAATTTAAAATTTTTTTAGTGCGAGTTTTTTTTCCAGTTTTTTTTTCTTTGAAAACTAGCAAAAACACGCGTTGGTTCTGAGGGGGAGGGGGTCCCGTCCCTTTTCTTTCATCTTCACCTTTACCCACCCGCCCCCCCCCCCCAAAACCACACACACACACACACACAAAACCACCAAAACACACCACACACAAAACACACACACACACACACACCAAAACCCCCACCACCCCACCCCCCACCACCAAACCCCAACAACAACAACACAAAACACACACACACCCCACACACACCCCCCCACCACCCCACACACACCACACACACAACACCACACACACAAACACACACACACACAACACACCACCAAAAACACACACAAAACCCCAAAACACCACACACACGCCACACACACCCCACACCACACACCACACGCCCACCACACCACTCCCTCACCACCACCATCTATCCAGGGCCTTATTGCCCTTTTTTTATTAAAAGGGCCAAAAGGGTCAAAACTCTTTCTTCCGCTATGCTGTGTTATTGCAATCGGAAAACATGCGTTATTTTACGGGGGAAAACTAAACGTAGATTCCCCCCAAAATCTTTATTCTCAGAGCTGTTTCCCTGGAAAGCTAACACTTTCCAACGATGGAAAGACCCAAAATTTTCTTCGTGAAAAACCCTTTTTCCCATCTATTCTCTAAAACAAAGGGAAAAACAGTCAATTTTCCCCATTAAAAAAAAATTTAACGGAAATTTAAGGGGAAAAAATTTAATAAAAAATAAATTTTGAAAAGGGGTATTAGAGAAAAAAGAAATATCAAACTTAAAAAAAACGGTTTCTTTTTTGGGTAGATTAAGGGAAAAATATTTTAAAAAAAAAAAAGGGTGCATTTTGTTTGATTATAATAAAAAATTCCTTTTTCTAAACGCGAAAAGGAAAAAAACACAGGGAAGGAGAGAGAATATAAACATGGGAAAAATATCAGAAAAAAAAAAGAAAAACCCAAGAACATAAAGGAAAATGGGGAAGTGTTTTCCTAATCCAAAAAAGGGCCCAAAAAAATGAGGAATTTTAAACAATTTCAATTTTGTGTTCTTTGTCTGCCCCCTACCCCCCTTTCCCCCCACCCCCCCTTCCCCCCGCCCCCATTTTTTTGTTCTGTTTTCCTTTCCCCCCCCTACTCCCCCCACCCCCTTTTTCCCCCCCCCCCCCCCTCCCCCCCCCCTCTCTCTCTTCTCTCCCCTTCCCCCCCTTTTCCCCTCTCCCCCTCCCTCTTCCCCCCTCTCCCCCCCTCCCCTCCCCTCCCCCTCTCTTCCCCCCTCTCTTTCTCAGCTTTTTAAACAGGACGGTGTTTTTTTTCAGGGGTTTTTTTGTACCTTGAAAAGAGCACATGTTTCTTTGGTTTTGGGGGCGCCCGTGTGTGGTGTGAAACATTCCGGGGCAGGGAAAGGGCGAGGGGGTAAAGAGGGGGGGGGGGGGGGGGTCAATTGCAGCTATCAATTTCTTTCGGAGATGAAACCCCTTTTTACTGTGAGGGAAGTCGGGTTTTGTTTGAATTTAAGCCGGGGGATCGGATTTTCCCTTTTAAAACTTTTTTTGAAAGTATTTCTTCATTTAAAAAGTTCGTCACCAGTTGATTTTTAAGCGGAGCTAGCTGGAGTAAAAAAGGCCTTTCCCCGGGGGCGCACCCAACATCTGCCACAACTTTTCCCCGGAGGGCGCAACCCCCCCCGGGCCACAGACTTCCCGGAGGGCGCACCCAAAATCTGTCCCCCCGACTTCCCCCGGGGGGCGCAACCCCCCCCTTCCACAACTTCCCCGGAGGGGGGCACCCACTCTGTCCACAGACTTTCCCCGGGGGGCGGGAACCCCCCCTCTGTCCACAGACTTCCCGGGGGGGGCGCAACCCCATTTTGTCCACAGATTTCCCCGGTGGGGCCCAACCCCATCGGCCACGATTCCCCCCGGAGGACGCAACCCCATCTGGCCACAGACTTCCCTGGGAGGGCGCACCCCCAAACGTCCCAAAACTTCCCGGGGGGGGCGCACCTACATTTTTCCCCAGACTTCCCGGAGTGCGCACCCCCATTTTCCACAGACTTCCCTGGAGGGGCCAAACCCACCATCTGTCCACGTCTTCCCCCCGGGGGGGGCAACCCCCATCGTCCAAGACTTCCCTGGGGGGCGCAACCCCACGGGCCAGGACAGGCCACATGAAACTTTGGGGCCGGGAAAAGGTTTAACCCCCAATGAAAATCACCATTTTTTTTAGCGGAGCTAGGGTGGGGTAAACCCTCCCCCCCTGGAGGGGGCACCCCAAAAAGGCCACAACTTCCCTGGAGGGGGCCCAACCCCCATCTGTCCCAGAATTTTCCCGGAGGGCGCACCCACATCTGGGCCAAAAGAAACCCTTCCCCGGAGGGGGCAAAAACCCCATTTTGTCCACGACTTCCCTGGGGGGCCACCCCCTTTTGGGCCACAGACTTCCCTGGAGGGCGCCCAACCCCACTGTCCCCCAAAAGTCCCCGGGGGGCGCAACCCAAAATCTGCCCCCGGGCTTCCCCCGGGGGGGCGCAAAACCCCCTTGTCCCCCAGACTTCCCCCGGAGGGGCAAAAACCCCATTTGTCCACGACTTCCCCGGAGGGCGCACCCACCCCTCTGTCCCAACTTCCCGGGGGGGCACCAATTTTTCCCCAACCCTTTCCCCGGAGGGGGCCCCCCCAGGGGCCACCGACTTCCCTGGAGGGGGCAACCCCATCTGTCCCAGACTTCCCCGGAGGGGGCAAAAAAAATCTGGCCCCAGACTTCCCGGGGGGCCCCCTCCCCTAAAAACTTGGGCCCCCGTGAAAAAAAGGCCCAAAAAATGAATCTTCCCGGACGGGTACAACCACCATTCCCAACGGGAAATCGAAGAAATCTGTTGTGAACTACTTAAAAAGCCTGGCGGTCTTCTGTCTGTCTGTGTGTCTGTCTGCGTGTGTGTGTCTGTGTCTCTGTGTGTCTGTCTGTCTGTCCCTCTGTCTGTCTCTGTCTCTGTCTGTCTGTCTGTCTGTCTGTCTGTTTGTCTCTCTCTCTCTCTCTCTCTCTCTCTCTCTCTCTCTCTCTCTCTCTCTCTCTCTCTCTCTCCTCTCTCTCTCTCTCTCTCTCTCTCTCTCTCTGAGCGTGTGTGTGTGTGTGTGTGTGGTGTGTGTGTGTGTGTGCGTGTGCGTGTGTGTGTGCGCGCGCGCGCGCTAGCACGCGATTCAAATCATTTATCCTTCCACCATATTCAAAATCAACGATCCGCTCTCCCACACCAACAAAACGGCTATCCTTCAATGTCTGTGTTCAACTGAACAAGCAGCAAACAGCCAGGTCATCAGCTTTCAATCCGCCACGCAACTGATCGGTCCGTCACTTTGCCTCGCTGACCACAAGACGTTCGCATGAAATCCACAGAAAGTTCGATTCTCTGAGTCCTCAAGCTGCCTGTTGTTTGTTCCTTTTGATTTTCTTGTCTGCCTTGTGTGTAACCTCTAAGAGACTTCCCGTAAGGAATCTGGCCAGCCCGAATAATGCACGTACCTGTGACCTAGCCAGATTGTATGAAGAAAGGTACGTAAATGGCCCAATGGTTTGGTATTCAACGAACACGGAGTACAATTTCTGTATAAAGTGTCTTTGTGTCTCTATTTTTTCTCTTTCTTTCTTTTCTTTTTCTTTCTTTCTTTCTTTCTTTCTTTCTTTGTTGATTTATTGCTTTGTTTTGTTTTGTTTGTTTTGCGCACAAAAGGTTTGTCTTGTTTTGTTTTGTATGCTGCACTCCTATTACTGCAAGCTGTACGTGCTGCTGCTGCTGTGTTAGATCCTAGATGCAGCAAGCGACGCTGGTCCTAGCACCTAGATTTCTGTCTTGTTGTCTTCTCGTATTACTTTCGTTTTGCTTTTGCTTTAAAAGTATACGGGATTTGTAAACAAACAAAACAGCAGGCAATGCTAATCTCCTGCTCCAGGAGTTGGATGTAACAATCAAAGCTAAGTCTGATACATGTATGTATGTATGTATGTATGTATGTATGTATGTATGTTTGTATGTATGTATGTATGTATGTATGTATGTATGTATGTATGTATGTATGTATGTATCTATGTATGTATCTATGTATGTATGTATGTATGTATGTTTGTATGTATGTATGTATGTATGTATGTATGTATGTATGTATGTATGTTTGTATGTATGCATGTATGTATGTATGTATGTATGTATGTTTGTATGTATGTATGTATGTATGTATGTATGTATGTATGTATG
>CM031601.1:93222378-93224878 GCA_018398815.1 Conus ventricosus | reverse complement strand
TCAGAGTACCGTGACGGTGGACATTCCGGGACATATTTTGTTTTCTTATTTCCACACATTATTGTTCGTCAGAGTGCCGTGACGGACACTGAACGATCAGAGGATCGCGAAATACAGGATAGTAAATGTTGCTGTGATAGAAAAACTCTTGTTGTCTCCCTGAATGTCAAATGAAATACACACGGTTTCTCAAAAGTTGCGGGGGGGGGGGGGGGGGGGGAACGGACAAAAAAGAGAATTTTAGGTTTTAAATGTTTTCTTATGTCTTAGATTGAAGATTTAGGGGGAGATAAGCATTCATATCTGCAGTGGAAGATAATTCTGCCTAACTAACAGTATGTGCTTGAGTGGGTGAATGGGGAATGATAAATGCTTCTCACAATGAGTCTTCAGCAAGCTTATAGTCTGCAAGGGGAGAAATCTCCAAAGGGGAGGATACTCACAAACATATCATAACACCTGGTCCGATACCGTATTTCGAAACCTGATTGTTTCTCCTCAGTGACCTCGGAAGTGGTAACTTCACTCCTCTGCCTTTTCGGTTTAAAAAGAATGCTATCCCAGAAAAAGGCTGATAGTGCAATACCATAGTATGTTCGTTGAGTTATCAAAAATCCAACCAAAGACCTAATAAGCAAAAGAAAATCATGAAACAGCATAACAGCTACCATTTTCTTGTGAAAAGTAGAAAATATAAAAAGATAACCTCTGAGGACACAAGTGCTGAGGGCCAGTTCTTGGAATGAATCCGCATGGGACTGAATTACAAGAACTAATAAATTCCAAGGATAAGTAACCGAGCACCATTCCAGCAACTTACAGAGCAGCTTGGTGTGCAATAATTCAGTTTCAGCCCCCAAGAAACCAAGATCTTATCTACAGAGCCCTTCCTCACAAAAAAGAAAAGTTAAAGAAGCCATCGAAATCTAGACCAGACGCCCCAACCTGAACACAGATCAAGGCTTTGAACTTCCCCCCATCTACAATCAGATCCTGACAAACCGTTCACCCCCACACAACAGTCGCCCACCAGGCCTCGCTGCCACAACAGCAACAGTGAGCTGTTGAAGACAGGGCGACCCTGTCGATATATTCTCCAAGTACGTTTTTGAATTCTGAGTCTAACTACTTTTCTACTGTCGAATCCAGAATCCAGAAACCTATAATTCTACTTACAGTCTCTCTGAATTGGAAGAAATCTCATTCAGTGATGTGATCGTGATAGAATGAAGGTTAATGACATTTGTTGCAGTGTTTCATAAACAACCACTCAACATTTTCTATCAACAGAAAGTATAAACCAATAATTGTGACTGGTCACAGTTTCGATGAACATGACAATTTGGTCACATCAAAAAATATTGCTGCCTTTCTGAATTGATGACATACTCGCGCATGGGATGGCTAGAAATTCCTATGGATTCTAACTGTCCGCTAGGATTATGTTCTTGTTGCCGAAAAAAAAAATGAAGAGAGAGAGAGAGAGAGAGAGGAGAGAGAGAGAGAGAGAGAGAGAGAGAGAGAGAGAGAGAGAGAGAGAGAGAGGTGGGTATTGGGAGAGATTCAAGAATTCAATTACCTTGTGAGCCCTTTTTGCGCAAGAAGAATGCACCCCATCAACAAAACAAGGAAAACAATGGACAGAAGCAAAGTTGTAACAAAAAGCATTTCAAAACGAACAAAAACCACGCTTTTTGATGGCAAAATGCACTAACGTTTTTTTTTCTAATTGTCGGGTAGAGACCGCACCACATCACATCAAAATGATCTCAACAGGAACCCAGTGATAAGATAAAAGAGTAAAACAAATGGAAAATTGTTTACCACTGGGAATCCTTTTTGATCCTAGTTTCCGCCACGAGAGCTACAGAAAAAAAACAACAACTTTGCGGCGAATTTCTATTACATTGTTCCCGCAGGAAAAGATTTTGGCTTGTTTTAATCTTTAGTATGTGCGTGTGCATGAGGTGTGTGTGTGTGTGTGTGTGTGGTGTGTGTGTGTGTGTGTGTGTGTGTGTGTGTGTGTGTGTTTGTGTGTGTGTGTGTGTGTGTGTGTGTGTGTGTGTGTGTGTGTGTGTGTATGTGTGTGTGTGTGTGTGTGTGTGTGTGTGTGTGTGTGTGTGTGTGTGTGTGAGAGGGAGAGAGAGAGAGAGAGAGAGAAGAGAGGAGAGAGAAAGTTAGTTTGGTAAATATACTTTTCTCGTTGGAAATAAATCATATGATTTGTATTTTTCTAAAAGGGGAGCGGGAAGGCGGGGGTGGGGGGGTGGGGGTGGGGGCGCATCTACTACTTTAATGTCAAGATTCACGCCTCGAGTGTATGCCAGATGAATCTATCTGCTAATGCTTCTGCTTTGGAAAATGGTTGTCTCCTAACACCGCCTTTACCTATTTCAACTCCAGTATTCTTTCAATGACTAAACCACTAAGAAAAGCCATACAATCTACATTACTGAAAACCGCACTTTATTCTCGAATATTTGTTCGATAAAATGATACC
>CM031601.1:93214878-93217378 GCA_018398815.1 Conus ventricosus | reverse complement strand
GTGGAGAGTGTGGAAAAACCTCATTTTGATTTGTGACATACAATAGAGGAGATTCAAATTGACCTGATTAATGGTTAATGAGATTGAAGAATGCCTATTGTACACATCTTACTTTCCCCTTTGCATTCTTCCTGCGTACGATTCTAAAACACCATCTTTCAAAAATCATGTTTTAAGGTTGAACATTTTATTGTCAATTAATAAAGACTGAAAATGGGCCAGCCCCCACCCCCCACCCCCACCCCCACCCCTCACGGCCCCCTTACCCAAACAGCAGATTGCAAGACAATTATGAATATCAGTAAAGCAGATCACAGATTGAACTTGGATACACATCCGAGTACATGACAATTTAAGATGACATATGTAAGAAAGTATTGGTAATTCCTGATATCTTAGATCTGATTGATGACGACGCTTCAGCAGAAACATGAGGGGCATATTAGTTTCTCAAGATGACGACGCTTCAGCAGAAACATGAGGGACATGTTAGTTTCTCCTAATGATGACGCTTCAGCAGAAACATGAGGGGCATATTAGTTTCTCCTGATGACGACGCTTTAGCAGAAACATGAGGGGCATGTTAATTTCTCCTGATGACGACGCTTCAGCAGAAACATGAGGGGCATGTTAGTTTCTCCTGATGACGACGCTTCAGCAGAAACATGAGGGGCATATTAGTTTCTCCTGATGACGACGCTTCAGCAGAAACAGGAGGGGCATGTTAGTTTCTTCTGATGATAACGAGGGAATTGGCAGTAGCAAAGAAAATCTGAAATATGCCGTAGAAGCACTTTCGTGGCTTCTCAAAGCTCAGGCATCTCACTTCTTTTCATCTCCTCCTTCAGATCCCCCTTATCTCTCATATTCACACACCCCTCTGAATCCCACAGATATCAGCAATCAAAATGACGATGCATTAGTGTAAATGTAGTTTACAAGAACTTGAGGCCAAAGCACATGAAAGTGTACGACGGAAATATTTTCATCAACATCCCGTACAATATTAATATATATATATATATATATATATATATATATATATATATTATAATATATATATATATATATATATATATATATATATATATATATATATATACAGAGAGAGAGAGAGAGAGAGAGGAGAGAGAGAGAGAGAAGAGAGAGAGAGAGAGAGAGAGTGTGTGTGTGTGGTGTGTACGCGTGCGCGTGTGCGCGCGCGAGCGTGTATGTGTATGTGCGCAGAGCGTGCATGCGTTTGTGCGTACGTTTCTGTGCGTGAGTAAGTGTGTGTGGGTGCGCGCGCGCGCGCGCGCGCGTGTGTGTGTGTGTGTGTGCGCGCGCGCGCTCATTTATATGTGCACAATGCGTATGTATGTGTCTGTGCGTGAGTGAATGCGCGCGCGCGTGAGTGTGTGTGTGCGTGTATGTGTGTCTGTCTCTCTGTTCACGGATATATCTTTATGTGTGCGCTTGATCACGAATAGTGCTTAACCGAGAAATCATGGTTAATGAATGAAAATCTATGCTGCTGTTGTCGTCGATGATATTGTTGCTGTTATTACAATTGTAACGGATTTTGCATTTGTAATCGTCTTAGTCATGGTTAACTTCCTTGCGACTTTCATTTTGATTTGACTATCGTCAGCTTCATCACCACGATCAATGTGTCCTTCGTCCTTCAACACATAGACATTATGAGAAGGACGATGAAAGGAATGCTATGAACTAGAATCAAGAGAAGAGATAGTCTACTCCATCCCCCCCTACGTTGGTAACACCTAAAACTGTATCGGAGGTATGCACCAGGGTATAGACAAACAGGCAAACACAGGAATGATTTTTTTTTTCTATAAAGGGCAGACTATTGGACAAACACGTGATCTTACATATAAACGCGAACCTAAAAACTCAACTCTTTTAGTTCTGTTTGTCCCCCCATTCCACGACCCTCTACTCCCCTTCCGCCCCTCCCCCCCCCCCCCCCCCCCCACACACACACACACCCTTCCCCTCATCATTCATAATTCCCCATCCCCGCTTCCAACCTCCGGCTTTTTACCATACCTTCATCGCTTTGTTCCTTTTCGAATCATCATGGCACGTAAATCCTGCAAAACCATCATACCTAGCTAATGTAATGGCCGTCAACAATTTTCTTATTGCAAAAAACCATTCGCCGAGTTTTCGGGGGATGGGGGAGGATGGGGGAGGGGGGTCTTCAAAGAAAAATGGGAAGGAAAAATGTCTGTGGTTATGCCGAGGCTGGGATTTATATAGGAGACCATCACCAGAGTCCGCCATCTAGTCATTTAGGAGCAAGCCACGAACCTGTTCTGAACTGCTGTCAACGGTAAATGGAAATAGGAAAGCGAGAAACGTTTGAGGAAAAAAGGGAGAGCCGTTTTGAGGAAGTGGAAACATGAATGACGAAATGCAAACGACCTGAAACAGGTGTGACTATGGTCTTGCCAACCTTTTTCTCCTCTTCTCTGTAGTCATACTTAGTCCTCTGAAA
>CM031601.1:93195300-93200300 GCA_018398815.1 Conus ventricosus | reverse complement strand
TGCGTTCAGTCGTTCAATCGGCAGTCGGCCGTTCAGTCGTTCATCCTTTCAGTCGGCCGTTCGGTCATTCATTCTTTCAGTCGATCAGTCGGTCGTTCAGTTATTCATTCGTTCAGTCAGTCAGTCGCTTGTGCAGTCAATCATTCGTTCAGTCGGTCAGCCGAACGTCCCATTATTCAATCGTTCAGTCGGTCCGTTGGTCGTTCAGTCATTCATTCGGTCGCTCGATCAGTCATTCATTCTTTTCAGTCGATCAGTCATTCGTTCAGTCGGTCAGTTGCGCGTTCAGTCAGTCATTTGGTCAGTAGGTCGCTCGTTTTGTCGTTCATTCGTTCATTCGGTCAGTCAGTCGTTTACTTATTCATTCGATCACTTGGTCGTTCAGTCATTTAGTCGTTCAGTCGATCCATCGGTCGCTCGTTCAGTCATTCATTCGTCCAGTCGGTCAGTTGAGCGTTCAGTCATTCATCCTTTAGTCGTCGTTTGGTCGTTAATAATAAATAATATGGGGATTTATATAGCGCCTTCCACGGCACAAGGCGCTTTACAAAGGCAAGAGAAAAAGAAAAAATACAAATTGCTAAATGTAAAGAAAATGCATTGAAAAACGGCTCAGAAAATGAAAAACAAAGGCTCTCTCATTCTCTCCCACGCGCACATACACTCTCACCCATAGACACACAATACACAACAGTCGCAACAATCACAAACTATTTAGCGATCCACAAAGACAAACAAGAGTCAATCAACTATCAGGTAATAACTGTCTTCTTAATATTGTTTGAAAAGGTGGGTTTTCAGAGAGGTTTTGAAGGAAGAAAAGGTTTGAGAATGTCTTAAGTCATAGGGAGTTTATTCCAGAGTTTGGGAGCTGCGTATGAAAAAGCTCGTTCACCATGCTGTTTACGATGGGGACGGTAACTGGGAAGGCGGAAAGTCCTGGTGTCGGTGGAGGAGCGGAGCGTTCGTGATGGGACATATACTTGGAGGAGATCGGAAAGATAGGCAGGGTCATCGCCAGTGAAAATCTTGAAGCAAAGACAACAACATTTGTATTTAATTCTTTCTTCAACGGGGAGCCAGTGCAACTTTTTCAGGAGAGGGCTGCAGGGTTGAGTCCTAGAGATTTGCAAATGAGACGGCTGCAGAGTTCTGTACACATTGGAGGGGTTGGATGACAGTTGAGGGACAGCCAAGGAGAACACAGTTGCAGTAATCTAGCCTTGAGAGGATGTAGGATGAAACGAGAGTTTTTGTGGCGTCTTCAGTGAGATAGGGTCGAATAGTACAATTCGTTTAAGTTCCATGTAAGCTAACTGACAAGTTTTTGTGACATGCTGTTTCATTGAGAGGTCACTATCAAGGAGAACACCAAGATCACGAACAGTGTGTGAAAATTCGATAGTGCTGAACCTAATGTCAGAGAAGAAGGGAGCGGATCAGGGCCATGATGTGACTGCTTTGAAAAACGGATGGCTTCAGTCGTTCATTCATTCATCCTTTTAGTCGGTCGGTCGGTCGTTCAGTCATTCATTCGGGGTCGGTCAGTCAGTCGATCGTCAGTCAAGTCATTTGTTCAGTCAGCCAGTCGATCGTTCAGTCATTCATTCTTTAAGATGGACAGTCGGCAGTTCCATTATTCATTCGTTCAGTCGGTCCGCTGGTCATTTAATCTTTTATTCGTTCATTCGGTAAGTTGGTCGCTTGTTCAGTCTGTCAATCGTTCAGTCGGCCGTTCAATCATCCATTCGTTTAAGTAGACCGGTCACCCATTCATTTGTTCATTCAGCCAGTCGGTTGTCTCGTTCAGTTGGTCGCTCATTTTGTCATTCATTCGGTCAGTCGGTTAGTCGATTGTTCAGTCATTCATTCGTTCAGTCGGTCCTTCACTCATTTATTCGGTCAGTCGGTCGTTCAGACATTTATCCTTTCCGTCAGTCAGTCGTTCGTTTAATCATTCATTCGTTCAATCGGTCAGTCGGCCGTTCTGACATTCGTTCGGTCGGACAGTCGGCCGTTCCATTATTTATTCGTTCAGTCGGTCCGGGGAGCATGGATGCAGGGCGTGACATGGGTGGTTGTATGGAGGGCGGGTGTTGTATGGAGGGCAGGGAGCATGGATGCAGGGCGTGACATGGGTGGTTGTATGGAGGGCGGGTGTTGTATGGAGGGCAGGGAGCATGTATGCAGGGCGTGACATGGGTGGTTGTATGGAGGGCGGGTGTTGTATGGAGGGCAGGGGAGCATGGATGCAGGGCGTGCCATGGGTGGTTGTATGGAGGGCAGGGTTGTATGGAGGGCAGGGGAGCATGGATGCAGGGCGTGACATGGGTGGTTGTATGGAGGGCAGGGGAGCATGTATGCAGGGCGTGACATGGGTGGTTGTATGGAGGGCAGGGTTGTATGGAGGGCAGGGGAGCATGTATGCAGGGCGTGACATGGGTGGTTGTATGGAGGGCAGGGGAGCATGTATGCAGGGCGTGACATGGGTGGTTGTATGGAGGGCAGGGTTGTATGGCGGGCAGGGGAGCATAGTTGCAGGGCGTGACATGGGTGGTTGTATGGAGGGCAGGTTGTATGGAGGGCAGGGGGCATAGTTGCAGGGCGTGACATGGGTGGTTGTATGGAGGGCAGGGTTGTATGGAGGGCAGGGGAGCATGTATGCAGGGCGTGACATGGGTGGTTGTATGGAGGGCAGGGGAGCATGTATGCATGATGTGAAATGGATGGGCGAACAGGTGAAAGGGGGGGGGGGGGGGGGGGGGCACGTATGCAGGGCACAACATATATGAACATATGTGGGGGGGTGGGGGGGGGGGGGCGAATGCAGGGTACGACGTGCTGGGGTACGGGAGACGAATATGCAGGGTGTGCCTTGGGTTCGAAGTTGTGAATGCAAAGTGTGAAATGGATGGGCGGAGTAAGGGCGTGGCGGATACAGTGTACGACGTAGTGGCGGGTGCGAAAGATGCCGAAACGGCGTATGACATCGGTGATGGAACGTGGATGCGGGGAGTGCCATGGGCGTGGAGACGGTGGGAGGGGAGGTGCAAATACATGGCATGACATGGGCGGGATGACAGGGGGCGTGAATGCAGGGTGTAACATGGGTGGGAATACAGGCAGTGCAGATTTTGGGGCCTCGCGTGGATGGGGGTAGGGGCGCAGATTTCAGATCATTATGTAGGTTGGGGTACAGGGAAGGAGGGGGGGGGGCACTTTCAGGGCATGACAATGGTGGAAATGGGGGGCTGGGGAGGAGGGGTTCAGGGCCTGACATCCTTGGGGTGGTGGAAGGGTGGGAAAGGCTGATTTGAGGGCGTTAACTGGATTTGAGTACGGGGGTGCGCGGATTTTAGAGCACGACGTAGAAGGGGGTAGGATAGGGAAGAACGAAGGGCGTGACAGTGTCGTAGGTGGGCATATTGGGACAGAAGGGGGCGGATGAAGGGCGTGTCGCAGGTGGGCGTATTGGGAGAGGAGGGGCGGATGAAGGGCGTGTCGTAGGTGGGCGTATTGGGACAGAAGGGGGCGGATGAAGGGCGTGTCGTAGGTGGGCGTATTGGGACAGAAGGGGGCGGATGAAGGGCGTGTCGTAGGTGGGCGTATTGGGACAGAAGGGGCGGATGAAGGGCGTGTCGTAGGTGGACGTATTGGGACGGAAGGGGCGGATGAAGGGCGTGTCGTAGGTGGGCGTATTGGAACAGAAGGGGCGGATGAAGGGCGTGTCGTAGGTGGGCGTATTGGGACAGAAGGGGCGGATGAAGGGCGTGTCGTAGGTGGGCGTATTGGGATAGAATGGGCGGATGAAGGGCTTGTCGTAGGTGGGCGTATTGGGACGGAAGGGGCGGATAAAGGGCGTGTCGTAGGTGGGCGTATTGGGACAGAAGGGGCGGATGAAGGGCGTGTCGTAGATGGGTGTATTGGGACGGAAGGGGCGGATGAAGGGCGTGTCGTAGATGGGTGTATTGGGACAGAAGGGGCGGATGAAGGGCGTGTCGTAGATGGGTGTATTGGGACATAAGGGGCGAATGAAGGGCGTGTCGGAGATGGGTGTATTGGGACAGAAGGGGCGGATGAAGGGCGTGTCGTAGTTGGGCGTATTGGGACATAAAGGGGCGGTTGAAGGGCGTGTCGTAGGTGGGCATATTGGGACAGAAGGGGCGGATGAAGGGCGTGTCATAGGCGGGCGTATTGGGACAGAAGGGTCGGATGAAGGACGTGACGTGGGTGGGCGTATTGAGGCAGATGTGGCAATGATGGCGTGCATGACAAAGGTGGACGTATTGGGGCACAGGGGGTGCGGCTGAAGGGCGTGATAAAGTGGGCGTATTGGGGCACAGAGGAGATGGGGAGGGGAGGGCGGATAAAAGGCGTGATATGGATGGACGTAGAGGGGGCGGATGAGAGACGTAACATTGGATGTAGTGGGGCAGAGGTAGCATGGATGCAGGGCGTGATGTGGGCGGGCGTAGAGGGGGCGCGGATGAAGGGTGTGACGTTGGTGGGCGTATTGGGGCACAGGGGGCGGATGGACGCAAGTGTGGTGGGGTCCATTTATCAGTGGTGAGAATTTCTTGCCGAACGAAAAACGGAGACAGAACACACGATGCAATGTAGTACAATACAATGCGGTACAGTACAGTGCAATACAACGCAATATCATCCACAGACGAGTTCCAGTTACACCGAATCTCTGACATAACTAAAACTAAAATTTAGAAAGAGAGGGGGTTAGTTACCGCCAAGGACATAGACAAAGAAAGTACAGGACAAATTTTGTTTGTCTGTGTACTTGGCGGTAATAACCTCCTCTCTTTATAATTTTGCTTCATTTTTCGCCGTCAGTCACTCCGTTTTGAGAACAACTAAAACTAATTCATTTAAGTTCTGAACAGCAAAATTTCATGCAATCTTCCCGTTACAAGGCACATAAAGAAACACAGACAAACATAAACAAATAAAACAAAAAGAAACGTGCATAGTGGACACAACTCTCA
>CM031601.1:93170300-93182800 GCA_018398815.1 Conus ventricosus | reverse complement strand
TAAAACACTAATACCACTGCACATGCATTAAAACACTTATACAACTGCACGTGTATTAAAACACTAATGCCACTGCACGTGTATTAACACACTAATATCACAGCACGTGTATTAAAACACTAAAACCACTGCACGTGTATTAAAACACTAAAACCACTGCACATGTATTAAAACACTAATACCACTGCACATATATTAAAACACTAATACCACTGCACGTGTATTGAAACACTAATGCCACTGCACGTGTATTAAAACACTATTACCACTGCACGTGTATTGAAACACCAATACCACTGCACGTGTATTAAAACACTATAACCACTGCACGTGTATTAAAGCACTAACACCACTGCACGTGTATTAAAACACTAAAACTACCACATGTGTATTAAAACACTAAAACCACCACATGTGTATTAAAACACTAATACCACTGCACGTGTATTAAAACACTAATACCACTGCACGTGTATTAAAACACTAATACCACAGCACATGTATTAAAACACTAAAACCACTGCACGTGTATGAAAACACTAATACCACTGTACGTGTATGAAAGCACTAATACCACTGCACGTGTATTAAAACACTATAACCACTGCACGTGTATTAAAACACTATAACCACTGCACGTGTATTAAAGCACTAAAACCACTGCACGTGTACTAAAACACTAAAACCACTGCACGTGCAATAAAAAAAACTAAAACCACTGCACGTGTATTAAAACACTAAAACCACTGCACGTGTATTAAAACACTAAAACCACTGCACGTGTATTAAAACACTAAAATCACTGTACGTGTATTTAAACACTAATACCACTGCACGTGTACTAAAACACTTAAACCATTGCACGTGTATTAAAACATTATATCCACTGCACATGTATCAAAACACTAATACCACTGCACGTGTTTTAAAACACTAATTCAACTGCACATGTCTTGAAACAATGATACCACTGCACGTGTATTAAAGCAGTAATACCACTGAACATGTATTAATACACTGACACCCCTGCACGTGTATTAAAACACTAATACCCCAGCACATGTATTAAAACATTAAAACATTAAAACCATTGCACGTGTATTAAAACACTAATACCACAGCACATGTATTAAAACACCAATACCACTGCACATGTATTAAAACAATAATACCATAGCACGTGTATTAAAACACTAATGCCATAGCACGTGTATTAAAACACTAATGCCACTGCACATTGTATTAAAACACTTTTACCACTGCCCATGTATTAAAACATTAATACCACTGCAGTGGTATTAAAACACTAATGCCACTGCACATGTATTAAAACACTTATACCACTGCACATGTATTAAAACACTAATGCCACTGCACATGTATTAAAACACTTATACCACTGCACATGCATGAAAACACCAATATCACAGCACATGTATTAAAACACCAATGCCACAACACATGTATTAAAACACAAATACCACAGCGCATGTATTAAAACACAAATGCCACAGCGCATGTATTAAAACACAAATACCACAGCACATGTATTAAAACAAATACCACAGCACATGTATTAAAACACCAATACTACAGAGCATGTATTAAAACACCAATACCACAGCACATGTATTAAACCACTAATACCACAGCACATGAATTAAAACACTAATAGCAGAGCACATGCATTAAAACACTAATGCCACAGCACATGTATTAAAACACGAATACCACTGCACATTGTATAAAAACACTAATGCCACTGCACATGTATTAAAACACTAATGCCACTGCACATGTATTAAAACACTAATACCACCGTACATGTATTAAAACACTAATACCACAGCACATGTATTAAAACACTAATACCACTGCACATGTACTAAAACACTAATACCACAGCACATGTATTAAAACACTAATGCCACTGCACATGTATTAAAACACTTATGCCACTGCACATTGTATTAAAACACTAATACCACTGCACATTGTATTAAAACACTAATACCACTGTACATGTATTAAAACACTAATACCACAGCACATGTATAAAACACTAATACCACAGCACGTGTATTAAAACACTAATACCACATCACCTGTATTAACACTGTCACGACCGACCCCTGGAGGTCTGCCCTGACAGGATCGGCCTAGATGGGAGTGAAGGGAGTGACTGACCTCACACGCCCGCAAGAGACCACACAAGAAAGATTACGATACAATACACCATTTATTCACACCACCACACACATGGTCACAAATAAGCATTTCAACACACACAACATGCACAATCACAATTAAGCATTTCAACACACACGACATACACAATCACAATTAAGCATTTCAACACACACGACATACACAATCACAATTAAGCATTTCAACACGCACGACGTACACAATCACAATTAAGCATTTCCAACACACATTCCTTTCCGTGCTTCATGTGGTTCCCCCACACCCCTGCCTCTCCAAAGTCCACTGGGAGTATCTGGTAGGATCGGGTACCCCCAAACCGGGTCTGTTCTTGAATAGTGTCTTTCAATGCCGACACCATTGACACACACACACACACCCAAATTGCAGGACACAGAGCTAACCACACTGGTCACATGGGCTGTATGAAGTCCGAGGACAGTGGAGAACGCATCCCGTGGGACGAGGCGTTGTCGCTGAAGGTCCCGGACAGGGGTTAGGATCCTCCAGCAAAGTCCACGTGCTCCTCAACCAGTGCGCGGCCCCAACAGCGCAAGCTTCGGGTGAATCCCCCGGGAGGAGAGGAAACGGAAGGAACTGGAAGGAAAGAAGGGTACTGGAACCCCGCAGTCAGTACGGTCTGACATATGCTGTTAAATCCTAACAGCCCCTCGCATGATGGGCGAGGGGAGGTTTGCTGAATACATTAATAGCACCAGCTCAACACAGACCTGAGCATAGACCTCACCGGCTCGCGGCTCGCGCGGGCCTCATTATCATAGAGTTGCTAGGGGGCCACAAGCTCTCGCGGGAGGCTGAAACAATGGCGGCTGATGCGAACAGCGCGACAGATTCGCTCGAAGGCATCCATGATTCCGTCGGCCCTCATTACCTTCCAAAGTACAGCACGCTCTCAAAAACTGTACTTGATCGAGGAAAAAACAAGTTTGCATCCTGTTTTATTGATAACATCAAGATTTTCCATACAAATGGAAGCGAGAAGGTGGAGGTGTGTGCCACGTGTTACCGCTCCTACCACAAGAAAGCAGCACCCCACAAAATGGTCCATGAAATCGACAACAAGAGGCAGCTTGTCGTGGAAGCTAAATGTGAATGCAAAGCTGGGTAAGTGTCTTGTTTTCTAACATATTTAATGTGTGTTTTCTTTGTACCAAGTACTGCAAAAGTGAGCCTATGTAAACTGACTGATCAGGTTTGTCACACGTGTAGCGACTTTCCTTCCATACTCCCTGAAGAAGCCCTAACTGGTTTTAGCTTGTGGATTATTATTAATAATTATAGTAATAGTAATAATAATAGTAATAATAATATAATAACATTATTATTATTATCATTATTATTATCAAGGCATTTGATCATGAAAATATACTGATACAGGCCATGGTTCTAGGTCTTTGAATGAAATTCTGTAACATATATACAGATTCTACAAGCTGTCAGAGAGAGTGAGAGAGGGAGTGAGAGAGAGAGAGGAGAGAGAGAGAGAGAGAGGGAGAAGAGAGGGAGAGAGAGAGAGGGGTGCTTGGGTAGCTGCCAGTCATTTTTGTTTTCCTTGAATGTCTTAACCTAAAATAATGCATACTTGTCTGTGTTGTAACTGGGGGTGGGTAGTTTGGATTGCTGTGCCAGCATAGCTGCACACTTTTTTTGCTAATTGTTTCAGACTGGAAGGTCACTGCTCACACATCATTGGCCTGCTGAAAACACTTCAGTATTTCAAACTGCAGAACATGACCCATGTACCAGACAGGCTGAGCTGCACCAGCATGCCCCAAGCTTGGGGAGCGGCAGCACCAAGGGGAACTAAGATTGACCCAGTCCCAATCAACCACCTGGTGCTGTCCAGGCCTTTGGACAACAGAAAGAAAAGACCCATCACATGCCAGTTGGACACCAGCAGAAAGTGAGCATCATATACATTCATTTCTAAAAACTGTTTAATTTATAGAAATCTGTCATACTGATATTGTGGCCCTTCATGTTTTGTTAATGTGTGTGCTATAGTAAATGGTATACATGTAAACAAGTTTTCTTGCAGCAGTGTTTATTGTGCGGATTTGTATCATGAATGTATGCACATTCTTCACATTTTACTCCAAAATGTAATAACAAGCAAAAATATCAGTAAAGGAAGAAATTTTATTGACATTCAGGATTTACATATTGTGAATTACAAGCCATTCTCAGTACACAGCCACAGGTCTTGCTGCTCACCAAGTACATTTGTTATTAATTTTACTCTGTTTACTAGAGTCCCAGAGGTGACACAAGATCAGGTGAAAAAGCTCAAGTCTCTTGATGGAACACCACTGTACTGTACACTTACTTAACATCTGCACAGTGGCGTTTTGCTTCCTGGCGGTCCACATTCTCCACTCTTCTTTTTGAAGATGGTCTGGCTTTGTAGACAGATGACCCATTGAATGGAATGAGGTAGGGATGCAGGTCACTGGGTCCTCCATCCACAAAATGCTGAAACATGCAGCAAATAAAATTTAAAAAATGAAGAGCTTGATCTGACTTGTGTCTGTTTATATGAGAACTTTTTTGCCGCTTCACATGCATATGTGTTTGAATGCCTGCGAGTCTAATCTAGATTTAAACTTGAGCTTTATGCATAGTGACGATAAACTAGCCAGGGCACTCTACACACTGATACAATACAATACATCATGTATCCCCCTCTGGGCAAATGCAATGGCAAGCTCAACACACAAAATACACAGATAAGTAAATATTAAATCATAAAAAGTAATATCAGCTTCACACAAATACACTCACAGTCACACATATGCAGTGATACACATACACATTCCTGTACATACATAAGCCATTCATATACTTAAACACAAAACAACACTCAGACAGTCAATCAAACAAATACTACTTGCAATAATTTAACACGATAAAAGTAAAAACAGCACAAAAGCCACATCAGCCACAGTCGCGATATCAAATCAACCACTATCACAATCAGATCAACTGCTATCAAATATCATATCAACAACTATCACAATATCAAATCAGCCACTACCTCAATCAACCACTATCACAAAATCAACACAGTTCACTTCAGCAACAATTCACCACTCCCTCCCACCCACCCCCTTCTAAATCACCACCAGAAAATAACACCAACCCCACTTTGAGTAAGAGTAACACAAAACTACAAAAAGATACTGAATGGCTGAAAAACACACACACACATTATGTAAAAATGCCAAGACACACACACACACAGCAGCCGACACTCCACGCTGATGACTGAACAGAATAACACACACAGACACACTGCAGGTCACTCTACACACTACATGGCTGAAACTGTGAAAGTGTTGAAAATATAATTTTTTTAAAGTTTTTTTTTCCCACTTACCCCACTACAAACACCTCGATGTCTGCGCTTGTTCTTCTCCTCCAGTATGCTGACATTCAAATCCTTGTGTAGTCGGTTGCAAGCTTTGATCCATGCCATTGCGTCATCCTTTCTCGTTTTAGGGTTGGGAAAACGCAAAAGCTTGCCTTTGATGGAGTCAGGATACCTTTCGTCCCCATTACAGTCACCCCATTGACAATGAAGAACCATTCTGAATACGCAGGACACACGAGAAACAGTAGCAAAATCCGTCGGTTCTCTGTGCCGCGTGCGTTGCTACGGTTGTAGCTTGTGGCCCCCCCTTCTATGCTGCCTGCGGCTAGGCGCGCACCGAATGTGACCTATTTTCTGATTGGCTGAAAATCCTTTCTCCGGTGAGGTCTATAACACAGTAAACAAACCAACTGAGGAATGTTCGCTAAAGCTCTCCTCACACGAAGCAGGTAAGAGATTACATTCACAGGCTAAACACACGAATAGCAAATTATATCTTCATCCTTCCCTCACTCACGTTCAACATTTTCCTTTCTTAGGAACTGAACTAATACAGCAACCATTGCTTTATAACTGCCACCACATTTGCAAATATAATAATTCAATGGCACAATTATCCCCACATTTTATAGCAACATTTCAAAATGACACAATTCTCCAACCACGCATCCAAACGACTAATCATGCTCACGCACGCTCGCAAACATAAAACTCGTTCCCCTTGCACACACAAACAGACGGTGGCCGAAGAATAAGAGACTGGTGATTGTGACAGGGGCGGACGAGCGAGACCAAGCAAGTTCCAACCCTAAATCACCAGGTTCTCCTCCATCCCCACCGACTACCGCATCACCAGATGCATTGAAAGGAGAAAGAATTTTGGATATAATTTAGAATGGCCAGGTTAAAGATTGAATTAACCAGAGAAAAGTGGTCTCAAACAATATTTCTTTTATAATTTTGAAAACAAAAAGAAATTGTGCAAAAGAGAATTAGCCGGCTAACAAAAAAAAAAAAAAAAACGAACCACGAAACTGATGCTTACCAGCTACCCGTGGGTGACCCAGAAGTGGAGGGTCAAGCGACTCTCTGCCCTCTGTCCAGTCGAGAGGACCAGCAGAGCAGATGCGGAAAAGAGATGATGTCCCTCCCCTACAGGCCGACTGTAGGAATGAAGGTACCGACCGTACCTTCGACGAAGTGGTTGAGAACCAGAACCGGAGCAGGCGCTCCCAGGGACATCTTCCGCTCGAGTGAAGAGAAAACCTGCCTAACCGATGGCGGCCAACATGCCACCCTACGTCACAGTGAGAATACCTCAAGCCTAAGAGGAATGTTGCACGTGCGGCAGGTAAAAAGACAGGTGAGAGGCCGATAGAGACAGCCAGTACAAGAGAAAAGTGCCAGCCACCCGTGAACCTGCAGGATGAATTGCACGGCCAGTGAAATTAGAGAGAGAGAGAGAGAGAGAAGAAAATAAACCTAACCTGAGCTGAGCTACATTAAGGTGCAACCACACCACAAGCCACATTAAGGGATGGATACACGACAACAACAACGACAATAAATAAATGAATAATTCCACCACCCTAGATGGGTCAATCGTCATAGGCCTCGTGACAAACTCGTGACAAACCCCCCTTCTAAAAGCATCTGTTTCTCTGAGATACAGTGCTCCTTGAACCTTGACGCATGTGCAAATTCACAACAATGGGACCGAACCCAACCCTCTGTGATCGACAGAGTACGATAAATCCAATACAAACATTCCACGATATAATTATACAGGGAAATACATAGTACTACATTTATCTATCAACCAAACAAACCTTCAAACAATGAAAGTAGCAATCCGAACCAGTGGTGATTCACTACCGTTAACATCACTGAAGTGAAAACTGTCCCTACACCTGATACAGAGACCAAAAGGGGATATAACCCTGGTTGAGGGGAAGTGTCCCTCTGACTGATTTCTCCAATGTGCTGACTATGGCGCTCGGCTGAGATAGTCAGCATCCGTATTGCTGGAACCCTTGATATGGCGAAAAGTGAAAGCATGACTCTGCAGTTCCACTGCCTAACCCATGAGTCGACGACTGACTGGCCGGATCCGGTACAGGCACTGGAGAGGATGATGATCGCTCTCCAGTACAAACTTCCGGCCGTACTTCCTCTTGGGCACGCCAGTGCGCGTCCAAATCTGCCAGAGAGCTTCAGCAACAGTAGGGCATCGATAGTCTAGGTGGGACAGCCTCTGGGTATCGAGTCGCATAGTCCACCACTACCAAAATGTAGCGGTGACCGCGATCGGATGGTGGATTAATGGGTCCCACCAGATCGACCCCAACCTTGCTGAATGGCTCCCCAACCAGTGGCACTGATCCCAGGGGAACACGCCTCAAGCGACCCTTAGGCGTTGTCCGTTAGCAGACATCGCAACTGCGGCAGTACTGCCTAACCTGAGAGTTCATCCCCGGCCAGAAGAAGTCCTGTCTAACTCGCTCGAGAGTCCGCTTTGAGCCCATATGGCCCGCCATGTGTGAATCATGGGCCTGCCGGAGAACAGATTCTCTCAAGCTTTGGGGAACGACTAGTTGCTTGGCTACCCGATCTGCCTGAGTGAAAACCCTAAAGAGGATCCCCTTGTGGAGCTTAAAGCTCACCTTGGCATGTCGGGCAGACCGAGCGGGGCGACCCACTAGTTGTCGCAGGCGTTGGACATCCAAGTCCCTGGCCTGAAGACGAACCATGGTAGCAGGATCGGCTCTTGCAAGAACCTCGTCAGAGATCGGCTGTAGAACGGGACGCAATTCCTGCTCCCGCTTCTTGGCTTTGGCGCGCGTGGTAACTCCCACACACGCCTGTACGGGCAGATCCGTAGAAACAGATTGACTGCGTCCGTCTGCGAAGGTGATGGTATTCCCTATGAGAAGGGAATACAGAGGTCGCTCCACCGCGATGGCCCATACTTCGCCACAGAAGTAGGGGGTGGAGATAGGAATGAGTACAGAAGGACGGTGGAGGTAAAACAAGCCTCCAACCCGCACACATCATAACTGGCGCCCCGCTGAGCCTCAGGGGAAACCAAATCCTTATCCACAAAGAGCGTTGATGCTCCCGAATCCCTGATGGTGTCGACCAAGGAAGAACCAACAACAGAAAGAAACACTGGACACTCTGTACCACCAGAAGCTGGGATGGACCCCACGTTAGCCGAGGCACGAGGACGCAGGGAAGGATTAGCCCCATGACTACCGGCGGCTTTAGGGCAATCTTTCCTAATGTGGCCGGGACGACCACAAAGAAAACACAGTCAGGGTGCTGAGGTCCCCGATGAACTGCCTGCCTTGTTCAACCCGCTAGCAGTCGTCGGCGCCTTATTGCCACTAAATCCTGTGAGGGCCTTCCTGTCTGTATCTGGGCGATGCCCATAAGCTCTACGGGCTTCAGCAAACACCTCAGCGGTATGAATCGCAGCCGCGAAATCCTGTGGTGCTGTCTCGCCTATACGGATCCTCAACTCTGGGGACACGGTGTTGGTGAGCTGTTCGATGAGAATCAGATCCTCAAGCTCCAGCTTAGCCAACTGACGCCAGTACCCTAGCGTTTTGCGCAGCCTATCTCCAAACTGCATGAAGGTCTCGTCGTTATTCTTTTTCATGGACCTGAACTTCCTCCTGTACGTCTCTGGAGTAAGGTGGAAACGCTTACGCAGAGCCAACTGCATGTCTGCATAAGACGCGCCTTCATTTAGAGTGAGCACACACTCCCTTGCAGTACCTGATAATCCAGAAAAAAGGTGCATGGCCTTTTGTTCCTCAGACAATTGGTATGAAGTAGCTACCTTGTCAAAATGCTCTAAGAACATATCAATGTCCTCACTAGGTCTGAACTCTGGAAGCTTTAATTTTGGGCCTCTAACTCTACCACTTGCCTGTTGATTAACCCCCTGATTTACAGATGTGGGAGTCCGCGAAAGAAGTTGTTCCATCTCTTCCCTACGCTGATCTAACTCTTCCCGACGGAGGGCTTCCTGCCTGGCAGCATCTTCCCTACGCCGAGTTTCCTCTTCCCGACGGAGGGCTTCCTGCCTGGCAGCCTCTTCCCTACGCAGCGCAGCCTCTTCTCTACGCAGAGCTTCCTGTCTAGCTGTCTCCTCTCTACACAGCGTAGCCTCTTCCTTACGCAGAGCTTCCTGTCTGGCAGTCTCCTCTCTGCGTAGAGCCTCCATCCTATCTAGCTCTTCCCGACGGAGGGCCTCATCCTCTCGTCGCTGTCGCTCCAGAAACATCAGGACGGAGGCGATGTCCTGGGCAGGATTCACCACTCCCGACATGGGAGGATGACCCGTTTGACCCGTCCCTTGGGTCTCGACTTTCCCATGAGGAAAGTCCCCCGGGGCATACTCCTTACGAGGGGAAGCATGGAGAGGAGAGGTTTCGGTCTCTGCAACCCAACAGAAGCCCACAGTTGCTTCGCTATACTCTGACGCTTCCGAGCGGAAGTGCCAGTCGGGGTCTCAGCAGGAAGATCCCCTAGCGAAGAAGTAGTGAAAGTACTCGCTGGACTATCGGCTACAGCACTGGAATAAGTAGAAGTCACTGTAGTCGAAGTACTGGTACTAATAGTAGGCACTACATTTTGAAGACCTTTCTTCTTCGACGCACGTGTCGCCATACCGCCAGCACCGGACGTTGCCATGACAACTATATCCTACGGTTCTCAAATACAGGGAAAGACAATTCCACTTGAAAAACAGATACCGCACGGATATGTCACGGCTGCTCCCACTCTGGCAACACCGCGCTCCACAACACGAGCAACAGTGCGGTGGGGCTCACCGACAATAAGGAGGAAATGTCAAGGCTGCTCCCACTCTGGCAACACCGTGCTCCACAACACGAGCAACAGTGCGGTGGGGCTCACCGACAAAAAAAAAATGACAGAAGGAATCCGGAGAAAAGAAAAAGTGACACTAACGTCCGATACAACCACCTGTACTCAATAACCCGGTAAAGAAAAATTGGTTAACTACAAAACAACGAATGGCAGACTGAGTGGCAACAGAAAGGCAAAGTCTTACGGCCGCATCTGCGTGAGGCACCCGGCGGAAAGAGGAGGTCTGGATGCGGTCGATTCCCCTTCGTCTCAACTCGACTCCCCAGTCACACCAGATGTTAATTCAGGACACCAAAAGACTCCATACACGCTAGAGTCACCCAGCCAACCACCCACAAACAAACACGACAAACTAACTAAACGTATACAAAACAGACAGAACTGGACAGGCACTGTACGAAACGAGAGAGACAGTCAGAACCCTTCACATCCCGGACGAGCCCCCACAAATGTCACGACCGACCCCTGGAGGTCTGCCCTGACAGGATCGGCCTAGATGGGAGTGAAGGGAGTGACTGACCTCACACGCCCCGCAAGAGACCACACAAGAAAGATTACGATACAATACACCATTTATTCACACCACCACACACATGGTCACAAATAAGCATTTCAACACACACAACATGCACAATCACAATTAAGCATTTCAACACACACGACATACACAATCACAATTAAGCATTTCAACACACACGACATACACAATCACAATTAAGCATTTCAACACACACGACGTACACAATCACAATTAAGCATTTCCAACACACATTCCTTTCCGTGCTTCATGTGGTTCCCCCACACCCCTGCCTCTCCAAAGTCCACTGGGAGTATCGGGTAGGATCGGGTACCCCCAAACCGGGTCTGTTCTTGAATAGTGTCTTTCAATGCCGACACCATTGACACACACACACACACACACCCAAATTGCACGACACAGAGCTAACCACACTGGTCACATGGGCTGTATGAAGTCCGAGGACAGTGGAGAACGCATCCCGTGGGACGAGGCGTTGTCGCTGAAGGTCCCGGACAGGGGTTAGGATCCTCCAGCAAAGTCCACGTGCTCCTCAACCAGTGCGCGGCCCCAACAGCGCAAGCTTCGGTGAATCCCCCGGGAGGAGAGGAAACGGAAGGAACTGGAAGGAAAGAAGGTACTGGAACCCCGCAGTCAGTACGGTCTGACATATGCTGTTAAATCCTAACAGCCCCTCGCATGATGGGCGAGGGGAGGTTTGCTGAATACATTAATAGCACCAGCTCATCACAGACCTGAGCATAACACAGTAAACAAACCAACTGAGGAATGTTCGCTAAAGCTCTCCTCACACGAAGCAGGTAAGAGATTACATTCACAGGCTAAACACACGAATAGCAAATTATATCTTCATCCTTCCCTCACTCACGTTCAACATTTTCCTTTCTTAGGAACTGAACTAATACAGCAACCATTGCTTTATAACTGCCACCACATTTGCAAATAATAATAATTCAATGGCACAATTATCCCCACATTTTATAGCAACATTTCAAAATGACACAATTCTCCAACCACGCATCCAAACGACTAATCATGCTCACGCACGCTCGCAAACATAAAACTCGTTCCCCTTGCACACACAAACAGACGGCGGCCGAAGAATAAGAGACTGGTGATTGTGACAGGGGCGGACGAGCGAGACCAAGCAAGTTCCAACCCTAAATCACCAGGTTCTCCTCCATCCCCACCGACTACCGCATCACCAGATGCATTGAAAGGAGAAAGAATTTTGGATATAATTTAGAATGGCCAGGTTAAAGATTGAATTAACCAGAGAAAAGTGGTCTCAAACAATATTTCTTTTATAATTTTGAAAACAAAAAGAAATTGCGCAAAAGAGAATTAGCCGGCTAACAACAACAAAAAAACAAACGAACCACGAAACTGATGCTTACCAGCTACCCGTGGGTGACCCAGAAGTGGCGGGTCAAGCGACTCTCTGCCCTCTGTCCAGTCGAGAGGACC
>CM031601.1:93162800-93165300 GCA_018398815.1 Conus ventricosus | reverse complement strand
TTCATACATCCATACTACACACACACACACACACACACACACACACACACACACACACAACACCACACACACACAACGCGCGCGCCGTGCGCGCGCGCGCCGCCAACGCACCACACACACCCACACACACACTCACACACACACACCCCACACACGCACGCACTCACGCGCGCGCACACACACACACCACACACACAACACACACACACACACACACACACCACGCACCGCACGCACAGTCACACACACACACTCACACACACCATACACACACACACACACAAAACACACACACACACACACACACACACACACAACACCCCACACACAAAACACACACACACACACACCCCACACACACACCACACCACGCGCGCGGCACACAACCCCACGTACAACACAAACACAACACACCAAAACACACACACACACACACACACACAAGTGACGGAAAGACGACAGACTAGACAGGTAGAGCAGGCGGAGGAGTTTACGGGGGGGGGGGGGGGGGGGGGGGGGGGGGGGGGGGGGGGGGAATCTGGTTCACTAATTGCGCTTTAATCGGAAAACAAGTGTTTGACGAACACAGCCACACAGGCGCAGTAGGGGGACGAAACGGGGTGCATTTGGCTGAGTGTTTAACATTTCACTGAGAGGAGTGTGGGGCGCCGCGTGTGCGTGTGTGTGGGGTGGGGGGGGGGGGGGGCGGGGTGAGTGGGTGGGTGGGTCAGCGGGGGGGGGGGGGGGGGGGGGGGGGGAACAGATGGGCGGATAGTGATGGGTTTACCGTGTCAAACACGTGGCAGCTAAGTTCAATGCCAAAATAAAGAGACTGTTCGTTCAAAAAGTTCTAATTGAACACCAAAACAGGATTGGGAGGGGGGGGGGGACAAAGAAACTGATATGACTAATGAAGAATACATTGAACTCCGTTTGGTCTCTGACACCAAGAATGTTTTTGGGGGGGCAAAGACCTGGTACGAATGATGAAAGAACGATATTGCAACTCCATTGGTTTTGTGATACAAAAGAATGTTTGGTTTTAGACCCTGTCTGGGCTCTTAATGCCAACATCGCTGCCACAGTGTGTGTGTGGCATGACGTCTCACTCTCGTCGTGCTGAAGGCGAGAGACGTCATCAAACTTTGTCTGTCTTTTCTGTTTGTCTGACTTTCCGGTGCGACTGTAAACTGCATTATCTCTCTGTCTTTAAAGTGTTCGCTACTGTTTTCGTTGTATACCTGTTCTCTCTCCTCTCTCTCTCTCTCTCTCTCTCTCTCTCTCTCTCTCTCTCTTCTCTCTCTCTCTCTCTCTCTCTCTCTCTCTCTCTTAGGGACTCGTGGTACTGCTGCATTTATCATTTATAATAATTTTCCTGTAATACTGTTATCACCGTCTTCATATGGGCTATAATCTTAAATGATTAAATCATCTGAAACTGAATACTCTCTCTCTCTCTCTCTCTCTGTCTCTCTCTCTCTCTCTCTCTCTCTCTCTCTCTCTCTCTCTCTCTCCTCTCTCTCTCTCTCTCTCTCTCTCTCTCTCTCTTCTCTCTCTCTCTCTCTCTCTCTCTCTCTCTCTCAATGCTCATGTTTTGATCACAGGAACAACCGAGAGAACAGAATTCGTGTAAGGACACACTGCTACAGGAATATAAGATGCGAACAGTGCCCTTGAATGAACACATTGTGAAAGCAGTATCCAACGTGAACGATGCTTTTGTTCGGAGGCGTTGCTACAGGACCATAAGCTGTAAACCTTGTTCTCAACTCCTGACCCTTCTCCTTTTTGTCTTTTTCTTCTTTTTTTCTTTCTTTCTTTTTTTATAACCACATGAGCATCTGACGTGAATAGCACACAGGTATTGTTATTTTACTAGACGAACATCAGATGTGAACTGTGCTCATCTTTGGCTGTGTTGCTACACAACCATCCCAAGTGAATTTGGCTCATCACCCTGTGTTATTACTACGCAACCATTTTGTGTCACCAATGGTCACGTTTGGTTACACAGCCACTGAAGCATTGGAACGATAGTGCTGACGTCCATCGGTTTGCTCCAGGAAAACCGGAAGTGAGCAGTGCTTATTTGCGCCCCCTCACTCCCCCTCCTTTCTTTTAGTCTAAACAACCATCCGATGTGCAACGTGTCCATTTTTGGTGTGTGTGTGTGTGTGTGTGGTGTGTGTGTGTGTGTGTGTGTGTGTGTGTGTGAGAGAGAGAGAGAGAGAGAGAGAGAGAGAGAGAGAGAGAGAGAGATTCTGTCACAAACATCCAATGTTAATGTTGCCCTTTTCATTTCAGGACGAACGTCCGATATAAAAGTTACCCACACTTTCTTTGTAATAATCATACTATTATCTAATATGAACAGAGTTCAACTTTTATAAGGTTTAATGCTTACGGATTTTTATTTCCAACACACGCCCACATTTTACGCCCACTCATTCACACCTGTCTACATCTCCCCCCCCCCCCTTCCCCCTACACACACACACAC
>CM031601.1:93155300-93157800 GCA_018398815.1 Conus ventricosus | reverse complement strand
CACATGATATCTACTATTGTATTAAATCCATTCGCTGGCAAGGGGAGATCCACGCCTACCCACATACGATCTGGCCTTTGCATAAATCATTGATTTGTCAGAGGGGATTGTCACCTACTGACGTGAGGTGGATTTTTCTTTCTTGATCGGGGACCTTTACCTGCACTCGTGAAATCTATCATTTGCATAAATCCATTGGTTGGTGAGACGTAACCTACCGATATGAAATCTATCATTTGCATAAATCCATTGGTTGGTGAGACGTAACCTACCGATATGAAATCCACCATTTGCATAAATCCATTGGCTGATTGAGAGGGTATCTACATAACACACGAGGTCCACTATTGTATAAATCCACTGGCCTGTATGAGAGGCGATGGGGAAATCATCGTCTAGCCACATATTTTTAAGATCTACCGATTTATCTAATGCCTAGTGTGGAAGGTTGTGGTAGAGCCATTACCTGACTACATCTCTATTTGCACAATTCCATTGGCTGTTATAGACGGAGGGGGGGGGGGGGGGGGTCGCATAATCTGTGTGAGATCTACTGTTTCAGAAACCTTGGAAGATTGCATTTTAAAAATTAAAAAAAAAAGTTGTTGGTCCGATTAACAAAAGTGAGATCAAAACGTGAGTATGTCCTGGGCTTGGTTAGGGTGTATCATTGCTGAGATCAACAGTGTACATACATTCAAAGGAGGGGGGGGGGGGGGGGCGGACTACACTGAAATGAGATCTGTCAATTTTGCATTGCTACAGTAGCTAGTTGGGGCGACTTCGCCCACCCACACAACGGAGTGAGTTGGCGTTGGTGGTGTAATTAACGTGCGCACGTGAGATCTATCGTTTGCGTAAAACCGTTGGTCAGCTGGGAGGGGATGGGGGAGGAGTGAGTGGTAGGGGGAGGCTCGACCCTTTGCATAAGTTTACTGGCTGGCTAGGAGGACGGAGGGAGAGGCATGAAGAGGGGGTGGATGAACTTCCATGAATCCATGAATCATTTGCGTAAATCCAAAGATAGGAAACGAGATCGGGGGGGGGGGGGGGGGGGGGGGGGAGAGAGAAAGAAAGCGGAATTTTCTTCCAGCTGCGTAGATCCATCGGCTTGCAGAGGAGGGGATAGCGTGTGCATGGAGTGAGGGTAGCATGGGGGAAAGTGGTTTCACTTACCCTCCTGAGATTAATCATTTGCCCCAATCCAGTGGTTGTAAAGAGGCCGGGAAGAATGTCAGCTAGCCACATCAGATCAACCATGATGCCTTAATATATTTGATGGCTGTGAAGAAAGGGAGATGACAGAAGGATGGGGGCAGAGTTTCATCTACTCTCCGTGAAATCAATTGTTTGCGTAAGCCCGATGGTTGGCCTGGAGAGGATAAAGGAAGAAGGGAAGAGGGGGTAAGGAGGTGTGATGTTCGTCCGTCTAGTCGACTTCTGTCATTTTACGGTTGAGGGAGGGGGATGGGGGTGGGGGGTAGGAGATTATTTGTGGATACGCAGGTAGCTGATCAAGCATGCACAGAATGTGCGGTGACAGCTTAGACAGACAATGGGGGAGACCTGCTCTGGCTTACTGATGCGAGCGTTCCTTGCCTGTGTCTTTTGTTGCGCTGCAACTGTGCTCCTTTCTTCACATTAACCGGCACCTTGGTGGATACAGTAGCGCCATCTAGCTCGATCCACAGCAGTTCGCTCCCACGTGTCAGTGTTATGTTACACGTTTTCAAGGATGTTTTGAGAGTGTCTTTGAAGCGTTTCTTCAATCGTGTAGCAGTAACTGTGATTTCTGCCAAAGTTCATGCTTTTGCTGATATCTGTTGGTTCATTTGTCTATTAGCAGATATATACAAGAACTACTGAACTGATTTCAACGAAACTTCGTAAAAAGATGGAATACGGGACAAACACGGATCCACTTAATATGGAGGGCGGATCCCTAGAGCGGATCAGACTGCCAGGTACCAGCAAAAGCATGATGGACTATTGAAGCCTCTAGTGATGTACATGATGCTATTTCGTGTCTGTCAGTTTCCTTGAAGCTGTAAACGGGAAATGGTGTTGTGAAAAACTACTTCCCGGGTTGAAACAATCTTATCTTCACACTTACGGGGGAATTCAAGATTGCTGGCAAGGCCTCTGCTCTCTCGTGTGCTCCCGTAGTGTTCCTGCTGTTATCTAAGCTTACACAGACTAACCGACCGGCTATCAATATGGCCTGGATACACATGGCAGCGTACCTTCGTTTTCGTTGTCTTGCAGACGTAGTAGCAGGAGCAGCAGCAGCAGCAGCAGCAGCAGCAGCAGTAGTAGTAGTAGTAGCAGCAGTAGTAGAGGTTGTAATAGTAGTGGTTGTTGTGGTAGCAGTAGCAGCATCAGTAGTATCAAGAATAGTATAGTGTAGTAGTAGTAGTAGTAGTAGTAGTAGTAGTAGTAGTAGTAGTAGTAGTAGTAGCAGCAGCAGTAGTAGTAGAAGGAGGGGAGGAGCAGGAGGAGG
>CM031601.1:93134329-93155200 GCA_018398815.1 Conus ventricosus | reverse complement strand
AAGAAAAAAGGAAAAAGGTATTACGAATTTAAAGCGCTTTAGAGACTGAGAGATTTGGAGAAAAGAAGAAAAAGACCGAATAGGAGCGAGAGGGGTAGGAAGAGAGAGAGAGAGGGAGAGAGGGAGGAAGGAGATGAGAGGGAGAGAGAGAGGAGGAGAGAGAGAGAGAGAGAGAGGACATCGCGGCTATAAAAGTTAAGCCGTATTTCCGAACAGCACACACACCCCACTCTCTCTCTCTTCACTCACTCTCAATCACACACACACACACACACACACACACACACACACACACACATACATACATACATACATAATAAAACACGGCGCGCGGCGAGCGTTTGTGCCTGCACGCAAAAACACTACAATCATGCGCGGGGCACGCACATATATGCATATTCAACATTGCGCGTGCGAACGCAAGACGTACGTATCACACACAGACACAGACACAAAACCCCACACAGACACACAGACAGACGGACAGACACGCACGCACGCACGCACGCACACACAAAACACACACACACACACACACCACACACACACCCACACACACACACACACACACACGTGCGTGTCCTCACTGGAACCAGTATGAGTGTTAAGCAGCTCCTGACACTTTCTCGTTGCTCGAATTTTGCATCATGATTTTGAACTGATTGGCCCATGAAATAAAACATTTTTAGCTAACCCCATTTTTTTTTCACCGGGGTTATTATCTTATAATTATCAATTTTGTTTTCAAATCCGCCTGATGTACTAGAACTATCTATTTTTTCCGACGCTTTTAAAATTAAAACGATCTTCTGTCTTTTTTTTTTTTTTCAACAAATGAAATGCCAACAATGTTTTTACGCGAAATGAATGACGTCAAATGTCTTTTATTATGAATCTGGAGGGGGGAAAAACTTGGAATAAAGCATTTTTTTTGAGGGGAGACCCCCGAGAATAATAAATGCTGGACGGGGATAAGATAAGATAGATAATTTGCTTATACCCCAGCGACCGCAGAGGGCCATATCAGGGCTGTCACCACGTTAAAATCAACTCACAGTCATAAAAAAAAAAAAAAAAAAAAAAAAAAAAAAAAAAAAAACTGTCACAATCTCGTTTAAAGGGACATCGTCTACAAAACGCACCAGAAACTTTGTTAAAAATCTTTCTGCCGTAAAATCTTAAATCAGATGAAAAATTTTTAATCTCTCTCAAAAACTCAAGGATCACGCAGGCGGGCATCCCTGAACAGGATCTTCATGGGGCTCCGCTGTAAATGTTTGGTCTCACATCGTGCAAGTCCCAACACTCTAAAAGAACATGTTTCATTGTGAGTGGCGCTTTACATGGAATTTCATCACGGAGCTTTTTTCACTCTTTAAAGGTAAGATGGGTAAATACGAATGGCCCGGGGTGCACCCGGGACAGAACCCTTTCCTCTTTTACGACCACCGACGTAGATGGGAGGAAGTCCTTAAGGTGTGGACGGATCTGAAAGAGTTTGTTAGTCGTCTGTGTGTTCCAATCCTCCTGCAGAGGTCTCTCACATTAATCATTAATTTTGGGTTTCACATCTGGCAGGGGATATAAATGTTGGACAGTTTCTCTCTTGTGGCGTTCTTGGCTAAACGATCAACCATTTCGTTCCCACCGATGCCAAAACATGACCAGGAAACCCAAGCAAGGAAATGTTTGTTAGCCGTCCGCTTTCAACGTGCTAAAAGTTCAAAGAAATGTAAATGTGCTGGATGCTGAAGGTTGCGGCCAGCTATGGCCTCCAAAGCTGACAGCGAATACGACAGAACCAGAAAAGACCCTCTTCGAAGATTGTGAGATAATCTTCAAAGCCAAAAACCAGAGCAATACCGTTCAGCAGAATATACGATAGCATCTGAAATGAATATGTTTCAACCGTATCTGAGAAGAGCCCCGGGGCAGTAGGCTGACAGGCCACTCATCTTCAGGACTTGGACCGTCAGTGAAAACGTTTTGACAGGATGGAAATTTGGACAGAGTCAGCATACAATGCCTGTCGCCAGAGAGCTGGTAGACTCTTTGCGAAAAGCTGCAAGATCAAAACGACTCTTGGTATGTTGAAAAAGGTCCACGGTGGTGAGGTCCACATGGGAAAAATCAGATACTTCACCTAGGTTAGACCTGCATTCCGCACGTGAGCTGCATTACGAAGACAAAACGGTGGAATACATTTAGGGTGTTTTAAACTTACTTTGGAACGGCGGGTCAAAGACACTCATAGGGCCCCAGGGTTTTCTGGTTGAGAACGTCTGATATAATAATCAAAGACGTTTCAGGCCTGCGGTTGGGACAGTTGAAGGTTCACCCGCCTCTGCGTACAGGCCTGTACACAGGGTGGTGCGGAAGCCTCCAAGACAGGGACGAAGCCCTGATGGTGGATTGGGTCAAGAGTTTGAGTAAGAAAGATCGTGCGAGCCGTACACAGCACAAACCGTAGTCCTGTTTGGAATGGACCAAGGCTCTGTAAGAGGTGCAGCAAAGTGTTCTTATCAGCGCCCCAGTCGGTGTGCGCTACGACCGCAGAAATATTCAGTGCTGTATGGCAAGCAGTTTTGAGGTTTTTGATGTGGTAGAGGAAAGTTTAGTTTCTGGTCAAAAATGATTCCCAGATATTTGGCCTCTTTAACAGCTTGAATGGGAAGATTTCCCTACTTGTGAAGTTCATGGATCTGGAAAAAACTGGAGGAAATTTGGAAGTGATTTACAACTGGTCTTTGTTGGAGAAAAGGTGAAAACGTTTTCTTCCGCCACCGATGGGATATTATCCACGCAAATGGGAGCCTGCGCTGGACACTGGGTAACAGGCTCTCCAGTCGCGTAAACAGCGAAATCATCCACAAAAACAATGAGCAGTCTGAACCCTGCTGAACTGATTTCACAATGTTGTTGATTTTAATACTAAAGAGGGCAGGAGACCAGTATGCTCCCCCTGGGAAACACCCCAACCTCATGCTCGTGGACATCAGAGAGAGTGGTGCCAACCCGGACCTGGAAACTGTCGTTCTGCCAAAATAATGTTTGAATAAAAAGCGGAAGATGACTCGAAAACCAGATGAGGAGATCATGAAGTATCCCGACTTCCAGGTGATATCGTTTACGGCCTTCTCTAAGTCAAAAAATATTGGCCATGCATGCTGTCTGTTCAAAACACGGCATTCCGAAGTGTAGATTCCAAACGAATCAAATGGTCAACTGCAGACGATGTTTGCGGAACCACATCTTTCGCCAAAAGGCGTCGGTTTCGAGTTTCCACATGAGCCTAAGCGTTGACATTTTTCCATCAGTTTACAGACACGCTGGTTCCTAGCTATGGGACGTAGTTAGGATGGATTAGAAGTCTTTTCCGGTTTGGGGATGGGAATAATGAGGGCTTTCCGCCAAGTGGGCGGAAAGAAACCTGTAGTCCACACATGAAGGTTGTCTACCTGTAGAGCAGTATGTTCAGGACCCTTCTTGCGGAAGATGTTTTAAACAGTTGATAATGGATATCATCTATACCTGGAGAGGAATCGCTGCAAGTAAGTAGGCAGATTTCAGCTCGTTTAACGTGAATGGAAGATTTGTAGTCTTCATGTTTTGTTGACGAAAAGTGCCAGGGTGTTTTTTCTTTAAGGGTTTTTATTTTGACAAAAGTGGCTGATTTGTTAGATAGAGGTGGGAATTCGATATTCTTTCAATGATTGAAGCCAGCAAGATTAGCAATGCTTTTTTCTTGTTATTAAAGGAGTCAGCAAACTGAGATGTCACAGTGGGAACAGGTTTTTTCTTCCCTTGTTTTTTTAATGATGTTCCACATTTTTTCTTGGAAGTTTTCAAATGTCAGCCTGGTGCAGAAGCTTCTCCAGGACGACGTTTACTGATTTTAAAAGAGTGTCTCGAATTGGCACGGTGTTTCTGAGGGCTCGAGCGTTGGGACCCGAAGGTTCGTTGGTACACCTGACGCTGAGCCCATTTCTAACTTTGGAAATTTGTTGGGCACGTCTGAATCAAACCAGGGTGTTTTTGCATTTGAAGTTTATGGAAGACCTGGAATACAAGTTTAGCACACTTGATCACAGTGTTAGTCAGTGATTCTGCTGGGTCCGGCTCTGAAGAAAATCAGTGTCCCGGAATTCTTTTGGAAAATATGGCTGCTCAATAGATCCAGTTTGCTTTCTTAAATTTAGATGTGAGAGACAAGAGACAGAGACGTGTTCAGTTATTAACAGGTTGTAGAAGGACAGGGGAAATGTGGTCACTTCCGTGCAGATCGTCTTGGAAAGACCACTCATAGTCCAGGACCAGCGAGGGGTCACAAACCGACAAATCTAAACACGAAAGTGAACCTGTGGAAGAGTGGAGGTAAGTTGCAGATCCGTCGTTCAGACAACACAAATCTAAATCCGAAAGGACATCCTCAATTAGCAGACCTCTGGATGACGCACCGACACTACCCCAAAGAGGATTGTGACCGTTAAAGTCACCCAACAGCAAAAAAGGTCGAGGAAGTTCTCTTATCAGACTGACAAGGTCCTGACGACAAACCGGACAGAAGGTGGAAGATAAAGGGAAACAGATTGTCACAGTCTTGTGGAGAGTGACTCTCGCAGCCACAGCCTGAAGGGAGGTAGACAGAGCGACAGGACTATACAGCAAAGTTTTGTGTAGGAGAAGGGCAACACCGCCCGACAGTCCCAACGTGGATGGTTGTGCAGGTTTTGAAAGAATATTAAAGCCAGAAAGAGTAAAGGTCTTCTGGCTTTGAATTTGAGTTTCTTGAAGAGCCACGACGGAAGGTTTTAGAGACTGACACAGAAGCTGCAGCTCCTCAAGTTGGAATGTAATCCACGGATATTCCAATGGAATATTGTACTATCCAGGTGCAGAAGCGAAAAGGAGAGAAATCAGGTCATCTCCTCTTCAACGTCCGCTTCTAATGGAGCGAATGTTATGAGTTTAACTGGACTGTGTTGGTCTTTGGACCTGCTGGCAGACTTGCCCGCAGGTGACAAAGGCCTGGAGTTTGTGAGATGGTGGAAGGGTCTGGATTTGGGAGATGTGGAGGTTTTTTCCTTATCTCTCCACCATCTCCACACTGGGTGAACTCCCTTGCCCCGCACGGGCAACTGGATAGGAGAGTTCGAGGCGGAAATTGCTCTGGTTTTTTTAATCTGCCCAGCAGCAGATTTGTAGACTGCTGGGGCAGTCTGAGGGGTGGGCGGATTTTTTTGCCTCCACCAGGGCATGTCACTTTGGATTGAAGTGGTGACCTGCTTTCCACCAGAGCCGACAGCTTTTTTTCCTTTGCAATATCTCGAAAACGAAAGTCATCATTCTGACAGCAGACTGACCGATTGGAACTGTGGGAACTTTCTGTACAGCCGTAAGCCAATACGAAAAGCTGTTCGGCGACTGACTGGCCCACAACCTGTTTCCGGCTTCAAAATAGAGATCTTTTCTGTTTTTAAAAAAACATTTTGTATTGCAGATCCTGAATCCAAAGAGGACAATTTCGCGAAAGAGGGAATGGTCGCCACCGCAGTTTGCACAATGTGCCGGATTCTTTGCACGGCCCAACCATGGGTTGCCCTTTGGCTGCAAACACCGCACACCTCCTGCCCAGAACAGGCGGTCTCTGACATGGCCAAACCTCCGACAATCGGAAGCACCTCAATGGGGACGGAACATATAACTGAACCCTGACGTTCAAGTAACCGACTTTGATGAACCGGAGGCAAACAGGGCTGCAAACGACAGAAAGAGGTTTTGGTGGTCCACTCTTCTGCACCCTTCTTTACTGTCACCCTGCGTACCTCCGTCACACCCTGGACGCCAGCTCCGATTTGATCTCTGCCTCCTGAAACACCTGATAAATCCCTGCGCGAATCACTCTTTCGATGAATTAATGTTGTTTGGGGGGGAGAGTCACCCTGATCCGCCCTGTCCACTAATTTTGTTGCCCTTCAGCAGCTGTTCAGATTGTTTTGCGATTTACACTGAATGAGAAATGAGCCATTCCATCACCTTTTTATGGAGCGAGGGTCACCTGCTATACCTTAAGCCCTTTTGGGAATAGCAAAAGGGCTCAGAGCTGATAGGGGTCTTTCCTTCTCCGTCCCTTACATCACGAGCCAGGAAGCCCCAAAACCCTTCCTCTGTCGTACTTCTTATCGAATCACCTATCAAATTGAAAGTCCCCTGAAATAGGGATGCTGCCTTCCTCTTCTTTTGTGGGGGGGGGGGGGGGGGGGGGGGGGGGGGGGGGTTGTTTTTTTGGATAAAGCCATAGTAAGTTTTATTGTGTTTTCATCCCCTCCCTTACCCACCCACCTTGAGTCCAACTAAGGGGCCAGTCCAAGAAACCAATGTCTTTGACCCCTTCCAGGCTTCGGGAGAGACATACGACGACTAACAGAAACACTAACCCTATCCCCCCTGATCATGCTCCAACTCCCGGGAACGAGAGAGCTGATCAGCTGCAGGGGTTAACTTGGCCACAGGGAAACTGCCAGTCTTGACTCAGCCCCTAGAGGGGGAGCCGAATAGTACAACCCGGGCCAAAGTGTACTCCCTGTCCCTAGGAGAGGTCCGAGTCCAAAGTGATGTGTTGGAGAGCGCTGCATCCCCAAAGCACTGGCCCTCTCAATCACCAGGATCTCCATTCCCCTCCGACACCAGTCGCCACCGCACGGCAAACGCGGCGGATCTTAAGGAGACCACAGAGAAAAAAGGAGTGTGGAAAAGAAGACTTGAAGGGGAGACGAAGATAGTAAAGGGCCAAAATAAGAAAGGCAGAAAACAAGAAAAGGAGAAAGGCGGGTTACTCTTAGTCAGGATCCTCACCCTTAGCCTATCTGACATGGGAAGCCCTACCAGGGGGATCAACTCCTTACCACGTTTCGCTTTGGCCATACAGCATTTCACCTCTCGGGCCTACAAGCAGTGGAAAAAAACCAGCCTATCTCCCAAGTATTGATCCCCCCGCCAGCAAGCCAAGGGATCATGGACCCGCAAGCCCTCCACCACGCAAGGTCGCAACCCCCCCGGAGGGATTTTTCAAAGATAAAAATAACATTGTATGTAAGAACAGTAAAGGGAAAGTTGTGGTTATGCAAAAACAGACCAACCGTTTTTAAGCAGGGCAAAATTTTTAGGTCTTAGTTGTGACAAAGGCAATTAATTAAGACGATTTAAGGCTGAGGCTGTTAGTCTTTTACAGAACTTGGGGCAAGAGTTGCCAAACAATCTGAAATACAAACCTCTTCAAGAATTAACTCAAAAGCAGATGAATAATAGAAAGAAATTGAAACGAGTTTAGATGAGGAAACACTTTTAAAACATGATTCCATTGCCTATGCGTGACCCCCGGGGTTTAAAGGATGCTTTTAAAAATGTAAGGGAGATAAATCTCAATCAGCAGAACTTAATAAGCTAGATAGAAGATAGAAGCAGAAAAAATAAACTCGCTGATGCAGATGATAACAATTTAGGGCAAGAGGAAAAGGATAGAATACAAAGAAAACCAGGATTTAAGGAAAAAAAGGGTAGTCTTTTTAGAAGCCTGTCTGCTAACAGGGGCAGCTAGCAGCGCAAACAAGCAGAAAGAGAAACTTAAACAAAATACTTATAAAAAACACTACGCTGGCAGAAAGAATAAGGACTCTGTTCAGAGAACAGGAATTACAATAGTTAGCATATTAAACGGCTGTTGGTTTGCTATCTCTACACTTGTTTATGTTTAACTGGCAGCGCACCAACAGGGCCCATTAACGCCTCCAACACTCAGCCTGGTAAAATTGGATTAGAAAAAATTACATCATCTAGCAAACTTATTAAGAAGTTAGCAGCCAAAGCGCTTGATGCTCTGCCTGAATAAAAGGTAGTGTTGTTAGTTGGGTTTTGTCTACTATAGGTAAGGTGGCTGGTTATATGGCTGACCATCTGTGGAATTAGGAGCGTTAGCTCCCGGGAAATTAATTTTTAGTGAAATAAAGTATAGCTAATCCAATAAAAGTTAAAAATACAACGAGGGCTGTCTTTCGCTAGTGTGACTGTCGTGCGAGGTACTTTAAGTGGCGTGCTTTCGGGCTGCTTTCTGGCTGTGGGGCGCTTAAACTGATCCTTTTTTCAAGGCTAGGTATTTTTTTTAAAATGGATGGGGGGGCCTTGTGTTTTAAACTTGATTGTGCCCCTAAGTTTTGATCATCTCCCAGCTATGGGATTTCATTGTTATAATTCTGTATCATGCCAATCTGTATTTAAAGGTCAGAGGGTAGCATGTAAAAATCCATGGCCTAACAACAAAGTCAACTTTGACCTAGCATGTGCAAGAACGTCTTGAACCTTTGTATGCGGCGGCAAATCAACAGCAGAGTTAATAGCACTTCAAAAATTGGCTAGAAATTGTTTTCTAGCACAAACCCTGTAGACTGATCTAGTATGCTAGACTTGGTCTGTGTTTGTGCTCCTAATAGACACCAAACGTATGTCCTTATGAGTCATTAAGTCTTTGTACTCGGCATTGTTAAGCCTTTACTTTCATCTAAGAAAAATGTTGCCCAAGCATTAGGGTGTTTTTGTTCTATGGATCCCAATCGAACTTGTGCTTTTGGGTGGAAAGGTGGGGCCCAGGCCAGTAAATAAATTATATTTTTCTATGTTCCCCCCACAAATACAATGTGCCCAACCCATGGTTTGTGGTCTAACTTTGTCTAAAGTCAGTTAAAGGGTTAATGTTAAATTCGTGCAGATTCTTTCTATGGATTATTGTTCATTGGACTGTTGAATGGATTAAACGCGTTGTCGTGGGAGGGGCACTTGCAGTTCGGTTAGTATGCGTCTGTACTGGTAATAAACATGAAAGTTATATACTGACCTTACTAAAAGATTGGGGTGGTTTAAATGGTTTTGCATATGAAACGCCACAGCCAGTGGTTTGCGCAGTAAATGGAAAAATTTAACCGATTCTGGAAAAAGGCCATAGGATGGATGACCATGCTGATGGCACTCTGTCACTCTTTATGGCGGATTTAAAAATTTAGTTAGTGGGTTTAAAAAAGTCTGACTTGGAAGCCATATGATTCATCTACTGCAATGGTTAAATTGCTGAAGTCCAAAGATTTGGGGTTATAAAACTCTCCTACATTGTAAGTAGCACTTTCATTAATTTTAAAAGGCTCCATTTTTATATTAATTTTTTTTAAATAGTTAAAAAAGGATGCGCATCTATAAAAAACCAACAAAACAAACGTGTACCCTTAACGTACCCAATTGAAAATAGGCGCGGCAATTATAGGGTTGCCCTTAGAGAAATTGGGTTTAAAGTATGTGGGCTAACATAGAAAAGGCTCAGAATAACTGGTTTAAATGTTAATGGCGAACAAGGCAATCAAGTAACTCTTTATAACAATACCTGATAGCTACTACAACTTTTGTTCTTTAAAAGAAGAACTTAGCGAATTTGGCATATTGTTAACAATTAACGAGGCAAACCTCAGAATTACTATAAATTTCCACTAAAGAAAGAAGAGAGTAATATTTTCCCCTAAAGGGCTTGCCGAATTTTAGGCTTTCACAGCAGTGACAAGATTATAGATTTAGTAAAGAGAGATGTTTATCAATTTAAAGGCAAAAAACCCTGTTTTTCTCGTGAACAATGTTGTATGTTCATTTACAAGAGTTAAGAACATGGCTAATTTGTTTGCTGGCAATCCGTCAACAGTTCAAAAGTTTTGCTACCAACTGGGCGGGGGTTTGCGATTATCAGTTAAAAATACGTTTGACGGAGACAGTCAATTTAAAGAATTAAATAGCGTAAATATAAATTCATTGGTGAAAAAAATAACTAACCAAGATGGAAAGCCAGTTTTTTGTTCTAATTTATTGATAAGCTGGAAGTAGAAGAGCGCATTAGAAAAGTAGGGAGGTCTAAGTCCCGCGGACGTTAATAACACTTTCGTTATATTTAAATTAAATTTTTTTTAAAATAGTTATAAAAAAAGATGTACATCTATAAAACCCAAAGCAAAACGAGCGTGTGTTTTAACGCATCCAATTGTTAATTGGCGCGGGAGTTGTAGGATTGCCCCTTTAAAAAAATTGGGCTTTAAAGTTATGTGGGCTAAAAGTATCTGAAGAAGCCCAAAAAAACTGGATCAATATTAGTAACGGGGCGGGCAATCAAATAACTAATGTGCAAATACCTGATGGTTACTACAACTTTTGTTCTTTAAAAGAAGTGCTTAGCGAATATAGTATATTGGTAAAAATTAATGAAGCAACCTCAGAATTACTATAATTTTCCCCTAGAAGAAAGAAGAGAGTATACTTTCCTAAGGGGCTTTCAAGAATCTTAGCTTCCCCGGTAGTGATAGATTATGATTTAAATACAAGAGAAAATGTCTGGCAATTTGAAGTAGTAAAAATTCTGATTTTCTTGTGAACCCCAAAGTTGATGTCCATTTACAACAGTTAAGAACAGATACTAATTTTTTGATGGCTACCCGTCTACAGTTCTAAAGGTTTTGCCATCAACTAGGGCAGGGATTTTGCGATTATCGATTAATCTCAGTTGGAAAAAACAGTGAATTTAAAGAACTAATTAATGGACCCATAAATTCATTAGATGTAAAATAACTAATCAAGATGGAAAGCCCCGTTGTTTGTTTGATTTTATTAATGGTGTTGGAAGTAGAAGAAGTACTGTAAACCCTTAATTTTGTTGGAAGTAGAAGAACGTACTGTAAACCCTTAATTTTTAGTCCTTGGAGAGAAGGTAAATTGTTTGTTCACGATCACCAAATCTTATCTAGCACGTAAGCCCCGTTTCAATGTACTGATTCGTCAATTTTTGGCGGTTTTGCGTGTTAATTTTTTGTAAACAGGTGTTAATTTTGGCCAAACTGGATGAGATGGACGTGATTTAGATGTGAAAAGGGGGGTTTCGTGCAAAAAAAACAAGGGCGAGCTTGAACTCACATATTTACATTCTCTGCCTGTTTCTGCTGCTGGTGTTGGCCCTCTCCCGGTCCCGTCGAAAGACGGGTGGCTTTCTCCTACAGGGTCGAACTTTAATTAAGGACCACCCCCAAAAAAGGCCCTTTCTTTTTAAATTGACCAAAAATACAGCAAGCAATTTTTTTCGAAGAATTCGACTGGAAAGGTTTAAGGGGTTAACAGAGTATTTCCGCAAGCTTGCAAAAGCGGTTTTATTGTCACGTGCGGCATGCAGAGGGGGGGGGGGGGGGGGGGGGGGGGGGTTGTTGCAGATTGTCAAAACTGCTTGTTTTTTAAGCAAGAGTGAACACTGCTTCAAAAGGTTTTGCACTGAAATTCCAATTTCACGTGCAAAAACCAATGCATTGCAGAGCATTTTACTGATGGAATGCACTAAAAGCAGCCCAACGTGCAAATTTTCATAACACAAAAAAGCCTCCAAGACTCAAGCTGTCTGATTTTGACCGGACGGCGATTGCATGGCTGCAGGATCGAGTTGGCGTTCGAGAAGTGGCCCGAAGACTAAAAAGTGTCCACTCCGTCATCATTCGCTGAGAAACGTTTTCAAGCCACTGGAACTGTCAAAGAGAGACCCCGTCCAGGCCAGCCAAAGAAGAAACCCCTGCAAGAGAAAGACAGGTTCATCCACAGACATGCTCTTCGGACCAGGACCACCACCTCCAACACCATCAGGCGTCGGCTCCAAGCTGCCACTAAAACTGCAGTGTGTGAGAAGAACCATACGGCGGCGCCTCGATGCTGCCAACCTTCGAGCAAGGGCGCCCATCCGGAAAACCAAAACTGACTGCGGCCCACCGGGGGGGCACGTCGGGCCCGGCCTGGTGCACAAATCATCGAACATGGACTCGGGCTCAGTGGCGGATGATGATTTCACCGATCAGTGGCGGATGATTTCTTTTCACTGATGAGTCCAAGTTCCAGTTGAAGCACGAGATGGACGCATTCGGGTGTGGCGGCGTCCCAAGGAGCAGCTGGCGTCATCCCGGAGGTCGTCGTTTTGGTGGTGGCTCCGTCTTGGTATTTGGGGGGGGGGGGGGGGGGGGGGGGGCCCCAGCAGTCCCACAGACCCCGTACCCTGGGGGGGGGGCAACGAACGGCCAAGCTACTTGCAGGGATTTCGGCCTTTGGTTGTCCCAGCATCCAGTAGATTGGGGCTCAGGCTGTGTTTCATGGACGATAATGCCACCCTACATCGTTTTCGAGCCGTGAACACTTTTTTGGTGCAAGCTGGCATCACCAGGATGCCAAAGGCCGGCAAAAAAGCCCGGACATGAACCCTATTGAGAACATCTGGGGCGAGCTTGGGAGGAGAGTTCAAGAAAATCACCCTGTTCCGGCAAATCGACAGGAGCTGCTGCACACCGCAGCAGGAGTGGGCAAACCTCCCCCAGGCACTCGCTACAAGAACAGTCACCATGAGAGCGCGCTGTGTGGATTGTGTGGCAGCACGAGGGGGGCACACTCGGTTTTGATAGACTGTAAAGAAAATTTTTGTGAAGTCATTTTGGGGGGTAGTCTCATTCAGGCTCCCTGTCTAATCAAAAGAATGATTTTTTCGATGAAAAATGACAAATGGTGTTCACTGATAATGAAATTAAACATTTTTAAAGTTTCTGTCGTTTGTCGGTTTTTTTTCCTGTTTTGTGAGACTGTGTATAAGTGGTCCTTAATTAAAGTTCGACCCTGTATTAATATTGCACCCGTGTGTTGCGATTTAGGACAGGATCCGCCATATTGTTGACAGTGGCGGGCTGGCAGGCTTGAGGCGTAAGACAACACCATGCTGTCTGCTTCTCCCCCCACTTTCCAACTGGCACCGGGTTGTCCGTCCGCAGGGGTTAGGGCTTCTCCACGTCGCTGGAAGTCCAGTAACTGGCATGTTTTACGATGAAATTAGTATGTTTGGTTTCAGTCTTTCAGTGTGCACTTGTTGCTTCGTTTCACGTCACGTGACCGAGAGAGAAAGAGCGGGGGAGAGAAGAGAGAGAGAGAGAGAGAGAGAGAGAGAGAGAGAGAGAGGAGAAAATGTTAAAGCAATTCAAAAACTTATCGAAAAATGAAATATTTGAATCTGCACTCGCTGAGGGGAAGAAGGATCAGAGGTGACCTAATTCAAATTTATAAGACTTTAATGGCTAGACGATATTGACATTGAGACTTTCTTTTCTGTTGCACAACTTTCGAGTACAGAAAGTTTAAGGAAAGATTTTCATAAAGCACTGTAATATAACAACGAAATTGTCATTTTCATATAGAGTTGCTAACCACTGGAACGAATTACCTAGTACCTTGAATTTGCACCTGATACTGATACCTTCAAGAATTTTCTAGATAATATTCAAAATTTAGAGAACTGTTTATGCTTATGATGGATTGCAATGAGATATTGTTAATTGTAACATGCCATCTGACCAAAAAAGTGAAGAATTTCATAGGGGACACAAAGACAGACCGCGAGGTCTAGGGTAATAAAATCCAGTCCCTACTACCACCACTACATAAAAGTCAACACTGGACCCTTTCAATTGAATGCAATGAATTAGATACTTTATCTCAAAGATAACGTTATTCTTGTAATTTAATGATGAAGCAAGAAGTTTATCTTGTAATTAAATGATGAAGCAAGAAATTGACTGATTTAGAAAGAGAGGGAGGGAGGGAGAAAGGGAGGGAGAGAGTTGATGATTATAATAAGGATTGGTGTGCGAGTGTGTTGGTGTGCGCGCGCGCGCGTGTGTGTGTGTGTGTGTGTGTGTGTGTGTGTGTGTGTGTGTGAGCGAGGGGGAGGAGTTGTTCTTATTATGTATGTGCGCGCGCTGCGCGCGCAAGTAAGAGTTGTATTTGATGGTCTTGTTCTTGTTCTTGATCCCAAGTCATCTTCTGAACATTCACGCAGGCAGCCACTACACACACACACACACGCGCTCGCGAGTGCGCGCATGCACACACACACGCGCACACACACAAACGTGTGCGCGTACGTTCACTCGCTCCTACCCACACACATATGCACATGCGTACATGTGCACGTCCACACACGTGCGCACATACACATTAACGCATAAATGCGCACATACACGCACATGCGTACACACCCACATGCAAAGATACACACATACACAGATATGTACACATATATACGCAGATACGTGTGCTCACACAAACCCACAGATTACAAACACACACACTCACGCATTTCTGCACAAGCACACGCACATACATGCACACACACACGCACGCACACACATACACACAAAGGCGCACAAACGCATGCGCACACACACACACCTACGCGCACACACACACACACACACACACACACACATGCGCCCACGCACACACATGGGCCCATGCCCACACATCATACACACACGTGTATTCATTACACACACGCAATAAAAAAAAATTGTAGGTAGGCACTCAAGGTCTGACCAACGCGTTGGACTAGTGCGTAGGTCAGACATCCGCCGAGTCGTAGCCACGAGACCCTCTTCTTCAATTCTCTCATCTTAGTTGTTAATTCATTTATTTATCAGCTTAAAATCATGCGTATTGTGGTCTCAAAACTTAGCGGATGTGGTGTGGCGAATATGGACTAGTCCGCACGCAGTGACGCCTCCTTGATGAAACTGAAACTGATGATGATGATGATGGTGGTGGTGGTGGTGGTGGTGGTGGTGATGATAATGATGTTGAGGAGGAGAGGAGGAGGAGCAGGAGGAGGAGGAGGAGGAGGAGAAGAAGGATGAACAAGACTGGAGAGGAAGACACCTCGAAAATGATAAACGAGATGGCATGAGCTGATCCTGAGAGGGATGAATGATACACGGATGTGCGAAATGTAAAACTGATGAACGGTAGACTGGAGAAAAAGAGAACGTGGTAATGAACAATGACGATCGAGGCGAGACGACAACGACTGGAGAAGAATCAATGGTGGACCGAAGGGGAAGAAGAGAACTCCAGAACGATAAATGAATGACAGGTTTGTGACGAAAACAAAAGGTCTTGAGATTCATGAGTGATGCAGAGAACGTCAGAATGATGAACGAGTCATGGCAGTGGAAATGTGGTGAAAATGACTGATGGACGAGTGAGAGAAGAGCATGCTACTGGTGAGTGTTGGACGGGATGACAACAGGGTGTGGACACTCTGAGAAAGACCTGGACAACAGCGACACACACACACAAAACCTTTATATCCGTGAAAGACTGACCAACAAGTCAGCGCCACTCAGGAAAAAACGTTAACTGTCTCATACAGAGAGAAAACATCATAAGAAGATGGAGGAACTTTGCTTTCAGCTCCACAACAAACAGAGCAAAAGAAATCCAAGTAAGGTAACAGTTCAGGATTTATCAAATGGAAATGACTTTCCAACTCTCTGTCCAAGAAGTCGTCGTAGCAGTAAAGTCGCTAAAACATGGTAAGGCTGCAAGATCTGAAGGTGGCGGAAAGGCAGTAACTGATGTATTAATTCAACTGCCATCTGCGATAAAATCTGCACACTAGCGAGTGTCCAACGCCAAAGAGATTCGAACACTAATCGTCACACTGCCAAAGACAGGAAATCCTCACACTACCATAACAACCGCAACATAAGTTAGATCAGGAATGTAAGCAACGTAATTTTCAAAATCATTCTGAATAGATGGCAGTTGCAGACAGACATCGCTGTATCTGAAAAGCTGTAGCATCATCGAACAGATCGTTAACCCTGCAGCACCAGAAGGAAATCTATCATGTCTTCACAGACTTCAAAAAGGCGTTTGAGAGTGTCTAGAGGTAGCATAGCCCTTTATGAAGAAATCTGATATCGGGACAAAGTTAATCAACAGCAACCAGCAAGTATATGCCAAAGTGACCAGCGCGGCACTCACAAAGGGCGTGACTGGAAAATGGTCCCCCACAGTCAGGATTCGTCAAGGCTCTTTTTCTCTCTCCAGTACTTTAATACACAGTCCTGGGATGCATCATAATCGATCCACCTGAATTTCATGTCAACACAATCAGCTCTGCAAGAACTGTCACGACCCTTCACTTTGCAGGTAACTTCGATGGCCTGGCAGGCACTGAACAAGAGCTCCCTGAGCGTGTTACAACACCGGATGAAACACCTACGAGACATAGTATGGATATCAACACCGAGGAGACCAAGCTAATGGCCCGCCACAACACCACTTTCAGTATTAATACAACCATGGATAGAAGCTAGGAACTGTTGAACGCGACATGGAACTGGAAGAAAGAACCCAACCACAGAAAGGTGTCACTGCAAGATACCATACACCAGATACCCTAACCATATCACCACTGAACAAGTACGCCATACCGCCAAACAGCACATCGGCCTATACACAGATCTGCTGACACCAGCAAAGCAAAGAGATGAAGTTGGCATTGTCATGAAGATGCAACAGCACCACTAAAATAATCATCCAGGAAACGGCTGACGGAGCGAGACCAAGGCAAAGACAGAAACAATGGACTGATAACATCGCAGAACGGACTTGGAAACCATCCACAGAGCCCAAGGCCTCGGAACACAAGCGAGGAATTGAAGGAATGTGGTGAACAGTTCTTCAGTGCGATGCCCCAGTGACTTCCCACAGACCTATGACAAAGGAACTGGAGATCACTGACACCAAGACAACATGTTGTAAGTAATTCGTTATTGTGAGCTTTCAATGATAAATACTACAATCTATTTTTATGACATAATAACAAGATTCGCACAATTCGTCAACACAACCCAAATACATTTCATTTGAAAAGTTAGATATGCACAGTCTTCCCGCCCTTTCGTCCACATCACTCCATTCCCATCTTTTCTCCTGTCCTATTGCTCCTCCACAAACCCATCAATGCACATCACTGCGCTAAAAATGCCGACTCATGCCCCCTGCCCTCCACCCCCCCCCCCTCCCCCGGCGCGCGGGTACACACACAAACACACACACACACACACACCAGTGTGCGCGCATGCGCCGCCCGTCCAAACACACACAGACACTAAACAACGCACGTTGATAAACACAAACACGCACGCACACGCACACATATAAACAAAAGCGTAAGCACGCGCTCACGCTCGCACACATATACATGTGCAATTATGCGCGCGCGCACACACTAATATATACATATAGAATCACGCGGGTGCGCAAACAAAACGCGCCTACACGCGCACACACACGCGCGTACGTATACACACATACACCGCGTGCGCGCGTGCCAGCACATAAATGCATATACAACCATGCGCGCGCGAACGCACACATATACATTTTCAAATATGCGCGGACGCAAAACGTATGTATTGCACACAGACAGACAGACACACACACACACACACACACACACACACACACACACACACACGTGCATGTACTCATTGAAAGCCTGTACAGAGTGTTTAGCAGCTCACAGGCACACCACCGCTTGGCTCGAGTCTTGCTGCATGATTTTGAATTGACTGGACTTCGTGAAGTAAAAAACAAGATGCAAAGCATATAAACGTACTCCCAGTTTATCCTGAATACGCGTGTGATATTCCATAATGAGGAAACACCGTCTTGGACTGGTGTAACCGTTGGTAATGACTATCCTGATAAACATCGGCCATCGTCTGTGACCTGTAATGAACATACTTACAAATTTTCAGAAGATCGGCCAAGAACTTTCTGAGATTTTCCATAAAGAAGAAAACCATTATGGGCCGTTAGTAATGGCTATAACGGTAAACATCGGGCATCATTCGTGACCCATAATGAACATACCTACAAATTTTCGGAAAGATCGGCCAAGTGCTTTCTGAGATATTCTATTAAAAAAAAAAGAAAAACGGTTACAGGCCGTTACAGCCGTTACTAAGGGCTATAACGGTAAACTAAAACATCGGGCATTATTCGTGACCCATAATGAACATATCTACAAATTTTCAGAAAGATCGGCCAAGTGCTTTCTGAGATATTCCATAAAGAAGAAAAACCGTTACAGGCTGTTACAGCCGTTAGTAACGGCTATAACGGCAAACTAAAATATCAGGCATTGTGACGGGTCTCCGACGCTCCCCCTCGTTATTAAAATATGATTTTCATATTCAGGGGGTTATAGACAGAAGTATTTACGCTTTCACAACCAAAATGCGCTCTTGCATAGGCACACGCACTCTGTCACTCACATCGGGCCCGCACAAAGGTGACGGGAAACCAATAATATTTCATAGAAAATAATCAACTTTATTTAACTTGACTCCGAGCCCCACCCGTCACTACACAACACAACTATCTGTATCATACAACAATGTAAACATCATACAGACAATCGCATAAATCGCATCCCCTTTCCTTCAATAACTCTTCATTAACCAGGAAAGACAATATTCCACAATTCTGTTTGCACACTTATAAACTTGAGAACAAATAAAACGTCCGTAACTTGCTAGCATTCCTTGGTTGATCATCAGTTTCTCTCATCCCACTGTGCGACCACGAGCTGAAGCTGCCACACTGTTGTGTCCTCCCGATTGGGCCAAATCCCAGTTGGGGGACACTGGCAACGTAGCTTGAGTCGCACCCTCACACCGAGTCTCCCGGACTCCACCGTACTTCGCCCTCTCCGCTGAAAGGGCTCCTGTCGGCCTCTCCCACAGGTCTTCTCTGGCTGCAAACACCCCACCGTTGTCTGGCAGCTCCCCGTCTAGGCTCCAACAGGCTGACACGTCTTGCTGTCGACCGTCCCACACGGGAGACAATTCTTCTCGTCGTCGGCTCCGAGGCTACAGCAACCTCCACTGTCTTACGTCCCCACCCAGTAGACAACGAGGCGACAGCTAACCTCTGCTTCACGCTGTATTTTCTTGAGCCCTCAGCAAGACGGGCGAGTTCACTTTCCCTTAAGTGAGTCACACTCTCCCTGGTTTTCCAAGCAGCTTATATTCATTCTCAAACAAGAGAGAACCCGAGTTTAACTGGCTCAACCAATGGAATCACGGGCACACACACATCACACGATTTGTACCAATAAATTCCCAAGTTATTTTTATTCCACCAATGGAATCACTAGTCACCTACACATAAACACACACAAAAAGCTGCTAGCGCTAACCAAGACTTGGGTTCCAAGTGGTTAATGCATAACCTCCCATTCAAACTCATGTTCGATTCCCCGAAGCTACCCATTGTACTAACAGCCTGGACTTCTCTACCAGCCATGACTGATGCTTCGAGTAGTTACTACCTCTATAGACAACAAGGCGCAAACCATTCCTCAGAACAAGGACGACTGAATGGTCGCTGTACTCTGCCTGCAGGCTGACGGTCACCTACCCGTGACGGTCACCTGACACGATCGCCTTCCCTTCAGGCCCACTAGAGAACCCAGTGAATAGCCAGCCAGTGGTCGGACTGGACACTCCTCTACCAGGACCGGCAGGTCGGCAACTCCTTGTCACTATCCCCCGGACATGCGAAACACTTCCCAGTAACTCTCCCTCCTTCAGTATGCGACTCGAGGTATTCCCCTCTGGTGATGCCCGAATTCGCACACTTGAACAACCCAAGGAACTTGCTCTCAACAACAGCAAAACTACCCTTAATTTGCCTAAATGCTCGAGAACATTCGGCCGACTCATGACAGGCATTATTCCTGACCCATAATGAACATGCCTACAAATTTTCAGAAAGATCGGCCGAGTGCTTTCTGAGATATTCTATAAAGAAGAAAACCCGTTACAGCCCTTAGTAACGGCTGTAACGGTAAACTAAAACATCGGGCATCATCCGTGACCCATAATGAACATACCTGCTAATTGCTACAAAGATCGGCCAAGCACTTTCTGAGATATTCCATAAAGAAGAAAAACCGTTACAGGCCGTTACAGCCGTTAGTAACGGCTGCAACGGTAAATTAAAACTTGGGGCATCATCCTGACCCATAACGAACATACCTACAAATTTTCAGAAAGATCGGCCGAGTACTTTTTTGAAATATTCCATAAAGAAGAAAAACCGTTACAGTAAACCAAAACATCTGGCATCATCCGAGACCCATAATGAACATACCTGCTAAATTTTCACAAAGATCAGCCAAGTACTTTCCGAGATATTCCATGGAGAAGAAAAAGCGTTGCAGGCCGTTACAGCCGTTAGTAACGGCTGTAACGGTAAACTAAAACATCACGCATTATTCGTGACCCATAATGAACATACTTACAAATTTTCAAAAAGATCGGCCGAGTACTTTTTGCGATATTCCATAAAGAAGAAAAACCGTTACAGGCTGTTACAGCCGTTAGTAACGGCTGTAACGGGGTACACTAAAACTTCGGGCATCATCCGAGACCCATAATGAACATACCTGCTAATTTTAACAAAGATCGGCCAAGTACTTTCTGAGATATTCCATGGATAAGAAAAGCGTTACAGGCCGTTACAGCCGTTAGCAACGGCTGTAACGGTAAACTAAAACATCGGGCATCATCCTTGATCCATAATGAACATACCTACAAATTTTCAGAAAGATCGGCCCAGTAGTTTTGTCTGGAGCGAGTGGAACACATTTTTGACCACGGACACACACACCACACACACACACACACACACACACAGACAGCATTTCTTCGTTCCATTCTAAAGTACTCCCTGTTCTATAAGAACTGTGGTACAAAAAAACAACAATATTGACAACCTTTTACTTCGAGTTTGTTATCTTATGTGAATCAATCTTTTTAAAAGCCGTCAGATGTACTCGGCTTTTTAAAACGATCGTCTGGCATTTGTAAACGACAAATAGAATACCAACAATCTTTTACACGAAAAGAGACTAGAACGTTTAGATTG
>CM031601.1:93131072-93133329 GCA_018398815.1 Conus ventricosus | reverse complement strand
TTTTAATATTATATTATTATATATATATTATTTAACAGACCAAAAAGTCGAAACACACACAGATCAAAATAATGAAAAAGGCCAAGACTTCTTTAATCAATGCCCAAACCCACCCCATGAAATAGCAAGTCAATATAAGCACCCAGGCCGTTGTTAGACGAGTTCACATACGCCGGGGCTTCAAGTTTTGATGTTGTGATGGTAACGGCGTAGTGTTGCATACACCTCTGCCACCCGTCTCTTCTTCCATCCCCCCCCCCCCCCCCCCCCCCCCCCCCCCCCCCACCGGCCTTCTCGCTGCAGTTATCTCGTCTTCCCTACCACCTTGGTGAGTGTGGACGCTCAACTTGAATATGACTTACACTGAACTGGCTCGGGTAGTCACTTCTCTGCACAGGGTTTAAACTGAATCAGCTTTAATAATGTTTGACGGACGCGCAAGAAATCTCAGCAATGAAATGACATTGGATACTACCAGATATATCACCACATAACAAATTCGCAGCAATAAAAAGCTGTTGAATACTGAGAACGGTATCGCAAGCAAAATATTTCAGGGAACGGAAACGAACTGACATTAAGCTCCGTCTTGGTTACACTCCAAAAGAGTTAAGAGCAACAGAGCCTGGAGAACTCAGAAACCAAGGCTAACTCAACCTGGTGAAGAAACTCGGCCAATGAAAAAAGAAAAACACATGTACGGTGTTGACCACCTCCAGAGAAGAAACGGTAAGTCAGGAAGCACTTACATGCCAACCTGTCTGTTGACAGGGGGCCAAAACGGAAGTTGACCCTTTAGCAAGAATGTCACCCAAAGAAGTGAACATGGCACGTGGAACGTAGAATGGAAGGAAACGGCCGGGACACTCTGTGTGTGTGTGTGTGGGGGGGTGGGGGGGGGGGGGGGGGGAGGGGGGGAGGAGGAGAGGGGGGGGGGGCGTGCGTGTGGGCGTGCATGCCAGTGCGTGCGTGCATGCCTGTGCGTGCGTGCATGCCTGTGCGTGTGTACGCGCGCGCGCGTGAGAGAGAGAGAGAGAGAGAGAGAGAGGAGAGAGAGAGAGAGAGAGAGAGAGAGGAGAGAGCGTGCGTTGCGTGCGTGCGTGCGTAAGAGGAAAGTGTCTGTTTCAAACGTCAAAACAACAGCTCCAGACATAATCGGATTTCGGATGGCTGGATACAAACAAAGGAAGGTCATGTCATACTGTGCTTGTCCAGATATGTGGTAAAAACAACAGCAACAACAACAAAATCTTGGCATACAGGCTCCACCGTCACCAAACAACGAATGTCAGTGCTTTGAGGAGAAAAGAGTTACTCAAAGCTGAATGTATTACCAGAAAAAAACTGACATGGCCGTGTCGGAGATGGGCACGAACAATGTCTGTGTCAGTACAGATCGAGCAGATCACAGAAGGCATTTCCATGGAGGTCAACACACACCCAAACACAAACAAAATGCAAACAAACAAACAAGCAAAACATGAATAAACAAACAAACAAAATCCAAGAATCCAGTCTCATCGAAAGAAAACTCAGAATTACATACGGTTTACCTACGCTTACTTGTAGCACCAGTTCCTTGCTTCAGCCTTCACTCGAATCAAACTAAGCCATGTTAAGTGCACTCTCCACTCGGATCATTTCGCTCAGATTTTCTTCAGAAACGGTAAAAACCATTTGAAAAATTTCAATTGCAACAGATACATCAAAATGCACTGCAGGATGAACAGCAAGTGCCTATTCCGGTGGTCAAACTCTCACTACCTAGTCACCAGATTACATGGGAAAACTTGCATCTTACAAAGTTTATGAAGAAAAAAAAAAAAAAGAAAATGCTATCCAGTTCCACGGGAAGATGAGCAGACCACAAATACAGAAAAGCGGTTGGTAAGAGTACACAGAAATTTTTTTTTAAAAAGAAAGTGATGTCAAAGACAGTAACACAACTCCAGAAACTACCAGCACTGGATTTCTAGAACACAACGGCACAGTTTATATTCAAAGATCATCACCTCCCCTCTCTCCCCCTGCATTTCTATGGGGCGAAGTGAAACGTATGCAGAGTGTTTACAACAGATTAAAAAATGGGCTATAGAGGCAGCAAGAAAACGAAGGTGAAGAAACGGAGACAAAGAAGTAAAAAAAAAACTTAACAACATTACGAGCACAGCATGGCAGGAATATCAGAACACAGTTTATACTCAAAGACCCCTGTCTCCACCCCACTCCTTTTAGCATGGAATTTCTACTGTACAGA
>CM031601.1:93121072-93123572 GCA_018398815.1 Conus ventricosus | reverse complement strand
TGTAACGGAAAAAGAAGTTAAAAAAATCGTTTTCACACGCGCTTCTGAAGTCCATGATCGCTGCTGAGTGTGATAAATATGTGCATTTAATACGCCCTTCAACATTCCATCCCCTATTGCAAATCCAGTATGGTCAAATGAGAAGAGAAGAACAAATACATGGTTTAACATTACATATCATTTTAGTGCAAACACGGGGGGAGGGGGGGGGGGGGGTTCTGGAAAGGTGGCGGGGGGCTGGAGGGAGGGGGGGGGGGGGGAGTGTGCAAACCAATGAGAGAGAAAAACCAAAATTCGCTTCCAGGGAAGGTAGAGAACAGGGAAAGGGGCATTCTGGGCCACTTCCGCCCTCACCCAGTTTCGGGCGAAAGTAACCCAGAATGCCCCTTTCCCTGTTCTCTGACAAGTAAGACTTCAATAACCAAAAATAACGATTATCTACAAACAAACATACTGTGTAGGGTTATCCGTTTTCAATACTAATTTACTAAACTTTTCAGATTTCAGTTTTTGTTTAATCCTATGTTTTTCCTGGTCATTTTCAATAACATCATTTTCACGCAAACATTCTTCAAATGAGTCTCTGTCTTTCATTGAAATAACACTACAGTCTTTAACTGTTCTCTAAAGTCTTTTAAAACTGAGTTATATTTTTGGCATAAAATCCACACACTTATTCTAGCATGTCTTCCACTGAAAGCAAGTTTTGATAAAGTGTTTCTCTTTTTAACTATGTCTCTTTCTGCTGAACAGTCATCTATAATAAATAGTGTCTGCGTTCCTTCAAACAGTCTATAAAACTGTTCTAAACACTCACTCAGTTTATTGCTAGGATCAACTAAATATATGTTATCATCTGTCCATATAAACCTTCTATCATGATATGCTTTGTTCCATTTAAGTGTTGGACAGAAAACCACAATATGATTAAAATTATAACGATAAACTGTTTGTAACAGGTCGAGGATAAATATTGTTTTTTTCCACAACCAGTCTGCCCACAAATCAATGAGCAATGAGGAGTTTTTGTCATAAAGTTTAACTGCTCCATAGTTTTATAGCAGAATTTAATCTAATCCAGTTATTGTTTTTATCATGCTCTCTGTTAAAATTTGGGTTCAGTATAATAAAACCCTACGAGGCCTAAATGTGTAAGATTAATCCAATTCAGTTCTGTAAGATTGTTTCTATTTAGACTAATATTGATTTTGTTGCTTGTTGTTATGACCTTAATATCCTCGTCATTGTGAAGAATGACGACGGGAACTTTAAGTTTTTCAACGTCTAAGTTTTGCCAGCTAATTAGAATTCCCTTTAGAAGGACGTCACTAACGCCCACAACCCCATCCCTCTCCTTATCTTTTAAGACAGAAATTTCAAATATCATTGTGAACGTGTCTCCTAATTTCATTTGCGGAATGAACTGTAATTTTGTAGAAGCATCCTTTAAAACCGTTTCTCTTCTGTTTGGGGGATGTACTGTTTATTCCCATACGGCTTTTTTCAATCTCTTTCCGACTAAATTGTCGTCTGGCATAAGACTTACATGTAAAGGCCAGAGTTGAATGCTTTTCTGAAACTTTTTTGATGGCTAAAATATGTAAATGGGCTTATGAATTCAAATTTTATGTCCCATTCTAAATATGGTTTTTAAGTGCCATTTGAGGTCAGGTTTCGAACTATTTTATATTCATACTGGCCAACATTATTTGCTTCTAGATTGCGCAGCTGTTCTAGTTTAGGAAACTTTTTGTTGTCGCTAACCTTTGCGTTTATAATCACCATCTTTTGTGTACTCAAACCCATACAAAGTGCCTATCTCACCGTTCTGTTCAAAGTCCGCAACGTCTGCAAGGTCTTTTAATTCTAAGGTTATACACCTCACAGGCGCTAATGTAACTCCTGGTTCTTCTGGCCCACGCGACATTATTTTTAGTAACGTATTATTTTATTTCTAAAACAATGTGCAGGTTATCGCATTTCACAACTTTCCCCGCTTTGTCTTTGATTTTTATATTAAATGATCCGACCCTCCCACAAACTAATCTTTTAAACTGTAAATTAGGGAATTGTATAATTTCATAATCGCAATATGCAGCTTTCCCTGACGGAAGAGCTCTTAAAACAGTTGAGGGCCTTCCATCATATAAGTTTTCATCAGTGCTTAGCTCGTCTAAATGAACATAGAGTAATGAATGTAATGCAAGATTGAGCGGACTTTCCCCTCAAACGTAGTTTCATCTGGCGAAACACTAAAACTATGAGTGGGTAGATTGCTAGTTGTAAAGCCTAGCATTTTAGCTATCTCTCTATCAAAATCGTATTTTGCTTCTTCAGGTTGAATGTAATATTGTTTTTAGATTGCATTGTTAATTTAAGTAATGTCTAAGTTACTCATTGTTCTTTAGTGGGAAACCCGTAATAACCATCAGTATTGTTAACTGTTTAACTCGTTGTTTTTTTTTCTCCTCTTGTTTCATAAATTTGTAAAATATTCATG
>CM031601.1:93114847-93120072 GCA_018398815.1 Conus ventricosus | reverse complement strand
CAAATGACACCATTAGCAGCAGAAGTCTAAAAGATGATCCAAGAGGCCCTAAATTGTGCTAATTTTCGGGCAAAAAAATTTGGTCTGTCATTACAGACTTCTACAATTTTATTAAGACATGTTGAAGTTGACAGCTGTCATCGCATAATTGCTTTCGATCAAGAACAGTTCATGAAACCATACATCATGAAAAAACACTGACCTCAGAACTAAATCCACAGATGCTTCAGAAAAAGACTTTTTCAAGCTAATGAACAACACGGTTTGGGAAAAGACTATGGAGAATCCGCACAAGCTTAAAGATTCAGATTGGTCACCAGAGAGAATGAAGCAATTAAGCTAACTTCAAAACCTAATTATCAGGACTTTAAAAGATTTCATGACACTTTTTGGCATAATGATAAAAAAAAAGAAAGTCAAATTAGACAAACCTGATTTATTGGGTTTACTGTTTTAGAATTATAAAAGCTTTTGATGTTAGAATTTCTTTATGACTACTTTAAGCCCTGGGTATCCGAGTCCAGAGTACTTTACACAGATACAGATATTTTTTTTTATAGATATTCTTACTGAAGATATTTATAAAGACAGGGATTAGAAGTAGCTAAAGGAGCGAGTGGATGGTATGATACATCTGATTACCCTAAAGATTCGCCTTTGCATTCAATTACAAACAAGAAGGTTTTAGGAAAGATGAAGGATGAATTACTGGAAAGGTGATCAAGGATTTGTTGGTTTAAGGTCAAAAATGTACAGTTTTTCGAGCAGGAGAAAATCATTAAGAAAGCAAAGGGATATCTCGCAGTGTTGTGCAGTCAAACATATCACATGACAACTACAAAGAAGCATTGTTTGGCAATAAGACTTTCACTGACAACGTAAAACTGCGATCTAATCTACATGAGATCAACACAACAGTTGTAACAAAGAAGTCATTAGATAGAACAAACACAAAACGGGTGTTTGTTAATCCAGAGTTTTCATATGCAATTGGGCACTGGAGAACCGTAAATTAATTAAAGCGGAACTGTGTCTGGCGGAATTATCTGCAGTTCTTCCTTCACAAAAGATCTTTGAGGGCTGGTTGTTTTGTTGTGTCAGTTTCTCGTAAATAATACACGGGCGGATTCATCTTTACAATTCTTTTATTTCATATGGGTCAACACTCCAAACTGGATCGGTTGCCCTGATGCGAGTGTCCCCTTCCGCTTCCCCCGGTAAATAAAGGTACCTTACTTTCAATCCAAATGGTAATAGTTTGCCGATGAAGACTCTCCTTCAGCAACATTTATTGTTTTTCTTTTGATTGCTTGTACTGGCTTTAGCCCTTTAAATTCTTCATTATTCATTGCGCGCAAAACTGAGGGCAGTCTTCTAACCCATTCTGTGTTGCGAGAATTGTCAATAAGCTCTCTGTGATACTGGTAGGAGAAAAGTCTTTCGGCTAACTGTTTGTTAAAGTTTTCAACTAAAGCCTGTGATCTGTGAACTCCTGGAATGCCTCTTTTAATAGTAACTCTGTGTTTTAACAATAATTGATTCACTTGGCCTTTAAATTCTTTTCCATCATCAACTTGAATCATGCGAGGGTAAGTTAGCGGCCCTCGTTGGTATATCAGTTGTATAGCGACAGCAACAGCAGAAGCACTCTTTTGTGTTAACGGTTCCGCATCTTGTATCTTGAAGCTATGTCAATGACTGTAAGTGCGTACTTAAATCTTTTGCGCCTAATCGTATCAGAGGGTAAATATAGAAGATCCATTTGATGGTGTCGTTTGGAGTTGTGTTCACAAAGTGCGGTCTCTGTATTCGTCTAGGGGCAGGTAAATAAATTTGCCAAATCGCTTGTTTAGATAACCATTTTTTTGCTGTTTGTTCACTGACTCCAGCTGCTTGGCTTAGCTTTTGTATTGCTGTGATGCCCTTCCAATATCCTTTGGGCGAATAATAGATTTTGTTCATTTTTTATTCAGCCAATATTATGTGCAACAAAATACACGACGGTCATACCAACGACAATAAACCCGATTTCTTGCATCTTTTGTTTTTCTGATGGTTGATAAAAGTCACTGAATTTTGGTGGGGGCAATGTCTGGACTGGTTTGCCTGTTACTAGATAATATTGTTTTATTGCTTGATCAACATCTTTAAATGTGTAAGCTGCATGCCCCTGTCTTTTCAGTGTGTCATTAATAAAATCTAACTGCTCAAGTCTCTGCCTTTCATAGGCGTCTTGTGCAGCTGCTAGTTCCTCCATAGCTTTGTTATGTCTTTTTCTCTCGCCGTCATTCCCCAGTTTACTAAATGCAAAATTACTGCCGCTAAAAGCAAGCGCATTCACCACAGCGCCGCCTATCATTATTGCGAGTGAAGCCATTTTTTATAAATGTATTTTTTTTTACATATTTATATTCTCTGGAATTATTCCTTGCTTAACTAGAAAATCTTTCGTAGCAAATGAAGCTGCAATTAATAGCAATCAGTTTTGCTGAATCCTCAAAGTCTAGTTTGCCAAGATCTGCCGGTTTTATTTTTAACAAGCTTTTACCAAGCATTGAGTATCCTACACTTAGACCTCCAATAACAGCAGAATGGTATACAAGGTTAGCAATAGTTTTTTCGGTGCTCATTTTAAAAAATAAAATAATTATAATTAATATAAAAAAACATGAACAGCGATGATCTACTACAGCTACAAGGCAGCCTAAACCTTCCTGAACTTATGAATGACCAAGTTGATGACCAAGCTATTATGCCCAAAAAGGAGAGGCTGTATTCTTTGGCAGCATGTGGGAAAACAAAACAGTTCCTCGGAACTGAATTCAGCATTGAACAGATTCAACAGATGCCGCCGCAAGACATTTTAAAGTATCATAACAGGTATGAAGCGCAGCTGGGTCTAGAATGGTGAAAAGTGTAGGACAAACGGTTCTTAGTTTGTACACTAAACTAGTCAGTAGATTTGCTCCCATTGATTCTGAACAAGATCTTACGTATGATTTAACGCAAGATCCAGTTTTAACAAAGTCATTAGAGTCTCTAGGCTGTGATTTATACTATAGATTTGGAACATTGTTATCGCCATTAATCATGGGATTAATAACTTTTAATCATATAGATTTTATTTCCCTTCAAAATGAACGAGCTGGAAAATCATCAGAACCAGGAAACATTGAATCAGGTGGAGAAAGTAACCAAGCTAGAAAATCAGCAGAAAACGCTGAATCAGGTGAAGGCCATTAAAAATCCTGGGCGTGTTGAAGCAGGAAAAAAATTAGCAGAGTGGAACAAACAAAAAAAATTAATGTTACAGAATATGACTCATCATGAAAACATAACACCGCCAACGTCAGAACAAGTTGATTCAATGCCAGCTATAAAAACTCCATGTGATTCAAGGGCCCCAAAGTCTTCATGGAATATTGAACTTAAAACTGTTGCCATTTTTGGCGCCATTGCTGCTGTTGGGGGGAGTTATTACGGTTATAAAATATATACACAATGGCAACAGAAACGAAAGAAGTTAAAACAACCTGAACCGTTAAATACAGAAAAAGACAACTGCACGCCAAAACCGCCAATAACAAAGCATCATTTTGATCCATTTATAATGGAATAATATTTTAAGAACTTAATTTTAAATTTTTTTATAAAAATAGATCATGGCGTATTATAAAATGATGAAGTCAATAAATAAAGACATGGAGTCTATAAAAGACATTTCCATAGACCCGAATTGTAATCAATGCGGTTGCTTCGGATGTAAAACCTTCCTTAAGATCTATGCTGAGAACGCTGAGCAAGACATCCTCAACGATGACGCGTTTTTGAGGCGTGTGTGTACTAATATTAGACATCTGCTATTTAAGATAAAAACATAGCTTGTATTTTTTGATAATTATAAGAACTTGGTTGTACTTAGAGGATGACTTAATCAAGAACTTATCAAGAACTTGATCAAAAACTTATTAAGAACTTAATTAAGAACTTGATCAAGAACTTATTAAAAACTTGGCTGTGGGGCGGGTGGGGGGGGTGAGTGGTGGGTGGGGTGGAGTGGGGTAGGGGGGTGTGCATGCGTGGGGTAGGACAAAACAAACAACAAACACACAATAAACAGTCCAGGGGTGGGGTGGAGGGACGTGCGTGCGTGGGGTAGGCCAAAACACACAAACACCAACAAACAAACAAGAAGTGGAACTACCAGGCTGTGTCTCGCGCGCAACCTCAATCAACCCCAAGTGATCACATAGGGTCGTTTGGCCTAGTTTGCCGCTGAGCTTTGCAGGTGCTGCCGCGCTTTGCAGTCAAGCGATCACATAGGGTCGTTTGACCTAGTTTGCCACCGAGCTTTGCAGGTGCTAACGACATTGGCGGCAAGCGATCACATAGGGTTGTTTGGCCTAGTTTGCTCTGCTCCTCTTTTCTCAACCAGGCTTGCAACTGGCTATGGCAGAGTTACAGCAATTACTGCTGTAGCCGAGCTTTTATGGCGGCTCTAATCGCCAGTAGTAGTACATCCGTCATTGTATATTTGGAGCATTTATATGAAGATAGTGCTGGCCACACACTACTCCTCTCCATACTGGTAGATGTACTAAGGTCTGCCTAACCCTATCTAGTTTTGCCAGAACCCCCGAAAATCGCCATCCAGTTGCATAAGTTTAATAATGGTTTGGCGTTTGCTACACAGTTCATTTATACTGATTCCTAGCTTGTGGAATTTAGGATAGTTATAAAAACACACAGAAAGTTGAATGAGTTTCCTAGCATACGAATCAGACATGTTCACCTGCGTCTTAAGAAATAAACGCCATGTTTGATGCGTTTTTTGTTTTTTTAAACATGACTTGGTGTCATGTGACGTAGCCTCACATCAAGGCATGTGACGCTCCATCACATGTAGTTAGTGATATGAATCATTTCCCCGTGCCACAACTAAAGGAAGAATATTCATGTGGCTTGACTAGTGTAGCGGGCGTCCCCAAAATAATTGTGAGTATGACTCATTCAAGGAACAAATGTGGTCATTGGGTGAAAGTGACCACTGAGTGATAGTTTAACAAGGGCTGGTAAGGTAAGGTGCTGGTCATGTGTTTTGAACACTGAGTATGCACTCACTAGGAGAAGGGAGGAAAGAGTCAGTTTTAACCCAGCAGATGGCCTAGAGACTCGAACCTGTCAGGACGGTGGTCCTCTTTGCTGACCAGTCATTACCAGCCCTT
>CM031601.1:93104847-93109847 GCA_018398815.1 Conus ventricosus | reverse complement strand
CACAAATAGATAACACACAACAGGACACAAAGCAGCGTAGTACAACACAGCAAACACACGCATACGAAAATACCTCGCGCGCGCGTGCACACACACACACACACGCACATTTACGTCTGCTTGATATCACTAATGTCGACAGACGCTACATTGAATAAGTGACCACAAAAACAACCCTCTCCACACACACACACGCGCGCACACACACACACACACAAACAACCACACACGCTCGCATGCGCGCGCCACTCACTCAGAAGCACCACAAACGCGCACGCGCGCGCGTACACACACGCACACATATACACACACATCCCTCCGCATGCACACATTCACATACACACACGCTTCCATGGGTGGTTCCCCAAACCCCACGCGTGCGCGCGCGCTCACACACACACACACACACACACACACAAACTATAAACACACACAAATGCGCGAGCGCGTGTGCATCCTAGTCAATGCTGATAGACATTAAACTGAAGAATAACAAGAACTACCGAAACAACAGAGCACACACACACACACACACACACGCACACACGAATAATAACATACCCTCTGTCAACACAGGTGTGAGTGGACGACACCAACTGGCCAAGCGATTTTCATGTTGGCCCCGGCGTTGCCCCGGCTTGCCCTTGGCCTTGAAGTTCAGAACAACCAGCCGCTTTCTCCGTTGAGCGGAACGACTCATGCAACTTTCAGAAAGTTACTTCTAACTCAACGCAGAAAACCACCAATGCGCAACAGCAATGTCGCCGCAACAAGAAACTTCTGCGAAGACCACTATCGATAAACTTCATCGTTTTTTGGTGTCGTGGTGGCGGTGCTTCGTCTTCTCCATGTTTTTTTTTTCTTCTGACCCGGTGAGTCCACCTTGGCGCATGCGCAGAGGGGTTGCTCATGCAACAGGCTCGTCACGTGTTGCACGGGACAAAAGACAGTGACTTGCACCGACTTCCGAACGTCGCTGGTAAGGCGGCTAACAAAGACGTGTTTTAAATGCACTACCTTGTTGCTAAAACACAAGGATGTGTGTGTGTGTGTGTGTGTGTGTGAACTCACGAAAATAAATTATGGTGGAAACACAGATCTCTCTCTCACACACACACACACACACACATGCACTGAGAGAAAGAGAGAGTGCATAATGTGCATGCACACAAGCATCGTGCATGCCTGTTTGTGTGCAAATGTGGAGAGAGAGAGAGAGAGAGAGAGAGAGAGTGTGTGTGTGTGTGTGTGTGTGTGTGCACTCTATGCAGATAAAGTATCTGTCACACACACACACACACACACACACACACACAAGCGCGCGCTCGCGCCAATTTATTTTCAAAGGAAGACAACATGTATACACACCTGGGCAGAAATAACTGACCAAAAGATGTAAGGGTAGTTACATTATCTTCTGCCTTCCTAGTCACACCCCAGATATTTGAAGCCAAAAATATGAAAAAAAAAATCATGGTTAAAGAGTTCCTTACTCCCCCACCTCCCGTTCTTACAAGAATTGGATAAGCACCACCCCCACCCCTCTGCTCTCCCCTCCCCCTACTTTCCCGCTTTTATTCAAAATATAGATAAGTCCCTCTTCATCCCTCCGCCTTACGACTTTTAAGAAAAGTTAGAAGATGAGTTCCTCTTCAGGCCCCCATCCATCGTACCGTACCCTCACTCCCGGCTTTTACGACACCTTAGAAGAAGAGTCTCTCCTGATCCCCCCCCCCCCCCCCACCCCCCACCCCCCATCCCCGCACCTTCCAAGACTTTTTTTTTATGAACATTTGGAAAATTGTATCCCTTTTTCCTCCCACACCGCTTTTCCCTGATTTTTTTTAAAACATGTACGATTGATCACCCCCCGCCCCCCTCCCTCTCCTGCCTTTATTCAAATTTGGAGGACTCTCGTAAAGTTTTTGTGTGTGTCGGTTTCAGTCCAACCAGCTCTAGGAAGAACAATTCTGATGTTAATAACTTTTAAAACACAGGCCATGGTTTGTTTGATCCGTGCATGACTGATGTTGCAGCGGTGGGTGCTGACACTGAAGCTGCCAGATTTTGTGATGTTTTCATCAGTCTGATGTTGATATCTTTGATCTGTTTGATGGGTTGTGGAGCCATGTGAGAACTACGTTGTGTAGATTGCTGCGTGGCTGCGTGTTGTCTAACATTATCTGTGATGCACAGACATAAGATAAATCTCTCTTCTCAACTCTCTGATACTGGAAATCACAGTGATGTTTTGTGAGTGTTTGTGCGGATTGTGTGGCTGCTAATTGTCTAACCTTATCTCGGGTGGATGGACATGAAATAAACTACTGAACTGAAGTTTCTTAATTTCTGCAAATCACTGAGAGAGAGAGAGAGAGAGAGAGAGAGAGAGAGAGAGAGAGAGAGAGAGAGAGAGTTCTTTTTGCTGGAAACATGCGAACACGCGCCGTTAAAACGCAGCAGATGCATTTCCGTTTCCAAAACAGGTTCCAACCAAAACGTTTAAGATCGGCCCCACAAAGTTTACATGGCCATTTTACCACACTGGTGCCAAAAGAACCAGGAAGCGTGTAGCGCCATTAGAGCGCTGCAGAAGCAATTCTGTTAGAAACAAAACGAAAGTCCTTCAGTTTCAAAGAAAGCTGTGTTGCCACAGATAAACGTCCTCCTCCAAGCTTCCCACATGGCTATTTTAACACAACGCCGTCAATGGAATCAGGCTGTAGGAAGCGCCATTTGAACGCTGATGACACAATCATGTTAGAAATAAAAGAGAAAAAAAAAAGGTGTCTATAAAGAATTTACACAAGCAAGCAAACGTGAAATTCGAACATTTAGCAGAGAACTATAGAGCAATTACCGAATCAGTAAAAGTATATTAGGGAGTGACTGAGCGAAAACTGATTCCATAGTTAACACTGATGATCATGCAGTTACTACCAACACCTGCAAATATCGTAAAGAACAAAAAATCTCTAATGTGCAGTGACAAATAATCTGTTTAGAAATAGGGAGGAGGGGGGGGGGTGTCGGGGCAGGGATGTAGGGGTGGGGGTGGGGGAGGGAGCTCGGATCAAGTTCACAGCTTTTCTTTTCAAGTGAACAAAGTGCTCATGTGCATTGCTAACAAACCACGGATGTTTCAGTTCACAGTATTTTGCTGTCAGCTCTCCAACGCTGTCAGAAATCTAACAGAGGCAGACTGGAATTCTGAACTTTTTTTTAACAACAGAGAAGTTTATATTTAACTACCGATGCATGTATTTTGCTTGTCTTCAAAGCATACCATTATCTTTTCACATGGTTGGTTTCACGCTTTTCTTTCCCTGTGTGTGTGTGTGTGTGTGTGTGTGAGGGAGAGTGGGAGACGGAGGGCAATGGAGTGAGGGTGAGAGGGTCTAGCCTATTATTCATCACTCACTTTCATTCCTTTTATTTTTAAACAAAACGTGGGTCTTCTATTATACTATTTTCCCACTCATTTCTGTTTTGTGCACAAACATTACAACACGCGCGCACGCACTCACGAAGACACGCACGCATGCCTCTCTCCCCCCCCCCCCCCCCCCACCTCTCACACACACACACACACACACAGACGCATGCACGCACGCGCGCGCGCGCGCGCACACACACACACACACACACACACACACACACAACACACACACCGAGTTCTTCTCTCTCTCTCTGTGACCACCGTCTCTCAACTGTGCCCATACCTACATCACGTACACCGTATGGAAACGAAGCACACATCACCATGGCACAGTATAACACGGACTGTGAGCCAGTAACTGCCCCCCCCCCCCCCCCTCCACAATTAGAATTCCATAATAACATAAATGTAGACAAACAAAGCGTCGATGAAGATCATGTTGAACATCTTCCTGGAGCAGTGTGTGAAAGCAGTCCCTTGCGACTGAGAAACAGACTTCAACACAACATGAAACTGGAAGCTTTGCTGCAGATGTAAACCTGGCTATGATCGATAATAATTGTAACTGTAAAGATTCCTTTGATTTCAATAAGTCACCGAAAAGCCATTCAGACAATATAACTGTAGAAGACATCATGACATGTTTGGAAGAAACAACAAGGAAAATGGATGGTCGCTTGAGTGCCTTGAAGAAAGACTTGAACGGCAGCGTGAAACGTATTACAGGGGCGAAAGCCGAAATCTTAACAGTCCATCGTGTCTGCTGCACTGTCGCATCGCAAATGTTCATAAACGTTTTGAGAATCTGACTGTTACTAATGTTCGATGTTGATCACTGAATTCTATGTTTTTCCGTGTTCGGGATTCCTCGTCACGACAAAGTTTCCAGTTATGTGTGGATTATGTTTGTTTCAAATTTTTGTTTATGCATAGTTCATAGTTCATACCCCCTCCATCTCCCATCCTTGTGAATGGGCATTGTAAAGCTTATTACTATATATCATTCATTCATTCATTTAATCATTCATTTATTTATCCATTCATTCATTCATTCTCTCTCTCTCTCCTCTCTCTCTCTCTCTCCTCTCTCTCTCTCTCTCTCTCTCTCTCTCACTCTCTCTCTCTCTCTCTCTCTCTCTTTCTCTCTCTTCAAGTATATTCATACAGTTAAAACGCACGCACACATATAACCATCCGCGTGAGTGTGCGCGCGCGCTCCCGCACGCGCACGCTCACACACTGAATGTACAGCGATTGCGTATTTTATACCACCTGTTGAAGTAACTCCATTACACTTCATGCACAAACGACAACTCTGAAGGATATGGAGAAAGATACTGAGCAAATGTTTCTTTAATTATGACAATTATAAACATATAAAAAATAACAAGAATGAAATTTCATAAACGCCCCACCCACCCGCGCGCGCGCGCACGCACACACACACACACACACACACACACACACACACACACACCACACACACACACACACGCACGCACGCACGCACGCACGCACGCACGCACGCACGCACGCACGCACGCACGCGCACGCACGCACG
>CM031601.1:93097347-93099847 GCA_018398815.1 Conus ventricosus | reverse complement strand
CTGATTTGGCTATTTACCTTTAAAGATATGAATAACTTTTCTCCTTGATTATTTGTCCTTTTGCAAACTGTCTAGTAAAGATGAATGAATGCACTTTGGCTTCAGCTGTGAAGCACTCTGTACTACTAGAGAAACTTTCATCCATATTAGGTACAGTGCAGGACCTTCTATGTTTAAATGGTGCTTGATGTTGTCTTCCACTGACACTGTTTTGTTCGAAAGTGTTCTTCGTATTTGTATAAGACCTTGAAATGTAGAGGAATAGCTGTAATTCAGTCATGTTTGGTTGTGATTCATGCTAATGTATTTCATATTATAATTATAGTATGTTGTTCACATGTCCTGCATTACGGACCACAGACTATAATAAATAAATGATCCGTATCTGTCTCTCTCTCTGTGTGTCTCTTTGTCGTTATCATTATCTCTCTGCCCTTAGAGCACATATTTTGTTGTCATAATATGCAACATACAGATGCAGGCCACTGTTGCTAAGAATGAGGATGAAGTGCTGATGATGGACGATTATTGGCTAGAACAAACATGAAGAGGAGAGATACACAGTGCCTCGCCTCATTTTCCTACTATTTGCCTTTGTGGGAGTCCCGATCACTCGCGCAGGTAACCCGCCACTTGCAGGCGAGAGACTAATTCAGTGGACTGGTCTGCCCTCTAAGGTGTGTGTGTGTGTGTGTGTGTGTGTGTGCGTGCGTGCGTGTGTGTGTGTGTGTGTGTGTGTGTGTGTGTGTGTGTGTGTGTGTGTGTGTGTGTGTGTGTGTGTGTGTGTGTGTGTGTGTGTGTGTGTGTGTGTTCGTTCTTTAATTTAACGTCTATCCACCTAACAGTGATCTTAGACAGTATGTAAGTGTTATGTGTGTGTGCATGTGGTGTTTTGGGTGTATGCATGCGAACGGTTGGTGTTGATTTTGGGCGTACATAGGTATGTATAATGCATTTAGGCCTAGATAAAATAAATAATAATTAAAAAAACAAAACAAAACAAAACAACAACAAAAAGCAACAAAAAACAAACACCCCCCCCCCCCCCCCGCCCCCGAAAAAAAAAAAAAAAAAACATAACTGAATCCAAAACTTTGAAAGAAACACTAAATAAGCAATTAACACCAGGATGGGGAAAATAACATAGACGTTAAAGTAAATGTCCAACTGGGCTCTTAATCAGTCCATGAACAACTTCAAAAATGTTTGAGTCGTTGGAGATGACGTCTTCAAAGGCTGACATCGACGGTTCAGTGTTCAACAACCAAGCAGGTAAGTAGGGTTTCATTCTATCACACAAAAAAAGTAGATGGAACGGGGTGATTTGCTGGCCACAAATGCAAGTCACATGTTTGCAGAATTTGGTTTTAAAGGCATCAAGCCTCAATCTAAAAATCAAACTTTTTAAAATCCACTCTTGGTAGAGATTCTTGATACCTGTTTTATTGTCTGATATCTTGTTAAATAATATCCCCTTTTTGTTTCTGGTGCCTTTTCGCTTATTTGAAATAGAGTTCCAGGATACGTCTTTTAAAAGACTATCACTCTCATGTAAGGATAAAGGAATGCATATCTTTGTTAAATCAGTCTCAGTGATAGCAGCCTTTTTTGGCTAATTGGTTGTGTGTGTGTGTGTGTGTGTGTGTGTGTGTGTGTGTGTGTGTGTGTGGTATTTTAATTTAACGTCTCTTTACCCTCAAGTGACATTAGACCAAAAAACAAACAAACAAAAAATAAATATATAAATAAATAAATAAATGCATGTGAGAGAATCTTTTAAGTGTTGAGTGTCTTTGAGTAAATGTAACATCAATGCCATACTTAAGTTTTGAATTCTACAAACACAAATAATCTCAACATTACCAACAACTATCAAAGAAAAATACCAACAGAACTAGAATGCAAAGTTTCTGAGAAGATCAAGGTCATTAACTATTTTCTGTAATGTTATCGGATTTCGATGGTTGAACGCAGTGCCTCCATTTTGAGCATTTGAGCTTTGATAGCAGGACAGTGCAGAAGCAGATGATTCGTAGAAATTTGACTCCCACAAACACAAATAATATCTTTACAAAATTTTGTTTTGAGAGCATTTAGACGAATCTTAAACATCAAAGACGTAATTGATCTGGATTTGATTTGATTTAAACTCTTAATTATTATATCCGAATGCAGTGTGTCACAAGCTTTTACACAATTATGTGAATTTTGTATATCTAAGGTCTTCAACTTGTCAACAAAATTATCCTTTGCTAACTTGTCAAAGTATTAATAATATTCATGTAGATCTAGCTTAACATTAAGTTTAATTGTCCCTGCAGCATCGCGTGCTGCACTCTTGGCTGCTTGATCTACATGTGTGTGTGTGTGTGTGTGTGTGTGAACTGGCAAGAGGACGGGGGGAGAGGGCGGGGGTGGGTGAGAGGGGGAGGGGGTATGCACGTGGGTCTCGGGCGCGCTACAGGGCTTTGTATCACATTGTTGAATCTGTTCTCATGTA
>CM031601.1:93087347-93089847 GCA_018398815.1 Conus ventricosus | reverse complement strand
CAGTTTTTCACGCTACTTTGGTGGAAGGAACCCGTGGCAGAATCCCTTTGATGTACCGAGAGACTGGTTTTAAAAACTGGACCAATCTGTATAAACATTGCTTTAACTGCGTATGCGGACAGCAAAGGACCGTTCTGTTGACTTTGCAACTAGTTATCCGCTGCGTTTATTCTTTGTGCATCGGTATTATATTTAGAACTCTCTCTCTCTCTCCTCTCTCTCTCTCTCTCTCTCTCTCCTCTCTCTCTCTCTCTCTCTGTCACGTATTGATATTTATTAGTATAATTCATCGGTACGTTTTGTATTGATATTGTCTTTCCCCCAAGTTTTCCTAAGAACTGTTAATAGCTATGGGAGAAACAAATGCTATAAGTATTATGCAATGGAATTGCAGGTCTTTACATACAAACCTGTCTTACCTTATTCAACATCTTGCTTCTTTCAGATATCAGATTCTCATTTTACAGTCGTTAAATGTCACTCGAACTAAATAACCCAGATTGTCGAACTTTTACTATCCTCCAGTCTGTGAAAAGATGGATCAAGAAGGAAAAGTTCAAACAGCTATTTATATTCATGATAAGATGAGTTACACCATATGCCCGTCGCCAGCACCAGCGAATATATCGAATCTATTCTCCTCTGCAGCCAAAGTGAAAATCAGTGAAACGTTAATGATAAATGTTGTTAGTGTATACTTACCTAGAGGCCCAAATGAGGAAAATACCGAATGGTCACGTCCATTACATGATTCAAAAGAGAAATGGATAATCGCGGGTGACTTTAACGCTCACTCACCTTTCTGGGAAAATGATAACATAAATGTGACTAGTAACAGATTTGTTGAAAATATAGTTGATGCCTCCGTCTATCTACTAAATGATGGGAGAGTTACGAAGATCCCTGATTTACCCAATAAAAAGAGCTTCTGCTATTGATCTGTCTCTTATTTCTCCCATTCTCGTACCAAATAGTGACTGGAACACGCTTACAGATAGCTTAGGAAGTGACCATCTACCCATTATTATTACGCTAAATGATAAACTAGCCCAGGATAGTACAGATAAAGATGTTACAGCAAAATATAATTATAACTGTGCTGACTGGAACTTATTTGAAAATATTTTGAAATCACAAAATACTTATGACATTAGAGATGATGATATCAATAATTTTTGCTCAAAATTCACGGACACAGTGTTGCAAGCCGCTGACTGTTCCATACCCAAGTATTCTAATTTGAAGTATAACAAACATTTGGGAAACATCTGGTGGAACGAAGCCTGTGAGAAAGTTGTAAATGAAAAGAAACGTTTATTCAAAATATACTTACAGGATAAAAAGCCAGAAAACCACATTCCACTTAGGAAAGCAAATTCACTCAGTAATAAAACCATAGCACAAGTCAGTACTGGGCTACATTTTGCACAGATGAGGTTTACAGCCATAAAGATATACAAAAGATATGGAAAAAAATTAATTATATAAAAAATGGGATACATCTACCATTATATCCAATCAGGATTGAAGGCAATGATCTTCCTACAAACTTACAAAAGGCTGAGTCGTTCGCTGACTCTTTTTCGGATACAATGCTTCCTAGTAAACTTCCACATGAAATCAGAACGTTTAGGGCAAATGAGGCCCAAAAAGATATGTACAAAGATCCTGTAGCAGATAACGCAAATTATATCAATGCTCCAATTACTTTAAGAGAACTAAAAGATACTCTGTTTTCTTCAAGCGCCAAGAAAACAGCTGTTGGAGCAGATGCAATATCCATCATTCTGTTAAAACATCTGCCAGATAACTGGATAATACTACTGCACGAATTATTACAGAAATGCTGGGATGTGGGCTGTATTCCCCAAATATGGAAGCACTCAATCGTAGTACCAGTTTCTAAACAAGGAAAGTCTAAAAAAGATACAAATAATTGTAGACCTATTGCTCTAACATCACATACAGGGAAGCTGCTAGAAAAGATAGTTCTAAACAGATTAATTCATTACTGTGATAAAAGAAAAGTTATTCCCACTAACCAGGCTGGTTTTAGGAAGGGTAGAAGTACAGTTGACCATTTAGTTAAACTGACTACGCAGATTAAACATCAGTTTGCTCGTAGGAAAAATATACTGGCCACATTCTTTGATATAAAGAAAGCCTACGATCACGTGTGGCATGATAGATTACTATACAAACTAAAATGTATTGGTCTATCTGGAAATATATATGGCTATATTAAGAACTTTTTATCTGAAAAAGCATGCAGACAAATGTTGGCAACAAGTATTCCACCCTACGATTTCCTAAAATGGGAATCCCACAGGGGTCAGTTATTGCCCCTTATTTATTTAATATTTTGCTTTATGATTTGCCACAGTCTGTATCGAATAATGTTGTACTAGTACAATATGCAGATGACATAGTTATGTGGATGAAAGTTACTATGAAAAGGAAAACACCCAAAAGACAGCTTAACTATTTAAAAAAAATTATA
>CM031601.1:93030306-93047806 GCA_018398815.1 Conus ventricosus | reverse complement strand
CAAGTGACATCAGCCAGTTCAGGCCAATATCACTACTGAACGTCGAAGGGAAAATCTTCTTCTCTGTCATGGCAGCAAGGCTGACCAAGTACCTGATGGAAAACAAGTACTTGGATGTGTCAGTCCAGAAAGGTGGCATCCCAGGCGTGGCTGGCTGTGTAGAACACGCCACAATGATCTGGGACGCAATCCAAAAAGCAAAAACAGAAAAGAGAGACCTGGACGTAGTGTGGCTTGATCTGGCAAAACATATGGATCTGTGCCCCATGAGATGATACAGTTGGCTCTTGAGATGTACCATGTGCCAAAGAACATCCGCGACATGCTCAAGAAGTACTTCAATGGCTTTCTCAATGCGGTTTCTCTACCAAGGAGTACACAACTGATTGGATCAACTTGGAAGTGGGCATTGCAATGGGCTGTGCAATTTCCCCGATACTGTTCGTGCTGGCAATGGAACTCATCTTGAAAGCAGCAACAACCAACGCGAGACAAACAGACCTTGGCGATGGATACAAGATGCCTCCTCTCAAGGCCTTCATGGATGACACTACAGTGATTTCATCCAGAGAAGACGAGACACGTCATGTGCTGGAGAGGCTGGACGACATAGTTGCCTCATCCAGAATGAAGTTCAAGCCAAAGAAATCACGGAGTCTCTCATTGAGGAAAGGAAAAGTGGCCGAATCTGTGGTCTTCAGTGTTGCCAACCAGGCCATTCCAACAGTCACAGAAGAGCCAGTCAAGAGCCTTGGAAGATGGTATGATGATACGCTGAAAGACACACAAAGAGCAAAGAAACCAAGCAGATGGCGGAAGAAGGCTTGGAGACCATTGACCAGTGTGGGCTCCCTGGCAAATACAAGGTCTGGTGTCTGCAGTTCATGCTGATACCAAAGCTCCTATGGCCTCTGATGATATACGACATCTGCACCAGCACAGTGGAGGCAATGGAAGCCAAAATCAACAAGTTCACAAGGAAATGGCTTGGTGTTCCACCCTGTCTGACTGACATCGCGCTGTACTGTCGCCAAGCAAAGCTCAAACTACCACTGAAATCCATCCTGGAGGAATACAAAGCAGGGAAGATCAGACTTCAAAGCATGCTGGAGGATTCAGGAGACAAGGTGGTAGAAGCAATCAAGCCCCAGCTGAAGACAGGCAGAAAATGGAAAGTTCAAGAGGCGATGGATTCTGCAAAAGAAAGTCTCAAGATCAGAGAAATAACAGGACACACACAGACCAACAGACAAGGACAGGGGGTGGGCCAAAACTGAATGGTGGTCAAAGGCCAAAGGAAAAGCCAAAAGAGACATGCTGATTCAGGAGATGAGAAAAGAAGAAGACCAAAAAAGACTCCAAAAAGCAGTCCAGCAGAGCCAGCAAGGGCAATGGACAACGTGGGAGAATGCACTCCAAAGAAGTCTAACTTGGAATGACATTTGGCACATGGCCCTCTCAGGATCAGCTTCATTCTCAGATCTGCATATGACCTGCCCTCAAATGCAAACCTGGTGAAGTGGGGGAAAACAGACGATCCTGCATGCCCCCTCTGCCATGAAAAACAAACAGTGGAGCATGTTCTAAGCTCATGTAAAGTAGCCTGGCTCAAGGAAGGTACACATGGAGGCACAACCAAGTGCTCAAAGAAATTGTACAAATAGTCTGGGCTAGTACCAAACACCACAAAAGGGAGAATCAGGACTCCAAAAGCACCCGCAACATTCTTCACGGCAGGAGGCAGCAAATCATGGCCAAGAACAACAGTGCCACTCGAAACATGCAGGCAGAGTCTGCTGGATGGGGCAGATGACTGGGAGTGCACTGCAGACCTCCCAGAATGGAAGAGTCACCCAGAGATCATCAGCAAGAGTGGCATGAGACCAGACATAGTAGTCCACTCTAAGTCAACCAAGCAGCTGATCATGATCGAGCTCACGGTGCCATATGAGAACAGAATAGAGGCAGCTCAAATCTACAAGACTGAAAAGTATGCTGATTGGCAAACAGCCTGAGGAGAGAAGGCTATCAGGTCAAAGTCCTCACTGCAGAAATTGGAGCTAGGGGATTTGTAGGAACGTCTGCATACAGCCTCATGAAACAGCTCTCAGTTGCAAGGAAGGAAAAAAACCAGAGCTCTGAAAGCAATGGCAGAAGCGGCAGAGAGAGTGTTCAAGCTGGATCTGGTCAAGGAGGAACAAAAGTGAACTTCATAAGGCTTAATTTCCTACAAATATCAGGTGTCCCTGTGGCTCAGTGGTTAAAGCGCGAGTCATTAAGTAGAAAATGAGCATGTCCAGAGGGTCATGGGTTCGAATCCCAGCCATGGCTCGTCCCAAGATGGAGAGAAAAAAAGGGGCAGCAGAGGGACATCCGGAATCATGAACCGGGTGTGGCCCAACCCCCCTAGAGTGTCAGGAGATAAGGGCCGAAACACTTGCTTGAAGGGGGCTTCTCTTCTGAGGACTCTCTGCTGCCACGCTCTCCACGAGTTTCTTTCTACTTATTTGCTCTCTCTCTCTGTCCCCTCTCTCTCTCTCTCTCTCTCCTCTCTCTCTCTCACACACACACACACACACACACACACACAAACAGAGAGAGAGAGAGAGGGGGGGGGGGGGGGGGAGTGGACCTTCCCCGTACGCTTCGAGATGATCTGCAACGACGACGATGTCATCGACGACGATGATGATGACGACGACGATGACAACAACGATGGCACCGATGACGACGACTACACTACCACCACCACTACCACTACTACTACTACCACCACTACCACTACTACTACTACTACTACTACTACCACCACTACCACTAGTACCACTGCTGCTGCTGCAACGTCTTCCTCTTCTTCTTATATTACTACTTCTTCTACTACTACTACTACTACTACTACTACTGCTGCTGCTGCTGCTGCTGCTGCTGCTTCTGCTGCCATAACCATCACCACCACTACTACTACGACGACGACGTCCAGTACTACCGCTACTACTTCTACTGTTACTAGTACTACTACAGTTGCTGCTGATGTTGCTGTAAGTACGCTGGCATGTGTAGCCAGTTATTCAACCCGGCCAAACCTGCTTTGGCAACAACAACGTCAACAGTGGAAGAGTACTTTGGTCAGCATACACCTCCTCCAAGGATCTGGGATTTTCCGTAAGGGTAAAGACGACACTGTTCCGCCAGGAGAAGCAGTTGTTTTCAAGGATGGTTACCCACGTACTGTTTTAACAGAACATACCAGACAAGGAATATTAAAGTTGTTATCATAAGACAGTCGTAATGATTATTCCACTAAACTGCATTCATTTACCTAGAGTTATCATGTCGTGACAGTACATTTACAGTTTTCGTCTTCCATGGAAATTTCCAGTACTGCGCACAGATCCTGATTCAGTTTTCTCCGAATGGGGAAAGAAGTGTGGGTGCGATTTGAAGTAGTTACTTCCCCTGTGATTGTGAACCTTGTGAAATGATCCTAGATCCGTACTTTGATCCAGATCCGTATCACAAATCCATGTCAAAATTGTGTTAGTTTCGTCCATTGGCTACAATCCATCTTTCCAAATCGTGTTATTGAAATCAGGATTATTTGTTTGTTTGAAGATAAACAAAGCATGGGATGCCGTGAAAAGCTTGAACTCCTTGGCGGAGATTAAAACCGCAGATACGAGATTGCAACACAAGGCGGCGACCCGATATTCAACAGGAAAGAATGGGTGCTCCAAACGCCTTTGTCCTTGGGTTGAACTGTCCCTAGCCAGCGATTTAAAATGACACGTGAATAACTGAAACTGCCCCCCCCCCTCGCCCCGCCCCGCACTCGCCCACTTTCCATTACACCCTGTCTACACTTACCCCCACCCTCCACCCGCACCCCCACCCGACTCCTCCTCCTGTACTTCCTCTGCCTCTTTCTGGCCAACCGTGTGACTTACTTAAACGATTGATCTCTTTTACGGTACGTGAAGGTCCCCTACCCCTGATCCCTTTATCCTCTGTCATCCTGTTTTCTTTACGGCTAATAACTTGAGTTGTGCATCATGGATGAATTCATGTGTATAAGCGAAGGATGCTGCCGACACGCCTGTGAACTTATGTACATGATTGTCTCACGTGGTTAGTTGAAGTCCCACCCTCCTACCCACAAAAAGTGACATTTATTAAAGACGGGTATAAGCATTTGATCTTCAACATCGTCAATCACACAGCTCTCTCTCTCTCTCTCTCTCTCTCTCTCTCTCTCTCTCTCTCTCTCTCCTCTCTCTCTCTCTGTCATTGAGAAAAAAAAATAACGATATTAGACAGAAGTCTCAACTTTTTAATATTATTGCGACAGAAAATCATAACCTATGTAGTTTGTTGACCTCTGACAATAATAGGATAATAACTCTACTGGCTAAGTATGTGGCAGAAGCATCAAATGTTAGGAAAAAGAAATGTTCGTTAAGAACTAATGTTTGAGTTTTTCATGTATTCCGCAAGTTTGATGACCTTGGTAAGAAATGGTTTTGTTTTCTTTACTAGTATAGTAATCCGTTACAATTCATGTTTCTTTGCATTATAAACTTGTTTTTCGGCGCTGCAAATATTGATGTACACCCCCTTGACATAAAGGCCATGTAGGCCATTGTCAATAAAAACGTATCTGAAGCGTCTGAAGCGTCTCTGTCATTGACTAACACACGCGTGAACGCGCGTGCACGCACGAACACAGACACAGACACGCACGCACGACACACACTTACTCGCTCGCACGAAACAGACGCACATGCACGCACGTACGCACGCGCGCACTCACACATTATTTCAAACTTTCATACTTTATAGTCCAGTTCTCTTTATTCAATAGCACCCTAAAAGCAGAGTACTTATACAGCACAGTTGATAGCTGATATAAGTAACTCAGCAAGCAAGTAAGTAAGTAAGTAAATGGAACTACAAATTCATTAATCTGAGCCTTTGTACGGCTCACATACATATAGACTTTTGAACGAAGTTAAAGAAAAAAATATGGAAACACACGTATAACAAAACATACAGTTACAACATATTCATACACACTCACAAATTCATAGATACAAGTAACAACTTATTATAGGTAAATCAGCAAATAAATGAATAAACACAAGGCAACAATAATTCTGTGACTTTGGTGCATACGTAATGCTAGATATACTGATACATCCATCAATCTAAAGCTTCCTACATGACAGCCCTCAACACAGAGCATGACGGAATAGACCATCAATCAATGCTACGAGATCAGAGCTGTTTCACAACTTTTCTTTGTATCTAGGAGCCGGAATAGCTCAGTTGGTAGAGCGCCTGACTCGTAATCTTGGTGATCCTGGGGTTGCGGGTTCGAACCTCCGCCGGGGCGTTTCGGTACAGGGGATTTTTCCCTCGGAGTTAACATTGGTTCTGATTCCATTTCCCATACAGTCCTTCGAATGAGACTATAAACCGAGGTTCCGTGTGTGAACGCATGCATAACATCTTGCACACACGTAAAATCCCATCACCAACTTTCGGAAGAGTAGGCCAGTTTGGCCGTTGGTATGGATGACACGTTACACATAGCATGCACCCTGCGTGAGAAATGGAAAGAATGAAGGAAGTAAGGAAAATGAGTGATTGATATTGAACGATACTGACTGGATGACACGGGAAACGACTGAATGAAGCGCCAGCTGGCAGCTCTTCAGTCGGCACTACCCAGGTAGGCAGCCCGTTGTGTAAACGAGTGTTGATTGTAAAGCGCTTAGAGCTTGGCCTCTAGCCGAGAATAGGCGCTATATAAGTATTCATTATTATTATTATTATTATTATTATTATTATTCTTTGGCATCGCCATTTGTGGTTTTGTTTTTCGTGTTCGTGGAACCACTGGGCTTGTTCTTCTGTGTGCTCCTGGCCTTTGTCTTGTCAGCTGTTCTTGCTTTCTTTTGTTGCTGTTCGGGTCTTTGTTCCTGTCATTCTGTTCATTGTTGCTGTTCTTTGTATCTGGCACTGATGTTGTTGTTAATGTATTTTTACTTCTACCTCCCCAAATCCTCAAGCTCCTCGTCCACCTCCTGATCCTCCTCCTCCATCTCATCCCCCCCACGCGTTCTTCCCTTCTATCTCCTTTTCTTCTTCTTCTTCTTCAATATAATGTCCACACACTGATAGAAGGAAACTTAATTCTAATGCTGAACTACTTGATGGATTGTATCGCCTGCTCCAGATGATGAACATGTACAAGATTGATAGATGGGAAGAGAGAGAGAGAGAAGAGAGAGAGAGAGAGAGAGAGAAGAAGAGAGAGAGAGAAGAGAGAGAGAGAGGTTCAGACTTCAGAATTTTATTCAGAAAAGGCCATCGGCCCATTGAAGGGGAATGAGCATAACCATTTACATTATAGGTAAGAAGCAAATAATTGTCAGGGGAAAAAACATCTGCTATCCAAACAAGCAAGAACAGCAATTAAGATGTCATTATTTCTCTGATCTTAGATGCTAAACAAAAACATGCCTAAATTTCTTGATAACGTTATACCTTTTAGAGCTAAGTAGTAACTGCAAACGAAACAAGCATGGGCGCCTGTAATATTTCTGTGGGATAATTTTTGGCGAATATCTTTTAAAGCTGGGCAAATGAACAGAAAATGTATTTCATTTCTTCACCTTGCGTACACAATGGACACACTAAATCACTTGTCTATGTTGTCTGTATCTTAAGAAATGATCCTTATCTCAGAAACTCCAAGTCTAAATTTAGCAATTGATCTTTTCAAGTACATGTCTATATCGAATTTCAAATAAGGCTGAATCCGATGAAAACTAGAACAATTTCTGTACAAATTGTATCGTTCACTAGTCTGGATATGATCGTCCCACATTTGCCATCTACAGTCAATTAGCCTTTGTTGAAAAATACGAATACCCCTGATTTTGATTTCCAACACCCTGAGCCAGCCAAACATCCCCAAATCCGTGCTTATACATAAATAGACGCACACTTGAAACCCATTCGTTTTTCCCTTTAAATCCAATTCGAATAACATTTCATAAGACTTACGAGGCAATCTACCATTATCCATGTGTAAAAGCTTTAGCCAATACCGAACACATCTAACGGCTGAAGTAATGAACAATGGATATCTGTTGGATTCCCCATACACCAAAACATTAGAAATACGCCTGTCGAGACCTAGAAACTTCTTCAAAGCAAATAAATGCACCGCCTCACAATGAACGACGGCGTTATCTAAACCCCAAATTCAGCCCCATACATCAAAGTAGGCTGTATCTGGGAATCAAAGATCTTTAAGAATAACTCAAGTGAATTATTGTTTAAAGCATGCAATCTTTTTATTACGCAAATCAAGGCATTCTTTGCCCTACATGCAAGGTCTTTCCAAGCAAAGCTAAAACTTAGACGAGTAGAAAAGTAGATCCCCAGGTATTTATACACATTCACCACAGGTATAACAAGTCCATCATACATCCATCTTTCCCTCGCTGATAAATATCCCCCCTTTCGAAATACCACGATGTTGCTTTATTCATGTTCACTTTCACCTCTAATGAAGAGCAGCCCTGCTCAGATTATTTAGCTGACGTTGTAAGCCAACTATCGTTTCTGAAACCAGAACGATGTCATCTGCTAATAGTAGGATAAATAATTCTGACACACCATCTGGAAATCGTCCACCCATGAAGGGCCATTGTTAATAACCTCGATAGCAACCTCATTAATATACCTAGAAAATAATGCAGGGCTACACACATCACCTTGTCTTACCCAGCGGCACAATTAATAAAGTCTGTAAGACTGGAAACCACTTCTTATCCTTGTTTTAACTACTTGATACATAGCTCTAATACAACTAAATAATTTTCCCCTTGACCCCGTTTTTAAGTAATACTGTCCATAAAAGCTTACTATTAATGGAGTCAAAGGCTTTTTCAAAGTCAATAAACGCAACAAAAATTTACGATTTAAAGAAAATGCTTTGAACAAACGCAAGAAGAGTAAACATATGATCGACAGTAGAGTAACCCTTTTTAAAGCCAGCTTGATGTTCTCTCCGTGATATTATTACATTCAATCCACTCCTGTAATCTGCTGTTAATGATAGTGCTATATATTTTACTGCTAACGTCAACCAAAGAGATGCCTCTGTAATTATTAGGATTATTTGCATCGCCTTTCATTGAATATGGGTAAAGTTACAGACTCTGTCCAGTTATCTGGAAAGATACCCTCATCAAAAAGGGTGCACCTCGATAGCTCCCGACACCAATAGATCCCTAACCCTAACCCCAACCCTAACCCTTTGCGGGGATCTACCGATGCGGGGATCTATCGATGCGGGATCTATCGGTTCGGTGCGGGGATCTATCGGTGCGGGATCTATCGGATGACCCCATCAAAAATTCTGTTGAAAAAAGCTTGTAAAAAGTCGACAACTTGAGCTCCACATACTTAAACAATTCACCAATAAAAAAATCAGGTCCTGCCGATTTGTTGGTTTTAATTTTCCGCATGGCGAACATAACTTCCTCTCTAGAGATGGGCGATTGAAATACTCAACCTCTCCCTCATCGGTGACATCAGAAAGTTCATCATCACCTGAAATATCTTTATCTAACAAATGCTTAAAATGCTCATACCATGTGTCCGGGAGATATTATTCTTTGGATGTCTTTTTTAAATGAAACTCTTTTGATAGTTTTCCAGAACTCCTGCTGTGACGGAAGAGATCTAATCATATCATCTAGCAAATTTCTATTGAATGTTTTCTTTTCTGCTTCAAAAGGTTTTTATATTCTCTTCTTGCAATAACATACTCACTCTGTCGCCATCGTCTAGAGTACGAAGCCATAATCTCAATAATTTTAGCACTTTTCTTTTTGTTACCAAACAGACACTATCAAACCAATCATCCTTCTTAGCACAGTTTCCCTTTTTGCACATATTTTTTCATACATTCAGCACTGGTTTTGATACAATCATTAAACACCTTTAAGGCTTTATTACATCACCATTTATCAATCCGAAAGCCTCATTAAATTTGAGCACATTTCCGCTTTGCACAAATTGTCTCTGAAAATCAAGGCATAGTCATCATTCCACACAAACTTATCACAGACAGTGGCCTCAACAGTCTCCATAGTTTTATCGACATTTTCTGTTGATAGGTCAATGTGAAATTCAAGAGGTAAATGATCAGATTCGATCCGTTCAGAAACAAACAGATAACACAAATCACAAAGCTGGAAAAAAAGTCTTTAGATACTAGGAAATAATCATTTACACTGCTTCCACTGTCTGTTATGTGTGTATAGCAACCATGGCGGTCGCCCTGACATACACCATTCATAATATACAAATCAAAAGCAACGCAGAGATTTAGCAATAACTTACCATAATTATTCAATACATTATCATGAGAAGAACGATCTGTACAAGGTGGCTGACTTTTCACTGCAAACAGGAATCGAAAACATCAGAAGACAAATCAGGAGAAAAATTAGCCGTCCTGCTGTTCAAATCGCCACACACAACCACATCAATGTCACCTAGTGAACACAAGCAGTCTGCCAAACATTCCTCCAACATGGAAATACCATTATCACACATTAAAAGAAGTGTAGAAAGGAGAACCTTCAGGCTGGATATGCGCACAAACAAAAGCAATATTTTTCAGTGTCCCAAAAAGCGATCTTTTGATTAAAAAGACACACACATTAGAGCAATCAACATCTACATAAGATACGAAGGGAACAAATTCTTGTTTTATTAAGCAAACGAGCCCTCCAGATCGTCTCCCCTGATGACACAGCTTTACGGCAGGTTTAATAAAGGGTTTATACCCGACAAACACGTCCATGTCAAATGATTCAAGGAAGATTTCTCCAAAGCAAATAAAATCAAAACCACAGGCATAGGAAACAAATGCATTGTCAGTAACTTTTGAGAGTAAACCATTAACATTCCAAGAGAGTAGCTTGAACACATTCTTACATACAGGGACGTCCAGACCTCTGTTTATCAGTATGACTACCATCAAGTACAATATTTTCCATACATATGTTGACATTGCTATCCACATCATCATTATATTTAGAAGAATCAGAATTCAAACGCCTATCTTTCAAACCGTGAAACGAATTCATGTAACTGCCAGTGCCAACGCTCACCTCGTCCACTACACTGTCAACATCACGTGCTAAACGGTTCGAGTCACGCACGGCAGAGTCCGAACGGCCAGTCTTTCCACCGGTGTAAAGCAATCTTTCTCCCATTTGAATTAGTGTCTACAACATTGCGAGAGGGCCGGCCAAAACCCTATTTTAGCTCTTTTAGCTCACCGGAAACATCGAAACCGAACCCCTTGCCGTCAACAAGCAGATGGTCAAACACCATCGTGGGCCCTCTTACCGTTGTTTCTCGCCTCTTTCAGATGAGGAGTGACCTCCGTCTGATGTCGCGGACTCTATTAGTAAAATCATCACCGACAAAGATGTTTGTTCCTTTCAGGTTAGTCTTAGCCTTTAAAACACGAACCTGTCCTTATAAGGAGCATCTGGGAATGATGGGAGAGTCACGCTTGGCATTTAACGATGCGCTCTGTCAAATTCCACCTCATTCACGCCCAACTTCTTCGCAGTCAAATCTTTCAACATTCGCTCGCAGTCATCACTGTTCTCATTCTCACTTCTATTCAATCCATAAAACAAACAAATTATTGCGTTTTGAACTCCCTTCCAGATCATCTGTCTTCTTTTCTAGTAATTCAATTCTGTCACCAAGTTCAGAGTTCACTTTTTGCAGGTCTTTGTTCTGAGCACGCAGTTCAACCACCTCCTCCCTGAGAAACCCCTTTACTTCATTCTGCAGCGCAGCATACTGTTCACTAAGGGTCCTCACATCCACTTTCACATCGTCCAGCTTACTGTCCATAGCCTTGTTGGTCTTGTCCATCTCCAGTAGCTTGGTCATGATGTCGGCCCATGGTGGGCTCGGCGCTCGTCGGTCTCGGCAAAGTAGAGTCCTCAGAGGGGCAGCACTCCTGTCCGCACTGGCACCGCGCGTAGCGTGACCCAGCCGGGTCTGCTTCACGTTGTCTGCCTTCACCGCTGGAGTAGGTCCGGTTTCTGCTCTACGTCTCCACATTGCAGTAATAGTCCGCCCCAAAACAACAAGACGAGGAGCAAACCTGCCCATACAACACCCTCACTCGGCCGGCGTAGCGTCAAAATGGATGACCCATTTTCATTTTTTGCACAGTTTTTTGTACATGAAATGTAGAAATGTCTCCAGAAAACAGCCACAGCTTGTACGGAAAGAAAGACCAACCAACGGCATGGTGCAAATACTAATTACATGCACAAACTCAATCACCAGCACAAACAGGAATCGTCAAAAAATAGAAAAAAACTTGAAGAGACTTTCACACAACGTCTGACTCCAACTCCACGTTGAACTCACCCCCCGAGAGAGAGAGAGAGAGAGAGAGAGAGAGAGAGAGAGAGAGGGTGATTGACATACTTAGCTGGATAAATCGACTTTTGGCTCCTGGGTTAATGATCTTCAGTTACTCCAGCAATGGCAATGATCCCGTGCAAGCGCTTTTGTTTTCATCCACAGTTTCTCAGAAATAATTAAATTATGATTTTTTTTAATGTAGCGATGTAATTAACATAGAAACATAGTAGTGTGGGTGAAAAGAGAGAGAGAGAGAGAGAGAGAGAGAGAGAGAGAGAGAGAGCATTCCAATTGCCTTAGGTACTTCGGCCACACTAAAAAGACATAATTCGCATGGACCATTATTCTTTTTGTTTTAGTTTACAAACAAACTAAAAGTTCAGAGCTTGACGCATATTGTGCCTTTGTTAAGGGCTCGCTAAATCGCATGCACGTAAAGAGTCATTGAGGAGGGGAAGGGAGAAACAGGAGGAAGACAGGAACTGTTTAGGAATAACCTTGAAAGAAAAGGGGAGGTCGAAGAGGGATGGATGGACTTCGCCGTCTTGTTTATAGCCAGTGGCTGCTGGAGGCGATCTTGGTGCTGACGTAGGAGGCACTGACGTAATCACGGGCGTGTATGTTTATGACGCAGGTGCAAGTTCAAACGACACTGGAATGAAAGATAATGCAGTTCACGGCAGTTTTCTGTGTAATGAATCTCTGTGCGTACACGCGCATTCACACACGCGCACGCACGCACGCGCGCGCGCACACACATACACACACACACACACACACACAACGCACGCACGCACGCACGCACGCACACACACACACACACACACACAAAAACACACACACACAAGAGGGCGACACGAAGGTGCCTGTGCTCTGTCTTTTTGTCTTCGTTTTTGATGTCTTACCTATTTTCACAGACTGTTGGATCGACAGATTGATGTGCAAGAAGTGCAAGATGAAAAATGTGATATTTGTGAAGCTTCTTGTGGTGGTGATTTCAATTGTTCGCATTTGTGTTGTTGGTGTGACTGCGTCGCATGCTAGACAAAATGGCGGACAGCGAGGAAGTATAGGCGCCTTACAGTATGACAGAGATTTTCTGCTCAGTTTGAAATCTGCCCGAGATTCACTGTCATGGCCTGATGAAGCTATCCCCGATGATTTGATGTGTCAGAGTGAGAGTGACAGAGGAGGAGGAGGAAGAGGAGTGAGGGGGCGAAAGAGAGGTAGGAGAGGAGGAGTGAGGAGAAGATTGAGAAACAATACAACAAAACCTCCGCTTCCGTCTATCATTCTGTCGAATGTCAGATCCATCAACCCCAACAGCAAGACCTGTAATTTTGATGAGTTGCAGGCAAACTGTGCATTTTTAAGTGAATTCAGGAACTCATGTTTACTTTGTTTTACTGAGACTTTTCTTTAACACACAAAATCACCGACGAACGCATGGCAATTAATGGCTTTGGCACACCATACAGAATGGACAGAGACTGTGCAAAAACAGGAAAAGAATCAGGTGGTGGCGTGTGCCTGTATGTGAATGAAAGATGGTGTGACAGTGCGAATGTGTGCGTGAAGCAGCGAATGTGTACGCCAGAAGTTGAACTGCTGTCAGTGTCCTTGAGAACCCGCTACTTGCCGCGCGAGTTCGGCCGCATATTGTGACAGTTGTGTATGCCCCAGTCTATGACCAGTCATCTGCTACACGTGCTGGGCGCACAATAGCTGGTGTTGTCCGTGATCTGCAAATGATATCTGCTGATGCCCCCTGTTTTGTTGTGGGTGACTTTAACCATTGTGACTTGAAAAAAGTTCTTCCTTCTTTAAGCAGTATGTGACCTGTCCCACGCGGATTGATAACACAATTGACTTGTGCTATGGAAACATCCCTGGTGCATTTAAATCTTTTTGTCTGCCACCTGTTGGTTTGTCTGACCATAATACTGTGCAACTGATCCCTGCATACAAACCTAAAATACAAACTGAGCCTGTTGTGAGGAAGAGTGTGAAAGTATGGACGGCTGAGAGTGTGGATGAGCTGAGAGGATGTTTTGAGTGTACTGATTGGAGTGTGCTGACTGACTCATGTCAAAATGTTCATGAAGCGGCAGATGTGGTAACTGATTATATCCTTTTTTTGTGAAGACATGATTATCCCAACAAAAACAATTAAACTGTTTCCAAACAACAAACCATGGATCACAGGGTCAATTAAGACACTTCTTAATGAGAAAAAGATAGCATTTCAGGCTGGTGACAAAAAAGAAAGGAACGAGCACAAACAAAGCTTAGTGCGGAATACGGAGGGCCCAAAAGGAATTCAAAGGTAAAGTAGAAGAGCAGTTTTCAGTTAGGAAGAATGAAGGATGCATGGGATGGGTTAAAGATTCTAACGGGTGAAGCCAAAAATAAAGCAAGATCTTGCCAGATGAATATTAATGACCAGACTGATTTTTCGAACAAACTCAATGATTTCTATTGTCGTTTGAAAGGAATGATCTGGTGGGACGGTAGACAATGTGGTAAAAGAGCTAAACAAAAGAATCAAAGACAAGGGAGATGAACAAGACTTTGAGATCCATGGCGATGTTGTGAAGTCACTGTTTTTGAAACTGAATATCAGGAAATCAATGGTCCAGATAACATCCGTGGAAGATTGCTGAAATTGTGTGCTTCTGAACTTTGTAATGTTTTCTGTAAGATTTTCAATTGGTCTCTTAAGGCATGCTCTGTACCCAGTATCTGGAAAAATTCCACTGTCTGCCCTGTCCCGAAGAAAAGAAACCCCACAACATTGAATGACTATCGCCCTGTAGCTCTGACCTCTATAGTTATGAAGTGCTTTGAAAAACTTGTTCTCCGTCACTTGTTAACTTTTGTTGGTCAGTACCTTGACCCCTTTCAGTTTGCTTATAAAACCCATAGAGGTACAGATGATGCTATTCTAACTCTCCTTCACAATGCTTTCTTCCATTTAAACAAACCAGGTTCATTTGCGCGCATTCTTTTATTGATTTCTCCTCTGCTTTAATACTATACAGCCACATCTGTTAGCTATGAAACTGCTTGACTTAGGTGTTGACCCAAAGCTTACTTTATGGATTGTCAGTTTTCTGCACAATAGAACTCAGTCTGTTCGTTTTCAGTCTGCACTATCCTCTGAACGCTCGACTTCTACTGGTGCACCCCAAGGCACAGTTCTGTCTCCCGTTTTGTTTACTTTATATACTAATGACTGTAGAGGCACAGAGAAAACTCCACTCGTTAAATATTCTGATGATTCTGCTATTCTAGATATGTCAAACTCTGATTCAGTTTACTTTGAGGAAATCAAAAAGTTCTGCAGCTGGTGTAAAGACAACTTTCTTGACCTTAATGTGCAAAAAACAAAAGAAATCTTAATCGACTTTCGGAAGAACCCGGAACCTGTGCCAGACCTTGTAATGAATGGTGAAGCTGTTGAATGAGTGAATGAGTATAAATATCTGGGAATGATTGTTGATGATAAATTAGTTTTTGATAAAAATGTTACTAAAATACATAAAAATTGCCAGTCAAGAATATTCAGTTTGCAAAAGCTACGAAATATTGGTGTTAAACCTGTAATCTTACAAACTTATTACAGATGTTGTGTTGAGTCATTGCTCACTGCTTCTTTCATGTGCTGGTATGGAAGTTTGGGTGTGAAGGGCAAGCGAGTATTGAATGATGTGGTGAATGTGTAGCAAAGTGATTGGAAGGAAGCAAGTTGGAATGCAAGAATTGTATGACAGACGAGTGGAGAGGAAAGCAAGAAAGATTGCCAGTGATGATAGCCATGTTTTAGCAAAATATTACGAAATTTACCATTTGGACGTCGTTTTAGGACCCTTAGAGTCAAATCTAGGCGCAAAAAACTTTTATACCCAGGTCAATCCATCTTCTAAATTCATGATGTCTTTTGTAACCATTTTTCATGCTTAGTGATGTGAAGGAATGCGAGAGAGAGGGAGGGGGGAGGGGGGGGGGGTGCGAGAGAGTGAGAGCTTGTGGGGTGGTTGAAGATGTGTGTGCTTGTGTGAAATATGTGTATTTGCATATAATATGTGCTTGTGTGTGTGTGTGTGTGTATATATATATATCTGCTTGTGAGTGTAAGCCTATGAGTGTGCTTGTGTAAGTGCATGTGCATGAGGTTTTTTCAAATGATTATAGTGGTGTGTGTGTGTGTGTGTGTGTGTGTGGTGTGTGTGTGTGTGTGTGTGACTGTATGTAAATCTATAAGTGGCCACTTGATTGTGATGATTCTTGTTTTAATGCATGTTGTATTGTTATACTGTTTATTATGCACCTATCTTAATTTCTCATCCTTTGAGATAATAAAGTGTTCATATCATATCATCACATACAACAAACACACATACACACACCACCCCTCCCCCACCCCTCTCTCTCTCTCTCCCCCCCCCCCTCTCTCTCTCTCTCTCTCTCTCTCTCTCCAAGAATGATATGGGACTCTATTGTTTACTTAATGCTAGATGTTCTCATACATCCAGAATATCCATGAACGGGTTTGACATGACTTTCTCAATACAGAACATGATGGAATATACTGTCAGCCAATATTCGTGAAAGGAGTTCTCCACATGATGATCAACTTCTTCTTCTTCTTCTTCTCTCGTCCTCGTCCTCGTCCTCCTCTTCGTCCTCCTCATCCTCCCACTCCTCTTCCGCCTCTCAATCATCATCATCATGATCATCATCATCACGATCGTCATCATCATCATAATCATGATCATGATCATCATGATCATGATCTTCTTCTCTTCTTCTTCTTCTTCTTCTACTACTACTTCTTCTGTGTGTGTATCTATAAGCTGCCTCCATCTTGTCCAAAATGTTGTCGACACAAAGAGAAAAGGAAGCTTTTCTGCTGAACAACGTGATGGATTGTATCGCCTGCCCCAGATGATGAGCTTGCATAGGATGGATAGATGGGAAAACGATGAGAAGAAATTGATAGCGGACACACACACACAGAGAGAGAGAGAGAGAGAGAGAGAGAGAGAGAGAAGGAGCTGAGGGAAGTCAACAACAAGGGCAGGGAGGCAGGAGCACTGGCGGGGGGGGGGGGGGGGGGGGGGGGGGGGGGGGGGGGGGGGGGGGGGGGGGGGGGGGGGGAGAGGAGGGGGCATTTGGGGTTAAAGGGCTCGGAGAAGGTCGGAAAGTTCAAGGCCGAGCGGGTGAGAAGGGCGGCGGGGAAAGGGGGGGGGTGTAGAGTGGAGGTCAATCAACACAAAGAGAGTGGTGAGGATGAAGGGAGAAGTGTAGGGAAGCAGATATCTGTATGATATTCCCTCTAAGGTGAGCGTGCTGACCTGCCTGGGAACCACTCCACCTAGCAGTGCAAAAGCCATGGAGAGCTGTGTAGACTGGGAACATTGCTGCACGTTGCTCCGCTCTTGGTAGATGCCAGTGCAAAAGCCATGGAGAGCTTATAAACGTGGAACATTGCTGCACGTTGCTCCGCTCTTGGTAGATGGCAGATCGTCCCTCTCGAAAGGTAGCATTGTTGTCCTCTTCATTATGGAAAAAATGAAGACATCGAAAAAGAAAGAAAGAAAGAAAGAAATAAGAAGGAAAGAAAGAACGAAAGAAAGAAAGCCGAACGAAAACACGAGAATTGTTGCCAAGAGCGTAGTGAAACAAAGAGCATACAGTCATGTTATGTCCGTGTGATTTGAAGGACAAACAAGATTCTTCTTCTCCTCCTTCTCCTCCTCCTCCTTCTTCTCTTCTTCTTCTTCTTCTTCTTCTTCTTCTCTTCTTCTTCTTCTTCTTCTTCTTCTTCTTCTTCTTCCTCCTCCTCCTCCTCCTCCTCCTCTTCTTCTTCTTCTTCTTCTTCTTCTTCTTCTTCTTCTTCTTCTTCTTCTTCTCCTTCTTCTCCCTTCATCCCTTTGGCTTTTGCTAGGGCACCATACTGAAGGACAGTCTGGCAGGTTCCTGCAGTTCTGTTGGTTGTGTACCAATTCTAGTG
>CM031601.1:93005306-93025306 GCA_018398815.1 Conus ventricosus | reverse complement strand
TTTATTGCTTCCCAGAGATATGACCCTGCCAGGTTGATAGATGGGAAAACAAAAAGAAGGAGAGAGAGAGAGGAGAGAGGGAGGGGGAGGGAGAGAAGAGAGAGAGGATGGGAGGAGAGAAGAGAGAGATAAAGGGTTTTGTTGTCAACAGCAAAGGGAAAAGGGGGGGGCAGGGGACTGGAGGGAGGGGTTGGGGCCCTGAGGGGTTAGGGGGTTTGGAGGAAGGTCGGGAAAGTCGGGGCCGAGCGGGGGGAAAGGGGGAGGGGGTACAGGGGTCGTTTAATAAGTGGGCGTGTGGGGGGGGGGCGCGTGGGAAGGGGGTATCTGAATTGTACCTTTCCCTTGTTGGGCTGGACCTGCTAAAAAAACACCTGGGTTTTGGTTTTGCAAAAAACCGGAGGGACTGGTAGACGGGAAAAAAGTAAAACATGCTGCCTAGATCTTTGGTAGATAGCAGATCGAGTCTCTCAAAAATTAACTTCGTTAGAAGGGAAAAGAATTTAAGAAAAGAGAGAGAGAGTGAGAGGAGAGAGAGAGAAGAGAGGGGAGGAGAGAGGAGAGAGAGAGGAGAGAAAGAGAAGGGCTTTTTTTTATTTGTGTTGTGTTGTTCTTCTTCTTCTTCTTTTTGGGTTTTTTTTTGGTGTCCCCTCTTCTGTGCCACCTAGTGGCTTGCACCCTCTGCTGATTGGAGCCCCCCCCCCAGCCACGCCGGGATGGCCGCCGCTGCTCCAGAACCCGTATCCACAGGAAGCAGTCAAAGCCCAAATCTTTAAAAAGGCAATCACAGTGGAGACCCCTGCACTGCCACCCAGTCATTCGGTGGTGTTCAGTGCGCCTGTTCTGATCCCGCAGACGCAGGATACCACCTATAAGCCCCCTACTACGACAAAAATTCTTGATTGGCTCTCCCCCCGACGGGGCCATTTTTCTTCTTCAAAATCTTCTTTTTTTTCTTTTCTTTTTCTTCTCCTCCTCCTCCTCTTTCTTTTTTTAACTCCTGGGGGGTCAGGGCACCTACAGAAAGGGCAATCTATCAGGTTCCCCAAGTTCTTTTTTTTGTGTGCAAGTTAAACGTTCCGCAACTGTTTTTTGGCATTCGGCAGTGTTGCCCGTCCATCTTCTTTTTCGCTTCTCCTTCGTTCCCATCTTTTAAACGTTTCTGGAGGCGTTTTTCCCTGAGGCCGCCCGACGTCTTTTTTTCTGTTTTTTTTAAAAACTGATGCGTAAATCCCCACATGGTTGATATGTTCTTTTCTAATTTTTTTCCTTTTTTTCCCCCCTGATGTCGTAAATCCACACTGGGCTGATATTTTTGTGATTTGAGTTTTTTGATAAGTGATCAGGAGATATTTTACATTTTCCGTCTTTTGCAACATTTCTTTGCATGGCTTAGATTCTTCATTCAAGATCCCCGTAATGGTCTTGTTTGTATGCATAAAGAAAGATGGGAAAATACAAATGCAACGAAGGGGCTCATCTTTTTCCTCTCTTCTCTCTCTCTCTCTCTCTCTCTCTCTCTCTCTTCTCTCTCTCTCTGTCTGTCTGTCTGTCTTTCCCCTTGTCTTCTCTCTCTCTAATGATTTTAAAATGGGGCAAAGTAAAAAAAAAGGCCCTTCCAAAACCCAACCCATCCCCCGCTGCTAATAAAAACCTGCTGTGGAAACAAAAGTTCGTCGACCTTAAAAATTTCTCTAAACAGGCCCTTGATCCGTGCGCACAAGACTGACGTTGTTTGGGAAAAGTTGATGAATCTTACATGAAAGCAGAAGGCCAGCACCCCGCCCATTTTACCCCGGAAGGACCTGTTTTCAACAGCTTTGTTGAATTGTTTGTTTGCGTGTTGAAGGAAAAAGATGTATGTGTCGATATTCCCTGGATTCGCATGAAACCAGGGGTGCAGTCTGGGCGTGTTGTGATTTGATGAAGCTTTTGCTTGCAATGCCTTTTTGCACTATCGATTTAATAAGGTTTCTTTGCACGTTTTGTTTGGGGGGTGTGTGTGTGTGTGTGGTGTGTGTTGTGTGTGTGTGTGTTGTGTGGGGGTGTGTGATGGTGGTGTGTGGTGTGTGTGTGTGTGTTGTGTGTTTTGTTGTGTGTGTTGTATGTTTGAATGTGGGGGTTTGCAAAATAAATTTAGTTACTAAAGGGTTTTAGCAACATAGGTGGGGGATATGGACGGTGGGCCCCCGAAGAAGCCCTAAACTGTTGGTGTGGATCTGTTTACGGATCCGGGTCGAAGGCCCGACGGATTCAGAATCATCGGTATACCCGGGGAGAGGGGGGGGAGGGTCAGCCCTTTTTTGGAAGTATGAAATGTGCCTAAGGAGACCATAGAACTTTCGTGGGTGATTAATAACAATGTAGTAAATGAAAAATTGCGACATTCTGTTGTAAATGATGGTAAAAGGTAGTATACTGAAACTGCTGACAGTTTTTTGTGTTAGTGATGGAAAAAGGCTTGGAATCATGGGGATGTTATGTGGGTTTCTGGACATTTAAAAAGTAGGAAACTCAAATTCAATCCGTGCTGTTTATAACCTAGTCAGCATCGAGGAGCCATATAAGGGCTGTCATGAAAAGAAAGGGTTAAAATCCTACGGCCTAATACACGTTAAAGTGTGAACTGTTATAGGTTCACTGTGTTTAGGATATGGCATCATGAAGATGGACCCCCGTCTCTCTCCCTTCGCCGCCTTTAACGCCCAGATTCTCTGAGTTAAATCACATGCGTATTTACTGTTGCGTGGACATACTGTTTTCAAGACGTAAAAACTCCACACGCAAGAGTGGCTTTGAATTAACGACCGTCAGCACGATGGTCGAATGCTCCTCTGGAAAATACTTCTCATTGTGCGCAATATCTCACTGTGCTGCGGCGTAATCTCAACCGCATCTTTGTGATTTAAAGGCAGAAAAAAATGGCTTTATAATGGATCTTGTCTGACATTATGGGATTCCCGTTTGCATTCGTGGCTGGGGTCGATCATGCAATATTTGCCTCCCAAATACGCATTTCCGGCAGCACTTAGATACCTGTGGACATGCAGGCAAACACCTCTCTGTTCTGGGATATGTTTCGAAAATGGAGGTCATTCGTTGAAACAAACAGTTCTTATCGGTTTTAAAGGTCATGAATTTTCAAGAGCATGAAACATTGATAAATATTGGATCTCATTCTCTCTGTCTCTGTCTCTCTCTCTGTCTGTCTGTCACACACACACACACCACACACACACACACACACACACACACACACACACACACACACGCACACGCGCGCGCGCGCATGCACGCACGCACACAAACGGAGTCCCTTCTTCCCATGAAGTACTTTACCAGTTCTGAAAACTTCACAGCAGAGAAACGTAGTGGCGGGAATGGGAGGTTGGGGGTGATTGTTAAAAGAAAACAGGGTCTTTTGTGAATGTACTCGAAGAAGGAAAGAAAGAAACGAGCGTGCTTTGCGGGAAAACCCATCCACGCCCACACTACAGCACGTAATCCTTTAAGAAGAATGGTTTGTTTTTTCCCTCACTTTTGAAGGCAAGTTTCCTATTGTTGTATTGTTGCCAGCTGGAAAAACTGTTGTGTGTCTGGTAGGCTCAGTTTTACTGGTGTGTTAATACGTTTGAAGTGAAGTGTCACAACAGAGCTGGCGTAGTGTTGTCCAAAAAGAAACAACTAAATGAAAATGAAAAGACTGATTATCCAACCATAACGATATTTTCAGATTTGAGAGAGAGAGAGAGAAGAGAGAGAGAGAGAGAGGAGAGAGAGAGAAGAGAGAGAGAGAGAGAAAGAGAGAGAGAGAGAGAGGCTAAGCAATGTCAAAAACAGGTTCAACACCACCAAGAACAGTCAAATCTCTCTCTCTCTCTCTCTCTCTCTCTCTCTCTCTCTCTCTCTCTCTCTCTCTCTCTCTCTTCTCTTCTCTTCGGGGTGGTGAGTTGTCGTTTTTCATGACAGGACACGTTTTCTTGTCGCTCGAAAACAACGGCGATTTTTAGTACTTATTGATCGTCCTATGCTTTGGTGTTTGATATCAAGTTGTAGGAAGCACCATGCCTTCAGCTGCGTTAGATTTTAGAGCAGTCTGCGGCTGTTTCTGCCGGTATTTCTAGCCTTCATGTTAAAGCGAGCAAGGCAGAAGAGGGCACTCTACATCGCCATGTTGACGGTGACACGAAGAGCAGACGGTGTTATGCTGGGTTTGCTCCTCACGTACTTGTACTGGGGGAGCTTACTTCTTCGCTGCGGGGACGTGGAAAGTAACCCCGGACCAAACCCCTCTCAGAACAAGGACAGCATGAGGCAGGCTCGACTGGCTAGTACAAAGGTCAACCAGTATTTGAGTCCGCATGGACAGAACGGAAAACCCTTAAAGGGGGCACTTCCGGGAAAAGAAAGCCACCCAGCCTCGCTCTTGCATTGCATTTCCCAGTAAAGCCCCCGGGCCCAGCCTACTTCTTGACATTGCACTTCCAGTGAAGCCGAAGCGGGCCTACTCTCCTCGGTTTGGGGCTTTAAACCCCTTGGGGTTAAAAGCTAGACCCCAAGTTTGGGGAGGGGTTTCAAAAAAGGGAAATCCGCACCCTGACGGGACAAAGGTGAGAAAGTAGGGAAAGGGGACGCTTCCCCCTTTTTTTTTGGGGGGCTCGGGAGGACCCCCCCCGGTTTTTTGGGCCCAAATACGGCGTGTGTTCGGGGGCGGGGGGGGGGTGTAGGGGTGGGGGGGGGGGGTGGGGGGGGGGTGTGGCGGGTGGGTCGTGGGGGTAAAGGTCCCGTTTTTTTGGGGTTTTTGTTTTTGTTTTCTTGTAACGAAAAGTCGCCCCCATAAAAAAAATTTTTTTCTTGTTTTGCCGTAATGGGGTTAAAAATGGGGGGGGGTTTGTGTCGTGTTGTACCCCCCGGGGGTGGGGAAATCGATGGGGTTTTGTTTTTGTGGTGGTAGGGTAGGGTTTTTAGGACAGAGCGGTGGGGGTTGCCCAGTGATGATGATGTGTGAGGGGCCCCATTGTTCCCATAAAGGTTTCCCCCGTTGATGTACCGCCCTCCAGTGTTTTAGGCAGCAAGTAGTATATAAAACGGGGCCCTTTAAAGTAAACCGCCCGCTTCTGATCGAGACCCCTTTTGGGGTTTTCCCCCTTTATTTCTAAAGGGGTGGTCCAAAGATCAAGACCCAAAATGAGGCCCAAACGAAAAAGGGGACCAGAAAAAAACCCCCCACATAGGGGGGTGGCGATGGCGGTGGGGGCGGGGGCGGTTTTAGAGGGGGGAAAAGACAGACAGACAGGAGGAGAAAAGGCGGAGGAGAGAGGAGAGAGAAGGGTGAGCAGCAGTGGGTGTCCCCGGCCCGTTTTGGGCCCCCCCCCCCCCCCCCCCCCTGGGTCAGTGGGTGTACCACGGAGTATTTGAATACCGCCAAGGGCAAATCCCGGTGTGCCCCGGAAAAAGAAAAAGAACGGGGGGTTCTTTAATCCATCCCGAAAAAACCGGAGCGTGGGGGTGGGTTTTTTGAAACCCCGACCCAAGGTAAAAAGGGGGGGCCCGACCAAAGCCCAAAAAAACCCCAAGAACAAGCTGGGGGGCTTAATAAAATACTCCCAGAAAAAAGACGGTGAGGTGGGGGGTGGGGGTCGGTTTTTGGGGGCCCCAACCCGCATTTGGGGAAAAAGGGGAAAAAGGGGAGACGGTCCCTTTGGGGAAGGAAGGGGAAAACGGGAAGCCCCTTTGGTGGGGGGAGCGGGGGCCCCCAACCGCCCGAAAAACCCGCCCGTCGTTGTAAAAAAACCCCATGGTTTTTCATTTTTTTTTTGCACCCGTGTTCAGAAAAACGTTGTTGGAAATGTAGTCACCCGTGGCCCCCACCCCACCCCAACCCTGGGAAGCCCGGTTTTAGAGGGTAACACGAAAGATGTAGAATGATGCCTGAAAAAGGAGTAAACGGAGTTGGGTCTTTCTCTTGAAGGGTCCAAATGCCCCCTGTTTTCACGCAGTCAGAAAAAAAGGACAGAAAATCTTTTTTCGTTTTGATGGGAGGCTTGTTAGAGCCCTGTGGTTATTACAAAAGGCGTAAAAAGAAAGACGGGTTTCCCCCTTTTCCTTTATGTCTGAAAAGAAAAAAAATGGGGGAAAAAATTTAAAATTTTTAAAACTTTTGTTTTGTTCATGGAAAAACCCAAAAAAGGGATACCCCATTTGGGGGGGTAAACCGAAGGGCCCCAAAAACCAACGTGTGGCCTTTTTGCCTTTCCCCGGGGCGCGAATCTTTCTTGTTTGCTGACGTAAGGGGGTTAAAAAATAGATGGGGGTGTGCTTTTGGGCTACGAAACGCGCGCCGCGGGGTTGTTTTGTGTGGGATCGATGGGTTTTGTTTTTGTTTTTGCTGCGGGGTTTAATAGCCGTGTTAGAGAGGGCGGTGGGGTTGCTTAGGATGTTTCTGTGATAAAGGGGAAATTCCGAAAGCCCAGGAATAAAAAGAATGCCCAATGGGGTCGCAAACCAGAAGAAGTTGGACCCAAGGGTGGAACATCCCTTTCCCTGTTTGATTGTGGGTCCAACGGAAAGGTGGAAAAACTTTTTGGGGTCAACTTTTTTAAAAATCACATCCAGAATTTAAACCCCCCTCCGTTGAGATTGTGTGGTGTTACGGGGGAGTGGAGTTATACCCTCTTTTGAAAGGAGTCCCCCCTTTTGTCGAAGGACTCCCCAAAGTAGAAAAATGGGTGTTAGAAACGATTTTGGTGGTGATGGTGCTTAAATGGCAAACCCGGTTTTAAAAACCAAGGGTGACAAAAATTTTTTAACGAAAGGTAGTCATCTCGCAACATGAGTGTCAGTACATCGTGCAGAATCTTTTTTGGGGAAAAAAAAAAGGGGAAAAACGGCCCCTCAGTTTGGGAACAGTTTATTGGTGGTTTCCCAAAAACCCAGAGACACCTCACAGACCCATTTTTTAAGAAAAACAGATGTACCCCCGGGGGGGGTTTAAAGTACTTTTCAGGAGCTTTTTAAGAGGGACCCCCCAACCCCCCCGGGGTTTTTGTTTTTTGGGCCCTTTTAGGAGCCCCCCGATATCCCCTTTCTGGAACCCTTTTCCCCCCCCCGGGCCCCTCAAGGTGTGTTGTGCACCCCGATTTTCGTTTTTTCCAATTTCCCCTTTTTTTACCTGAAACCGTATTTTTTTTTTTGGGAAAAAAGGGAGGAAGGATGGGTGGAGTTGTATAACACACTGGGGAAGTCTTTGATACAGTGTACGCTGGGAAACCCCTCTGGTTTGTGGTGGAAAGCCCTTCAGTGAAAACTTTGTGGGTCTTTTTTTAAAAGCGAGCGCCCATCTACACACGGGTTATTTGCGACGGAACATTGACTCTTCCCCCCCATGTCGGCGGTATGAGGGGAAAATTACCCATGTTGCGTTGTTGTGGGGTCCCAAAAAGCCTGCTGTTTTTTAAGGGGGTCGGGAAAGGGGGCCTCCCCGGGATTTGTCAACGCCCGGGAGTGAATGTTCCCCCAACTTTTTACAAAGGCCACGTGAGAGCCCCCTGCCCAAAGAAAATTTGTGCAGTAAAAAGCAGAGTTTAAAGCCCCCTGGCAAAGAAAGGAACCCCCAGCAAGGAAAAAAAGCAGCTCTTGCAGAAGGGGGGATTTTTTTTGGTTTCCCCCATCAAAAACCCGTCCTGGGGGTGCTCGGTGGGTTACTGGGGGGCTTGTAACCCCCATCATGGAGGGGAAAGGAAAGGAAAAAATTATTTTAGTGGTTCCCCCGTGGGCTAGACCCCGTTCGCGGCCCCCGGGTTTCCCGATGCCCATCTGAAGTCTTTGGGAAATGGATCCGCCGAGGGGTGTATTTTAGGAACAATGTCAAGCGCCGGGAAAACCCAAAGGGTAATAAGTATCTCAGACCTTTTAAATATTTTAAAAATTTTGATCAGTTTAAGGAAAAAAAACCCCTGGGAATAGTGGGTGTTCAAGGGTACCCCCGCTCACCCAACCGAATTTAAAAAAACGAGGTGGTTTCTGACGGTTTAACTCCCCCGTGGACGGGTGGGAGGATGGGTTTTGGTGAGTGTACCCCAAAAACCCCTGAAACCCAACGCGGGCGATTTTAAACCGCGTTCCGGGAAACACCAGATTGAAATGGAACCCGCGAGGGGAAAACATGTGGGGAGGACGCTGAAATTTAAAACTCGACCTCGTTGGGTTTGGTCAAGGATGTGTGAGAAAAAAAGTTTGCCCTTCCAAATATTGGGGGGGAAAACCTTTTCCCCTGCTTCAGTGATGCAAAGTTTCCCCAAAATTTTGTTGGAAACCCCCCGTTTGGAAATTTTTGACAACCAAATCCCCGGACCTGTCCCATTCTTCAGTCTCGGGGAAGGACCTGTTTCCTGTGGGTTCCTTTTCCCCCAAACCCCGTTTTTACACCCCTCCATGCCACAACCCCCCCCCTCTGAGAAACTTGCCATTTTCACCAGGGAAACGAGGTACAGAAGACTTGACCCCTTGGGAAGGGGGGGACCCTTTTTTTGGAAAAAAAAAAAAACAAGGGGGAAACCCGGAAAACCCCAGGTTTTGCAAGCCCGGGGCCTTTTATGGATTGGGAGTTTCCTTTTGCCCCCAACCCCAAATGGCTCGCCCGGAAAAAAAAGAAAAAAATTCCCAAAGAAACAGAATGTTGGCCCCAAAGGTTACTACACACCCACAACCCCCCGGATCTTTTGGTGGTGTTCACGCCCTTGGGGTATAACGAAGGCAAAAGGGGTTTGTGCTCAAAAAAAGGGTTTAGTCACGAAAAGGGTATACTTTTTTAAACCTGTGCGACCAAGTTTTTGGGGAAAGGGGCGGGGTTGTTGTAGGAGGAATGGGCCCCTCAATGGCCCAAACTGATTTTGATTGACGTCCAACGTTGAAAAAAAACCCAAAGACGGTTTTAAATTTTGTGACAGGGCAAACGAAGTCTTGTCTAAATTGCTTGGGTTTGTTCTTTGAAAAAACCCAAAAAGGCCCCTTTTGAAGGTTTGAGGCCTTTTTAACAGGGTCCCGGGAAAAACCCCCCCCAAAAATCCAAAAAAAGGGCAAAGGGGCAAGTTTTTTGAACCCAAAAAATTTTCCAAAAGTTTTTGAAGGAAAGAAAAATACACTTTTTTGTGAAAAGAAAAAGGGATACGAAAGCCTCTGTGGGAGGGGGATGAAAAGCACTTTGAAGAGGCTTGGGGGTACTTTACCGAAAAATACTTTGGATTTGTGGAGGGTTTTCCCCAGTTGGTTTAAAGGATTTAAACCCCCCCCGTTTCACCCCAGGGTTCCAGCGTTTCTCCGCAGAAGTGACAACAAACCAAACCCAAAAAAATTGTATGGCGATCTGTCAACAGGCCCGCCTCGTTCCCCCTTCCTCACCCTTAAAATGAAATAGGGTCGTGGGTCAGTTTAAAAAAAAGGAAGGGCATTTAAAAAAAAAGGGTTTTTTGCCAAATTTGGGCTGAAGAATTTTCCCCAAAATCGTCGATAAAAAAAGCCCCTCCCAGTGATTCCCCCACCCCCCCCCCAACGATATGGAGAAAAGCTTCCGGCCCTTTTTGGCCCGGAGATACAGAAAGTGGGGGGAAAACAGTTTTTGTTTGAAGCGATCTTGAAGCAAGCAAAAAAGCTAAAGGAAGCGTTTTATTTAATCAATGGTATGGCCGACTTTCCTTCAATTCATGGTTCCCCCTTTGCATGCACCTACGCGCCCCTGACCCTTTCCTGATCGCCCCCGTAGAAGGCTTGGGTCATGGGTGTGTGAAAAGTCTCTAGCGGGACCGAACATCGCCCCTGTGGCGTGTGTTTGGAAAACCGGGTTCCCCCCGGGGTGAAATTGTTTTTGGTTGTCAGACCCCCCTGGTTTTGTGGGGGTTGGTGTGTCTTATTTTAAACTGGTTGCGGTCAAGGAGCGGCAATTTTTGGGGGTTTTTTTTGGGGGCTGTCTCGGGGCATCCCTTCCCAAATTTCCTTTATCGACCCCCGCCCCCCCCACCCCCTGAAAAAGTATGTTCTATTGACGCTCCCCCGCAAAAGCTCCCTGTTGTACTACCCCCATAAAAAGCCCCTCAAATTTTTTCCCCCAAAACTGCCTAACCCTGTGACTTTTAATGGGATTTTTGAAGTGGGCCTGTCTGAAAATTTGTTCAGCCCCACGGCTTTAAAATTTAAGAACAAAAAATTTGGTTTTTTTTTCCCGATGGAGGTCAGTCAACGGGAAAAAAATCCTGGGGGGTTGTAGAAAACCGCCCCGAAATTTTTGCCCCCATGTTTTAAACCCAAATTTTCCCCGGTTCGGAAAAAGAAAAAAAGACACTCAAAATGCATTATTTAAACGTTTCTACCCCGGAAAAAAATGCCCGTTTGACTGTTGAGGGTGTAGGTTTCCAGATCCCCCATTGGATTTCTTGGTTGGAGAGAGGGCATTAGTTTGGGGGGGGGTTGGGCTTGACGTAAAAACCCAAAATACCTCCAAATAGGGGGTTGGGGTTTTCTTGTTAATGCGCTTGGTTCCAACCCCGTCATGTTGGTGATTTTGATGGTTCCCTTGCTCCGGGAATTTTGGGTGGGAATAAAAGCATTTAAATGTAAACCCTATTTTTAAAAAAACCCAAAAAAAATTCCTTTAGTAGGTTTCCAGTTCAACCCGTGGAAAACCTTTTTAAAAAAAGAACCCGGGCAAACCCCTGTCATTTTACAAAGGGAACAAACCCTCTTTAAAGCTTACTTTCGGTGAGACGACCCCGAGGCCTTTAAGAGATGGGGGGTACGTTCCCCTTTAAAACGAGGAAAAGTTATGAAAACTATTTTCTGCGCCCCAAATGGGGACGGGCTCCTGTGTTTTTAGGGGAAAAAAATTACCCCCAGGGAGAGGCCTTTTGGGAAAACCCTTTTAGGGGGACTGGGCGTCTCTCATCCCCTTGGGTTTAAAAATGGTGGGAAAAGGTTTATGAAGGAAAGGGGCCCGAAATGGCATTTCAGCTCCCCGCAGAAGTTTCTGTCGGGGGGTTTTGAAAAACCGCTCTCCCGCACCGGGGGGTAAGCAGGGGGGGCAAAAGATTGTTGCCGGGAAACCCTGGCAGAGTCCCGGGGGCCCCGCGACCCACCCGGGGGAAAACCCCCTAGGGGGGGCCCATAAAATTGGGGTTCCCCAACCAAAGGGGGGGTCACTCAGGGGAAAACCCCACCCCCCCAAAGGGGGGGAAAAAAAAGACCCCCAGGAATTTCCCCGAGACATTTTGGATTTGGGAAACCCTGCGTTGTCCCCCAGCATTGGTGGAAAATGTAAATTGGACTTGATTGTTTTTTTGTATGGGTCATCAATCAGGGTAGAAGAAGGTTTATTTTGAACTATCCACTTGCAACCTTTTGGTCACGGGGCCCCAATGAATTTCCATTTGCGGTGCCACCTCAGACTACGGGGTCTGGGGCCCCAAAAACCCCTTCCAATCGCGCTAAGTGGGCAAAAACCCATGGTACAGCCCTTGACGCCGGCACCTTTTTGTTGCCCCTGTAACCCCTGGCTCCCTAGTCTGTTTTTCAGGGGATTTTCCCCGAAAGGCACCTGATTTTATTCCCCGCCCCCCACACCTTTCCCCCCTTTGAGCGTACTGAGTAACCTTTAAAATCGGCCCCCCTGCGAAAGACCGTCCTTTGACAAATAGTTGGGTTTTTTTTTGACACCCCCGGTGTTCCCCCCCCCCCCAGGACCCCCCAAAAAACCCCAACCCCCCCCCCCCAAACGACGTTTGGGCCCGAAGTGGGGTGGTGGGGGGAAAAAGTGGATATGTTGGGCCCCCTTAACCCGATAAAGATGCCCAGGAAACGCTACTGATAACGGGTGGACGTCAAAATCGATATCCCCCCCAAAAACGCCCTTTAACCCCATGGACATGAGGGGGGTGGGGTTTTCGCCCTATAAAAGTGTATCCCCCCGCTTCCCGTTTGTTTGCAAAGTGAAAACCCGAAAAAAGCCTTTTCCTTTTGGTCCCGAAAAAAGGGGTGGAAAGGGGTACGTGCAGTCCCCCCTAAAGGAAACGTTTTAGAAAACCCCGCTTCCCCAAGGCAAATTCAGGCCCCCAAAACAAAACCCCTTTCCAAATAGACCCCCCCAAAAAGGTCGTCGTCGCTCTTTTAATAGCGCGGTTCAATGGGCGGTTTTCAAAGAAAACCCCTTTACTTTAACACGCCCCAAAATTTAAAATTTTTTGTGTTGTTCCCTCGACGGGGCGCCAGATTCTGCAAGGGGGCCCGACCCCGGGTTTTGAAAAGCGGCCCGTTTTTTGAGGGCCTACCCCAGTCTGATGCTGGGAGGGGGTGGGTGAAAAAAGGGCGCTGGGAAAACCATCAAATTCAAGGTTTTGGTCGAGGGGGTCACCCGGCTTTTGATTGGCTCCCCGGGTTTTCTGGAAAGGAGACCCGCAGTTTGAATGGTCAGGAGTGGCGCACTTGTCTGGGGGAAAGAAGTTTCTCCAAATTGGTGAACTGTATGTGATTGTGTATGCAGAGTTGGACAGTATGAACGGGAAAACGATCGCTCGCCCAAATGCTGACCCGCTTTTCAAAATGAATTTGGTGGGCATTGTCGCTGTGTTGATAAAAACCTTCACGCCCCCGGGGGTCTTTGGGGGAAAATTTTTCCCAAAGGAAAAAAAGTCCCTTTAATTTTTTCCCCCCAACGGGCCCCTCGCCCTGGTGGGTTAAAACCGGGCCCCAAAATCTGGACCGGAGAACATTGGGCGTGTTTGGTTTGAGGGGGGGTAAAGGGGAAAATTTTGGGCAGTTTTGGTTACCCCGTTGGGCCCCGAAATTTAAAAGTTTTGTTGAAACACCGTTTCAGTTATCGTTTTAACCCCCCAAAAATTCTTCCCCCCCTTGACCCGCCAGCCCGGGGGTTAAATATGTGCTGTATTTTTTTTAAAAAAAAGTGCGGTCACGTTTCCCCCAAAAGGGGTCCCCGGGTTTCCCCCCCTTTTAAATGGGACCCCGATCCCCCCGGGGGATCCTTTATTCTTCTGTTCCCAGAAAAAAATCTTTTAAAAGGGGTTGTAAGTGGGGGTGTGTCCCCATACCAAAACCCCGTTTACTGCGACCCAATGGCCGGTTTGGGGCCGTTAAAGTTGGGGGTTGAAAAAAGAAAAATCAGAAGCGTTGACTTTTTCCCTTTGTTTGTCACCGGTTTTACCAAAGTTAAACGCACGAGTTTTTTAGCAAAGGGACCGGTGCGGGAAAGGGGAATGGTACCTGGGTTTTTTCATACTTTTTGGAGACCGCTTTTTGGTCGAGCCGGGCGAGAAACTTTTCTTTCCCAATGGTCTATTTTTCTGTTATGTATGAAGTAAACCAAAACGGTTTTCCCGGGAGGGTTTTAAGGCCCAAGCTGGATGTACAAAATTGAGTTTTAAACCCAAAATGTGCTTATGTCTTAAAAATTTTTTCAAAAACAACCCAAAAACTTAAAAGTTTTTGGCTAACCGTTGTTTTCCTGATTGGTTTGTTTGAATATCCCGTTTTGAGGTTGCGGGGTTTTTAACCCGTCTGTGTAAACGATACACACAGAACCCATTAAAAGGGTTAACCCGTGTTTTACCCTTTTCTACGCGTCGCGTTGGAAAAAACGGGCTTTACGCCCAAATCCGGAGAAAAGGAGCCGAGCCACACTTACCCCCTGGGAAGCCCAAAATTTTTTTCCCTCCAAAAGTGGCAAAGGGTTGCAGAATATATGTGCACCCTTACCCAAAAGGGCCCAAACCCAACACCCAAAGGGGGGTGTTGGTAGGGGGGCAGCGAGGGCTGTCAGGGGTTGCAAGGTTTTAAAGATGGGGCAAACTGAGAATAAAAGGTGGGGGGCGTCAAATAAAAAACCTCAGTTTTGTCTGTGGAAATTCAAAAGCAAATACCCCCAAAAGCCGCCGCGCAGCCTTCCCGTTTTCCCTTTTGCCCTTGCTTTTGGACTCCGTGGTATCTCAGGAAATGTGAAAAAATGATGCTTCCACCAACCCCCCCCCTGTTTGAGCGCGCCCGGCAACCCCGAAGGGCCTGGACATTCTCAAAAACAGCCCCCGTCCCGTGGGTTGGGGACCCCCAAAAAAAAGGAAGGGGCGGGAAAAAAGCCCAACTGCCTTTGGGGGGCCCCTCTCCCCCGGGCGTTGGCCCCTGGATGGTGTGTTTGGTTTGGGAAACAACAACCCCGTGGCGGGGGGTTTCCCGATGTGACAGGAGCCCCAGAACCCCGAACCCACACCCTTCCCCGGCCACTATACTGCCCCCGCGGGGGATCCCCACATCCCGGGTGAAGAAAAGCGGAGGCCGGGGGGGGGTGTTTTTCTTTTGGGAAAAAAGTGTTTAAAGTTGTGACTGTAAAGCCCTTTTTATAACAAATTTTATTGTTTTTGTGAAAACAATAGTTTTGTGTACTTTTGTTGTGTTGTTAAAGTTTTTTTTTTAAAAGGAAAGTGTTTTTTTTGGATGTTTTCCTCCCCGGGAAATGGTTGTTTCCCCCGAAAAAAAAGGGACAAGCCCAAAAAGGATATCCGTCGGAGCGTCGTTCATATTTATTTTGGTTGTTGATATAAAAAATTTGGTCCCTGCGTTTGGATCAGGACCAGTTCCCCCTTTTTGAAAGAACAGCGGACCACCTGGTATTGTGTGTTGCCTTTTTCTCCCCTTTCTCTCTTTTCTCTTCCTCTCTCCTCTTTTCTTTTGTATTGTGGTTTGGTTTTCAGGGGGCACGCTGTAAAAGGGTCGGAAAGGGGGTCGCTTGTCCCCCGGGGGAAACGCCCGGGGGGTTGACCGGGGTTATCTATTGTTAAAAGGGGACCAAAGGGCCTTCTCCCCTTTTTTGGTTGTGGGAAGGTGGTTCCCTGGTCGGTGTGTGTGCGTCTTTGACGGGGCTTGGGCCCTCGGGGCCCAAAAGGGGTGGTTGGAGGGGTGGCCGGTGTGTTTTGAAATCTTTGTGGTGGGTGGGTGATTTGGGATGACCCCTTTGAAAAGGGGGAGAAGACGGGGTTTTTCCCAGCTTTGTTGGGGTTTTTGATCGTGGTCGTTTTTTGGGTATTCACAAAGTTCGGAAAAAGGCGTCTTTTGGGGTCCTTGGTCCCCCTTTTGGGGGTCTGTTTTTTTTTGGTAGCGAAGTGCTGGTGCTTTTGTTTTTTTGTGTGTGTGTTGGTTTTTTGGGCCGGGGGTTTTTCTTTTTGTTTTTCGGATGGTTTGAACAAAAGTAAAGGTAAGCGGGGCTCGGGGTTTTCGGGTGTTTGGCGGGAAAAAAAAACCCTAAAATTTAAACTCCCCCCCTGGTTTTTTATTTCTAAAAAAAAAAGAAATGATGCCCACTTTTCGGAAACCCCCCGGCATGAAGATTTGAGGGGGGGGAAGAGGGATGGGGGGGGTAAAGGCTCCCTACTGGGGGAGACGGTTTGTCTTGGGTTGGATTTGTGGGGGGGGGAGGCGGAGGAGGGAAAAAGGGCCCAAAAAAGAAAAAACCGCCCCAACCCAAAAAACAACAAGAAGCCCCCCCAACAAAAACATACCCCCCCCACCCCTATCATGCGAGTGCCCCGAAAAATGTCTGCGCCCGAAAGCAAAAAGATACCCGACTTCCCGTTTTTTTTTCCCTGCCCAGGTTCCCGCTGTGTTTTCCCCCGAGAAACCCAACCCCAAGCCCTGTCCCGGGGGGCCAAACGAACCCGGGGTCAGGGTTTTGTGCCCCGGGGCCGTTGGTTTTGGTCGCAAAAACCCCCGGACCTACCATGGGGCCCCCGACCGGGGGGAAAAACCGAGGGGAGTCCGGGGTACACGTGGGGGGGGAAGCGCAACAGTGGCAGTGAGTTTTTTTAAACCTTTTTTTCCCAGAGAAAAGATTGAAACAAGTGTAAAGGAAAAAAGCTGTTGATCCTTTTTTCCGGGGTGAAAAAGATGTATTTACCAAAAATTGGGAAAGTTCAAAAACCCTACGGGGCCCCGGGAAAGTTTAATTGTCAAAACTTTGTTTTGGGGGCCCTTCTGATGTTTTTCCAAAAAGGGATGATAGCTTTTTTGGGTGTTAAATTTAAAACCCCCAAAAAAAAGTTTTAAAAATTTAAAATTTTTTCTTTTTTTTTTCAGAATAAGGCAGGGGATTGTCTTTCTTTTCCCCCCTCGTGTAATAACCCCCAGGGGGGTTAGGCCGCCCCGGTATCAATACGAAAAAGTTTTTGTCTTTTTTTTGGACTTGCGGGAAATGAATGGGTTTGGGGGTGTTTGGAGAAAGACCCAAAAATCCGGTTCCCCTGTTAGGCCAAACTGTCACCTTTTTATGTTTTACCCCTACCCGACTTTTTCCCCTTGGTTGGGGGCTGTGCTCCTGCCCCACTTCCCCCGCCCAAAAATGTTTTTGAAAACGCTGCCCCCCAAAAAAAAAAACACCGGTTTTTTTTAAAACGCCGGGCTTGTTTTTTCGTTTTTCTCGCTCTCCCCCAAGGCGTTCTGTGTCGCTTTCCCTTCCCCGAGGTACGTTCCCTTTGGGCCCCTTTTTCCAAATGTGATTGGGGCTCAAAAACCACGCCCCCCCCCTCACGGTCTTTTTTTTTGTGCTTTATTAAGCCCCCGCTGTTCTTGTTCTTTGTTCTTTGTGTCTGAACCCCCCCCCTTTTGACCCTTTGGGTCGGTTTCAAATTTCCCCCCCCACCCCGGCTTTTGTTTGTAGTTTTGATTAATTTACCCCCAGTGTTCTTGGGTTTTTTGTCCCTTTACACACCCGCCCTTTGCCCCTTTGGGGGTGTTAAATAACCCCGGTGGTTTTTGTGGGCCATTGGCGCGTGTTTAAAAGGCACGTGGTACACCAGCTGCTGCTTTCCCCTCTCTCTCTTCTTTTCTCTCCTCTCTCCCCTTTTCCCCTGTTGTCTTTCTCTTTTCTAAAAACCGCGCCGCCCCCCCCGCCATCGCCAAACCCCCCTTGGGGGTGGGGTTTTTCTGTCTGTGTGTCTGTCTGTTTGTCCGTTATGTTTTGTTGTGATCGTTTTTGCCCCCCTTCAGAAATAAAGGGCCCAAACCCCCAAAAGGTTTTTTCCCCCCCGTCAGAGAGCGTCGTTATCTTTAATGGCCTCCCGTTTTGATATTAAATTGGTGCCAATCCAAAAATGAGGACGAGGTACAGGGCAAAGGGGGGCCTTTAGGAACAAAGTCCTCATCCGCATTTCATCACTGCATTTTACCACCCTTTCTGTCTAACAGTACGTTTCCCCAAACCAAACCCAAAAAACCCCCTCCCCCTCCGCCCGCGCGGGGGTTTGAAACCCCAAACCCCATTTTATTTTTAAAACCCCTTCCCTCGCAAACAAGAAAAAATTTTTTTTTATCGGGTGATATCGTGCCAAAAAACCCAAAAAAAAAAACCAAAACCCCGTGACCCTTTCCCCCCACGACACCAACCCGCCACCACCCCCCCCTGCCACCCCCCCCCACCTGCCCCCCCCCCACCGGCCCCGAACCTCCGTATTGCCCCCAAAACCGGGGGAGGTTCCCCTCCGAGGTTCCCCAAAAAAGGGGGTGAAGCGTCCCCTTTCCCACTATTACGTGGCCCTGAAGGACGAGGGTGGGGCGCTGAGGGAGGGGTCCCTTTACCTCGTGAAGAGGGAAAGTGGATTGGCCGAGGAGGGGAAAAAGGGCGATCTCCCCTGGAGGGTTGACCCCCGGGCCCAAGCCCGGGGACCGAGGGGACGGCCGAGGGAAAATTCTTATTTCGGCTTACGAAAGGGTGAGACGAGACACCGGCGCGGTTTTGAAGGGATTTGGGTTTAAAGATCTTTCCCGCCCAAATTGGAGGGCAATGATGTGGAAAAAGACAGGGAGGGAAGGGGAAATTAAAAAATGGGGTTTACGACCCCCTGGATTCTGCCCAAAAAACCATTTTCACATACTAATCACGTTACGGTATCGATTGGTTACGGTACATGCTGCTCGCGGGCGTGTCTGCTGTCTCCTCTCTAGAGCGAGGATGGAATCGCTTTACTGACACGTCATCAGGCTGGCGCAATGCGCAAAGGTTTGTAGTTAATTATTAATGGCCGAACCATCACGTGTGCAAGCTCAACCAATCTTGAGGGAGGTATGACATCATTGCTACGGGGTTTCATCATTCTTCAGGTAACTGTCGGAAGGGAAAGACGTGATTTATCGCTCTCACTACACTGAAACATGGCTGATTTATGTCTGGAGGCTGAATTGTTTTCGCAAGAAACCCAAGAGACTACAATGGATGCTGGCTCTCAAGAAAGCCAAACTGGGCATTTGCTGTATTCGGATGAGCAAAAAAGAATAATATTGAAACACAAAAAGTATCATCAGGAAATGATTTCATATCTTGAAAAATTGGAACGTGGCGAGCCTTGCTCGAAACGGCCCAACCAAAAGAGAGTCTAATCGTTTAGAAACGAAGAAGGAAAAACGTGAAATGACAGTAAGTGAACTGACGCTTTTTTACGTAATTGTTTTGTAGAGAAACTTGATAATGAGCTGATCGATGAAGGTTCTTTTATGAAACTGAATAACATGATTGAAATTACACCTGTTTGTTGAAGGTCGGTTATGAGATCAAAGCTGAAAACGTAAAACTCTTCGACAATCTTTGCTTTTAGGCCATTTGGCTTGAAAGAACAAAAGCCGTTTTAAAAAATCTAACCCAAAAGCGTCCTGGGATAATTATTTGAAAAACGAAATTCTGATGGAACCCACGATGTGTAAAAAACTGACGGAATTATCATTTTGTTTTTACTATTATCCAAAGTTCCACAAGCTTGGAATTTCTATCCACAGCTTGTATGAGAAAAGAAGGCTCATTTTAAAATATATGCAAAGCGACTTTGGTTTTCGTGAGTTCTGGCAAGCTGATGAGGTCAGGCACGCGGGCCCAAGAGACAGCGCCGGTTATTGATCCAGCAGCTCTCTACGGAGCGGACTGCTAGCAGCAAGCAGGCCCCGCCTAAAGGCTAAAAATATGCCAGAACTGTGTCATTGTTCCGCGCTGAACAGCGACCTAGTAAGACCCTCCACAGAAAATAAAAAAACGTCAGAACTGTGCCATTGTTCCGCGCTGAACAGCGACCTAGAAAGGCCCTCAACAGGGCCGAAAATAAATACTAAGGGAGGTAACTCCTGCACACCCCCACACCCACCCCCAGCCCCCCACAACTTCACGCATGCACACCCCCAACCCCACACACCCCATCCCCCGCACACACACCCCCACCCCACCCCCACGCACCCCCACACCCCCCCACCCCACGCACGCACGCCCCTGCAACCACCCCCCACCCCACCCCCACGCACACACATATAACTTCTTCTGATTTTTGCACAAAAACAATAGAATTATACTTCCGGCACAATTAACGTCCGCGGGAATTAGTCCTTACTAATTTTCTAATATGCTCTTCTACCTCAAGAACTATTAATAATTAGAACAATCAACTGGCTTCCCGTCTTGGTTCGTTATTTTACATCCAATGAATTTATAGACCCCTCAATTAATTCTTTAAATTCACTGTCTCCGCCAAACGTATATAACTGATAATCACAAAACCCTGCTTTAATTGACGGCAGTGCTCGTAGAACAGTAGATGGATAGCCGTTAAACAAATTAGTATCTGTTTTTAACTGTTGTAAATGAACATACAAAATTGGATTCACGAGAAAATCAGAAGGTTTATTACTCTCAAATTGATAAACGCCTTCTCTTGTACTAAATCTATAAGATTTATCACTACTGTGAAAGCCTAAGATTCGAGCAAATCCTCTAGGAAAAGTGTACTCTCTGTTTTCTTCTAGTGGGAAATGATAGTAATTCTGAGTTTGCCTCGTTAATTCTCAGCATATGCAATCGCTAATACCTCTTAAAGAACAAAAGTTGTAGTAACATCGGGTTTGTTAATGTTACTTGATTTTTTTAAAAATTGTTATTTTGACCCCCTCGATAGTACACATAACATTAAAGTAGGGCCCCCCCCCAA
>CM031601.1:92996521-93005206 GCA_018398815.1 Conus ventricosus | reverse complement strand
TTTTAAAAAAACAAAAACCCCCCAAGGGTTTCAAATTTCCTGATTTTTGGGGGACTGCTGAAACAAAAAAACCCCGGGGGGGAAAGCCCCCCAAAGAAAACCCAAGAAGAAAAGGCCCGTGAGAAAATCTCGGAAACCTCGTGATCCCCAGTCTTTTTACTTTCATTCCCAGGAAAAGTGGTTGAACTTTTTTTTTTTACCTTTTTAAAATTTTATATTGATTTTATGTTGCTTGTGCATTAACATTGTAAATTTGTACAAAGTTAGCAACAGTATCAAACTGATAAAAAATTTTTTAGAGTTGCTTCCCCATCAATGCAAAAGCTCTCCCCCGTGGTTAGATTCTTTTTTAACTTTTCTGCCCATTGTTCTTTGTGTTCCCCCTGTTTTGCCATGGGCAATTTATTTGTCCATAAAAAATTAAATGTTTAAATTTTGGTCGGGAAAAAACAGTATACCTGTGCTGGGTTAAGGGGACGCTACCCTGATTTATAAAAATTGGGTGGTGGAATTTTTTGATGTATGATTTAAGTCTACACCACATGTAATTTGGGGACCGGGGTTCCCCAAGCAGTGTGTTTTAAATTCAAAAGAAACATGAAATTTGTTTACGAAACTAGTAACATAGTATTACTGTTCCTACCCTTTGTAAGTTTAAACTTAGTCTTTAAAAAAAGGGAGATAATTTTTATAGCAGAAACTCTCCATATTAATACTTTTGCGGGCTGAGTGGGCACACTGTGCTAAAGTTTAACCCGGTAAATTGTGACTCACAAACCACCCTCAGATTTCCCCCCAAGACCCAAATTCTCTTTTTCGCGAAAAGGGATCCCGGGCACGCCATCCGGGACGCTATTGGATGCCACCAGGTCACGCTACCGGGGACGCCCTCCCGGTACGCTATCCTGGGCCGCCATCCAGGTCACGCATCCTGCCAGCCATCCGGTCTGCATCCTGGTCCGCCATCCAGGTCACGCTATCCGGTAAAACCCCACCCCAGGCACGCACCCTGGCCCCACCATTTACGCAACACTTGTGGCGGACAGAAGCGGGAATTCGCCCAACCCAGGGCGACACCAACCACCAATCACACCACGGCAGACCCAACCCAGGAGAGATCAACTCCCCTCGAAGAAAAAGCAAATTAGCTTACCACCGGCCCAAAATCCAAAACCCCTTGCCCTCACTTTATATAACAGGGAACTCTGTTTATGGTACCTCTTTTATTTCAGATTAACTTAACAGCCCCCCTTGTACCCAAACAAAAGTTGCTGCATGAGGGTAAGGACAAAGAGGAGTGGGAGGCCCCTCATTGTGGGTCCAATGAGAAAAACCCAGCCATAGAACTTGACAGAAATTTTTTCCTTGGGGTAAGCAATAAAAGTTGAGTTGAAAGTGCACCAAACTTGTTCATTTTCTTTTTGTTCACCAATTTTTAAATGTTTGAACTTCTCTCTTCAATTCTGTCTCTCCGGAGCTACAAGTACTTTTTTGGTACGGGCTGAAGGAAAAAATTCACAGAGCACTGTCCTGTATTTTCCCCCAGCCCGGTTTAAATAAAATTTTTCCGAGCTAGACCGGAAAGGCTCCTTTCACCATATAAGAGAGAGGGTGTATTGAAATTTTAAAAGAAAATTTGCCATTGGAAATTACCCCAGTCCTCCCCTAGGGACCCACCACACACGTACTAAACTCGTCTAAAAAGGAGAAAAGGAAAAAAAAGGAACAAAACACACATTTTCCCTTTATTTTTGCTCTTTCCGTTTAATCATGAAAAAAAAAAAAAAAAAAAAAACTGAAGCAAACCCTCCGACCTTTTGTTTTATTTAGGACATCTGACGGGCATCGCATGATAATGCGTTATAAAAAATGTTACGGCATTTTTACCAAAGGCTCCAAAAAGGGGAATAGCAACCATTGTACCTTTTTTTGTTTGTATCATTCATGGTTAATAAAAATTTTTGTTAATTTTGTAAAACCCCCCCCGTCCAAGGGCTTTTTTTTGTGTGAATCAAAAAAATTGGTGAGTTGTTTAACGGGTGACCCCCCCGATAGGCCCTTTCGGGGGCGGGCAAACAACTTTTTCCCCTAATTCCTTTTTAAAAAAATTTTTCCTTTCTCCCCCCTCCCCCCCCCTCCCCCACACCCCCCACTCTTTTCCCTCATATTAAAGGGGAATAACAAGGGGTTTTACCCCCCCGGTTCCCCATGACCCTCTTTCCTGGGGAGCTTCCCACCTGTTTTTTGGCAGGGGCCCCCTTCATGCCCCCCACCAAAACCCCATGGTCTTTGGGACTTGAATCAGTGTGTGTGTGTGTGTGTTTTGTTTTTGTGTGTGTTGTGGGGGTGCTGCGTGCGTGCGTGCGTGCGGCTGCGGCTGCGTGTTTTTGTTTGTGTGTGTGGTGTGTGTGTTGTGTGTGTGTTTGCATATGTAACCTCTGGGAAAGGCAGAGTTTGAACTTATCAGGTGAACTGTGAATTCCAAAAATCGGCCGACTTCTATAAACTGAGAAGAAAAAGTGGTTGCGAACTACTTAAACATTTCTGAAGAAAGCGAGACTTTAATCTGTTTTTTTTTACCTGAATGGGTGTGAGTACGCTCAAAACCTGGGGTGTAGATAAAGCTTCGGTGACCTCTTGGGTGCATTGCCAAAAGGGTTTTTTACTAACCTTGTGAATTTAACTTAGCCCTTTTCAATTCATTTCCTTTTTCATTGAGCATTTTAAATTTGGGTGAAAAGTGTGTTGTAAAAACCTTTTTTGGGTTTTTTTCACTTCGTTTTCCATATTCTTACCCTTTTTTAAATTAAGATAGTTTTTTGTGGGTGATACCAACGGACACATTGGTTTGTATTAAAGGTATCCTGCTATATTTTTTATTTTGCATATTTTTTTAGTTGCACAAATGGCAATCATTTTAAAAAAGCCACAGGAGACGGACTGTATTGGACATCTAAAAAACCATAACAAAACAAGTACGGGAAGGTACCCAAAAATATTGAAAATAAGACAAACCCTTTCTATTTTGGCTTCACTGATCAAGATTTTTCAGATTTTTTTCCCTGGCTCTGTCAAAATCCTGGCAACAAATTGACCAAAAACCCCCCGAATCTAATCTGGGCTATTACTTTACGTTTTGAAACTTAAATGCCCAACGTTTGAGACTTAAAGGGTTTTTGGGAAAATTGAAGCTTTGGTTGTAACAAGTTGAAGAGAACAAAACCGATCAAAGGGGATTTGTATATCGAAACCCAGGGGAAACAGCTGGTTGGAGGGAAAATTTTTACGGCTAATGGATCAGCACGCTTGTCCCACAAATTAATACTTTTAGGGATTTCAACATTAAACTTTTAAAAGTGAAAACATATGGTCAAAAGACACCCATACAACTTATCCCAAAATTAAAACATCCCCCGGGTAACATTCACTAGCAAACTTTTAATTGACCACAATATCTTTTCGAACCCAAAACGCATGAGAAAGTGTCCCCTTTGAATGGTACAACCACTTCCAGAAGCTTAGGGAAAAAGAAGGGGGAATCAAATTCCTAAAACGGGGCCACAAAAAAATTTCACTACGATCTTTTGGGACACTCCAAAAAGAACCTTTCCACGCCCATAAAATTCCCCCTTTATAATGTTTTAAATTACACGACCAGAAAAACGCTTGAGTATTGTACACACGTTTAATTCTGTTTAGACAACATGCGCCTTTCAAAACGGTCGGAAAACAAGTGCACAACCAAAGGGTGACGGAAAACAATTTGCTTGTTTCTTACGCGACGATCTCTTAAAGCAAAAGGAAGTCGGATTTTTAAAAAAGGCAACGAAATAAAGTAAATTTCACCAAACGGACAGCAAAATGAATTTTTTTCTGAACTGAGCCAAAAAAAAAAATTCGAAGTCCATAGCAAGCAAAAAAATAAAAACTTCAAAAAAAACTTCCAGTAAAAGACAAGCCCCTCCCAGCAAAACACCAAATGAACTCAACCAACACTTTACAACATTGCAAAAACACGTTGTCAAGAAAAAAATCTGACCAAAGAATTAAAAAAAATTAAAAACTTTTGCAAGCTATAAACATTCGTCCATGACACCAGTTCCACCATGACATTGTGAAGTTTCCAAATTTTATGCCAATTAAAGCAGACAGAAGCCGCGGCTTTGACGGGATTATGGAAAAAAATGAAACTACACCCTTTTTAATTAAAACTCTTACCTACATTTAAAATTATCATTGAAAAAACCCTTTTCCCCTCAGTTCAAATTGAAAAAGTTATACCTTTTTAAAACTTAGACAAATCTAAACTTCGAACTACAACCAATATCCATTTGCCAGTTGCCCAAGCCTTTGGAAAACACATAAAAAACCATCTTGCCCCCAAATTTGACTCCTCCAACCTACAAAATAAAAATAAATCGGGATTCAAAAAAAATCATTCTTGTCATACAGCGAAAAAACTATGACAAGGGCTACCCATTTTTAAATGAAAATAAAATTGGGCGCACTGTTTTTTGATTTTGCAAAGGCTTTTGATGTTGACCACAAATTGTTAGCAGGAAGCTTTTATCAATGGTATAACGGGAAAACCTCAACGAAAAAACCCTTCCTAGAGACCCCAAAAATCGTTTTTTTTCAAAAACAATTTTTCAAGAAGTTCCTTCCAACTGCGAACCCCGGGTTTTGTTTAGGCCTTTGGTTTTTCGTTTTTAAAAATGTCCCCCTTTATATTGGGATTTTTATGTGAACTCTTTTTTGAGAACCACTGTCCAACATACCCCAGCTTTGGAAGGTTTTCCTTTATTACAGAAGAAGCAAACTTAAGTAATGGGTGCAATGTAAATCACTCACTGAAACCTAACAAAAACAAACTAATGCCGAAACAACAAGGCAGAGAAGAAAAACAAACACACGCCCCCTTTTTACAAAAATCAGGAAATTTAAAGTGGGGATAGCCATGGGAAGGGGTAATGTTGAAATAACTTTCTTGGTCTATCACCTTTTGCATTTATGTAAATAATTCCCGAAACCCTTTTAGCTGTGCAAGATTAAAACTTTTTTAAAACCTTCTGCCAAAATTGTTCCCACACGCCATGTTTCCCTTCACAAATTTAGTTCAAAAATTTTTTCTGCAGTGCAAAAGCCATGAAACCCTTAAGAGTGTCTACAAAAAAGGGGACTTAAAGCGTTTTATTAAAATCAACTGCTAGAAAGGGGATTAACTAAAGCGGGCTCTTTCCCTTTCAAAAAATGTTGATGTCAACAATTTCAGCTAAAGCAAAAAATTGCACGGGTTTTTGCACCACAAACCTTCAGTCCCAAAATTAGCAAAACCCCAGGGAATCAACCAAAATTTTGGTTCCCACACCAGAATAACATTTAATCAAACTTATCTTTCTCAGGTAGCGTGGTTTGGAAAACACCACTACATTTCCGATGTATCATATTACAAAACCTTCGGGGAAAAAAAATCACCCATTTCACAGCAGACCATTGATTAAACAAAATGCATTACAGGGGACACCCTCTGTTTTGCTGCAATTAAACTGTACGCCTTTCCTTCCCCGTGTTTTAAAACAGATAAGATAAATGAAGATTTGGTTTCTTTGGTTTTATTTTTATTGAAATCATTTTTGAGAAACTATTGTTGTCGTGGGTTTTTTGGTGATGCACGACTTGATTGAGTCTTTTTACTTTTATTTCTTTAGCACTGTAACTCAAGGATAAATTTGGTCCTATTTCTGTTGACATATTGATTTATTGCCTTTTTTCAAATTATAGTAAAGTTTGCAGTATATTTTGGGTAGAAAAATGGAATTTAATCTTCTCCCTCTTTCTCTTCTCTCTCCCTCCTCTCTCCTCTCTTCTCTCCTCTCCCCTCCTTTTCTTCGATAACAGGCACGTTTTCGATGGATTTCCTTAATTTTAATAAAAAATTTGGTTTTTGAAGGTAAAGAAGAAAAACAAAGTGGGGGAAGGTAAAAAAATAAAGGATCCCCGCTTCCCCCCCCTCCTCCCCTCTCTCCTCCCCTCCTCTCTCTCTCCCCCTTTTCCTCTCTCCTCTCTCCCCTCTCTCTCTTCCCAACCACACACACCACACACAACCCACAAACACGCACTGACACACACACACACACCCCACACACACCCCCCACACACCACACACACCACACACACACCACGCACGCACGCACGCACGCACGCACAACACACCACCACCCACACACACACCACCACACACCACACCACCCACAACACCACCATCATGAAAAATAAATGTTATAAATTTGATGTAGGAATTTATTGCTGCTTATGAAATTGATTGTTCGTTCCGTTTGCTTTATAACCCCATTCATAAAATGTAAAAGAAAAACAAATGTTGTATTATTGATGCATTGTAAAGTCTTTTGTTATTATTCTTTTGCTTTTTTTGTATGTTAATCTTTTTCAAAAGGAATGTAAACTCCTCTTTTCTCCTCCTTTCTCCTCCCCCCCTCTCTCTCTCTCTCTCTCTCTCTCTCTCTCTCTATCCCCCTTCTCCTCCCCCCCTTCGAAGGAGGACGCTTATTCCATAATCTGTGTTCAACCTTTTCTTTTTTGTAACAATTTTTTTATTTTGTTTTTTGTTTTTAAAAGTTTTTTTTCCTTTTAAAGAAACTAAAACCCCGAACTGTTAATCAAAAATTTTTAATGTTGGGGAAAATAGTGTGTTTGTTAAAAATTTTGTAAGTTTCTCCTAGTCAATTAGTCCCTTAACGGGGCAAAAGGGCCGGAAAAAAAAGGCTTTCACCCGGGAAAAAAGTTTTCCCCCAACCCTCTCCCCCCCCCTTCCCCCCCCCCTTTTTTTTAACCCCAAATTCCTTCCCCTTTTTTTTTCCCCCTCTCCCCCCCCCAAAACCCCCCCACCCCCCCCCCCCCCCCCCCCCCCCCACCCCCCCTCCCCCCCCCCCCCACCTCCCCCTCCCCCCCCCACCCCACTCCCCTTCCCCTTTTCCCTCCTCTCCTCTTTCCCCCCCCCTCTCCTCTCCCCTCTCTCTCTCGCTGCATGCAACATGCCCCTAGAAACCCCATCAAGATCTACACCCCCCCTTTTTCCCCCCCCACCCCCCCCCCCCCCCCCCCCCACCCCCGCCCTTCAACTCCCCCTCATCCGGGGTTTTTCTTACACAACTTGTTCGTCTTTCTCTCTCCCCCCTTTCCCCCCCATTGGATCCAAAGGGGGCAGGCAGTTGTCACTTGCAGTGTTTGACCCTGGGAAACGGTCAACGCCCGGTCGTCCGGGGCCCTCCCCGGAGAGGCAAGATAGATGACTGGGGACCCTCTTGGGCCAAGAGGCCACGCTGTCAGGCTGATTTGCATTAACCCCAGGGAGTATCACCCCCATCCATTCACAGCACCCCACAACACACACAGAAGAGAGAGAGAGAGAGAGGAGAGAGAGAAAGATAAAAAGAAGTGGTGTGTGTGTGTGTGTGTGCGGCGTGCTGCGTGCGTGGGGTTTGTGTGTGTTTTGGTTGTGTGGGTGGTTGTGTGTGTGTATGGTGTTGTGGGGTGTTGTGTGGGGTGTGGGGTTGTGAACTGTGTTTTTTGCGCGCGCGCGCGCGCGGTGTGTGTGTTGTGGTGTGTGTGTGTGTGGTGTGAGAGGGAAGAAGAGGGGGAGAGAGAGAAAGAGAAGAGAGAGAGCGAAAACCTGTTTTGAGTGTGTATGTGGGTGGTGTGGTGGTTTTTGGTGGTGTGTGGGGTGGTGGGTTTATTTTTTCTATCATCATTCGTTTTTCTCAACTGTTACTGCTGGCTTTCATGTTGCCGTAGATCGGGATGGATGTACGTGAGACTAGATTCCAGGAGCTGATTTGCGGGGTTTTTGGGAAAAAATTTCGGGTAGATTCACGGGAGCTGAAGCTGGGGTTTTAGAGACAAAAATTTTAAGATAATTTAGCAGGGGGCTGATATCTGGGTTTGGAGAAACAAGTTTCAGGGTAGATTCAGCAGGGGCTGATATCGGGTTTGGAGAAACAATTTCAGGAAAGATTCAGCAGGAGCTGAATGCTGGGTTTGGGGAAACAAGTTTCGGCTGAAAATAAAAATAATTTTGTGCTCAAAATTACTCTATTCGGATTAAAAAAAATAAGCTTCCGTGCTTTATTTTCATCCTGTCCCTCACGTCCAGAGAGAAAGAGAGAGAATTGAGAGAGAGAGAGAGAGAGAGAAGGAGAGAGAGATAGAGAGAGAGAGAGAGAAAAAAAGTCTTTGTCCCTCTGATGGACTATTGTCAAGTTCGGAGACATTCCCAAACGCAAGACACTGACCATTCGCTGATTTCCCCCTTTAGGCGCAAGTCCCCGAACAATCAACCCGTCATAATGTCAAAGAAGGTGGAAAAGCCGTTTTAAAAAAAAATAAAATGAAAAATAAACAAAGAAAAAAGAGGGCGAAGACATAAATGGAAAGAGAAGAAAAAGAAAAAAAAGAAAAAAGAAAAAGAAGAAGAAGAAGAAAAAAAAGAAGAAGAAAAGAAGAAGAAGAAGAAAAAGAAGAAAAAAGAAGAAAAAAAAAGAAGAAGAAGAAGAAAAGAAAAAAAAAGAAAAGGGGTGAAAAACTTTACATTTTAAAAGATCTTTTTTAACAACGTTTTTTAGGCACAAGAAAAAAAAATGTACCTAGAACGGAAAGACACTGCCCCAA
>CM031601.1:92981521-92984021 GCA_018398815.1 Conus ventricosus | reverse complement strand
TAATTAAGTGTACGTATGTAAGTGTTATCCCATCCAGCTTAAAAGATGGTAAATCAGAGGGATCATCCCCATTGTTGAATAAAACCATGAGTTTTTTCATGGGAAAGCTTTAGACCATTTATAAACAAGTATGTGTGTGTGTGTGTGTGTGTGTGTGTGTGTTGTGTGTGTGTGTGTGTGTGTGTGTGTGTGTGTGTGTGTGTGTGTGTGTGTGTGTGTGTGTGTTCGTGTGTGCGTGTGCGTGCACGTGCGCGTGTGTATATGTGTGTGTGTGTGCGTGCGCGCGCGCACGCGCGTGTGTGTGTGTGTGTGTGTGTGTGTGTGTGTGTGTGTGTGTGTGTGTGTGTGTGTGTGTGTGTGTGTGTGTGTGTGTGTGTTTTTCTTGTGTATGTGAACACATTCATTTCTTCGAGAGTAGCAATAGCAGGAGTAGTAACAGGAAGCGCATGGGAAGCAGAAGGTCAAATGAAGAGCTATACGTTGTGTGTTTTGCAGCAGCAGCACAGGTAAGCTAAAGAGGAAGAAAAGAGGAAGAGGAGGAGGAGTATGTGGAGGAAGAGGTCAGAAATAGAGGAGTGTGAGGAGCACAGGTTCGTGTAACATCAGTAGTAGTTGCAGCACAACCAGCAGAACTAGCAGTAGCAGTCGTAATGAAAACGTAGTGGCAATATCAGCGGCAGCAGTAACAGCAGTCATAGCGCCACCAGCAGTAGTCAAATCAAATCATGTTGCTTTAAGGCCTTCAAACCACAAAAGCCATATCAGTGCTGTAGTAGTAGTAGTAGTAGTAGTAGTAGTAGTAGTAGTAGTAGTAGTAGTAGTAGTAGCAGTAGTAGTAGCAACAGCAGTTGTAGTAGTAGTAGTAGTAGTAGTAGTAGAAGCAATTGTAGTAGTAGTTGAAGCAGTGGTAGTAGTTGTTGTAGTTGTTGTAGTAGTAGTTGTTGTAGTAGTAGCAGCAGTAGTGGTGGTGGTGGTAGCAGTAGCAGCAGCAGCAGCAGCAGCAGCAGCAGTAGTAGTAGTCTGTGAGTATCTATCAATTCCACGGTCTGTTTTGGAAGCTATAGAAATTGTCATTATATTATTATTATTATTATTATTATTATTATTATTATTATTATTATTATTATTATTATTATTATTATTATTATTATTGTTATTATTATTATTATATATTATTATTATTATTATTATTATTATTATTATTATTATTATTATTATTATTATTATTATTATTATTCTCATTAATGTTGCTGTTGGTGAAGTGTTTTTATTGTTAATGTTGGTCGATGGGGAGTCAAAGATGGAGGAGAAGGAGGTGAGAGGGATGCTTGTGGCAGAATACGAGGAAAAACGTGGACAGCAGAAGTCATGTAGTCTGTTGCAGAGGTAGTAATGTTAGCAAAACCAGCAGTAGAAATGGTTGCAGCGGCAGAAGAAACGGTGGCAGTAGCAGCAGCATGTGCGTGTCTTCCTTGAATGTTGCAAACACCAGACCCTCAAATCTTGTTCTAATTTCTTCTCATGCGAACCGCTTCTATGGAAACAACATGAACGTAGGAAGGGCGGGGGTGGGGGGGGGGGGGGGAGGACGAGATAGGGGAATTGGAGGGTAAGGGCGGTGATGGGGGAGGGAAGAGTACAAAGAAACGACTGGAGGGAGGGAGCTGTAAAAAAAGTGAGGGGAACTGCACCAGCAGTAAAGATCGCAAGAGGTTTATGTCATGACTATCTTCTTCACCGAGAGGTTTTGCCTCCAGACGTGGCTGCTGTGGTCACGTGGAGAGAGATCTGACGCAATGCCCACTGGATGATCGATGCTGCTGCATATCAGACTCAGCTGGGACGTCCAGTGGGAGCTTGGAGGGCTAAGTTTAAGGCAGATGATGAATGCACGTGCACATGTGCACACGTGTGCCTGAAGGAGAGGAGAGAATGATGCACTGTGGGGCAACTGGAGAGCGGTCAATTTCTACACTTTCAAGAATGGAGGATAAAAATATCTCGCTTGTCCTTCTACGCCAACGAATTAGTCTTTTGACTATCACAGACAAATTGTGGAGCTGTATGCCACAGATGCCACATGCATACAGATGCACACACAGACACACACACAGACATGTACACACAAACACATACTCACACAGACACACACAGACACACACACAGACACACACAGAGAGCGGTGGAGCCGGAATAGCTCAGTTGGTAGAGCTCCGGACTCGTGATCCTGAGGTTGCGGGTTCGAATCTCCGCCGGGCCGTTTCGGTACAGGGGGATTTTTCCCTCGGAGTTAATATTGTTTCTGACTCCATTTTCCCATACAGTCCTTCGAATGAGACTATAAACCGAGGTTCCGTGTGTGAACGCACGCATAGCATCTTGCACACACGTAAAATCCCATCACCAACTTTCGGAAGGGAAGGCCAGTTTGGCCGTTGGTATGGATGACACGTTACACATAGCATGCACCCTGCGTGAGAAATGGAGAGAATGAAGGAAG
>CM031601.1:92956521-92971521 GCA_018398815.1 Conus ventricosus | reverse complement strand
GTTAAGAATAATACACAGATGCCTTAGGACTAATGTTATGCTGCAGATATCTACTCGGCATCCTAAAAGTGATCGATGCACTCTGTATGTCTTCTATAAGGCTCGCCTGACCCATCTGCAATGTGGCACAGAGCGGTCATTCAACAGTTGTGCCAGACATTGGGCAATTTGATTAATGGAAAATATCTGTATATAAAATTGCAAATGACTGAACCATGGACCTTAAGTGGATCATTAAAAACATACATATTGACCTTACCTTTTATGTCATGACATTCTTCGCTAGACACTCTCTGTCAGTTTAGAGTGGGGGAAAATCACCTACACTGCACATACATCTCAATAAAATGAAATATAGATACATGACTGATGAGTATATTTCGTGCAAACATTTTTGGATATGAAGATTTTATTTTAGTGTGTCTCCTGCAATACGATGGTGTTTACAGACACAAATTTAATTTGTAATGCATGCTGACTGCGCACATTCTGTTATTATCAGTATGATTAGCCCCTTCTATCTCTGTCTTCTAACACCTCTTTACTCTGTGCAGGCCCAATAGAATTCGTACAGAGACTTTAGAAACCAACATTTATGTTGTATGTCACGTACAACTCACTTTCATGACATGCTCGACTTCGCCTCATATGCACTCTCTCTCTCTCTCTCTCCTCTCTCTCTCTCTCTCTCTCTCCTCTCTCTCTCTCTCTCTCTCTCTCTCTCTCTCTCCTCTCTCTCTCTCTCCCCTCTCTTCTCTTTCTCTCTCTCTCTCTCTCTCTCTCTCCCCTCTCTCTCTCCTCTCTCTCTCTCTCTCTCTCTCTCTCTCTCTCTCTCTCTGTTTTACCTTTTCTCTTCAGAATTCAAATACAATATGATTATGACTGAAGTTTACTCTGTTCGCACGGCTTTCTTTTTCTTTTCTTTTCTTTTCTGTTGTTATGCGTATAATCATGAACGAATACTTTTAATCTTTAAAAATGCATGCACCAATTTTGCATCTACCAGAAAAAGAGAAAGAAAGAAGAAAAGAAAACAAGAAGACTTCGGCCTTGGACGTCAAAAATCCCAACGCTAGACCTTGCAATGAAACAGCCTGGTTCTCGTGTGGGCTGTGATTCTGCACACATCCGACACATTAAACATCTATAAACAGGTGGACAAGAAGCAAGCAAAGGATGGAGAGGGAGAGTGGGAAAAAAGAGGAGGAGGAGGAGGAGGAGGAGGAGGAGGAGGAGGAGGAGGAAAAAAGCAAGCTGGAAAAAAATGAAGAAAATGACACAGAAGAAGACAAGTCTTAAAAGAATCCGAATTAGTCACATCACATCACATCAAGATTTGTTCATATGGTTTGACTTCTTCATGATGCGGTGACTTCTTCATGATGCGGTGACTTCTTCATGATGCGGTGACTTCTTCATGATGCGGTGGGGGCCATGTGCAGCAGGTGGTTGATGAGCAATCGTCGTTCCTAAACGTTCAGATATTTCTGTCATTATTATCTTTTTGCCGACTGGCTCTGCTTCCAGCCGGGGCTCCTGTGATTGAGTACAGAGGAATCCTGAGCAACGCCCTTAGAAGAAGAAGAAGAAGAAGAAGAAGAAGAAGAAAAGAAGAAGAAGAAGAAGAAGAAAAGAAGAAGAAGAAGAAGAAGAGGAAGAAGAAGAAGAAGCACAAGAACCAGAACAAGAAGAAGAAGAAGAAGTAGAAGAAGAAGAAGAAGAAGAAAAGAAGAAGAAGAAGAAGAAGAAGAAGGAGGACGAGGAGGAGGAGGAGGAGGAGGAGGAGGAGGGGGAGAGGAGGAGGAGGAGGAGGAGAAGAGAAGAAGAAGAAGAAGAAGAAGAAGAAGAAGAAGAAGAAGAAGAAGAAGAAGAAGAAGAAAGAAGAAGAAGAAGAAGAAGAAGAAGCACAAGAACCAGAACAAGAAGATTAAAAAAGACAAGTGAACAAGAAGAACAAGAAAAAGAAAGGGGGGAAGGTAGATTGTGGGGGAAGGAAAAAAGGTGAACCCGAATGGGGGAAAAGGGTGTGGCCTAATTTTTTGAAATTAATTAATGTTTTATTTTTCCCCCCCCGGGCGGGGTTTTTTTGTTTCCTTTCCCTTTTCCACTTTAGATCTCATGTTACATAATCTGACCCAGAATTTCTCCCGATTTTTGGTGGCTTTTTGGGATTTTAATTTTGGGCCCAATACATGGCGGTTTTTGGGGGGAGGCCCCATTTTAAAGGCTTTTGATAATGTGTGTGTGTGTGTGTGTGTGTGGGGTTTTTGTGTGTGTGTGTGTGTGTGGTGTGTGGTGTGTGGTGTGTGGTTTTGTGTTGTGTTTTGGTTTTGTGGTGTGTGTGTGGGGCTTGTGTGTGTGTGTGGGTGTGTTTTGTGTGCCGCGTGGCCCGCGCGCACGCGCGCGCGCGCGTGTGTGTTGGGGTTTGTGGGGTGTTGGTGTGTGTGTGTGTGTTTTGTGGTGTGTTGTGTTTTAAGAGAGAGAGAGAGAGAGAGAGAAAAAGAGAGAAAGAGTGTGTGTGTTTTGGTGGGTGTGCTTTTGTTTTTGTTGGGGTTGTGGTGTTTGTGGGGTTGTGGGTGTGTGTGTGTGGTGTGTGTGGGGTTTGTGTGGGGTGGGTGTGTGTGAGGTGCCCAAGGGTAAAAGAAAAAAATTTAACTTTATTGGGGGAAAAAAAAGAATAACTTTGCGCTTTTTTTTCATCCTGCCCTCACTTCCGTGTGTGTGTGTGTGTGTGTGTGGTGTGTGTGTTTTGGTGTGTGTTTGTGGTGTGTGTGTGTGTGTGTTTTGTGGGTTTTGTTTGTGTTTGGTGGGTTTTGTGTTTAATGGTTTTGGTGTGGGGTTGTGTGGGGTTTGTGTGTTTTGTGGGGTTTTGGTGGTTGTGTAGTGGTGTGGGGGAATTTCAATTCAAGTCAAGTCAAGTCAAGTCAAAAATTTTCCTTTTGGGGGGTCGAAGGATAAGTTTGGTAAGCTTTTATATATAAATTTTTACACACATTTGATGTGCGTGCGGGGCGTGGTGCTGCGTGCGTGCGTACGGGGCGTGCTTTGCGACCCGCCCTAGTGCGTGGGTCCCGTGGGGGAAAGGGGCGTAGGGTGCATGAAATCGTGCGTGCTTCCCGGTATGTGGTTGTATGTGTTTGGGGTTTGAGAGAGAAACAAGCCCGAGACGGAGACAGAGAGAGAAGGGGGGGGGGGGAACAAACATGTCGGGGGATTGAAAAAAACCCCACTGGGTAAACACAAAAAGACTGATAAAGGGCCGGCCAGCCCCCCGGTGTCATGTCAGGTGCCAGAAAGGACAGATGCGAAAAACAGGTTTTTTTCTTTGCAAGCCAGAGGGGTTGGAAGTCTTGTCAAAGTTCACGATAATTTGGGAGTGAAAAAAAAACATTTAAACCCACACTGGGGTGGGGTGTGGTGTGTGTTTGTGTGTGTGGTGTGTGTGTGTTTTTGTGGTGGGGTTGTGGTTTGTGTGTGGGTGGTTGTGTGTGTGTGGTGTGTGGGTGGGTGTGTTTTGTGTGTTGTGTGTTGTGTGTGTGGTGTTTGTGTGTGTTGTGTGTTTGGGGTGTGTGTGTTTGTGTGTGTGTAGTGTGTTTTGTGTTTGTGTGTGCTTTCCCTTTCCCTGCTTGCCTGTAGCGACTTCCTGCGTCATCCCTGCGTGGTGTGTGTTCGGCGTAAAGTGTGCATGGGGGTGCGTGGGGTTCCGGGCATTTGTGGGTGGGTGTGTGTGTGTGTGTGTGTGTGTGTTTTGGGGTTGGGTGTGGGGTTTGTGTGTGTGTGTGTTTTGTGTGTCCCGTTTTACGTGAAACGCGCGGGGCGTGGGTGGGCGTGCGTTGTATGTTTTTCCCACTGATGGTTTTTAAGGGCCCCTGAGGTTTAAATCTAAACATAAAACTTCATATTTTTAAGTCTTTAAACACCCCCCTTTGCCCTCACACACACACACACACACACACACACGCACACACACACACACACAAAACACACACACACACCCCACACAAAAAATTATATATAATATATTTTATAAAAATATATATAATATAATATATATATATAATATAAAAATATATATAAAATTTAAAATAAAAAAATATATAAAATTATAAATTCATGCACTTTGGGTTATGAAGGAACAAAAAAATCCATTTGAAAACCCAAAAACATTGTTTTTGGGGGTTCCCTCCCATGTGCCCTTTAGGGGAAAAGGGGGTCCCTTTTTTTAAAATCAATCCACCACAAATACATTCTAACCCTGTTCCCCTTTAAAGTGGTAATAGGGGCCGGAACAGAGAAAAACCTGGTCCATTTAATTTTTTTCCAAAATCAAAAATTCACAACCCCAAAAAAAATTGAGGATGTTTTCTGGAAACGTCTTTACGCAAAGCGCTAAAAACAAAGCCGGGACGAGGGGCCCGGAGCCGCCTTTCCTAAAATGTCGGAAGACTTTTGTGTCACGATCTTTTTCCCGCCACGGGCAAAAGCCCCAGACTTTACTGCTGATCAAGACTAGTGAAAAATTGGGAGCAATCCCTTTAAAGAAGAAGAAAAGAAAAAGAAAAAAAAGAAGAAGAAGAAGAAGATGAATAAAGATAAAGAATGATAAATGATGATGATAAAGATGAAAAGGGACACAATGACACAAAAATTCTGATTTTGAAAAAGACGGTAAAAGATTTTAATGATAAAATATTTTTCCGGGGTCATGTGATCCGACATGCCCGAAAAAGAAAAAAAACCCAAGAACTAAACCCAAGGAAAAAAAAAGACAAGAAGAAGAAGAAGAAGAAAAGAAGAAGAAAAAAGAAGAAGAAGAAGAAAAAGGGAAAAGAAGAAAAAAGAAGAAAATAAAAATTTAAGAAGAAGAAAAAGGGAAAAAAGAAAAGAAAAAAAAGAAAAAAAAAAAAAGGGCAATAAATGGATCTTTGGGGCAAAAATCTAATAACCACGGGTGATAAACTTGGGTAGCCAACAAAAATAACATTGACACAACCCGGGAGGGAAGGAAAAACAATCCCACAAAAATGCCCCCGGGCCTAAAGGGGAATCCTTTTTTTTTCCAAAAGGGAAAACCCTTTTCATAGAACCCAGCAAGCGCTAAACAGAATTATTATTATTACAGATTGGGCAACAGACAGAGAGAATTTGCGGGAAAAAGAGGGGGGGGGGGGGGGGGGGGGGGGCCCGGAAAGGGGCCCGGGGGATAAGTGGAAAGGGGGAGGGGAGGAGGGGTGGGGTTAGAAGGGAGGAAGGGAACAGGATGGGTGAGAAGAGAGGGGGGGGGGGAAAAAGGGGGGGAGGGGGCAACCCGTCGTAGAAAACGGAAGGGGTTTAAACATTATTACCCTACGGGCCGACGGGTTCGGGTTTGGGATGGAAGGGGTTTGTGATCACGCAAAGAGGGGCGGATGCAACCCTTAAAACCGGGATTCAGGCTGCGGTGCCAGCGCCAGAAGTTTGAACCTCATGAAAAGGTCGGGGCGGAGGGGGAACAGTGGGGAAGCAAGCGCGGGGGGGGCCTTGCTTTGGGGTGCGTGGTGGTGTGGTGTTGTGTGTGTGTGTGTGTGTGTGTGTGTGTGCGTGTGGGGTGTTGTGTGTTGGGGGGTGTGTGTGTGTGGGGTGTGTGTGAGGGGGTGTGGTTTTGGGGCGTTTGAAAGGGTGCATGTGTGTATGTGTGTGTGTGGGGGGGGGGGGGGGGACATAAAAAGGGGGGGTTTTTAAAAATTTGGATGGGTGGTGGGTGGTTCTGAATATGAAAAAAACGCCCTTTGCTTTTTTTCTTCTCCCCCCCAAAAAAGGGGGTTGGGAATAAACCAAAAATACTGAAAACTTTGAAGATCCAAGCAAAATACCCCACTTCCACCCCCCCCCCCCCACCCCCCACCCCCCTACACACACATAAAACACACCCCCCCGGGGAGGGAAGGGTTTATGTTACTTTTTTTTCTTTTTTAAAATGTAAAAAAGTGGGGAGCCCTGAAAGAGATGCTTTTTCCCTTTTTTTTTGGTGTAAAAACACTTTTACAATTGTGTTTTGGGCCCTTTTTTAAAACTCAAAAAAATTGCTAAAAATTAAAGTTGGAAACTAGTAACTTAAAAACACATCTGCATCCTCAGAAACCCCGGGGGGGGGGGGGGGGGGGAGGATATTTTTGGCACCAGTACCCTTTTTAAACCCCTGCGGGGGGACATAGTTTAAAAAAAAAAGAAAAAAAAAAAGAAAAAGAAAGAAATTGAACGAAAGAAAAAAAATCATCGAAAGACACACTTCTCAAGTTGCCCTCAAATTTGGCTTTACTGTGAAACATGTTCATCAAGGTATCAGGCCCGGCGTAAACACATTTTCCAAAGTACTTTTGAAACTTTTGGTTGGGGGGGCGGCGGGGGAAAAAAGGGGCCCCACATGTGCGCTCAGCACCCCTTTAAAGCAACCATGTGGGAAAAGGTACGAAAACCCTAGTGGAGTCATCGGGGGTTTTCTTTCCCTTGTCCTGACGGGTGGCCCCCAAACCCGGGGAGTTCATTTCTGGGGATTTGGGGGGGAAATTTAAAACTGTAGGGGAGGCGTGTCTGTAAATCTGAGGGATCTTTTTCAAATTTGGCCCCAGGGGGGGGAAAGGGGAAAGGAAGGGGGGGGGGAAAAAAGGGCCATGGGAGACTGAAAAGAAAAATAAAAACCCCCAAAACAAAAGGGAAAGAATAAATAAAATTTTTAAAAAGGAAAAATAAACAATAAATGAATGAAATCTGCAGAAAAAGGGAACAAATAAAACAACAAACAAATAAATAAGGGGAAATAAGAAAAAAATTAAAAAAGCTAACGAAAAAAATAAATAAAAAAATTTAAAAAATAAACCCCCCACCTTTTCAAAAAAAATATGTACGTCACTACAAAAAACGTTGTAAAATACAATACACGAAACTTTATTCCCAATAGCCAGCCCCCAACACACACCCCACACACACACACACACACACACACACACACAAAAGGGCAAATTTTGTAGTATTTTGTCTCTCTCTTAGAAACTCTCTCTCTCTCTCAAACACACACCCCACACACACACACACACACCCCAACGGACAGAAACACAACACACAAATAAAGAGAGGAGGGGGGGGGGGGGGGGGGGGGGGTGAGAGAGAAAAGGGAGAGACTTTGGCCTCTTTTCCTTTTTAACAAATGGTTGCCAAATGTTCTTTTTTTCCTGGGGGTTTGGGGCGGGAAAACCCCCCCCCTTCCCACAACTCACCCCCTTTCCCCGTCTCCCCCCTTCCCCAGTTTCAAAGACCCAATACATCGCCCCCCAAAATCCTGACCCCCGGCAAAGAATGAAACTTTGCACAACGCAGAAAAAAGGGAACTTTTTTAAACCAAGAACAAAAAGGGTTTTTCCCAAACTCTCCCTTTTTTTTTTTCTCGCTGTGTATTTTTCCCTTTGTATATATATAGTTATGTACACCCTTTCTCCCAATTCCCCCCCCATTTCTGAGCTTTTGTCGATATACACATCGCCCCTCCTATCTAATGTAATGATGGGGGAATTGTTTTTCCGCAACCCCTAAGTTTCCCCCCCTATTTAAAAATTTTTCAACAAAATTTATAAATTTAAAGCGTTCGCGTGGGGATAGAGAGATAAAGAATGGAAAGGACATAAAAAATGGTCAGATAGACAACAAAATAGATAACCCGACAATTTCAAGACAAAGGGGGGGTTTTGAGTCTGGGGTGTTAAAAACCCCCCGCCAGACGCATGAGTGTTAAGTGGTGTTCTTTTCCAGCAGCTAAATCGGGGCCCAAAATACAATCTCCCACCGGGTTTTTTTTAGCCCTAACATTAACCCCTTTAGTAGTGAGAGAAAACGTCAGGGGAACAATTTCTACATCATTAAAAGAATTATATATAAATAATAAATAATTAAAATCTTTCCCCTAAGCAAAACCCAAAAACCATCGAACCTTCCTGAAGACGGAAAATAAACAAGTTGCAGCTCAGAGGCCTTTCGTTGCTGGATCGGACTCGTCAAGAGACACGAGTGATTGAGTCTATGCTTTCCCTTTGGGATCATCAAGTAAGAAAAACTACAGCCCACAATCCCGAGGGAATTTTCACCCCAAGGGGTTTTAAAAAAAGGGAAAACCCAGCACCCCAAAGCGGGCCGCGAAGGATAAAAAGGGAAAAAGAAAAGAAAAAGTGATAAAGAAATCAGTTGCCGGGGAAAAAAAGGTAACAAACAACTTAAAAAAAAAGGGGGAAAAAACTTTGAGCCATGCTTGAAGAACCATTTTTCGTATTTCCCAAAGGGGGGTCAAAACCTGCCCAAAGGGCAAGTGGCAGCTCTAAATGATAAATAAACCCCAAACAATTTTCAGCTGCTAAGAAAATTTTGCAGACAGCCCCCTTTCTTGGATCAAGCAAATAGAGCAGCAAAAAGGGGAGCAAAGAATATATTGGAAATATTAAGGTTTTATTGCCTTTGTCATACAAGGAAATTAATTTATATAACGAAGGGATTTCTTTAGTCCCAAAAAAGTTACCTTTATCAAAACCCGTCAGCAAACTCTGCAAACTTTTTGTCCCATTAAACCGACCGGTTTCAACCCGAAATTTTTTGACTTTGAGTAAAACATTACGAAACCAAATAAATTTCCCCGACTGTTAAGTGCTAAAGTCGTTGGGATCTTTCAGTTCAACATGTGATTTTTGGGCAAAACTTAAAAAAATGTTAACGAACCGCCCAAAAAATTTTACAAACGATCCCAAGGGCAAAACAAACGCCCTTTTTGACCCCCTTTGGGCCCTTTGTCGGGTTCGAAACCGTTTTGTTTTGTCTTGTGACTCGTTTTTCCACGTTTTTCGGGCGGTTCGCTTTTAAAAAATTTTTTTTTTTAAGATTTTTTTAGATTTTTCCCCTGCAGTCGTCCGCTTTGCAACTAGATCTAGGATTTTTTATTTTGAACTAACGAAACCCTTTTGAATGGTGGGTTAAAACCAAGTGCTGAACGGACATTTTAATGGTTTTTGACTTTTTTTGATTCGTTGCCAGTTGTTTCTCTTTTTAAAATTAAAAGATAACCTTTTTTTGGGAAATCCATTAAGGAACATTTTAAAATCATAATCGGGAAATTTTGAATAGTTTTTGTTATTTTTTTTTTTTAAATTTTTTATAGTTAAATGTCCTACAAATTTTATCTATCCTTTATTTTTTTTTCTAAAAAACCCATGGGGGCCCCCTTTTCTTTATGAAAAAAGTCTAAAAAAGGGAAAAACTATGTTTTTTTTGACGTCTGCAAAACCCCCTATTGTGTGGGCGAGACCTAAAAAAGAATTCTTTTTTTTTGGGCTCCCATGAAATTTAAACCCCACCGACTGATCAAGCCCAAAAATACTTAATAAATTAATATTTAGAGAAAAACAAAAGCAGGCTTCAACAGATGGGGGGGGAGGGGGAGGGGGGAGGGGGGGGGAGATAAAAGAATAAAAAAAGACAGGGAAAAAATCACAGAAAATGAAATCTTCACTATACACAATATCAAATCCCTTTTTACAAAATTATACGTATGGGAAATTTTGTTTTGAAGCATGTTTTGATGTATGTAAGTATGTTTTTGTGTGTGCAAGAAAGTAAGAAAGAAAGTTGTATATGGTGTGTGTGTGTGTGTGGTGTGTGTGTGGGGTGTGTGAGTGGGGTGTGTGTGTGTGGTTTTATCAGTGTCCGAAAACCGTTGGGAGCCCGACCCAAAATCTCAGCTTTCCAAAAAAAGAACTTTGAATTCAAAAAACGCCCTCACTTCCATCCCCCCCCCCCCCCCCCCCCCCCCCCCCGCCCTTTTCCCCCCCCTCCTTCCCCACCCATCCCCGCTTCCCCCCTTTTTTTCTTCTTCATTTCCTTTGCCCCCACCTCCCCTCCCCTTTTTGGGGGAAACCAAATTTCCCTTTTGTTCCCCGCCACTTTGGTCCCTTCCTTTCCCCTCTACCTGTTTAAACCAACACACTTCACCCCCTTTTCCCCGGCAAACACACTCTCACCTCTGCCCCAACTGTCTTTTAAACATTACCCTTTAAAAAAAGAAGGAAAAACAGGAAAGAAAAAAAAAAAAGACGGGGAGAGGGGAGAGAGAGAGAGAGAGAAGAGAAAAGAGAGTGTGGGGTGTGTGTTTTGGGGTTTTGTCCCGTGTTTTGGGGGGTGTGTTGTGTGTGTTTTGGGGTGTGTGTGTTGGGGTGTTGGGGGTGTGTGTGTGTTGGTGTGTGGTGCGGCTGCGTGCTTGTGTGTGTGGGAAATTGGGGCTTTCGCGCCCCGCGCGCGTGTGTGTGTGTGTGTGGGGGTTTTTGTGTGTGTGCGTGGCAAGAACAAAAAGACGTCGTGGGGAAGAGACAGAGAGAATAAACAAAGGGGAGGGCCCCAAAACCCCCCCCCCCCCCCCCCCCCAAGCCTTTCCCCCCTCCCTGCCCGATGTGTTTGAAATTTTTTTTGGGTTTTTTTTTCCTTTTTTCTTTTCCCTTTCTTTCTTTTTTTGTTTTCTTTTTCCCCCTTTTTATTCGTTTTCTTTTTTTTTGTTTTTTTTTCGTTTTTTGTTTTTAAAATCCGAAATGTTTTTTTTTGTTTTTTAGTGTTTGTCTCCCTTGAGTGGTTTCCGCGAAAAAAGTTTTTTAACACTTATCGATTTCAACCCCCTTCGTTTTCCCCTTTGGTCTAACCGCCAAATTCCCTAAAGATCAACACCTTTCCCCAACTCCCCCCTGTTCCCGGCCCTTAAAACCCCCCCCCCCCCCCCCCCCCCACACACACACACACACTCCCCCCCCTTTAAAGTTAAGAAAAAGGGGGAAAATTATGGGGGTGGGGGGAAGGGGGGGGGGGGTTGGCAAACCGGGTTTCTTCCCCCTTTGGCCCACTCCCATTTCGCCTACTCCCGAAAAGTGTAGCACGGGGGTTGGCCTAACGGCCCCTTTGTTTTTATTCGTCCCCTTTCCCCCTCTCGGGGTTCGCCCTACCAAAACTAAAGACCATCGATTCTTTCTTTGGGGGTAGAAATGGGGCAAATGGTTTTTGCCAGGGGGGGCCCCCCCATATGGCAAAAATGGGGAAAAAGACGAAATGGGGGTAGTAGCCCAAAAGGGAGTAGACGAAAGGGGGGTAGCCCAAAAAGGGATGTCCCCCGGCAAAAACCCCCCGCCCTTCTTTAAAAACTCCCCGTAAAGAATACCGAGGCAATCTCGCCGTACCGAGATTTTTTTCCGCGAAAAACCCCAAAAAAAAAAAAAAAAGTCCAAAATTTCTCGTAATAAACCCCGCATGAGTGACATTGAACAGTTTCTTTATATCAACACCCCAAAAAAAAGGGAAATTTTTTCCCCCTTTTGGGACGAAACCCTTTTTTTTCGGCGGGGAAATTGGGTTTATTTGCTCGAAAAATAAAGGGGTAGAGAGGAATTTAAACAAGAGCATAAGGGGGCAAAAATTTAAAACAAGACAAAGCAAATGAAAAACACAACAAGGGAAAAAAAAAAAGGGGGAAGAAAAGGAAAAATAAAAAGCAGGACAGAAAAAACAACAGAGAAAAGGAAAAAACGAGGATAAACAAAGGAGAGGAAAGAAAAAAAAAGGGCCCACCACCAAAAGACAGTGGCAAAGAAGGAACAGAAGGGCGAAGATAAGAGAAAAGAAAGAAGGGGGGAAGGAAGGAAAGACGGAGAAAAAGAAGGAAAGGGCAGAAAAAAAAAAATGACGAAAACAAAAAAAAGAGGGGGAGGGGAAAAGAGAGAGAAGAAGAAAAAAAGGAGGAAGAGTTCGAAAAAGGAAAAAAAAAAAATAAAAAAACTGAAAACGGGGGAAAAGAAAAAACAAAAACACACAAAAAAAACGAAAGGGGAAAAGAAAAGGAAGAAAAAACCGGCCCGACAGAACGAAAGGAAAAAAAATGGGAAAAAAGGGGGTTAACGAAAGAAGTAAAGAAAACATTTAAAGAATGTGAAAAAACGAAAGAAAAATAAAAAAAAACATCAAAAATGTAAAAGACAGAACGAAAAAGAAAAAAAAACAACAAAAATTTAAAAGACAGAACGAAAGCAGGAAAGAAAACATCAAAAAATGTGAAAAGACAGAACGAAAGAAGTAAAGAAAAAATCAAAGAATGTGAAAAGACAGAAAGAAAAAATAAAGAAAACATCAAAAAATGTGAAAAAAACAGAACGAAAGCAGGAAAGAAAACAACAAAAAAAATGTGAAAAAACAGAAAAAAAAGAAATAAAGAAAACCCTCAAAGAAAGTTTAAAAACAGAACGAAAGCAGGAAAAAAAAACATCAAAAAAAAGGGGAAAAGACAGAACGAAAAAGCAAAGAAAACAACAAAGAAAGTGAAAAGGGCAAACGAAAAAAAATAAAGAAAAAAAATTTAAAGAATTTTTGAAAAGGGCCGAACGAAAGAAGTAAAGAAAAAATCCCAAAAAATGTGAAAAACAGAACAAAGCAGGAAAGAAAAACATCAAAGAATGTGAAAAGACAGAAAAGAAAGAATAAAGAAAACAACAAAAGGAAAGGAAAAACAGAACAAAGCAGGGAAAAAAAAAACACAAAGAATGTGAAAAAAACAGAACAAAGAAAAAAGAAAACAAACAAAGAATGTGAAAAGCCCGAACGAAAGAAAGTAAAGAAAAATCAAAAATGGAAAAGACAAAAAAAAAAGAAATAAAGAAAAATCAAAGAATGTGAAAAGACAAACAAAGAAGGGAAAAAAAAACATCAAAGAATTTAAAAGACAGAAAGAAAGAAATAATGAAAACATCAAAGAATGTGAAAAGACAGAAAGAAAGCAGGAAAGAAAAACAAATAAAAGACAGGAGTAAACGAAAGAAAGAAAGAATGAAAAACGAGGACAAAGAGAATGGAGAAAGTATTAAGAAAAGAAACAAAGAAAGAATTCAGGACCGAAGGAAGAAAGGAACAAAGCAGGAAAGAAAGAAAGTTAGATAGCTAGATAAAGAGGAAAGGTAACGTGAAAAAACACATAGATGAACAAACAAAACAAGAGAAGACAGGAAAGCAAAGAAAAAAAAGCCTGTTTTCCACATGTACCAGGTGGATATTAGGTCACATTATTGATAGGATAGAGACCTGGCCGGCCTTCATAAAAAAAAAACAAAAAAAACATACAAACCCAAAAATCAGTCATTGCTGGTTCCGCGGTTCGACCCAAAAATCTTTCTGTCTGTCTGTCTGTATGTCTATCTCATCTGTCTGTCTGTCTGTCTTTATTTTCTGTCTATCTGTCTGTCTGTCTGTCTGTCTCTCCTCTCTCTCTCTCACTCTCTCTCTCGCTCTCTCTCTCTCTCTCTCTCTCTCTCTCTCTCTCTCTCTCTCTGTGCAGCAGTGCGACTGAGCATTTGCGTGTTGGTGTCTGCTTCTGATGTTTATGTCTGTGTGTTTGTCTGCATCCTTGTTCATGTCTGTGTATTAGAAGGCAGACAAGCGTACAGTTTTTCAAACAGGTTCTCTGAATCAGTCCACCCGAAGCCCTTACTTATAACCCTGTCTGCTCCCTCATCCCGTTTATCCCCCCTTCCTCTTCACGCAATATCGCCCTGCCTCCGCCTTCCACTGTCAGGTCGTCCCTCATCCCCTCAATACCCCCTTCCTCTTCACGCAATATCGCCCTGCCTCGCCTTCCACTGTCAGGTCGTCCCTTATCCCGTTTATCCCCTCTTCCTCTTCACGCAATATCGCCCTGCCTCGCCTTCCACTGTCAGGTCGTCCCTTATCCCGTTTATCCCCTCTTCTCTTCACGCAATATCGCCCTGCCTCCGCCTTCCACTGTCAGGTCGTCCCTTATCCCGTTTATCCCCTCTTCCTCTTCACGCAATATCGCCCTGCCCTCCGCCTTCCACTGTGAGGTCGTCCCTCATCCCCTCAATCCCCCCTTCCTCTTCACGCAATATCGCCCTGCCTCCGCCTTCCACTGTGAGGTCGTCCCTCATCTCCTTTATCCCCCTTCCTCTTCACGCAATATCGCCCTGCCTCCGCCTTCCATTGTGAGGTCGTCCCTCATCTCCTTTATCCCCCTTCCTCTTCACGCAATATCGCCCTGCCTCCGCCTTCCACTGTGAGGTCGTCATTCTGTTGGGGTCAAAGCCGTTCAGTGGCTGCGGATCCAGGACGAAGTTAACGGCCACCACACTTCTCTCCCTTGGAATGCCACGCACACGCTCGCCTCTGACACTGCTGTCGTGTGAGTGCTAGTGACAAGAAAGACAGGGGGGAGGGGAAGGGGGAAGAAAGAATGGAAGAAAGAATGGAAGAAAGAAAGACAGAAAGAAAGAAAGAATGGAAGAAAGAAAGACAGAAAGAAAGAAAGAATGGAAGAAAGAAAGACAGAAAGAAAGAAAGAATGGAAGAAAGAAAGACAGAATAGAAGAAAGAAAGAAAGAAAGAAAGAAAGAAAGAAAGAATGGAAAAAAGACAGACAGCAAGAAAGAAAGAAACAAACAAACAAAAGAAAACAAATTGCTGAGAGAGAGAGAGTGTGTGTGTGTGTGTGTGTGTGTGTGAGTGTGTGTGTGTGTGTGTGTGTGTGTGTGTGTGTGTGTGTGTGTGGTGTGTGTGTGTGTGTGAGTGTGTGTGTGTGTGTGTGGGGTGTGTGTGTGTGTGTGTGTGTGTGTTGTGAGTGTGTGTGTGTATGTGTGTGTGTGTGTGTGTGTTGTGTGTGTGTGTGTGTGTGTGTGTGTGTGTGTGTGTGTGTGTGTGTGCAAACGTGCGTGCGTGCATGTGTGCTTGCGTGCGTGTGCGTGCGTGCGTGTGTGTGTGTGTGGTGTGTGGTGTGTGTGTGTGTGCGTGCGTGCGTGCGTGCGTGCGTGCGTGCGTGCGTGCGCGCGCGCGCGCGCGGTGGTGTGTGTGTGTGTGTGTGTGTGTGTGGTGTGTGTGTGTGTGTGTGTGTGTGTACGTGCGTGCGTGCATGTGTGCGTGTGTGTTTCGTTTCAGCATTGGACTACTGTGAGTGTGATC
>CM031601.1:92941907-92950118 GCA_018398815.1 Conus ventricosus | reverse complement strand
ACCTTCCGTTATTTCCCCGTATAAAATCCCTTTAAATGTAATGATGCAAATCAAAAGCCCCATATTTTCAAACTGCCCTGGCCCCGGGTGACTTTGCACGTTTTAAATGTGTATGTTTGTGTGGGGGGGTAGGGGGGGGGGGGCATGCGTGGGAGGGGGAAAGGATTTTTGGGTTTTTATTGTTGTTTTTTGGGTTTGTGTGTTGGGTGTGTGTGTGTGTTTTGTGTGTGTGGGTGTGTGTGGGGGTGTGTGTGGGTGTGTGTGTGTGTTTGTGTGTGGCGCGCGCGCGCGCGCGTGTGTCGCGTGCACGTATATGGGGTATTTGAGGGTTTCTTTTTCTTGTTCTTGATTCTAAGTCATTTTTCAAAAACTTTTTACGCACGCGTCATACCAACACGGGCCCACACACTCACACACACACACCCCAAAACACACACACACACAATCACACCCCACCACACACACAAAACCAAAACCCCAAACCACACAAAAAAGTACGCTACGCCCCGCTGGGCTCCTACGGGGGCGCACGCGCACCGCGCACACACCCCACACACCACACCACACACACACACACACACACACACCCACACACACACACACACACACACACCACACACACCTTCCCAAACCAACTCACCCATGCGTGCTGTGAAACTCCACCCCACACGGGTGCGCACTTTAAAAGCATACCCCAAAAAACGCCAAATGAAATAGCACAGGAAACAAGCGAAATTCCCCCAACAACAAAGACACACACAATCCCACACATATAGGGTCCCCCATATTTCGTTTACGTGTGTGTGCAAAACCCCAAACCCCAAAAAATTTACCCACACACACACAAAACACACACACACACACAACACACCACACACCACACAACCACACCACACACACACCCCACACACACCCCCAAAACCCCACACAACCACACACGCACTTCGGCAGGAAACAAAACCCGAGCGAAATTTCATGCGGCACAAAACGGGGCCACATCACACACACCCACACACACACCACACACACAAACCACTCACCACCCCCACAACACACACACACCCACACCCACACACTCACACACCCCCACACACCCCACACCACACACACACCTACACAAAACACACCACACACACTTTTCTCTCTCTCTTTTCTCTTTCTCCTCTCTCTCTCTCTCTGCTTCCTCTCTTTTCTCTCTCCTCCCCTTCTCCCCTTCTCTCTCTCCTCTCTTGCCCCCGAAACCTTTGAAACCCCCCCACCACCTTTTCCCCCTTTTTCCCTCGTTTCACTTTCTTCCACCCACTCCCCTCCACCGTCCCCCCACTGTCCCCCCCCGGGCCAAAAATTTTTTCCTTTCCCCCTGTCCTCCATCTTCCCAACCCCAAACCCGTCCCCCTCTGCCATATGCTTCCCCCCAAACTCCCCCCCTTTTCCATTTCCCACCCTTTCCCCTTCGGGCCACATGTTCCACCCACTCCCCTCCTTCCACTTCCATCCGCCCCCCTCTGCCAATGTTCCACCCACCCCCCTCCTTCCATTTCCACCGTCCCCCCTGCCACTTGTTTCCACCCCCCTCCCCCCCTTTCCCATTTCCCCATCCGCCCCCCTCTGCCCCCTCCCTTCCAGTCGTTCCCCCCCAACCTTCTATTTCAATCCATTTCTTTTGCCTTCCTTTTTCCCTTTTTCTCCCCACCCCCCTTTTCCAAACCCGGGCCATTCCATAAACCAATTTCCACTCCCCCCCCCTGTCCTCCAACACCCCCTTTCCCCCCTCTCCTTCCACCCCCAACCTTTTTCCCCTTTCCCCCATCTTGTGTTTTTTAAAACCCCCAGTGCCCCCCTCCGTATCCTCCCTTTCCCCCTCCTCTGTGCCCCATGCATGGGTTTCCCACCCTGGCCCAGAACCGTACACCCGGGAACAGAGGATAAACCCCCCCGCACGGCCTGGGCGAACCCAAACCCAAAGGGCAACCACCCTGAGGCCCACCCCAAAACGGGCCGGATTTAAGACCTGGGTCCCCCCCTTTCCCCCTTGGGGGAGGGTAAAGTCCTGGGAAATTTTTAAAGGGGGGTTTTGCAATGACGTGAAACCAGGTAGGAGTTCCTGCCCAGTGCTTCCCGGGCTTTAAAAAACCCCAGGGGGTTTGCCCTTTGGGTGAACCCCTGGGGCACGATGTGGAAAACCCCCAAGGGTTTTGGAGGGGTGGCAGGGACGGGGGGGTCTCAGCATGGCGAGATTTAAAGTACCGTGGGGGTGGGGAACCCTAGCCCCTCTCCGGGGCGGGGATCTAGGGTTTAATAAAAAACCGGGGGCCATTCTCCGGGTTCCCGGCCCTTGAAAATCGCATCGAGTACAAACCCAGCAGACACACTCACAGAAAGTTTTTTAAAAGAACCCATCCAAGAGGTATCCTGGAGTAAAAAGAACAAACTGTGCCCTCTTCTCCCCCCGTGCCCTTGAAATTGAGACACCTAGGATAAGGGCCGGGCCCCGGGGTGTCAAAATTGTAAAAAAAAACGTTTTTCCCTTTTTTGGACTTATAATATTGGGGGTCTATCGTCATTTATGCCCCCGGTGAAAATAAATTTATATCCCATTCGTTTTTGGGGTTTTGTTTTTGACCAAAAACGTTTAAAACCCAACTTTTCCCTTTTCTTTTCTTTTTTTCGGATTACAAAGTTTTTTTTTCACCGGGAATTAAAATTAACCGAGGGCTGTTATGCACGTTTGTCAGGGGGGTGGGTGTTTTTGAAAGTAAAGACCTATCCCCAAACTGGGTCAAAAAAAACTTACGTGGAATATAAACCATACTATTGTTCCCCAAACCTTTAAAATCCAGATCTTAAAAGTTCTTTTAATTGGAATTTATTCCCCCGCTAACAGTGTTTATTATGCAGATCCCCCGAGTTTGATAATGGGGTTTCCTTCTTGAACAATGTCTGAGGGGAATTTTTTTGGGAAACGGGGTGATCTTCCTGTGATCATCCTCGGCGTTTTAAATGAAAAGAACTGGCCCGCTAAAAACGCACAAGAACTACCCGTTTTTTAGGTGAATCGTTTAAAGGGAAATACCCCCGGGTTTGATGAAAACTTTTTTTCGTGAAACAAAATTTTTGCTCCACAAATGAATTTGGGCCCTTTATTTAATTTTTCATCTGTCAGAATTTTGATTTGGGTTTTTCTAAATGGTTTTCTGCCTGGTGAAAAAAGCGGGGGGGTTTCACTTAAAATCGCTCAAAAAGGTTCTGGTGTTTTTGGGGATTTTTTTTTTCCTCCCAATCCTTTTCCACTGTGCCGGAATTGAAAGTAACTCAGGGGGTTAGAATCAAAGCAAAATGCCGGGTTGAATTTTTTCAAAAGGGTTTCCCCCGGGCCAATCAGGGGGAGGGTTTTCAAAAGGTTTAAAAGGTTAAAAAATTTTAAAAAAAATATGCAGGGGAAATCCAGCAAAAAAAGGTGAAGGTGTTTTTTATCAGGGTTTTTTTTTTTTCAGTTGACGGGGGTCAATTCAACCTTTCATAAAAGAAATTTTAAATTTTGATTAAATGCCCAATTTGAGTGTGCACTGAAGAAACTAAACAAAGGGTTCTTTTTTAAAAGCTGGTAAATTTAATGAGTAAAGAAACTGCCGGGTAATATCAAGCGCACCCGGGGGTTTTGACTCAAAGTGCTTTTTTTTAAAACGCCTTTCCGGGGGAGACAGGCATTGAGAGCGTACGTCAGGTGAAAGTTAAAAACAGCCCCGTTTGCGGGTTCAACGGGAAAATTTAAACCTTTTCAATAATTAGAAACGAGTTTTAAAGACTTTCTTCGAGAAAAGCAGCAGTTATATAGACAACAAGTTTTTAAACCCATTTAAAACGAAAACAAAAAGGGTTTCAAAAGGGGTTTTTTGGAGCACTGAAAAGGTCTTTAAAAAGTAGTTCTCATTTTACCAAAACAATTTTTCCAAACGAAGGGGGGGTTTTCACCCTTTCAAAAAAGCCCTTTAATAAATGGGCGGGATTTTTGGGGGCCCTTTAATTCTCGGGAAAACTTAAAGCTGAGTTTTTTTTCCTGTTGCTGATAGTAACGTTGAGAATTAGAGGGCCGTATAATAAAGAGGAAACCCTTTGTTTCCCTTTAAAGGCCCTTTTAAAATCAAATAAAGCCCCAGGCCCCGGGGACGGATTTTTGGGGGAAATTTTTTTAAAAGTATTTGCACCCCCACTATTCTTTTTTTCCTTAAGAAATTTTTCAAAATTTTCTTTTGTTTTTGGCCCTCTTTCCCCTTTTATGTGGTGTGAAGCTCTGATTTAACCTTTTTTCATAAAAAAGGGGGGGATATAAAAAAACCCCCGATAACACAGAGGGGGATCTCTCTTTTAAACATTATTTCCCAAAATTTTTACTTTTTTATTAAACAAACGTTTTAAAAAAATGGGGTTGAAAGATTGTGATGTAAAAAATATGTCAGGGGGGGCTTTGAAAGAAATTAAAAGTTTTTTCTACGTTTATATATTTACCCTTTTTTCTCTGGAAAAAAGCAAAATTTTCTAACCACAAAGGGAAATTTACGTTGCTTTTTTTCGACTTTTTTAAAAAAAGGGTTTTTGGGTTCGGGGAGATAGAAGCCAACTCTGGTCAATCTTAAAAAAAAAGGGTTTTTAAAAGGGTTTTAAAATTGGGACAAATGCACTTAAAAGCATATACACAGATGTCAAAGCAGGGTTTAAAAAAGGGGGGGGGAAATTTTTAAATGGGCCACATTTAAAGTTTTTTCCTCGGGGGGCTGAAGCAAGGAGAAATATGCATCCGGTTTTTTTTTCGCTTTTTCATTAAAGAGGGTTTCTGAAGAAAAAATCCCCAATTGGTAAACATGGTATTCCCTTTTTACCGACTTCATAAAAGATATAATTTTGGGTTTTTGCCCCACCTTTTTTGCACTGTAGCATTTTACCGTCATTGGCTCCAGCAGCAACCGAAAGTTTTGGTTAGCACAGCGAAAAAAAATCGATTTATCGTTTTAAATTTGAAAAAAATCAAAAATTATTTTGTTTTAGAAATGGGGGGTATATCGCCTCAAGGGGAAAATGGTTTTTTACGACGGAGGCAACTGGGAAAATTTTTAATCAGTATAAAAATTTTTAGGTGTTTTTTTTCCACGGGTCTTTCTTTTTTTCCCCCTGCCTTTTTGGGGTTTAGCATCCAAGGCAAAACGCAAATCTTCCCAAAATTTTTTAAAAATACTGTTTTGGGAAATTTCAAAGTCTTTTTCCCCAATTGTTCTTTAAAATTTTCGAATGTCAAGTCCACCTTTCTTAGGGTATGGGGCGGGAAATTGGGGTTTGGTTGCAAACAAACCCAAAAATTGAAAAATGCATTTGGGTTTTCCCCTCAAGAGATTTTTTAAAGGGGTCCCTTTAAAAAAACCCAGCGCCCTTTTGCCCATGGAGAAAAAGGGGGTATTTCCCCTCTATTAAAAAATTTAAAAACTAAATGTATCAAATATTGGGTACGTTTTCGTTAATAGCCGGGTAATCGGGCCCTTTCCCAAGAAAGCTTACAACAGGGTTTTATGATTTGCTTTCGAGGCAAAACAACTGGGTTTCATAGTTTGCTCATGTTAAACCCGGGTAAAGGCTTTGGTAAAGTATGGGGGGAAAAAAAAAAACGTTTACAACGTTTAAAAGGGTTTTTCCCCCTTAGGGAATTTTAAAAAAACGGTTGATTGACTGTCATCTTTAAGAATGGTATACCCCCCAATGGATGTTAGCGATCGCTTTTCTTTTAATTTTTCCCTTTTTAAACAAATCAGACAAATACCCAAAAAATCTGTTTTTCGGTTTAATTTTTTTGAACAATCGTAAAAATCTCATAAGATTTAGGTTAGGGTAACTTTTTTTAAATCCCCACAAACGCGGCATTCGAGTGTTTTTCCCCGAGAGGCACTCGCTGTCCTTTTTGTCCAAGTCAGTTGGAATCTGAATACCACTTTTTTATTGTAGGGCCCCAAATTAAGGATGTTTTGGAGGGATTTTTAACCCACAAAAAATTTGCCAAAAGCGTCGGCTTTCAAAATGGCAATTTTTACTTGCCCCAATGATAAAATGGCTAAAGGGTGTTGCTGGGTTTTTTAAATAAAGCTTTTTAAAAACAGATGGGAAAAAAAAAAAAAAAGGGGGCTAAAATTTTATACATTTTATGTAAATTCGGGGTAAATTTTCCCCCCCAAAAAAAAAAAAAAAACTAAAAAGCTTGTATTTTGAGTGTAAAGTGGGCGAGGGTGTGTGTTATTTGTATGGTGGGGTGTGTGTGTGTGCGGGGTTTTGTGGGGTGTGGTGTGTGGTGTGTGGGGTGGGTTTTGGGCGAATTGTGTGTTTGTGGCTTTTTTGTGGTGATCACGAAAAGGTTTACGGTTTTTTAGGCAATTACAAATGAAAGTATCTTTTGGGGAGATTTTTTAAAAGGGTATGCCCCTTAGCTGTATATTGGTGCGTTTTTTTATCCCTATGTTTAAAATCCATGACTGAGGAGGGAAAGTGGGAAAATTACCTACCTGGCCCAGGGAAAGTGCTTTTATACCGCAAGGTTTTTGGTTTTTTTTGCTGTTAATTTTGGGGTTTTCCCCCAATGTTGGGGGTCCACCCCCCCCCCCCACCCCCCCCCCCTACCCCCCCTCCCAATTCCCCCTTGACCCGGGCAGGGGCCTAGCTCAATTTAAAATTTTTTGTCATTGTCTTTTCATTGTCAATTGTCCTCTCTCTCTCTTGGGCCCCGCAATTTTGCACGCGCCAAACACGAGCCATTTTATGCAGGCAAAACCTGTTTTACCGACACACCCACCCCACACCACAACACACACACCCACACAACACACCCCCACACAAAACACCCCACACCAAAAACCACACACACACGGTGTGTGTGCGCACACAAAAACATCAAGCCCGCACTACGCATGCGCGGGACAGAAAACACACCACACACCACCACCCAAAAACACACACACACCCAACACACAAAACACACACCAAAACACAAAAACACACACACAAGGGGGACACCGCACACACGTGGGGGCCCCCCCCAACATGATAGACCCATGTGCACTTTTATACACACTTTATACAAAAAAAAAGGAAAAAAAATTTAGGGAGGTATCAAGGGGCTGACCCGTAAAATTCCCGGGAAAGCGTAGGTCAACATCTGGGTTTACTTGTAGCCACGAGACCCTCTTCTTCAATTTTTCTATCTTTTTTGTTTAAATTTATGTTCCACGCTTAAAAAAGAGTAGTGTGGTCCAACACTTAGCGGAGTGGTTTTTTGCGTTTTTATCGACAAGTCCGCACCCAGGGACGCCTCCTTGATGAAACTGAAACTATAACTGAAAAATTAACTTGCCCGCAGATCTCGGGGAAAGGTTTTAACGACAGCAAAGTAAATTGCTGATCTTAAGACAAAAGGGGAAAAAAGGGGTGTGTGGCGCGCGCGGGGGTTTTTTGGTTGGGGTGTTTTTGTGTGTGTGGTGTGTGGTGTGTGTTTTGTGTGTGTGTGTGTGTGTGTGGTTGTGTGGGGTGGCCGCGCGCGTGTGTGGTGTGTGTGTGTGTGTGTGTTTTGTGTTGGTGTGGGTGTGTGGGTGTGTGTGTGTGTGTGGGTGTGTGTTTTGTGTGTGTGTATGTGTGTGTTTTTGGGGTTTTGTGTGTGTGGGTTTGTGTGTGTGGGTGGTAAGAGGGGGGCCGGGAAAAGGGGGCAAAATACAGAAAGAAAAAAAAGGAAGGAAAAAAAGGAAAAAAAAAAGGGGAAAAAAATGAGAGAGAAAAGAAGAAAAAACTTTTAAAATAAAAGAAAAAGAAGAATGAAAAAAGTGGGAGAGGGGAAAAAAGGAAAGAAAGAGAAACGAAACCAAAAGGGGGGGAAAAGGGGGGCGGGGGTAAAGAAAGAACGAAACGAATAAAGAAAAAAAAGGATGAAATAGACAAGGGAAAGAAAAAACCTAAATAAGGAATGAAAGAAAGAAAGGCAGACAGATGGGGCAGAAAAAAATACAACAACAACAAAAACGGAAAGAAGAAAGCAAAAGATTTAAAAAAGGGGGGAAAAAAAAAAAAAAAAAAAAAAAAAAAAAAAAAAAAAAAAAAAAAAAGAAAAAAAAAAAAGAAAGGAAAAAAAAAAAGACAAAAAATCCCCCGGGTGGGCCTAAAAAAAAGGGCCTGGGGCCCCTTTTGGGT
>CM031601.1:92934407-92936907 GCA_018398815.1 Conus ventricosus | reverse complement strand
GATATCCTGCGCTAGGAGTACGAGAACAGCCTAGAACAAGCTTGTTCTAGAACAAGCTAGAACAAGGATACGAGAACAAGCCTAGAGATGTTGCAAATACCTGCGCTTAGGAGTACGAGAACAAGCCTAGAAACATTGCATGGCATACATACACCGACCATGCATGCATCATGCATACATCATGAATTCATTGTCAGGCATCGGTGTCTTCTCTCTTTGGCCTCATGTTCTATTCTTAAGTTTGTCGGTTGAATTCCTACCTATCTGGCTGTACTCTATCTGTTCCGTGGGAAGGGCTCGTTGGTTCACACACCCCACTGGCGACTCTCAGGTCTGGAACAGATGTGTGTGAGCTGTTGGTAGGACCCAGTAACTGCACTCCCCCACTGTCATCTCCTACTAGTCAGGCGTGTTAGGTGAGGGACTGTGGGGGGGGGGGGGGAGATGTGGGTGGTGGATATATAGCCTGTTGTATTTGTACAATTCAAAATGTCTACGTTATTTTGTATTCTTGATCCTTTCTTTTTTTTTAAATTGTCCACATCGTATATCACAAGAAAAAAAATATTCTTTTATGATGTCTTTAATCAGTCAATCCTCGCTCCTCTTCTTTCGATTCTCGACCAAGAATGAAACAATCACAACAACAAAATTTTAACAAAAAAGCAAAAGGGGAAAAGTAATAGTTATAATTCATACTCATGAAAAGATATTCAGACCTGCCCTCAGTGGTCAATGCTGGGTTTGGTGCCTTGGCCCCTTTCTCCTGTGTGGGAGGATTTCCTTTCGTCCCCCTCGGTTGTCGGAGAAACAGACGTGTGATTTACCTTCATGCTAAGCTTAGATACGGGTGGTGGATGAGGAGCAGCAAGGGGGTGTGTGTTGAATGGTTTTCAACCTTGAGAAGAAGCCACGCAGTCCCCCTCAAACCTGAGTGATGGACGAAGTGGAAGAGACTTCTTTGAGTGGGCTGAGGTGGGAATGCTTTGAATTCTTAGGCCAGGTCCGTGTCATCCTCATGATTTCTCTTTGAATGGAGGCTCTGTCAAGTGAGAGAAACCTCCCACAAAGGGCCTTAAGCGCTTTAGAGGAAAAGAATGCCGCGCGTGGTAGAGAAATAGGTAATAGGCAGATTAGCAGTACGCCCTCACCTAGCGCACACGGTCGAACTCTGTCAAGGAGGTTGAAGTGGTCAAATAATTAACCGTCACGTGATAGATGGCACCTAAGATAGTGATGACCCTCCCGAGTTCGAACCTTCCCAATAGCGAAAGGGAGAGAAATGTAACCACCAGGACTCGGAGCATCGCGTGGGCTCAAAATACTCAGTCAGCTGAAGTTGCCATGTAAACAGACCTTGAAGAGTACAAGTCTTGGGCTCGTTCAGATGGTATTGCCGTAGGGCACTGTGTTCAGGCTTTGTCAGGCTAGTTGAATGCGTGTGGACGTTGTTGTGGCTTTCTCTAGGATAATTACTGTGTTAAAGTGGCTCCCGGAGTCGGCTGGAATTTTCGATGACCATTTAGTGCAAAGTGGCTGTTTCCTAAGCAATTAGGTAGGGAGGTGTGTAAATGCTGATGTGTGGAAGAATGTAGCGAAAAGGGAATTCAGTGTACTTGTGAACAAAGTGGTGGAGAAGCAACATGGACAAAGTCATGGCCCAAGGGAAATCCTTTGTGTCCATCCCTATATAAACTGAGGGAGAACAACGTGACAGGAGGAGGAGAAGAACACCACGAGAGAGAGAAGAACGGAGGAGAGAGAGGAGAGAAGAGTGGGCAGGACAGAGCAGGGTTGAGAAACACGTGGTCTGGGAAACAGAAGTGACAGCAAGGTCTTAGGGTACAAGACAAGCTGAAGATGAAAAAGACGGAGTTTGAAGCCCAGAGGTGAGTGAAGGAGACAAAGAAGAAGATTTCTACATTGAGTTCCCAGAGACGACCACGAAGACCCAGTCTTGAAACCTGGAGCCAGTCAACCAAGGCGTCACATCATCCAGTGCTGAAGAAAACTTGAAGTGACGTGTTCAAGAGCTGTGGTGTGGTGTGAAAGTAGTTGTGTGTGTGTGTGGAAACCTGGCCAGGTAAGAAGCCATTTTATTATAACCGGGATTAGGAACTATTGATCTTTTATGTTTTGAATATTCCATTTTATGTAACTGGATTTTTCATGTGTAGTTATAAGTAGCATAGAAATTGTATTTCTTGTTCTCAGTCGTGTTAGGAGAGAAACGAATGCGTGACATCCCATTCCCAGAGAGAGGTGAATGTTTGGTGGGTACATGAGTGTGCATATACGTGTATGAGTGCAGAGATAACCTTGGTGTGTTCAGCCTGACTAATAATACATCAACGTAGTGCACTTAAGCAATACCATCACGATTTCCCCCGTCCTGGACAGGCTCCCTGTTCTGTTTTTCCCCACTGGGAAACTCCGTGTGACAAGCTGGGAGAGGGAGGTAAGCTCTATGTGTTTGTCTTTGACTTTGAAGCATAACTTC
>CM031601.1:92913969-92918969 GCA_018398815.1 Conus ventricosus | reverse complement strand
CGATGATTGCTCGAAGTGGCGTGAAGCTGTCACAATCACTCTTCGTCATCATCCATGAGCTTTCCATCTCGTTTCGCTTTCAAAACAAAAATGTAGGGAGTGATCGTAGCTACAACTCCATGGTCATGTCACGCGCAGTGTTCCTTTCCTCTGTGCCAAAGGAGACGGTGTCTCCAACCGCTTTTGTGAGTGGGCTGGTTTGTTTATTAGCGAGATTGAGCACCCAAAAAAAAAAAGTAAATAAGCGATTTCTAACGCAACTTGGTGAAACGTTGAATACCGGTCCCAGGATAAACTCATTAAATGTCGATGCTGATCTGTCGCGCTACTCCGGAGAAAACGCAGACTCCGTTATCTGTTTAGCAAGACTACTAAATTAAAACAGCAGCAACAACAACAACAACAACAACAACAACAACGACGACGACGATGACAGCAACAACATCAACAAAATCCTGCTAGACTATTTTGTTAGTTTTCTTTTGTGTTTATTTATTTGCTGTTTTTTTCTTTGTTGTTTGTTTTGTTTGTTGTTGGTTTTTTTCATGTACAAACACTTGGTGATTGGATGGAATGCCTAGGCCTCTCAGGGGGCGAATACATGTGCGGATCCAAGGTGCGGATTAGGGTCAATGGCGGATCCAGATTCTGTTCAGTAGTAGTGCAGGTCCCTTGTGATTCCCAGTGCCCATCTACATTTATTTAGTCTGCATCTTCTCTTGTGTCACCCCATGAAATGAAGTCTCCTTCCGCTTTTTAAAGGAAAGCGTAGGGGTGGTCGGGATTTAAAGAGCCCGTGGTCACAAACCCTGCCCGTGTCTTATCTTTTTTCTCATTGTGTGCACACTTATTGATTGAGATCGATCAGGAACCACCAATCAGTTTGGTTAATTGATTAGATTCAGGATTAACGTCCACAGCTGCTCTTGTTTGTGTTGTGTGTGTGTGTGTGTGTGGTGTGTGTGTGTGTGAGAGAGAGAGAGAGAGAGAGAGGAGAGAGAGAGAGAGAGAGAGGAGAGAGAGAGAGAGAGAGAGAGAGAGAGAGAGAGAGGAGAGAGAGAGAGAGCTCCCACAGGTACGTAGTGTTACGAAAACAACATTATCATCACATAACAACAACAACAGCAACAAAAAATCACAACAAAGCCTGACAGCCAACACACTGTGAGACAAGGTAGACTCAATAAACTCAGCAGTATTTGTTCACTTAATCGAGAGTTTCCTAAAAGTATTTTGGAAGCCAAGCCTATGAAAATAACGATAAATGTGAAAACACCACCGCCCCTCGTCTCATCAGTTGTGTGTGTGAGTGTGTTTGCGTGTGTGTGTGTGTGTGTGTGTGTGTGGTGTGTGTGTTGTGCGTGTGTGTGTGTGTGTGTGTGTGTGTGTGTGTGTGTGTGTGTGTGTGTGTGTGTGTGTGTGTGTGTGGTGTGTGTGTGAGAGAGAGAGAGTGAGAGAGATAGTGTGCGCACGTGCGTGCGTGCGGACGGGCGTGTGTGTGTGTGTGTGTGTGTGGTGGTGGTGTGTGTGTGTGTGTGTGTGTGTGTGTCCACGTGTGTGTGTATGTGTGTGTGTGTGGTGTGTGTGTGTGTGTGTGTGTGTTGTGTGTGTGAGAGAGAGAGAGAGAGAGAGAGAGAGAGAGACAGAGAGAGAGACAGAGACAGACAGACAGACAGACAGACAGACAGACAGACAAACGGGAAAAAAGATAGAAAAGTAGATACATAGATAGATGTATCTATCTATCCATCTACCTGTCTGTCTGTCTATCTTACCTATCTTTTCCCTATCTAAATCTATACTCTATTATTTATCTATCCATCCATCCATCTATCTACAGACATCACATAAATTTAAAGGACCAGTCAAGATAATAGGGTGCATTTTCAAAAATTATAAAAAACCAACGAATAAGATTTATCATGTAAAACTCGGTGGCAAGGCTGAGGGGTCAATAGTGGGAATACGTAAACTGCTGTGTGGGCGCACGTGCGCGTCACGCAGGGATGCTGGGCGCGTTTGAAAATCTACAATTTCAGCAAAACTGGAGCGTGTTTCAGTGGGTCGTGCGTGATACCTGTGGCTTTGTGAAGGGCCAGATTGAGATGCCGTGGATTAATGGATATCTGGCTATGATTTATACTCCTTGGTTTGCCTAATAAGCAGCAGCATGCCACCACGACAAAAGTTAAATGATTTCGACGAACCAAGCAGCAGCATGCCACCACGACAAAAGTTAAATGATTTCGACCGAACCCGAGCGATTGCCTGGCTGCAGGATGCAATTGGCGTGCGCGAAGTGTCACGCAGGCTTCAAGTGTCGCACTCAGTCATCATTCGGTTGAGACAGCGGTTCCAGGTGACAGGAAGAGTCCAGGAGCGGCCGTCGCACGGGTCGTCCCAAGAAAACGACAGCAAGAGAAGACCGCTACATCCACCGCAAGCCATAGTGCAACGAACGAACTCTGCCAACATCATCAGACGACGTCTGCGAGCTGCCACTAACACCACAGTCAGTTCGCAGACAACACGTAATCGCCTCCATGACGTCAACCTTCGTGCGCGTCGTCATTACGAAAACCAAGGCTGACCCAGATCCAGCGAGCCAACCGTCATGCCTGGTGCACTGCGCACCAGAGGTGGCCACGTGCCCAGTGGACAGAGGTTCTGTTCACTGATGAATCACGGTTCTGTCTGACACCCAGTGATGGCCGAACCCGTGTCTGGAGGCGTCACGGGAGCAGCTTGCTGCCAATGCAATTCAAGAAGTGGTCCCTTTGGAGGCGGCTCCGTTATGGTTTGGGGAGGAATCAGCAGGCATCACAGAACCCCTTTACCATGTCGACGGTATACTGACAGGGCAGCGGTTATCTGTAGGAGATCCTTGGACCTCTGGTCGTCCCGGCGCTGCAGCAGATTGGGCCTGCTGCTGTCTTTCAGGACGACAACGCCACGCCACACAGGTCCAGGGCCGTCAACGCCTTCGTGCAGCAGGCGGGGATTACCCGCATGGTATGGCAGCCACAGTCCCGACCTTAATCCCATCGAACAGTTGTGGGCCGAGCTCGGTCGGAGAGTTCGAGAGAAACCACCTTTGCCCGCCAACCGACAGCAGCTGCTTGGATGGCTGCAAGAAGAATGGAACCACTATTCCTCAGGCCTTTCTGGCACGCCTGATCAACTCCATGCGCCAGCGTTGCCTTGACTGCCTTGCCATGAATGGTGGACACACGCGCTTCTGACAATCCATTGACATTCATGAAGTTTAACCTCTCTTTTTCTGTGATTTTGTTCAATTGTTTTTCGACTCACATTTGTGTGATTTTCGATTTAGAGGGTGGGCCGATTTCGAGCGCTGCGAATTGTGCATTTCTGTATCGATTGTGCTAAATTTCATTTTAGGCACATATGGATTGTTGAAATAAATGTATGTCAAAGATGGATGGAATCGATTTTCTAGTTTCTATTTGGCGTGCAATTTTGCAGTGGTCTGTCTGTTTGTCTGTCAATCTATGTATCTGTCCATCTATTTACATATATTTCTATCTGTCCAGCTATCTGGAGAAAGAGAGACAGACATGCAGACTGACAGACAGACAGCTGAACCGTTGGAGCCTGTAATTCACCTTGGAGAAAGGAAAATACGTAGATAAATAACGAAATAAACAAACAAATAAAAAGTAAGTAAATAAAGAACTAGATAAATCAATAAATAGACAATAGTAAATACATAAATGAATAAATCAATAAAGATAGATAAATGAATATAAAAAAAACTAATGAATTGATAACCCCCTACCTTCTGATAAAAGATAGATAATGAATATAAAAAAACTAATGTATTGATAAACCACCTACCTTCTGTTAGTTTCAAAATGAGGTGACTGAAGGCAGACAAGGAAACAATCTTAAAAGGGGGAGAAACAATGACTGTGCCGCCGAACATGACATGCCTTTGTTCTTTGTTCTTCCTTTCGTTCGGCAGCACAGTCATTTTTTTACCTTTGTTAACCTAGTCTCTGATTCAGCTTTAATTAAAAGACACTTTATCTTGTACACAAACCCTGTGAACGTTGTCTGCAAGGATTAGGGGGTCCGAAAGGAAATCTTTTCCAATCATGTCGCAGCAGTAGGATTTGTTCCTTGCTTGCACCGAAGATGGTAAGTGCTGTCTGATTGTTGTAGGGGGGGGGGGGGATAGTATTTTTTTATTCGCTTTCCATGCTTCCTCGGTGACAGCATCTCACGATGCTCTTTTTGGCTGCTGCGAGCACAGCCACACCCAACAGTTGAAATACATACAGATCTGCAATTATTGAACGAACTTTTTATGCTCAAGGGAACAGCAGAACAAATGGGATTGGTGATCAGAAAGTGTGATCAGGAAAAGAAAACTGAGTGTGTTGAAGAGGAGGAGGAAAAACTCTCAGGCATATGTAGTGTTTATTGTTCCTCCCGTGCATTTTGCCCGTATTGCATAAGGAAACTAAATCTCAACCACCTCTGGAAATATTTTTTTTTTCAAAATTCTGCAAGATGTGATGAAAATCTCGCCAACTGTTTTGGGATTATCTGGAGGCCTTACAGAAATCAATAAACTTTGCGGTCAGCATGAAAATGCTTTTCCTCAGGTAATGCAACTTTCTGCATCTCAAGATCAGGAAAGTAAACATTCCGATGGCTCACAGCAGCAGCAGCAGCAACAACAACAACGGTGACAACAACAATAAAGATAATAATAGTAATTATGACAATTATAGTTATTAGTATCATTATGATAATAATAATGATAATAATAATAATAATAATAATGATAACAATAATATAATAATAGCAACAATAATGATAATGATGATGGTGATTATGATGATGATAATAATGACAATGATAATAACGAAGATACTGATGAATTTGATAATAACAATGATAATGATAATAATGATAATTATTATTATGATAATGATACTAATAATTATAATTTCTTTCGATGTCCTGCTTTC
>CM031601.1:92906469-92908969 GCA_018398815.1 Conus ventricosus | reverse complement strand
ATGTGATAAGAGAACAGAAGTTTTAATATAAAGAGGACGGGGTAATTTCTATAAGTCAGCAAAGCAGGACTCCAGCGAAAGAGAATATCTGTCGGTTGGTCAGAAAGGCCCAGGGACAAATCTGCAGGAGGGGGCGGTTAATTTGTGAGAGCGAGGCCATTACTTCGGAGCCACACATGGAAACTTCAGTTCAAAAGCATCTTTTCCAAGAGGCGCCCTTTTGTTTTACCCAGAGACAGAGAGAGAGGTCAGGCACAAGATGCTTTTTAACTGTTCATGCGTCATTTGTCTGAGGAGGAAGTGACGTAAGCAATAATTGCGAAATGATGAATGTCGACTTAACTTTTCAGCAGCGAAGATCTTCTTTAGCTATGGCGCTTTGTGTTTCAGATCTGTGTAAAGTTAAAACCTGGTCTAAAGACAGCTTCTCTCTCTCTCTCTCTCTCTCTCTCTCTCTCTCTCTCTCTCTCTTTTCTCTCTCTAATTACCCTGGTAAAATAGATTTCGTTTTGTAATCTTTCGTTTTCCCCCCCCTCTCTCTCTCTCTCTCTCTCTCTCTCTCTCTCTCTCTCTCTCTCTCTCTCTCTCTCTCTCTCTCTCTAGTCTTGCCTTGTAACCCTTTCTATATAATTGTTAAAGAAAAAAAAAAGTTGATATTACTGATGCATTGTAGTTGTCTAATTATTATCCTTAGCAGCTTGCTGTATGTTAATATTTTACAAAAGGAATGTAACTCTCTCTCTCTCTCTCTCTCTCTCTCTCTCTCTCTTCTCTCTCTCTCTCTCTCTCTCTCTCTTCTCTCTCTCTCCCCCCCCCTCTCTCTCTCCTCTCTTTCTCTTCCATAGGAGGATCGCTTATTCTGTGTTGGGTGTGCTGATTTTTTTTGATTTTTTTTTTCTCTTCTATGAAATTAATTTCTTATTTATGTTTGTTGTTGCAATTGCTTTCTTTTTTCTTTTCTTTTTTTTTCTTTTAAAGTCATCTATGCCTTAAATGTTAATGGATGAACAACTTATCAAGTTTTAATGCATTTGTGAAGATATGTGAGTTTGTTATAATTTTTGTAAGTCTTAGTCGCTTAGTTATGCTTAGTAGTTGCTAGTCATGCTTAGTTAGTCCCTTAGTGGAACGAGGGCCGGATGAAAAAAAAGCATGTTTGCTTATCTGTTACCCTTGGAAATAAAGATTATCATCATCATCATCATCATCATCATCTCTCTCTCTCTCTCTCATTACCCAGGTAGAATAAGATTTTGTTTTGTTGTTTCGTTTCGTTTCGTTCTCTCTCTCTCTCTCTCTCTCTCTCTCTCTCTCTCTCTCTCTCTCTCTCTCTCTCTCTCTCTCTCTCTCTCTCTCTCTCTCTCCTCTCTCTATCTCTCTCTCAAATCAGGCTAATTGTAGAAACAACCACATCAACAGCTAAGCAAACCAAAACACACAGACTATTCTTTTTTTTTAGTCCGTTTCCGTTGACCATCCGCTTCAATGAGGCCAGCAGTTGTGAAGGCCTCACAGGGGGCGAGGCGGATGTGACTGGAATTCCCCCGCCCCTGAGAGCGCGAACTGCGCACCGGATAACATGGCAGTCATAGGATGGGACTCCTGATGATGCCAGACAGAGGAAACACAACACGAAACAAAGAAAGAAACAAACAGAACACACACACGCACGCACGCACGCGCGCACACACCACACACACACACACCACACACAACACACACACACACACACACACACACACACACACACGGATACGCACGCACGCACGCTCGCACACACACACACACACACCACACACACACACACACACACACACACACACACACACCACACTCACCCCCACCACACACACACACACACACACCACACACACACACACACACACACACACACCACACACACACCACACACACACACACACACACACACACACACACACACACACACACACACACGCACACACACACGCACACACGAGACAGAGAGAGAGAGAGAGAGAGATGAGAGAGAGGAGAGAGAGAAGAGAGAGAGAGAGAGAAGAGAGAGAGACAAGAGAGAAAGAGGAGAGAGAGAGGAGAGAGAGAGAGAGAAGAGACAGACAGACAGACAGACAGACAGACAGACAGACAGACAGAGACAGAGACAGAGAGTCAGAGAGAGACACAAAAAAAACACCATGACAAGCCTTAAGAACCAGAAGAAAACGTTCATCATGTCATATGCTTCGAGTTCCATTGTAACATGGTTTACTTACATCTTCACAACTTGTCAGCCTGTGAGCTTGCATGTACTTGATATATTGCGTGTCTGTCGATGACAATGGATCTGCGTATGAGGAAGTTACAATGACGTGATCTGCAGGAATATCGATTGACTGGATAGAAATATATTCGTTAAATAAGGGAAAGAAAGAAAAAAAAACACACCTGAAAACGGGAATAGTCATTAAAGATGGATTTAAACACAGGAAGAAGAAGCAGACTTAAAGTTCCAATTTAC
>CM031601.1:92898541-92906369 GCA_018398815.1 Conus ventricosus | reverse complement strand
GTGTTGTGTGTGTGGTGTGTTTCTTCACAACCCATTGCCACCACTGGTACTGAACAGTCCAGCATTCTCATTCGTATCAGCCACCTATTGGCATGGTGTAGATAAGGAAACGACAACTGTCTTCCCACACTCCACTGTATTGTGTTGTTGAACTGCCTTCCTCACCCACGTGTGTGTGTGTGTGTGTTGTGTGTGTATGTGTGTTGAGTGTGTTTCCACAACCCATTGCCACCACTGGTACTGAAACATCCAGCATTCTATTCCGTAACTTCAGCCACACTATTGGCATGGTGTAGATAAAGGAACGACACAAACTGTCTTCCCACACTCCACTGTATTGTGTTGTTGAACTGTCTTCCTACACTCCACTGTATTGTGTTGAACTGTCTTCCCACACTCCACTGTATTGTGTTGAACTGTCTTCCTACACTCGACTGTATTGTGTTGAACTGTCTTCCTACACTCCACTGTATTTGTGTTGAACTGTCTTCCTACACTCCACTGTATTGTGTTGAACTGTCTTCCTACACTCCACTGTATTGTGTTGAACTGTCTTCCTACACTCCACTGTATTGTTGTTGAACTGTCTTCCTACACTCCACTGTATTGTGTTGTTGAACTGTCTTCCTACACTCCACTGTATTGTGTTGTTGAACTGTCTTCCCCACACTGTCTTGTGTTGAACTGTCTTCCTACACTCCACTGTATTGTGTTGTTGAACTGTCTCCCTACCTCCACTGTATTATGTTGTTGAACTGTCTTCCCACACTGCACTGTATTGTGTTGTGAACTGTATTCCTACACTCCACTGTATTGTGTTGTTGAACTGTCTTCCCACACTGCACTGTATTATGTTGTTGAACTGTCTTCCCACACTGCACTGTATTATGTTGTTGAACTGTCTTCCTACACTCCACTGTATTGTGTTGTTGAACTGTCTTCCTACACTCCACTGTATTGTGTTGAACTGTCTTCCTACACTCCACTGTATTGTGTTGTTGAACTGTCTTCCTACACTCCACTGTATTGTGTTGTTGAACTGTCTTCCCACACTCCACTGTATTGTGTTTGAACTGTCTTCCTACACTCCACTGTATTGTGTTGAACTGCCTTCCCACACTCCATGTATTGTGTTGAACTGCCTTCCCACACTCCACTGTATTGTGTTGAACTGCCTTCCCACACTCCATGTATTGTGTTGAACTGCCTTCCCACACTCCATGTATTGTGTTGAACTGTCTTCCCACACTCCACTGTATTGTGTTGAACCTGCCTTCCCACACTCCATGTATTGTGTTGAACTGCCTTCCCACACTCCATGTATAGTGTTGTTGAACTGTCTTCCCACACTCCACTGTATTGTGTTGTTGAACTGTCTTCCTACACTCCAGTGTATTGTTTGTTGAACTGTCTTCCTACACTCCACTATATTGCGTTGTTGAACTGATTCCTACACTCCACTGTATTGTGTTTGAACTGTCTTCCTACACTCCACTGTATTGTGTGTTGAACTGTTGAACTGTCTTCCCACACTCCACTGTATTGTGTTGTTGAACTGTTGAACTGTCTTCCCACACTCCACTGTATTGTGTTGTTGAACTGCCTTCTTACACTCCATTGTGTTGTGTTCACGACAATTCGTTTGGAAGAAAACAAATCCAAGATGAAACACTAAATGATAGCAATCTGACAGACAGACAGACAGACAGAGATAGAAAGAGAGACAGACATACAGACAGGCAGAGAGAGAATGGGAGACAGACAGACAGACAGACAGAAAGAGAAAGAGACAGAGACGCAGAGTTAGACGCAGAGAGAGAGAGTGTGTGACTGAGAGAGACACAGAGAGACACAGAGATACAGACAGACTAAACACACGTACAGACAAACGAACAGAGAGAGAGAGAGAGAAAAGGAGAGAGAGAGAATAAGGAGAGAGAGAGAGAGAGAGAGAGAGAGAGGAGAGAGAGAGAGAAGACAAGACAGACAGACAGACAGACAGACAGACAGAGAGAGAGAGAGAGAGAGAGAGAGAGAGAGAGAGAGAGAGAGAGAGAGAGAGAGAGAGAGAGAGGAGAGAGCTAATCGACATCATCATCAGTGATCATCACCAGCTCTGTCTGTCATTGGCACAAAGACACAGCATTCGCTGACAAAATTGATATTAGTCTCCCCAACATATGTACCTGATTTCTGCCCGAAATAGTACCAGCTGAAAGAGAAGGGACCCCCTTCCATTAGGACACCAGTTGGGAGGAACGAACACACACACACACACAAGGGGCTGAATAGGAATCTGCAAGGAATGGATGCGCAGTCTCCAGTTGTAGTTACAATAGCAGGCAGCAATATTTGTCCTATTTCGTGCTAAGGTTGAAAGTTACGTTTAATGGAGAGTATGTAGCTATATGTACGTACGTGTGTGTGTGTGTGTGTGTGTGTGTGTGTGTGTGTGGTGTGTGTGGTGCGTGCGTGCGTGCGTGCGTGCGTGCGTGCGTGCGTGCGTGCGTGCGTGCGTGCGTGCGTGCGTGCGTGTGTGTGTGTGTGTGTGTGTGTGTGTGTGTGTGTGTGTGTGAATTGATGGATAGAAGGTGGGTGGATGGATGAATGGATGGATGGATGGACAAACGGATGGACGGACGGATGGACGGACGGACGGACGGACAGACGGACGGACGGACAGATGAATGGATGGTAGGTGGATGGATGGGGAGACGATCGAACGGACGGACACGGATGGGGGGATAAAGGGGGTAGGGAGGGGGGGGGGGACTGCGGGATGGATGGGGGGAGGGGGGGGGGGCATGGATGGGGGGAAGGGGGGGGAGGGGTGGGGGGGGTGGGGGTTGATAGAGGGAGGGAGGGAGGGAGGGGTGAGGGATGATGAGGGGATGGATGGAGGGAGGGAGGGGGGGGGAAAGGGGATAGTGAGGGAAGAGGGAGGGAAGAGGGGGAGGGGGAAGGATAGATCGGGGATAGATGGGGGAGGAGGGGAATGGAGGGGGGGGAAGATAGAAAAGGGGGTTGGGTGGATGGATGGAGGGAGGGAGGTTTAAAGGGGAGGGAGGGGGGGAGGGAAAGGGGGGAAGGGGGGAGGAAAGGGATGGAAGGTGGAGGGAGGGAGTGAATCGAGGGGGGAGGGAGGGAGAAAGGAGGGATGGATAAGAAAGTCTGGGGTACGCTTTGGGGGGAGGAACTGAAATGAGGACGTGAGGCGTGTTGGGGGGAAAAAAAAAAAATTTTGGAAGACGACAACAATGTGTGTTTTTTGTAGCTATAAATCTGCCCAAGGCTTGAATTAAAAAATTGTATTTTAAAAAAAAAGCAAGCAAGCTTGAGAAGAGAAAAAACCCGAACAAAAACAAAAAAACAAGAAAAAGAAAAAAACAAAAAAACCAAAAGAAGGGGAAAAAAAGAAAAAAAAAACAAACAACAAAAAAAGAAATTTAAGAAAGAAAGGGAAAAAGACAAAAAGAAAAAACAAGAAAGATACAAAGGGAGAGAAAGAAGGAAAGAAAAAAAGGGGGAAAAGTAAGACAAAAACACGACCATCAAAAAGCATAAGTGTTTCCCCTTTCGTCACGGGCAAAAATTTTGAAAAACATTAGCCTTTCCAAAACTGGGTACTCGAGAGAGAGAGAGAAAGAGAGAGGAGAGAAGGAGAGAGAGAGAGAGAGACACGACAGACAGACAGACAGACAAGTAAACAGACTGGTTGAAACAGGGCTAGAGAACAAAAACACAGACAATCAAACACAAGAGATTCTGAAACATCCAACAAAACAAACAAACAAACAAACAAAAAAAAAAACAAAAAACAAAAAAATATAATATATATATAAATATATTATATATTTTATATAATAATATATATATATTATATAATATACAACAACTAAAAAATTTCCAAGATAATACCGAGCACCGTTCCACAACTTACAGCACTTGGTGTTGCAATACGCAAAAATTTTGAATTATAAAAAAAAGCTTGCCTTATTCTTAGTTTAAGAAATGGGGGAGAAACCATTCATCCTGAGGGCAGATAAATCCCCAAATAACGTATGTGCTTGGTGGGTGGAGGGGAAAAAAAAAAAAAAAATGCTTCTCAAAATGAGCCTTCAGAAAGCTTATATTCCCCAAAGGGGGGAGAGACCCCCAAATGGGGAGGGAAACCACTAACATATAACTCCGGTCATATCCGATATTTCGAAACTTGGTGGTTTCCTCCTCGTGGACCGCGGAAAGTGGAATTTGACTCCTCTCCCTTTTCATTTTAAGAAAAATAATCCCAGAAAAGCTGGGGTGAAATACCGAGTATGTTTTTTTGAGTTTTAAAAAAACCAAAACCAAAAGGGTCCCTCAAAGAAGAAAAAGAAAACAAAAGGCAAACAACACATTTTAATTTTTTTTTTTTCTTTTCACAAGAAAAATGTAGCTTGTTTTGCTCTTTCATGATTTTTTTTTGCTTTTTAATGGCACCTTTTTTGGTTGGTTTTTTTAAAACTCAACAAACCAAAACTAGGGATTGCACACCACCTTTCGGTTTGCTTTCTTCTTAAAACGAAAAGCAGAGGAGTCAAAAAAACCACTTCCGGGGTCACTGAGGAAAACCACCAATTTCAAAATATCGGATATGACCAGGAGTTATATTTTAAGTGATTTTTTTTTTTTCCCCCCCCCTATTGGGGGATGTCTCTCCCCGGAGAATATAAGTTTTTTCTGAAGGCCAATTTTTTTGAGAAGCATTTTAAAATTTTTTAAATTTTTTTCCCCCCACCACCCACTCAAGCACAACTGTTAGTTAGGCAGAATCACTCCCCCACTGCCGGTATGAATGCAAACTCCCCCTATTTCCTTCAATTAAGACAAAAAAGAACCCCTTGTTTATAATTCAATATATATATATTATATATATATATAAAATATATATATATATTATATATAATATAATATATAATTTTTAAAAACAGTAACTGGGGATAACCCTCCAAACCCGAATCCCCCGCCGGGCCACCGCCAAAGAAACCCCCCCCCCCCGCCACCCTTCCGGCCCCCCAGACACCCCCTAGACCCCCCCTCCAACACCTATTTCCCAACAGTCACACCCCCCCCCCCCCCCCACCCCCACCCCCCCACCAAATGTCCAAAAAAAAACCCCCCCCCCAAAAAACCTGTACGCCCAAAAACCCCCCCCACCCCCCCCCCAAACCCCCCAAACGGGCCCTCGAATCCCCCCACCGCTAAAAAACCCCGCCCCCATCACCCCCACCCCCCCCCCCCCCCGCCCCCCCCCCAACCTGCACCCCCTCCCCCCCCCCCCCCCACCCCCCCCAAACCCCCCCCCCCCCACCCCAACCCTCCAATTCCTATTTCACTACTAAAATAATAGAATTTAAAAAAAGACAATACAAAAATCTCAAATGATGCTGTGCAGCCGACACTTTTATGTCTTTTTTTTTTTTTTTTCCCAGAGTACATTTCGTGTATTTTGTTTACATAAAGTTACTTGAAACCCCTCTCTCTCTCTCCCATCTCTCCTCCTCCCCCCTCTCCCCCCCCGGTCAGTTATAATGCTAATATCTCAAATAAATCATTGTCCACGCTTTGTTGCGTTTTTTTTTTGAGGGTGATGGTTTTTTATGTCGTCGGTCGGCGGTCGACGTCGTTTTTAGCCTCGATCTTTTCCCCGCACCTAAACTCCTTTTTCTTTTTGCCATGTATTTTGGGCACATTTGTTTTTTAACTTGCACACTGTTGCATATGGCTGTTTTTGTGTTTGTAATTTACCGATAGCTAAAAACCCCCCCCCCCCCCACCCCCCCCCCCCCCCCCCCACCCCCACCAAACCCCCCCCCCCCCCCCCCCCCCACCCACCCACCCAACGAACCCAAAACCCCCCCCGAAAACCCCCCCCCCCCCCCCCCCCCCCCCCCCCCCCCCCCCCCACCCCCCCTTCCCTTTCAGGCCGCGGGGATAAACTTAAAAAGAAAGGGGGGGCCAACCCGGTACGTTAACCAACCCAACCCCCCACCCAGAACCATAGGGCGCAACCCCCGTTTACAACAAACGCAAGACCCGTTAAACCCCCCCCCCCCCCCCAGGGAAGGGGAAAGGAGAACCCTCCCCTAACAGGCCCAAAACCCCCAATTCTTTGGGGAAAAACCCCCCCCAAAAAAGAAAGCAGAGGGGGAAAAAAAATTCAAAAGCGAAGGAGAGAGAGGAGAGAGAGGGAGAAGAGAGAGAGAGAAGAGAGAGAGAGAGAGAAGGAGAAAAGAGGGAAAGGAGGGGGGAGGACCTAAATATTTTTATCAATTTAAGGCCAAAAGCACTCAGGTAAAAAAAGTCGACTTTTAAATATTACATTGCTTTCCAACAGAGCCAGCCATCTTACTCAATTTTCCCTTTCTGCAGCGTTTTCCATGTAAAAAGGGTAGATTGACTTCTTTTTTTTTCCAATAAATTACCCCCAAACCCCAATTGCAAAAAGAGACGCTGCAGGCAAACTAAACAAAACAAATAAAGTTTGCGAACCCCCCAGAGAAAAAGTGGGACAAATGAGCACAAAACAAAACCAACGCGTTTCGACCTTAGTCCTTTTTCATTGAACTAAACAATAAAAAAACTTTTTATTCGTTTTAAATTTTTGGGCTCGTTGTCCACGTTTCTTGGCGGTTCGCTTAAAATTTTTTTAAATTTTCTACCGAACCCCAAGACGGGGGGGGAATAACAACAAAAACAAAAAAAATAAATAAATATTCAAATAACGTCCGTGATATTGGGTTACAAAAAAAAGGTTTCACTGCTTCACGAAAGTTCTTGAAAAGTGTCCTACATAATGGCAAAGGTGGTCGGGTTTTCTAAAGCAACTCCACGACCTCCCTGTGCGAAATATCTTCCTCTTTTTTTTTTTTTTTTTTTTTGAAAGTGTTTCCCAAAAAGCCCCCGGGGGGGGGGGGGGGGGGGGGGGGGGGGGGGGGGGGGGGGGGGGGGGGGGGGGGGGGGGGGGGGGGGGGGGGGGGGGGGGGGGGGGGGGGGGGGGGGGGGGGGGGGGGGGGGGGGGGGGGGGGGTGGGGGGTTTTTGGGGGGGGGGGGGGGGGGGTTTTTTAAAAAAGGGGGGGGGGGGGGGGGGGGTTATTTTAAGATGAGGCCGCAGCCCCAAAGTCGGCTTACAAAGCCCCCCCTTGGCCCTCTGCCTGCCCCCCCCACACGCTTTGCAAGAAAGAAATTTAAAAAAATCGATGCTTTACCCAAAATAGAACATGCCACTTTTCCAGAACGTGTATTATCAAAACACACACTCCAAAACGCCGCTCACGCGCACGCCCACACACAACACACACACACACAAAACAACCCCCACATATATATATATAAAAATATAATATAATATATATATATAAAATGGCACCTTTGGTTGGTTTTTTGAAAAATCAACAAACATACACGGTACTGCACACCACCTTTTTGGATTGGGATTCTCGAAACGATAAGGCAGAGGATCCAAATTACCACTTTCCGCGGTCACTGAGGGAAAAAAACCAGGTTTCAAAATATCGGAAAATACCAGATTATATTAGTGAGTTTTTTCCCTCCCATTGGGGATGTTCCCCCCTTTTGGGGAATATAATTGCTGAAGGCTCATTTTTTAAAGCTTTATTTTAAATTTTTTCCCCCTTCCCCACTCAAGCACATACGTTAGTTAGGCAGAATCATCAACCACTGCAGAATGAAGCGTATCTCCCCCCCATTTCTTCAATCAAGACATAAACAAGCTTTGTTTAAATTTAATTATATATATATTAAAAATTTTAATAATATAATATATATA
>CM031601.1:92888541-92893541 GCA_018398815.1 Conus ventricosus | reverse complement strand
CTCTCTCTCTCTCTCTCTCTCTCTCTCTCTCCTCACTCTCTCCTCTCTCTCTCTCTCTCTCTCTCTCGTCTCTCCTGTCTGTCTGTCTGTCTGTCCTCTTCTTCTTCTCCTCTCTCTCTCTCTCTCTCTCTCTCTCTCTTTTGTCTGGTCTGTCTGTCTGTCTCTCTCTCTCTCTCTCTTGTCTGTCTGTCTGTCTGTCTGTCTCTCTCTCCTCTCTCTCCTCTCTCTCTCTCTCTCTCCTCTCCTCTCTCTCGTCCTCTCTCTCTCTCTCTCTATCTATCTCTCTCTCCTCCTATGTGGCGTGTCTAGGGCAAGGCGAACTAGCAATGTCCACCCCACACCAAGTCGGAATTTTTACTGTTGGCTTTACTTCCTCCACATGCTTCAGGTGGTACCTGGTCAGGCGACATGGCTGCCAGTAGCAGAGGAGAAACTGACTGCACTTCTCCGACCATGGAAACGAGGTGTAGCCGCAAGAATCATACTGATCATAATTATCAGCAACCAGCCAATGCGTTAAAACATCAAGCAACGCATCGGACTGTATGAAGATCCACTATATCAATGAAGAAAGAAAACTACCTTAGTATGGTAGTCCTTAGTCCGACCCAGCGGACGAAAGGCATCGGAGCAGGCAATACAAATATATCTGCCTTCAAAAGGGATTGCGATGGTTCCCTTATGCAGCTAGTGAAGAGTTTTCATATCTGTAACATATTTTCTTAATTTCATGTTCCCAGTTTCTCCATCTTTAACCCCCCCCCCCCCCCCCCACCCCCACCCCCCTCCTTAAGTCCAAATCTTTGCCAAGTCATTACTATGAAGACAGTTCAGTTGTTGGCCTGCGCTTGTTTTCCCCCCCCACTATTAGATTGTTCGTCTATGTAATTTGTCTGACTTTATTCAAGTTTAAAAGGCTGTGCCAGTCTTGCATAAAAGTTACTCTGTGTTAGGTTTTTCTTATGGAGCAAAAAATACCCCACTTGTTTACTGTTTACCTTAGTGTGGGTCAAGTAACTAGGGCCAGTGGTCTTTCTAAACACAACCTCCGGGTACTGTGGAAGGAAAGAGTACTATGGGGAAAACTCGAAACAAATCAAACAAACAAGCAAACAACCGATGGACTTAACAACATTGCAGAATGGACAGGGCAAACAGTTTGCCGAGACCGAACCTTTGACACCCAAGCGGTAGAGCTGGAGTGACCTGGTCAACTGACCTTCCGTGTGACGCCTCAGTGACCCCCAACAGAGTCAAAACCAATGAAGAAGACGAAGGATTAGAGGAAATGGAGAAAGAAGACTGGTGTACACTTTGCTGGTGTCTTTAAACCATCAGCAACGGTAACCAGACTGCCTCCTTTCCCGATAGGCTATCACAGCCCTTACGTTAACGGAAAATACGTTTAAGTGAAAGGCAATACTGTCATACAACGCTCAGAAAATGTATTCAAAATAAGACCAAAAATAAGCAACCCCCTTCACACCTCCGTTGACCATCCAAATCAACCTCCATCCTCCACAATCTCCACCCCCACCCCACCACCCACCCCAATCCACCCCTTGCCCCTCCGAACACCCCCACTCCTTCCTCTCCCCACCCTACCCCTATCCCCACCACACCCCTCCTCCCCCTCCTCACCATCTGTCTGTCCAGCATGATCTCGGCCCAACCTGTTCCATATTCATGAGTTCTCATCAGTGATTCCGATGTCTGCAGCAGCGACACCAACGGCTGTTTCTGGACTACATCGGCGTCACGTGGTGTGACACGCTCTATGCTCTGGAGAGCGGAGAGTTTATGAGCTGTGTACTGGCCAGTGTTGGGTGGCTGAGCTGATGCTATGGAGATTGGAGCTGTTTGCTTGTTTGTTTGTTGTTTTTGTTTACTCTCTCTCTCTCTCTCTCTCTCTCTCTTCTCTTTTCTCTCTCCTCTCTTTTTCTGTGTGTGTGTCGGTGGTGTGTGGGGTGTGTGTGTTGTGAGGTCTTTGCGTGCGTGCGTGGGGGGCGCGCGCTTCTCTGTGTGTGTGCACGCGCGAACGTGTGGGGTGTGTGCGGGCGCGCGCGGGGGAGCGCGCGTGTTGTGTGTGTGTGTGTGTGTGTGTTGTGTGTTGTTTTGGTGTGGGGTTTGTGTGTGTTGTGCGTGCGGGAAGGGCGTGCGTTTTCTGTCTGCGTGTGCATGTGTGTGGGTGTGTGTGTGGGTTTGTTGTGTGGGGGTTTTGGGTGTGTGTTTGGGACGGCGCGGGGTTTGCTTTTGTGAATGTTTTGTGGGGGGGGGAAGGGAATGTTGCGGGGGGGTTTTCTGTGGGGTTTTTCACCTCGCAAAAAAACAGCACTTTAACAATTTCAAAAACCCTGTATTTTTTTCCCAACCAAAAAGGGGTAATTACGATCGTGCTCAGAATAAAGGGCCCAAAAGGGGGGCCAGTTTCACTTTTCACGGGAAAAAAGGTCATCCCCCCTCTTGAGGGTCTGAAATTTTTGGAGGCTTTTTTTGGTTTTCTGAAAGGCCGGTTTCTGGGGACGATGGATTTGGGAGTGTCCTTTTTTGGGCTCGATTGGGAAGACTCCACGGGTCCCCAAAACCCAGTACAGTCATTGCCCCCTCACAGTTTTGGGGGATGAAAATTCCGACAAGCACTGCGGGTGGGAAAAAAATATACCTGGGGCCTGGTTGCCGCCGGATACTAAAGCCAAACGGCTGGCTTTGGAGGTGTCGGCTCAGGGGTGTTTATTGCATGGAAATATTTTATCAGATGAAAATTTTACAGGGAAGGCGGGTTGGAGGGGGCCGAAGGTAAAGAGTGCAGAGGGAGGGGGTTGGGGGGGGGGGGGGGGTGGGGGGGGCGGGGAGAGGGGGGAGACGGGCAGCCCGACGGAAAAAAGGGGGAATAGACGGGACAGCAGCCCAAGAGAGGCGACAGAGACAAAAAGGGACGCAGACGACAGGCGGCGGGCCCAGTCAGACAGACAATCACAGGGAGACAGGACAGAAGAAAAAAAAATGGGGGACGAAAAAAAGGGGGGAGGGGGGGGGGGGGGGGGTTAAGGGAAAGAGGGGGGACGAGTGGGGGGGGGGGGGGGAGAGGGTCGTTTCCCTCGGTGAAAAATTTAATAATTTTCCCAACATGCGTTATCCCGACTGCTGCGGGTGTGTTAGAGCAGCCCAAAAATTTTTTTCCCGGTACATATAAAAATCATTTGGGTTTGCTTTTTTTCTTTTGTTAAAGGGGATACCAATGCCTGCATAGGGGAAACCAAAATTTGGGTTTTCTCGTTTAGGGGTTTGTAAAACAATCGCTGCAGACAGCAAAGGGCCGGGGTGGTGACCATACCCATTTGGGGAAAGCCCCCAACATAAACCGGGCCCGACCCATCACACCCAGGGGGTTGGGGGAAAAGGGGTTTTTAAAGCGCCGGGACTCTTTAATCCAAGGTTGGGGGGGTTGGCATCCCCGCGGGGGCCGTTTCGGTAAAAGGGGGGGTTTTTCCCCTCGGGGGTTAACTTTGGTTCTGATCCATTCCCCTTATAGCCCTTTTTCGAATGGGGATTTTACACGGGGTTTCCGTGTGTGAACAAACGCACAACTTCTTGCACACACGAAAAATCCTACCAAATTTCGGAAGGGGAAGGGGTTCATTTTGGGCCCTTTGGGTATGGTTTGACAGGGTTCCCACATAGCTTTTTAAACCAAACCCAAAGTTGGATTTGGGGCTGTTTTTAAGGGGCGGGATAAAAAAAAAACGGTCATACACACAAAAGTGCGAATAATCAACATGATGATCGTGGCACTAAAAGAAAGAAGAAGAGCGAGAGTTGGGTTTCTGGAGAAACACAAACCGTCCGGAGAATATGCTTCTGAATAAACCCTTTCCTCGCCTAACCCGCCCACGCACCCTCTCTCACTTGGAGCCTGCAACGGAAAAAAAAAGGGGGAAAAGGCTGCCCCAAAAACGAACACCCCGGAAAAAGGTTTTAGAATCACGCGTGTTTGAGCGCACTCATGCATGGGCATTGGGGTGTTTTGTGTGGCTGGCAAAACAAACCCCCAACAACCCCCCCCCCCAAAACCACACACACACACACAAACACACACACACACAGAAGGGGAGGAGATGGGAGGAGAGAGAGAGGGAGAGAGAGAGAGAGAGAGAGAGGAGACAGACAGACAGACGAAGACAGGAAAAGGGCAGCAGACAGCGACAGACGACAAGACAGATTTCCAGGACCAGAATATAAAATATTTCGGACACAAAACCACACACCACACACACACACACACACAACACCCCCACCCCAAAACACCCACACACACGCACGCACGCACCGGGACGCACGCACGCCGCACGCACGCACACACACAACACACACCCCACTTTCATACATAATAAGAGAGAGGGAGAGGGGGGACACGAGAGGGGTTCACACACACCTACAGAGGAAAAAGACCCACAGCACACAGACACAGGGGCCGGGCACACGACACACACACACACCCCAAAACAAACACCCCACACACACACCCCCACACACACGACGACACATACGCACACACACAACACGCGCACAAAAGAGGAGAGAGAGAAAAAGGAGGAGAGAGAGAGAGACTGACCAGTTTTAAGACCCAAATTTTTATTGCCCAAAAGCAAAAAAACAGAGAGGGGGAGAGCCCAAAAAGGGGGGGGGGGGGGGGGGGGGGGGGGGGGGTCAAAGGGGGAAAATATGCAGGAACAAAGATTTTGTGGGAAAGCGACATGAACGATTTGGGGCAGAGGAAGGAAAATTTTACAGGAGAAAGTGTGTTGGTTTGACCCTTCAAGCAACCCACCCCACTCGGCCCACGAGGCAAAGGAAAGAGAGGGGGCCTAAGCCAACTGTTGAAGGATTCCCAAATTTACACATGGGGTTTTGTTTGTGTGGGGAGGGTGCGCTTTTATGGGCATCTTCTCTCCCCTCTCTCTCTTTTCTCTCTCTCTCTCTTTTCCTCTCTCTCTCTCTCT